>OV702282.1:461579615-462779615 GCA_916181665.1 Avena sativa | reverse complement strand
GAAAAACCAAATCAAAACCCAACGAGGCCTTCACGACAAAGCAATCACAAGATTCAGAAATATTTCAGGGGGCCACCCCTTAAGTAGATCCCGCAACGGAGTAAGCAAGCTCCGAGACGGCCTCAAGGTCTGCGACAATGGCTGTAAGCGACTGGGAACCCCAAACGGGGCTTGTCGATACCGCGTAAACATTCCGCTTCCAAAACAGTACAGTGTGCAGTACCTCGCACAATCGTAATAAAGCGGTTAACATGGCATAAGTACAGGATCGTAAATAAAACCTCAAACTAGTTTGTGGCCCCAAGAAATAAGACGGAATCAAGCTCTGGCTCAGGGGGGTCCCATATACCTCCCGGATGTGGATAGCGCGATAAATCAAGGAACAGGAATCAAGTACTCGGGGTCTTACGGGACACAAGTGGGCGTTCGGAAACCAAATATTACCTATCACCCACCGATGCCTCTGCTTATTCAATTTTAGTTGTTAAACAGAAATTAAAGTGTGCGATAAGTAAAACTAGCATCATCTCCAACATCAACATGCGGCAATACATCAACAACTGTGGCACCTGACGACACGCAACAGCAATATAGCAAGCGACGGCGACGCGCAAGACCAACTAGCTACCAAACAACAAGCAATAGGGTGTGTCCAAGGCAATATATGGTTGCAAGGGGTATCAAGGGTTCGGAATCTAGAGCATCGCAACACAGATAGCAATAGATCAACAGGAGGGAAGTAAATACTATAAAAGTAAGATAGGTAGAAAGAGGGAGATGCTCGCCTGAAAACATTGCCGAAGGTTCAATCCGAAGATCGGGGCGAAGCTCACATCAACTCAACGGCCTTATCCGCGAAGAAGCAAAACACTAGAATAAACACCGGATGCAATATTTAATACAACGGCAGAAGATCGGCATGATGCATGTATGATGTATGGCATGGCAAAGATGCGATGCAATTAGGTCATATTAAGTGGAACCGGGGTCCCGACAGTTAATTAGATGATTCCAGTTATTTAGAAACCCCCGCAATTTAAATGTTGTTTGAACATGGCAAAAGATAGCATCGGGTTCGCTACACAAATTTAAATGAGGCCAATATGAGACTAGATTTGCCCGCATATGGGCCCCATATTTAATTATAAGGTGAATCGGCATAAGGCCCCCAAACCAATGCTATGCATGCGGGAATGACAATTTAATATGCAACAAGTTGTATTATGTTATAAAATAGGGTTCGGAAAAGGGGTCACACATTAGGGTCTCGACGGGCTTGGGGGTTCCGGGGTTCGGGGTTCGACAGGGTCCAGGGTTCGACGGTTCGGGCTCGGCGGAATCGTTCTCTCGTTCTCGGAAACGGGGCAGATCTTGCGTTCCGGAAAGGTGTACTTGGCGGTCTCCGGCTCCACCCAGGTCGGGGCCGATCTTGTCGTTGCGACGATCTTGTCGGGCCCACGCAATCGAGTCGGTCTTGGCTTCGGGGTGAAGTACTTGGCGTCCGGGGTGCGGTACTTGTGGTACAGGTGGCGATCTTGGCGTCCTTTCGGTTCGGGTTTGGCGTTCGCGGGAGGTACTTGCCGTTCTCGGGGCGTTCTTGGTGGTCATCGGGTCCGAGGGGCTGAGCTTGTCAGCTTCATAACGGAGGCCTTGACGTCCCATGTCGAAGATGTTCCGCGACGGTTGTCGATGTCGGGATTGGGACGGCCTCGATGGTCTTGGGTTCCGGGTAGGCGTTCCGAGCGGTAGATCTTGTCGGTGCATAACAGAGTCGGCATCTAATAGCGACGGTTGACGGTGAAGTGGGCCCGCGGACGGAGGCTACCATGGCGACGCGGTCGGGCCCGCAGCGAAGGAGGCCGGACGGCGGCGCAGAACTCGTCGGGGAGTCGCGACGGACACGGGCTGACGGACGGAGAGGCGGGGTCGCACCGGCGCGCTCAGGCGGAGGGCGGGGAGATCGCCTGACGGCGGCAGCGGCTCGGCGAGGCGGTTGACGGCGATCCCGCGCAGGGCCAGCTTCTAGGTGGCGCGCGGGGAGGCTCCGGCGACGGGGCGACTGGCGGCGGCGAGCTTGGCGGCGGGGCGGGCCTGCACGGGGGTTGCGCGAGGAGGGGGAGGCGGTGCAAGGCGGGCGTCGCGCTTGCAGGTGAGCGGGGCGTCGGCGGCCGGCCGGGGCGGCTTGGGAAGGTTGGCGGCGGGGCAGAGTGGTGGTAGGAGGCGGGGTCGGTGGAGCTCGCCGGAGGAGGCGGGGCACCAGCGGCGGCGGGATGCGAGCCGGGGCGGCGCAGAGGAAGAGGCTAGGAGAGGGAGGGCCGGGGCGGCGCTGCGGTGAGGAGCGGGCCAGGCGGAGCGGCGGCGAGACGGGCGGTGCAGGGAGGCGCGGGGATTGGGGACGCGAGCGCGCGCAGCGGGCAGAGCGAGGGCGAGCGGCAGCGCGCGGCGGGCTCGCGGAGGAGCGCGGCGGCGGTTGCGCTGCTCGCCGGCGCCGGGCGGAAGAAGGGGCGCGCGGCGGAGGAGAGGCGGCGGGAGGGCGACCGGACGGGAGAAGAGGAGCACGGGGCGAGGTTGGGAGGCAGGAGACGGGGAGAGGAGGGAGATGAACAGGGGAGAGGCGCTGGGTGGTGGGGTCCGCAGGCGGGGTCGGGCGCGTGGAGGGCGTGTCGCGTGCGTGGCCAGGGACGCGGTAGGTGGGCGTGGGTGCTGGGACGCGGCGAGGAGCGGCTGGCGAGTGGGCCAGAGGGGGTAGGGGCCCCAGCGGTCAGCGGGTCGGGCGCGGTTGCGTGTGTGTGCTGCGCGCGGGAGGGGCCGAGCCGGGTGGGGCCCGCGCGTGGGTGGGGTGGGGGTTGTGTTGGAGATATGCCCTAGAGGCAATAATAAATAGAGTTATTATTATATCTTTGTGTTTATGATAAATGTTTACATTCATGCTATAATAGTATTAACAAGGAAACATTAATACTTGTGTGATTTGTAAACTAAAATAAGAGTCCCTAGTAAAGCCTCTTGTTAAACTAGCTTGTTGGTTAATAGATGATTGTGGTTTCCCTATCATGAATATTGAGATGTTATTAACAACAAGATCATATCGTTAGGAGAATGATATGGTGGACATACTCCTATAGATAAGCGTAGCATAAAGATCAAGTCATTTCAATAGTTCAATTGCTATATGCTTTCTGATACATAGTAACCTAATTCCTTCGACCATGAGATCATGCATATCACCTTTACTGGATGGATGCTTTGATGTCATCAAACACCACACCGTAACAGGGTGGCTATAAAAGTGGCATTGAGTGTTCGGAAAGTATTGGTTGAAACACATGGATCAAGAGTGGGATTTGTCCATCCATATGACGGATAGATATACTCTGGGCCCTCTCGGTGGAATGTCATCCAATTAGCTTGCAAGCATGTGACTGGGTCACAAGGGATCACATATCACGGGAACGAGAAAAGAGTACTTATCAGTAACGAGGTTGAACTAGGTATGCAGAGATACCGACGATCATAAACTTCGGATAAGTAAACTATCGTGAGACAAAGGGAAATTGGTATCGTATGTAAGTGGTTCATTCGATCGCAAAGTAATCGTAGAAATATGTGGGAGCCATATGAATTTCCAGATTCCTCTATTGGTTATTGTTCGAAGAAGTGTCTCGATCATGTCCGCATAATTCACGAACCGTAGGGAGACACACTTAAGGATTCGACGTTGTTTGAGTAGTTATGGTATTATGAGAAAGAGACCGAATGTTGTTCGGAGTCTCGGATGGGATCCGGGATATCACGAGGTGATCCGGAATGGTCCGGAGAATAAGATTCATATAAGGAAAGTCCCGTTTCGGAGTTGGGGAATGGTTCCGGTGTTTTCATCGGGAACATTCTAGAAGGTCCCGGAATGTCCGGCACTCCGGAGGGGGAAGGGTACATGAATGTGTCATTGTAAGTGGGAATGATTGCATCATGTACTAGGTGTTCTTGCTGTCCAAAATAAAGGGTTTATTTAAATCCTAAATTGAAAAGTCAAACGGCTAGTTTGAAAGTCAAACGGCAATTTTGGGAAGTGGGAAGAGAGGAGGATTGGTGGAGGCCGAATTGGAGGAGGGTTCCTCCCTTGGCCGGCGCCCCACCAAGCCGACTTGGGGAGGGACTCTCCTCCCCTTGGCCGGCCAGCCCTCCCACCTATATAAGGAGGGGCAGGGCTCCCTCCTAGCACACACAAGTTTCCTATCCTCTAAACTAAACCCTAGATCTAGACCCCGGTTTAGAGCTATTCGGTTTAGAGCCTTCTAATTGGTTTAGAGCCCTCTAATTGGTGTGTCTAATTACTAGACCACTAATAGCCTCTCTCATGAGCTCCACCATACTCGCACCGGCTTAAGGCGAAGCCCTGCGGGATTTCCCCTCTACCTCCGGTACCACGCCGTTGTGCTGCCGGAATCGCGAGGAGAGTACTACAACCTCCGCTGCCTGCTGGAACAAGGGAGAGGAAGGTCTTCGTCGAGTACCGAACGTGTGACCGACTGCGGGAGCGCTGCTGGAACGTGGCGCTGGAAGGATCGTCTACACGATCTTGAGATCGGAAAGAGTACGACTACATCATCCACGAGAATCTGCTCTCGTTAACCGCTTTGGAATCTTCGAGGGTGAGTTCCTCTATCGACTCGTTGCTACAATCTAGTAGATAGATCTTGGCTTGTTTGTTTGTATGCGATAGAAAAATTTTGTTTTCCATGCTACGAACCCCTTCAGTGGTATCAGAGCCGTGTCTATATGTAGATCTGTTGCACGAGTAGAACACAATGGTCATTGTGGGCGTTGATGCTTTTATTGTAGATTGCTTTGCGTGTACTTTGCATCTTGCGGTATGTTGGGATGAAGCGGCCCGGGCTAACCTTACATGACATCGTTCATGAGACTTGCTCCACGCTTAACATGCAACTTGTATTGCATAAGTGGCTTTGCGGGTGCCTGTTTCTCCTAGCATAGTAAAGATCCAATTTACAACGGGTAATCAACAATGCTAGTATCAATGTTGTGGTTCTTGTTCGTAGGTTAGAACGACACTTATGGAAAGCCCCAAACCACGTAAAATATGCAAAGAAAGTAGAAGCGTCTAACTTTGTTTTGCAGGGGTGTGCAGTGATGTGATATGGCCATGATTGTGATTATATTTGATGTATGCAATGTTCCTTATTGTAAGTTGGCAACCGGCAGGAGCCATATGGTTGTCTTTAATTTCTGTTAAGACCTGCGTGTCTATTCAAAATAGTTGTAATAGTTGAAGCTGGTGGACGACAACCATGAAGAAGCGTCATTGACCTTGATGCTATGCCGGTGATGATGGAGATCATGTTCGTGCTTGAAGATGGAGATCGGAAGCACAAAGAAGAAAGGCCATATCATATCACATATTATGAATTGCATGTGATGTTAATCCTTTATGCATCTTGTATTGCTTAGTAGACGACGGTAGCATTATAAGATGATCCCTCATGCACATAAATTTCAAGTTCTAAAGTGTTCACCCTTAGTATGCACCGTTGCCAAAGCTTGTTGCTTCGAAGCACCACGTGATGATCGGGTGTCTTTGATTCCGCGGGTGAATACAACGTAAGCAAGCCAGATTTGCTTATGCGGTAGCTAAGGTTTGATCTTGACGAGCCTAGCATGTACAGACATGGCCTCAGGAACACGGATCGCCGAAAGGCAAAGCATGAATCATATAGTAGATATGATGAACATGATGATTGTTCGCCACTAAAACTATATCGGCTCTCGTGATGATCGGTGTTGATATAGTAGTTTTGGTTCGTGTGATCACTAAAACAATGTGAGGGATATTGTTTTGAGTGGGAGTTCACCTAGATTAATTTAATTATTAATTAGAACTCAATTTATCATAAACTAAATCAAAGTGAATTTGCATAGTTGTTGTAGTCATTGGCATCCGTTTACCACCTTGCGCTTAGTTATAATTGAGATGATAGAACTATAGAATTCTGGTTAGTTACTTTACGAACTGGTATCGTATTGTATTGAAGTGTTAATCTAAAGTTTAAAAGTCCTATTGCAAACTTTCAGTAAGTTTCAGTTACTCCATGAAGTTTAATAATTAGTATTGAATCAAGAGTAACAATTCCAAATGTTAGTATATAAGTATCATGTTTGTCTCCATGATTCTTGATATTCAAAGATTGTCTTAATATCAAGGTTATCTAGGATCTGAAAGAGTTGTTTCAGAAACCATGATGTGTGGAAGATATTGTGATATCTGAAACGAAATTTTGGTTGCAACATGATAGAGTATAATATTGCAAAAGTCATGTTCTCATATTTGATGAGAATTTGCAAAAGGGTGGAGACACTAGTTGTCCTAATCCTCCAAAATGTTTTGGAAAGCAACATTATACTCATAATTCATCGTTATAAGCTAAAAGTAGCTTGATCATGGACATTCCATGATAAGGTGAATATTTGATGTAGGTAAAATGTTTACTACACCAAGAGATTACTAAAGAAAGGAATTTGGAAGAACACCAAACATTTGATGATGGTGATCTACTTCAAAGTGCAAGTCCAAAGACATTTGTATTTAATTATACACGCTTTGGATTATGTGTCATATGTATGACTCCACTATTGATGTTGATAGATTCTTTCAAACAGAAAAGGAAATACTGAAAGAGAATCTCATAAATATATGGCAGAAAAGAAAAGACTGGAATTGTTCAGTTTAAGTATATAGATGATATACATGTTATGGCTATATTCTTTGATTGTTAAACGATGTGGTTCTTAAGTATTTTGATACTGAATTTGTTGGTGTGAATCGTCATACGAAACAACACAATTCATGAACTACAATGGCCTAAATAACTAGCAAAAGAATATGTGATGATGTTCATCGAGAACAAAATAAAGGGTTATTGTGTTGCTCGTTAAACATCAAAGCTTGCCTTCAAGATTTGTTTTATCAGGTATTATGAGAACAAAAGGGTTGTTCAAATAATTGCCGTAATCCATAAAAGATGGATGATTTACAAATCTCATTGGAGAAATCACATCCATAAAACTAGTGCTAAAAATGTCGAAAGACAAATTGATTGAAAGATCACTTAGGAAGTGACATCGCCGTTTAAATTATATTGGAAAGAAAACATGAAGAAAATCCATATGGATGGAATTTCGGAGTCTATTTGATTTTGATCAAATGACGCTTGTGAAACTTTCCTAGAGATAATTAAAACTTCGTTCATAGGCCAAAAAGGGAACGATGGACTAGCTTATTGGAACTTGTACATATTGTTGTATGAAGTCCATTATAGTCAAGAGCGATGGATTTCAACTTCATGTGCTTTCTCCGAAAATTTGAGTGAATATATGAATATTTACTTAATAAGGATGAAGTGTGAAATATTTGAAAAGTTCAAAGAATTTTAAGATGAAGTGCAAAATCATTGTAACAAGAATATAAATAGTTTATGATAAGATCATAAAGGAAGATATTTGAGTTACAAGTTTAGCATAATACCTAAGATTTAAGGAATCGTTCCGTAGATTTGCATTTCCCGAAACACCATAAGAGTATGGAGCGTTCGAGATATGTAATTAAACCTTGTTTGACATGGTAAGATCAAAGGTATAATTCATAAAACTGCCATTGTATTTTAAAGATTAAAAGCTTTAGAGATTACCGTTTTTCCACTGAAAAGAGCTTCATCATAATCCGTTGAAATGACACCATATAAAGTTATGGTTTGGGATAAAACCCAAGTTGTCCTTTCTTAAAACATTGGTATGCTATGCATAAGAAAGATGTTTGCAACCAAAGTCGGATGAAACTGTCTTTGTTAAAATATTCCTCCATAACACCGGAGACAAAAGTGTTTGTCACTTAGAACGTCAAGTTTCTTTGAGAAGGAATTTTTCGTGAAAAGTTAAGTGGGAGGACAATAGAATTTTGATAAGGTTAAAAGAACCTTAGCTGTATGTGCAGAGTTGCGCAGCGCCGAAAAGTGTTCCGGAGGCGGCAACAATGCTCATGGCTCACGTGCCTCAAAGGTTGTGGTTACGGAGATCTAAGTTCCTATTGAAACAAGTAGATCGGGTAAACAATCAAATACCAAGATTTGAGGGTTGAATCATTATTTAAGAATAATGAACCGACTACATGCAAAGAAGCGATGATGGGCCCTGACTCCGTCAAATGGCTTGAAGCCATAAAATCCGTGATAATTCCATACACGAGAAATCAAGTTTTGAACTTGAAGGTCCCTCGAGATAGGTGTAAGACCTTACAGTTGTGTTTGGATCTATAAAGAAATAGACATGGATGTTTCACATCTATAGTCGACATGTTGGGAGAGAGTTCACAACAATGTTCAAAGATTGACTATGACAAGATTTGATCTTTCATAGCGATATTTAGTCTATACGGATTAATATAGCAACCACTACATATAATTTTGTTATGTGGTAGTTGAATAAACAAAACAAGTTCTTCTAATAGAATTGTTACCTAGGACGTGTGCATGACATGGTCCAAAGAGTTTTGTTAATTCAAAGGATGCTGAATGCATATGCAAACTTCAATGGTTGAAGTAAGCATAGCGGAGCTGGAATCTTCACTATGATGAAACTGTTAAAAGAGTTTAATTTCATCAGAGACAATGAAGATGCTTGCGTTTGCAAGAAATTAAGTGGGAGCGCTAAGACATGTTTCTAATACATTATGTGGAAGACATATTGTTGATTGGAAATAATATATCTTTTATTAACACATATTAAGAATTTCATCCCGATGAAAGACTTAGGCAAAACCCAAATATTTGGCATCAATAGACGCTAATATGGTTGTGCCAGAAGTACATAGACAAGATATTGAATGAGTTCAATATAGAAACTACAAGAGAAGGTTCTTGTCGCACAGAAAGGATTGAATGAGTTCAATGTTGATGATATATTCAAGTGTATTGACATTTGGTAAAGTGAAACAAATAATCAAGTATAGATTGATACTTGATGTATGAAATCACAAAGAGTATTTATATCAATCATACTGTGATATGTACAAATCCAGATATGTCCTATGCTCTAAATGTTGAGAGCATATACCAGAATGATTCGTAAGATGATCATTGGACAATAGTAAGGATATTCTTATGATCTTCTGAAAGAACTAAGAGTATAATATTTGTAGAAGTGACAAATAGATGGTTAGTTCATTGTAAAAGTACTACATTGATACTAGCTTTGTCACAAAGTACAAATTAAGTTTATCTCAATCTAAACTAAGGGTGGCACAATATAATGGAAAGTGAGTTCCATAATGGATTTGGATGATTTCCAAAGTTAAGACATTGTGACAGATACTACAACAAAAGGCTAAGTATATGACTGCTATTATAGCAGCAAAAGAGGGCATTTGTGTCAAGAAGTTTGTTATCAAACTAGGTGTAGTTCACAGTGGGATAATACTATGAAGATATATTGTGCGACAATATTATCAACATGTTTTTAACCCCAAAGAGCTAAAGGTCACACCGAAAGACCAAATTTATACAAAGCCATCTCATTAGAGAATGAATGATGCGTAGAGACGCAAAGACATGCAATTACACACGGACCTGGAAGTGTCAGATCCGGAGATCAGTTGACCACTAGCAATCGTGTACATACAACACCAGAAAGCCATAGGTGTTGAATACACAAAGGTTTGAAACTAGATTATTGACTCTAGTGCAAGTGGGAGACTGTTGGAGATATGCCCTAGAGGCAATAATAAATAGAGTTATTATTATATCTTTGTGTTTATGATAAATGTTTACATTCATGCTATAATAGTATTAACAAGGAAACATTAATACTTGTGTGATTTGTAAACTAAAATAAGAGTCCCTAGTAAAGCCTCTTGTTAAACTAGCTTGTTGGTTAATAGATGATTGTGGTTTCCCTATCATGAATATTGAGATGTTATTAACAACAAGATCATATCGTTAGGAGAATGATATGGTGGACATACTCCTATAGATAAGCGTAGCATAAAGATCAAGTCATTTCAATAGTTCAATTGCTATATGCTTTCTGATACATAGTAACCTAATTCCTTCGACCATGAGATCATGCATATCACCTTTACTGGATGGATGCTTTGATGTCATCAAACACCACACCGTAACAGGGTGGCTATAAAAGTGGCATTGAGTGTTCGGAAAGTATTGGTTGAAACACATGGATCAAGAGTGGGATTTGTCCATCCATATGACGGATAGATATACTCTGGGCCCTCTCGGTGGAATGTCATCCAATTAGCTTGCAAGCATGTGACTGGGTCACAAGGGATCACATATCACGGGAACGAGAAAAGAGTACTTATCAGTAACGAGGTTGAACTAGGTATGCAGAGATACCGACGATCATAAACTTCGGATAAGTAAACTATCGTGAGACAAAGGGAAATTGGTATCGTATGTAAGTGGTTCATTCGATCGCAAAGTAATCGTAGAAATATGTGGGAGCCATATGAATTTCCAGATTCCTCTATTGGTTATTGTTCGAAGAAGTGTCTCGATCATGTCCGCATAATTCACGAACCGTAGGGAGACACACTTAAGGATTCGACGTTGTTTGAGTAGTTATGGTATTATGAGAAAGAGACCGAATGTTGTTCGGAGTCTCGGATGGGATCCGGGATATCACGAGGTGATCCGGAATGGTCCGGAGAATAAGATTCATATAAGGAAAGTCCCGTTTCGGAGTTGGGGAATGGTTCCGGTGTTTTCATCGGGAACATTCTAGAAGGTCCCGGAATGTCCGGCACTCCGGAGGGGGAAGGGTACATGAATGTGTCATTGTAAGTGGGAATGATTGCATCATGTACTAGGTGTTCTTGCTGTCCAAAATAAAGGGTTTATTTAAATCCTAAATTGAAAAGTCAAACGGCTAGTTTGAAAGTCAAACGGCAATTTTGGGAAGTGGGAAGAGAGGAGGATTGGTGGAGGCCGAATTGGAGGAGGGTTCCTCCCTTGGCCGGCGCCCCACCAAGCCGACTTGGGGAGGGACTCTCCTCCCCTTGGCCGGCCAGCCCTCCCACCTATATAAGGAGGGGCAGGGCTCCCTCCTAGCACACACAAGTTTCCTATCCTCTAAACTAAACCCTAGATCTAGACCCCGGTTTAGAGCTATTCGGTTTAGAGCCTTCTAATTGGTTTAGAGCCCTCTAATTGGTGTGTCTAATTACTAGACCACTAATAGCCTCTCTCATGAGCTCCACCATACTCGCACCGGCTTAAGGCGAAGCCCTGCGGGATTTCCCCTCTACCTCCGGTACCACGCCGTTGTGCTGCCGGAATCGCGAGGAGAGTACTACAACCTCCGCTGCCTGCTGGAACAAGGGAGAGGAAGGTCTTCGTCGAGTACCGAACGTGTGACCGACTGCGGGAGCGCTGCTGGAACGTGGCGCTGGAAGGATCGTCTACACGATCTTGAGATCGGAAAGAGTACGACTACATCATCCACGAGAATCTGCTCTCGTTAACCGCTTTGGAATCTTCGAGGGTGAGTTCCTCTATCGACTCGTTGCTACAATCTAGTAGATAGATCTTGGCTTGTTTGTTTGTATGCGATAGAAAAATTTTGTTTTCCATGCTACGAACCCCTTCAGGTTGAGAGGGCTGCTGGGTGAGAGAGGGACTGCGGGGTGGGGCCGGCTGTCAGAGAGAGAGGGGAGGGAGGGTAGATATGGTTGGGGTGAGAAAAGGAGAGAGGTGGGATGGTGGATGGCTGAGGTGGCAGGGGGGGGGGTATGAAAAAGGGGAGAGGGTGAGGTGGCACCATCTGGTTGGAGGGTAGGAATAGATTGGGTGGGGATAGGATTTAGGGGGGGGCTGTTGTAGGTGGACCGATCTGTTTAATACGGGGGTGGCCGTTCGGGTCGGGTTGGCCCGTTCGACTGCCCCCACTAAAAATAATATAATTTTTATTTGATTTAAACGGGCCGTTGGCAAACCGATAGCGGCCAAAACAAAATATTCCGGGGACCCAGTTTTGATGTTTGAATAAAGAGGGGCGTTTAGAAAACAACACGGGCTTTGCAAACATAGTTTTGGCAAACAATGCATGATGATGGCGATGCAAAGCACAAATTCAACGCGATTTTCTAGTAGTGGTTTTGCGGGATGCCACAATTCGACACCACTAACAAAGTATCTCGCCCTCGAGATCCGCCTCATGGTACCGGAAGGAAGGGCGGCGGTCTGCGTCTTCTCGCTTCGTGTAGATCTTCGCGACACCACTAACAAGAGGTCGTTGTCCCTGTTCGTCAAGAGAACACTCCGGATAACAACGGACGAAGTTAAAGGTAAGGCCACCTCTAACTTCCATGGAAGGATTAAAATTGCATCGATCCACCATTCAATGTACATAAGTGAATGAGAAGAGTAGTGGTATGGTCGCGACTCCATCCCGCACTCAAAGCATTACTATGTACACGAATAGACAGATTATGCAACCAACTCTCAGGATTCAGACTGAAGATCGCGACAAGCGAGGTTCGGATCAAGGGAGTGATGCAGTCTCTGCATCGGATCTGGCGTAGAGGATGTCGTCGCGGCGGAAAACACCGGAAGGCGCAAACAAGGAACAAAGAATGGTACCACCGTAGACGGATTCATCAGGCAGCTTGAACACCGGACGGTAGAACACCGTTACCAAAGAAGGAAGCGAAGCCTTGAAGGTACGACGGAACCCAACCACGAGAAATCCTGGACTCGAAGAAAAGATAAGAGAGCAGATTCAAAACACGTCGAGATAAGAGGAGAATAGCAGAGGGTAAGGAGTAAAATCAGACCTAATCAGAACTATCCAACCGATTTTTAAAATAGTTTTGACACTCTACTTCGGCCGTTAGCTAGGTTATCCTGCAGGCTGGACTTGTGGGGTATCGCAACTGCTGCGCTCTGATACCACTCTGTAACACCCTCAGAATCGGAACTATGCAAGTTTGGGCAAAATTCACCAAACCCGCATAGAAATGATTCAAAGGTGCCCACCAGGCACTTTCGTGCGGGTGGAAAACGAAGTAATAACATTACACAACAGTCCTCGATGGGACCCACAGAACAGATATATATAACAGCGACTCAAAGAGTCAAGAATACCGATATAATATACAAAGATCCAAATCACCTTGAAAACGATAGAGCGTCCAGCTACGGACAAGATGTAAATGAGGCTAAGAGCCCTGAAGAATAACCAATGGCGTCCATAACCCTGCCCAGGCCAAGCCGGAAGGGTAACCCTGCTAACGGCGTCGATCTCAAAACCTGCTGAACAAAAGGGGTGCCGACAAAGGCAAAGCAGAAAAACAAAGAAGGAGCGTCAGTACTGAGGCCAGTACACGGCGAGGCTAGAATTCGGCGGTCCTCGCCTACATAGGTATGGTGGGCTGAAGCGGCAGCGGCAGCAGGCACTAAACAACCTATAGAGACTCGATACAACTGGCGGTTATCAGAGAGGGGTAAGAATGACCTAACCGGATCCAACCTGAAGCTAACACCAAACAAACCCATCCTGGCGTTTCCCCCTCGAGACCAAACGAGGAAGTCAACCGAGGAACTCACACAGTTGGCAGTTTTATTTATTCAGTTATCGTTGCAATAATTACTAGTCAGGTATAGATAATCATCCTGATAAAATAAGCAGTGGACACTTTTAGTTAACCTTTCCGGGACAGTTGCAACAATTACTAATCAGGTACAGATAGCATGAGATAAACCCAAAACCCAGCAGTTGTTGGTACTTTTATTCAGCCATTCCGTTGTAGTTGTTATACTTACTAGTCAGGTACAATGGTCGCGAGCGACAACCAAACAAGCAATTGTGGGCAGTATGAATTAGCCATTCCATTATAGTGAAGCTGATTACTAGTCATTATAAGTCAAATTTATAGCAGTAAACTTTAGTTATGCTTGTCTATGATCAAGAAACTGTGCTCCAAGTCGTCCATATCCGCGGACACGGCTTTCAGAAAGTTTTACCCGGCCGGGGTGCACCAATAGCAACACACACTCGATCAACCTCGGAAAAACCAAATCAAAACCCAACGAGGCCTTCACGACAAAGCAATCACAAGATTCAGAAATATTTCAGGGGGCCACCCCTTAAGTAGATCCCGCAACGGAGTAAGCAAGCTCCGAGACGGCCTCAAGGTCTGCGACAATGGCTGTAAGCGACTGGGAACCCCAAACGGGGCTTGTCGATACCGCGTAAACATTCCGCTTCCAAAACAGTACAGTGTGCAGTACCTCGCACAATCGTAATAAAGCGGTTAACATGGCATAAGTACAGGATCGTAAATAAAACCTCAAACTAGTTTGTGGCCCCAAGAAATAAGACGGAATCAAGCTCTGGCTCAGGGGGGTCCCATATACCTCCCGGATGTGGATAGCGCGATAAATCAAGGAACAGGAATCAAGTACTCGGGGTCTTACGGGACACAAGTGGGCGTTCGGAAACCAAATATTACCTATCACCCACCGATGCCTCTGCTTATTCAATTTTAGTTGTTAAACAGAAATTAAAGTGTGCGATAAGTAAAACTAGCATCATCTCCAACATCAACATGCGGCAATACATCAACAACTGTGGCACCTGACGACACGCAACAGCAATATAGCAAGCGACGGCGACGCGCAAGACCAACTAGCTACCAAACAACAAGCAATAGGGTGTGTCCAAGGCAATATATGGTTGCAAGGGGTATCAAGGGTACGGAATCTAGAGCATCGCAACACAGATAGCAATAGATCAACAGGAGGGAAGTAAATACTATAAAAGTAAGATAGGTAGAAAGAGGGAGATGCTCGCCTGAAAACATTGCCGAAGGTTCAATCCGAAGATCGGGGCGAAGCTCACATCAACTCAACGGCCTTATCCGCGAAGAAGCAAAACACTAGAATAAACACCGGATGCAATATTTAATACAACGGCAGAAGATCGGCATGATGCATGTATGATGTATGGCATGGCAAAGATGCGATGCAATTAGGTCATATTAAGTGGAACCGGGGTCCCGACAGTTAATTAGATGATTCCAGTTATTTAGAAACCCCCGCAATTTAAATGTTGTTTGAACATGGCAAAAGATAGCATCGGGTTCGCTACACAAATTTAAATGAGGCCAATATGAGACTAGATTTGCCCGCATATGGGCCCCATATTTAATTATAAGGTGAATCGGCATAAGGCCCCCAAACCAATGCTATGCATGCGGGAATGACAATTTAATATGCAACAAGTTGTATTATGTTATAAAATAGGGTTCGGAAAAGGGGTCACACATTAGGGTCTCGACGGGCTTGGGGGTTCCGGGGTTCGGGGTTCGACAGGGTCCAGGGTTCGACGGTTCGGGCTCGGCGGAATCGTTCTCTCGTTCTCGGAAACGGGGCAGATCTTGCGTTCCGGAAAGGTGTACTTGGCGGTCTCCGGCTCCACCCAGGTCGGGGCCGATCTTGTCGTTGCGACGATCTTGTCGGGCCCACGCAATCGAGTCGGTCTTGGCTTCGGGGTGAAGTACTTGGCGTCCGGGGTGCGGTACTTGTGGTACAGGTGGCGATCTTGGCGTCCTTTCGGTTCGGGTTTGGCGTTCGCGGGAGGTACTTGCCGTTCTCGGGGCGTTCTTGGTGGTCATCGGGTCCGAGGGGCTGAGCTTGTCAGCTTCATAACGGAGGCCTTGACGTCCCATGTCGAAGATGTTCCGCGACGGTTGTCGATGTCGGGATTGGGACGGCCTCGATGGTCTTGGGTTCCGGGTAGGCGTTCCGAGCGGTAGATCTTGTCGGTGCATAACAGAGTCGGCATCTGATAGCGACGGTTGACGGTGAAGTGGGCCCGCGGACGGAGGCTACCATGGCGACGCGGTCGGGCCCGCAGCGAAGGAGGCCGGACGGCGGCGCAGAACTCGTCGGGGAGTCGCGACGGACACGGGCTGACGGACGAAGAGGCGGGGTCGCACCGGCGCGCTCAGGCGGAGGGCGGGGAGATCGCCTGACGGCGGCAGCGGCTCGGCGAGGCGGTTGACGGCGATCCCGCGCAGGGCCAGCTTCTAGGTGGCGCGCGGGGAGGCTCCGGCGACGGGGCGACTGGCGGCGGCGAGCTTGGCGGCGGGGCGGGCCTGCACGGGGGTTGCGCGAGGAGGGGGAGGCGGTGCAAGGCGGGCGTCGCGCTTGCAGGTGAGCGGGGCGTCGGCGGCCGGCCGGGGCGGCTTGGGAAGGTTGGCGGCGGGGCAGAGTGGTGGTAGGAGGCGGGGTCGGTGGAGCTCGCCGGAGGAGGCGGGGCACCAGCGGCGGCGGGATGCGAGCCGGGGCGGCGCAGAGGAAGAGGCTAGGAGAGGGAGGGCCGGGGCGGCGCTGCGGTGAGGAGCGGGCCAGGCGGAGCGGCGGCGAGACGGGCGGTGCAGGGAGGCGCGGGGATTGGGGACGCGAGCGCGCGCAGCGGGCAGAGCGAGGGCGAGCGGCAGCGCGCGGCGGGCTCGCGGAGGAGCGCGGCGGCGGTTGCGCGGCTCGCCGGCGCCGGGCGGAAGAAGGGGCGCGCGGCGGAGGAGAGGCGGCGGGAGGGCGACCGGACGGGAGAAGAGGAGCACGGGGCGAGGTTGGGAGGCAGGAGACGGGGAGAGGAGGGAGATGAACAGGGGAGAGGCGCTGGGTGGTGGGGTCCGCAGGCGGGGTCGGGCGCGTGGAGGGCGTGTCGCGTGCGTGGCCAGGGACGCGGTAGGTGGGCGTGGGTGCTGGGACGCGGCGAGGAGCGGCTGGCGAGTGGGCCAGAGGGGGTAGGGGCCCCAGCGGTCAGCGGGTCGGGCGCGGTTGCGTGTGTGTGCTGCGCGCGGGAGGGGCCGAGCCGGGTGGGGCCCGCGCGTGGGTGGGGTGGGGGTTGAGAGGGCTGCTGGGTGAGAGAGGGACTGCGGGGTGGGGCCGGCTGTCAGAGAGAGAGGGGAGGGAGGGTAGATATGGTTGGGGTGAGAAAAGGAGAGAGGTGGGATGGTGGATGGCTGAGGTGGCAGGGGGGGGGTATGAAAAAGGGGAGAGGGTGAGGTGGCACCATCTGGTTGGAGGGTAGGAATAGATTGGGTGGGGATAGGATTTAGGGGGGGGCTGTTGTAGGTGGACCGATCTGTTTAATACGGGGGTGGCCGTTCGGGTCGGGTTGGCCCGTTCGACTGCCCCCACTAAAAATAATATAATTTTTATTTGATTTAAACGGGCCGTTGGCAAACCGATAGCGGCCAAAACAAAATATTCCGGGGACCCAGTTTTGATGTTTGAATAAAGAGGGGCGTTTAGAAAACAACACGGGCTTTGCAAACATAGTTTTGGCAAACAATGCATGATGATGGCGATGCAAAGCACAAATTCAACGCGATTTTCTAGTAGTGGTTTTGCGGGATGCCACACTCATCCAGGACAAGAAGGGCATGCACAAGCTCTCCCCTCCGTGGGAGGGACCATTCGCCATCGGGCGAGTACTTGGCAACGACGCCTACTACCTCATCGACGTCCGCGGGGACGGCGAACTCGACGTCAAGCGACCATGGAATGTAAACCTCCTACGAAAGTTCTACCCCTAGAACCCCACATATGTACTCTCCAGTCGCTGTGAAATAAAAAGAATTGGTTACCGCAAATTGCGCTTACTCTCCATGTCTTGTGCCACTCGCACTCGTAATGACAGCGTCAATCTAACCGCAGAAGTCAACCTTTGGTACAGCGATCGGCACGGCTAAGTAATGCGATGCAAGAGCACTGAGTAAACCTCAGGCCTTGCATCGTCCACGAAAAAGGCCTACCCGGAGCCCCATTGGAGTCGCCTAGCCCGACTGGCTTTACGAGCCAAGACACCTGCCTTCGCTTCTTACAACGACCACGGTCCTCCGCACCCTCGGCATAGCGACTCAAACGGCTAAGTACCACGCTCGGGGACTGAAGACCAGTTCATCGCGAGCGGCTCGGAAAAACGCCAAGTAAGAGAGCATGCCCAGGACTCGCCATGCGACTGACCCCACGGGCCAGGCAGGAGTGATGCGCTCAAACTAACGCGCCAAGTCCTCACTCACCCTCGAGTCGCGCTTGGAACAGCCAAGTACCACGCTCGGGGACTCGGCCACCCGACCTCGTTCGCGCAAGGGAAAACGGCGAAGTACAGAGCGTTCAAGGGAGTCACCTAGCGACTGGCTCTTCGAGTCTGGGCGAGTCGACCACAATAACAAAACACACAAAAACAACAAACATATCACATACGAGGTAAACCCCACAAAAGGGAGGACGCGCTCGGGGACTCGTTCAAACATCAATCACAAACACATGACAAATACCAAAATAGACACGACGTCTCATTCGATAGCATGATGCATTGTTTCATATTACAAAATATGCCCGCATGGCAGACCTGCTACTAACGCCACAGGGCAAACTATCATATTCTGCAGGCTTAGACGACGACTCGCCAACATCCCGGCGATTGCGGATGAACGGCGTGTACGGGTTCGACGGATACGTCGTCAGTTCACCCGCCATCGCCGCGCGGAAGGGCTGCTCGACCTTGAAATCACGATGTGGCGGCTCGGGGTCGCTAGGCACGACGACCGTCTCCTGGTACGGAAGGAGGTCGCCATTGCCCAGACACGCTCCGAGTACGTGGCGGTGCAGTCTTGCAACTTGAGGACCTCGGATAGCTCCACCGCGCCAGTCGACGATGGGTAGCCACTCGTCACATCGTCGATGTCGAAGTCCTCGGGGAAGTGGGCAAGTCCAAGACTAAGTGTCGTCGCCGCTCCGCGCCGAAACGCCGACCGCGTCATGAACTCAACGACCACGGGCGCCTTCTCCAAATACTTCCACACCTCAACAAGGTCGCTGGGAATCACTTCCGTGGGCGATATCTCCTGGAGATAGGCACGGATGCACGTCGCCAACAACGTTGCCGAGTCGACAAGCATGCTTACACACTGCCGCGCGTCGAACGAGCTTGCCTCTTCCGCGCTATCGATGATGCGACCTGCGAGTAGAAGACAATAATGAATACGATGGACACCGCAAAAGGCACACCTACTAGCAGAGGAATATGCACTTACCAATCAACGGGCGGGCGAGATCTGTGATGAAGCATTGAAGCGAAGTATGGTCGTCCTGAAGCCCAGCAACAAGGGCGTCCGACACTTTGCGATCCTCTTCAGCGGCTGCAATGGCGGCCTTGGCTCGCCCATCAGCCGAGCTCGCCTCTTCCTTCGCCTCCCGCAGCTCGCGCTCGAGGTTGGCGATCCGCTGTTCAGCTGAACTCAAAGCCGCTTGCGCCGTCGCCAATTCACCCGCGGGGACAAGACCCTGGCGAGCTTCCTCTGCCTTCGCGGCAACCGCCTGAAGCCCTTTGTTCGCCTCCTGGACAATGGCCAGTTCCTTTTCCGCGCGGTGCTTCGCTGCCAGTCGGTCAGCTGACTCAAGTTGCCGACCCTGCACATCACCCAAAAAAGTTAGTCAAAGCAAAATTCCTAAGTGCCCACCCGCTGAAATTCAGCGAGTGCGCACTCGGGGACTGGCAATCGAGAAATTCTCAAGTGCCCACCCGCTGAAATTCAGCGAGTGCGCACTCGGGGACTGGCAATCAAGAAATTCTCAAGTGCTCACCCGCTGAAATTCAGCGAGTGCGCACTCGGGGACTGGATGCGAAAAATAAATATAAGACACTAAAAGAATCAGGCCGCTGCAAAGCACCGACCTGATCCTCTGGGACTAGATATACCTGGATGGCTGCGCCAAGCATGCCGTGGAGTTGTATCGCGTCCACGTACGCAAGGAGGGCCGACGTATGCCCACGACGTTGGTCGACTTCAGCATCGGCGATCCCAGGAGCGTGGCTCGAGGGCGAAGTTCCACTCGCCGCGGCCGCCTTGGCCATGAAGCGCGGGAAGGTGGCAATAGAGGCACCCGCCCCAAACGAGGTCGGCTCGGCCGTTCCAGGCAAGGGAGCGCCTTCCTTTGTGGACGCGGCCGCCTCCGTTACGGGTCCAGCCGGCGCGACCGCCGTGTCGTCAGAAATCGTGACGACGTCATCACCCTTGGCCTTCTTGCCGCCATCCGCAGGGACGACGACTTCGTCCGCCTTCCTCTTGCGGGAAGGATCTTCCTCGCTGACAACGGGTGGCACCTTAGCCACGGTCGGGTGGCCCATCCTCTTGACTCCGGTCCTGTACATCAATCATGTAAGCAATATAATTCGAGCTGCTATCTAAGACAAAATATCTAAGACAAAGGAAGGAGAGTGTACTCACTTGGCGACTGGAATGAAGCGCAGCCCCGTACGGAGGCCGGCTGGTTTCTCTAGTTCGGGGCCTAGTCGGCGGCTGAGCCCCATTTCCAGAACGTCGCGTGCCCAAGACACGGACGGTTTCTTCGTTGTTGAGGCCGCAACCGGAGCCTCTGGAACATCTTCAACAGGAGCTTCCTTGTGAGGCGAAGCCGCTGCGACCGAGGCGTCCCCCAGCCCAGAGACTGGGGCGAATGGCGGAGGCATCGACGCTAGGGGCACCTCGTTGGTGGCCGTGTCCAGCGCGGCTGTCGTCGTCGGCGCCTCGTCTTTGGCCGGGCTGGGGGCGTCAGAACTGCTCGCTGAATGTGGTGGCGAGGCCGGCCTCGTCGGTTTCGTCTTCGTCTTCCTCGGAGGCGCCTTCACCTCCTTTTCCTTCTTCTTCTTTTTTGATGGAGTAGCCTGGCGGCGCGAGGTGGTTTCTGAAAGCTCGTCGTCGTCGTCATGACGCTCGAGGCTTTTACTTGCCTCAAGCTCACGTTGACGCTGCCCTCGGGTCTTGCGGAGCAGTGGGGCGACCTCCTCTTCGGACTCGTCATCGCTGTCGCCCTCGTCACTCCCGGATTCGCCCTTGGCGGGAGGCGACTCGCCCATGTCCTGGACGGACGAGCTCGAGTTCTCGTCGTCCAAAGGCGGGAGCCATCCTTCCACCACTTGGAATAGCTGCAATGAACACAAGATGAAATTAGAGTTACCGCGACTGCAAAAACTGCGACTGCGAGCGAAGTGAAGCGATTACCATTGGGGCTAGACGCTTTGCGGTATAGGGGGTGACCCCAGCCTGTGCGTCCAGGTACACTGCCTGGGTGATTTTCTTCAGTGCTGGGATGTAGTCCTCCAGCTTCCACTCGTCGAGGCAGGCCTTCGTCGAGTCTTCCCGGCCCGTGTACTGGTACATGTAGTGCTCGCGCCGAGCTAGCGGGTGAAAGAACATGTTGGGCCCCCATCTGTGGTTTTGGTAATTAATGACAATCTTTATGGACTAATGTGTATTAAGTTATACTTGTAGGATTTGTCCATTGGCATCGCTTGGAGCATGTGTTGGCTTCAAGGTCGATGAAATGCAAAGAAGATTTGTTGGGCAAGCTCAATATGCGAGGTCGATGATGAGGAATTAAGAAAGGTGTTCCATCTTGAGAAGGGCAAGACCGTCTACATCGAGCTCAAGTGGAATTCTCAAGGCAAAGGTATAATCTTGATAGGTTTTCCCTTTTGCCGGTCTCACGTTGTGTGTGTGAGACCGGGTTTAGGATAGATAACTGTACTATCAAGAGGGTCTCTCGTATGAGTAATTCGGTCACATCGTTTGGAGAGAGCTCAAACCTTTGCATACTTGCATCATCATATTTGGTTGTTGTTTGGTCTTATCCATGTGATGATATAGAGCTTGTGGTAATCTCCATAACAAGCTCTTGTTCATCTAAATCGGATCTCCCATTTATTTCTTGTTGCAATTTTGATTTATGCGGCTTTTCGGTTTCTCACCAAGTGAGGTATATCACATTATTCTACTTGATACTTTCTCACTTGGTGATAATCAATATTTCCACCTTTTATTGAGAAGCCCTTGTCATCCTTTATCCAACGCAATTTGAATCGGGTCAATCGGAGCTACCATTTAAAAGTTATGACCGTTTGAATATTTGCTATAATTCGGTTTGAAAAAGAAAAAGAAAAAGTTTTTTTCTGGGCCGTCCGGTACTACCGGGCCCAGTACCGGACGCGCCTGTTTCAGCCCACTCATCCACTGTCTGGCCCGGCCCCTACAGCCGGCACTACCGGACCGGCCCGGTAGTACCGCCCGGGTGGGCCGGTACTACCGGCCGGCCCTGGTAGGCCAACTCTGCTCCCGCTCCCTCGATCGCTGTTCTGCACACAGCGTCGCGCCTGCTCGTTCGATCCGCCGCGCGTTGACTTCGCCCGCTTGCGCCCTCCCGCTCCCAGATCCCGCGCGCGCTGCCTGGCCCGTTGGCCCCGCTCCCGCCTCCCTCGCTCGCTCGCGTTCTGCCCCTCCCGTGCGCGCGCGCGTTCGCATCGCGTGGCAGCCGCCGCTCTCTCCGTTCCTGCACGCGCGCGTGGCCGCTACCTCAAATCCCGCGCTGCTGGGCCCTCGCTGGCACCAGAGTTTCTGCAGCTGGCCCGCTCGCGCGCTCAGCCGCCCGTTTCCCTGCGCCCTCGCCAGGATCGCTCGCTGCCGCGTGATCCCCTGCTGCGCTGCCGCTTCTCCTTTTCTTGGAGCGACCGGTCCATCCAGGAAATTCGCCCCAACGGGCAGATTTCGTCCGTCCCTTTAAATACCTTTTGCCCGTTTTCATTTCGATAGTACTCTTTCCCCTCTTTCTTCAAGCTTTGCTCTATTGCTTTTGACACATCTCTTGCTTGATTTCTTCCTCCCCATCCAATGATTCTTGCACACATTTGAGAGGAAGATTGAGGGGATCTAGATCTACGTTTTGACCAAACCAAAACATCTCTTTGTGAGTGTATCTTTGGGGATCTAGATTTTGGAGGATTTTGTGTCTCTCTTTGATTCCTCCTCTCTTGTTCCCCAATAGCTTTAGTAGCTTTGTTGGAACTTGAGAGTAAGGGATTTGAGCATCTTTGTGGTGTTCTTGCCATTTGCATTTGTTGCATCGGTTTGAGTTCGACTCGGAGGATTTGGTTTGAGTTGCTCATTGGAGCTTGTCCCTCTTGGGTTCTTGGAACCCTAGACGGTTTGTGGCCTTGGTGGCATTGTGGCCTTTTGTGGCGTTTGTTGGGAGCCTCCAAGTTGTGGAGAAGTGCCCCAACCTTGTGAGAGGTTCCGGTTGCCACCGACAAGTGCACCGATAGTGGAAGCGTGGATCGATCCCGTTGGGGTGAGATTCACCGGAGAATAAGGGAGGCCTTTTGTGGCGTTGGTGGTTTGATACCACCCCCTCTCCAAACGAGACGTACTCCATGTTGGGAGGAACTCGGTAAAATATCGGTGTCCCCGCGTGCCTCGGTTATCTCTATACCCGAGCTCTTTACGTATGCACTTTACATTGTGATAGCCTTCGTGCTTGAAGTAATATATATCTTGCTATCACTTTGTTGCTTGTATTGCTTAGCATAAGTTGTTGGTGCACATAGGTGAACCTTAGTTGTTTCTAGGTTGTGCTTAACAAAGTAAACACTAGTTTTATTCCGCCTTTGTTGAGCCACTCTAGGAAAAGTTTTAATCGCCTATGCACCCCCCCCTCTAGGCGACATCCGTATCCTTTCAATTGGTATCAGATCCCGGTCTCTCATATTAGGCTTCACCGCCTTGAGAGTAAAGATGTCGGCTAGAGGATTAGTGCACAATGACATGCTTATATTTGATGGCACAAATTATGATATATGGAAAAATCACATGCTCATTCATTTTCGGGACATAGACCCAAATTTGGAGCGTATTGTAGATATGGGTTTTTCTCCTCCTATGGATTTCAAAAATCAATCTTATGAGGATGAGAAAAACTTATATCTCGATGCTCAAGCTTCTAATGTGCTTGTTAATGCTTTGAGCTATGTAGTTACATCTTCAATCATTCCTTTTTGGAGCGCTCATGAGTTATGGACAAAACTTCAAGATAAATATGTTGTGTCCAACATTATTGAGGATGATTGTGTTGCTTCCACTTCCGGTCAAGATGAGTTCTCATCCTCTACCACTTCACCAACATGTGACTTTTCACAAGGTAATGATATGGTGAGTGGTGATAGAAATTGCAATTTAGATAGTGTACTTACTATTTGTAAACCCTCATCTCTATCTAGTTGCAATGATCTATCTTTGGACTTTAACACTTCTAGCACTACAAACTCCTTACATGCTTGTGTTAATAGTCCTTGCATATCATGTAGAAATGACTTGAATAAGTCTCATGATGATATGCTTGTGTTGTCTTGTTGCCATGATAAAAATGCTTCCATTTCCTCTAGTGCTTGTGTTGCTAACCATGTAGAGGAAACCAAAGATTCTATGGGCCAAGACATGGTCTTGAATGAAGCCACAAATGCACTCTCATCTTCAACTTCTTCCGGTACCCACCTATGCCTTATGGCTAAGGATTCTAAGGTAACTCCTACTTTGGAACCCATTACCTCTTGTGATGAGGAGGATGTGGATAATGTGGAATAAGAGCTTGATATTGATGATTTATATGAGAAGGGTGAGATTGTTTATCGTGCCCTTGTTAAAAAGGATATTGCTTGTTCTAACTTTGTTGAAGTCTTGGACTTTGCTATTAAGAGCAAAGAACATATTGATAAGTTAGAAACACAAATTGAGGTGCATGATAACAACGTTGATAAAATGTGTAGTCTTGAGCGTGAGTATGCTAATATAATTGCAAACCTAAATAAAGCTCTTGAAGAGGAACAAACCACCAAGGAATCTCTTGAGGAGACCTTTGCTTTAGAGCTATCTAGAGTAAAGGAATCTCATGATAGAGATCTTGAGGTGGCAAGTGATCTCAAACATAAAAATGATGAGACTCAAGTTGCTTATGCTAAACTCCTTGAGGATTTTGAGCACCTCAAAAATGGCTCTAGGGTCATAAAGGGTGAGCTCATCAAACTCACCGAGTCACATGAGCAACTTAAAGCCTCATATTCAAAAGATCTTGCCAAGTTGCCCTCACCTCTTGCAAATAGTGATGATGCTTATGCTACTAACTCTATTTCTTGTGAAGCATCTACTTTGAAGGAGAATGTTGAGCTAAAGGCTCAACTTGCGTTGCTAACTAGCAACTATGGGAAATTAGAAGAAAGTCATGTTAAGCTCTCGAGCTCGCATGAGGATCTTCTAGTCTCCCATGGTAGGCTAAAGTTAGCTCATGAGGCCATCATGTCAAAGGTAACATCTAGTGGGCCTCATGGGGACATTAGCACTATATCTACTCCAAATGTCATATTGCCATGTGCTAGTCCTTGTAATTCATCCTCTCACAACCATGCTATATCTCTTGATGAATTACATTCTGTGCCTTGTTGCTCTAACAATGTAGAATCTACTTCCTCTAGTACTTTTGTTGAAACTAACCATGTAGAGGAAATAAAAGAGCTCAAGGATCAAGTCACTTCTCTGAGAAATGACTTGAAAAAGGGTCATCAAGGGAAGGCCGCACTCAACAAAATCTTGAGTGTGCAAAAATCCCCCAATGACAAGAGTGGGCTTGGATTCAACTCCAATGTCAAGAACAAGTCCACTATCAAGTTGAAGCACAAGGATAATAAGAAGATTGGCCAAAATCAAGTCAAGGATCCGGCCAACATTGTTTGCTTCAAGTGCAAGGAAGAAGGGCATCATGTCAAACATTGCCCATTAAAGAAGAAGTCCCTTGGCAAGAAGCAACAAGGGAAGCGGCCTCAAGCCCTACATATTGTTAGAGATGGGCTTCCTCCCAAGAATACTTAATCTCTTCCTCAAGTTGTTTCTTCATCCAAGAAGAAAGATGGCAAGAGTAGAACTTGCTACATATGCCGCGAGAAGGGGCACATTTCTTCCTCATGCACTATTGGTATCTCCTCATCCCATCCTATCTTGATTGATGATGCTTATTCACTTCGTAAGGATGAGGTTGGCAATGTGGTTGCCAAATTTGTTGGTGCTCAATGTGGTGTCAAGAAAAGAACCATTTGGGTTGCCAAGCCTATTGTGACTAACCTCTTAGGACCCAACTTGGTTGGGGACCAACTAGCCAAAACTTGATCAATAGGTGTATTTTGGAGGGCATTGGAGACTTGGCTACATCATGAAGATTTGAGGGATCTTCATCAATTATTATTGTCAAGCCAAGCCATTTGGATTATCTTGATTATATTATATTTCCAATGTTCCTCCTTGCGGTAACATATACTAAACTCCTTACATTGAAAGTTACACGCCCCGTTGTGCATGTGTTGGTTTTGTATCTTCCATGCTTTTGTACATGTTGTGCTTTCCACTTAATTATCTTGAGGTATCAAGCATATTTGTGAATGATTAGGTGGCACTCCATGTATGTGTGTTTCTTATGGTTGAGCCTTTCTTGATTATATTTGATATCTTATTTGGATCTTGTGAGAAATTAATGGATTATCCCATTTTGGGGGAGTGTTATGCTTGGGCATTCCACAATCCTAAAATGTGTGGACATGAGGAATACCACCTAGTATTTATATTGGATTATTGTCTAGTCTCTATGTGATACATGTCTCATGAGAAATTAAGTTTATAATGTCCATTAATTATCTCTATTTGTATCCTTTGCCTCGCGTTGGTTTTATGGTAGTATCACATTATGGGGGAGCCATATGCTTAGTGCATATTACAATCCTAAAAAATGTGAATATTCGAGGTTGTGTCACTTAGAATTGATATTGATAATTATCTAGCGCCTATGTGACACATTTGCTCATACAAGTTCCAATTTGATTAAATGGCTTTATTGATATTATTTTGGATCTTGTATACGAGAGTGGTTCTGGGTATGTGACACATTATGGGGGAGCCATATGCTTAGTGCATATTACCCCTCTGCTATTCTCCTCTTATCTCGACGTGTTTTGAACCTGCTCTCTTATCTTTTCTTCGAGTCCAGGATTTCTCGTGGTGGGTTTTCCGTCGTACCTTCAGGGTTTCGCTTCCTCCTTTGTCAACGGTGTTCTATCATCCGGTGTTCAAGCTCCCTGAGTAATCCGCATGTTGTGGTACCATTCTTTGTTCCTTGTTTGTTCCTTCCGGTGTTTTCCGCCGCGACGACAGCATCTATGCCAGATCCGATGCAGAGTCTGCATCACTCCTTTGATCCGAACCTCGCTTGTCGAGATCTTCAGTCTGAATCCGAGGGTTGGTTGCATAATCTGTCTATTCGTGTACAGAGTAATGCTTTGAGTGCGGGATGGAGTCGCGACCATACCACTACTCTTATCATTTGCTCGGTATATTGAATAGTGGATCGATGCAATTTTACTCCTTCCATGGAAGTTAGAGGTGGCCTTACCTTTAACTTCGTCCGTTGTTTATCCGGAGTGTTCTCTTGACGAACGGGATCAACGACCTCTTGTTAGTGGTGTCGCGAGGATCTACACGAAGCGAGAAGACGCAGATCGCCGGCCTTCCTTCCGGTACCATGAGGCGGATCTCGAGGGCGAGATCCCTTGTTAGTGGTGTCGAATTGTGGCATCCCGCAAAACCACTACTAGAAAATCGCGTTGAATTTGTGCATTGCATCGTCATCATCATATGTTGTTTGTCTAAAACTATTTTCGCAAAGCCCGTTTTGTTTTCTAAAACGCCCCATCTTTATTCAAACATCAAAACCGGGTCTCCGGATTATTTTGTTTGTCTGCTATCGGTTTGCAAAAGCTGTGTTCAAACAAATAAAATTTTAAATTATTTTAGTGGGGGCAGTCGAACGGGCCGACCCGACCCGAACGACCACCCCCGGTTCAAATTGGTCCGTCTCTAAATCCTATTCCTAAAACTACCACCCTATCTACCCACACACCCCCTCCACCTCACCCCCTCCTATCACGAGACGCCACGTCGCCCCTCCCCAAACCCCCACCAACCAACTGTTGCCACATCAGCCTGCCACCCCCTCTCTCTCCTCCCTCTCCACTAACCACTCCCACCCCGCACGCCACAGTCCCGCGCGGCCCCACCCACCTCCCGCGTCCACCACCCACGCCAGCCCCGCCTGGGCCCCACACGCCTGGCCCGCCCCTGCCCAGAATCCCACGCCCCCGGCCCCACTCTGGCACGCCCCGCCTCCCTCCTCCTCCCCGCACTCGTCCCACCCTCCTGGAACCTTCCCCGCTTCACCCGCCTCTCCTCTGGCACCTCCGTCGCCGCCGCTCGCCGGCTCTCCTCACCTCGCTTCCCCCCGCTCTCCCCTCTGCCTCCGGCCGCACCGCCCCCAGAGCCCACCTCCGCCGCCTCCGCCGCGAGCTCCATCCATCCCCTCCTCCTCGCGCCTCCCCGCGGCCTCGCCGCGCCGCTGCACCCGCGCCGGCCATGGTCCGCCCCGCCACCTCGACCTCAAGCACGTCCCCGGCCCGCTCACCCCGGCGCCGCTCGCCACCTTGCCCCGACCCCCGCCGCGTCGGCCTCGCCCCGAGCCTCCTTCTCCGGCCTCGCCCGACCTCCGCCGCCAGCCGCCCTCACCGACGATCCTCCTCTGCGCCCCGCCGCGGCCGCTCCGCCACCCTTCCCGGCCTCGTCTCGCGGCCCCTCGCCGGCACCCTTCGCCCCATCGAGCCCCATGGCCGGCCGCGGCCTCCGCTAGCCGGCAGCATGCGTCGCCTCCCCGTACCCACGTCCGCTGGCCAGGGCTCGTCGCCGAGCCGCGCCCCCCTCTCCTCGTGTCCGCGCTGCTCCTCGCCGCCGGCGCCCGCGTCCCCAGTCGCCCCGACGCCTCTGCCCCGCGCCCGCTGCTCCGGCCACAGCCCACGTCGGCCCAACCTCGCCAGCGCCTCCCCATCGCTGCTTCCGCGCCGTACTCGAGCCGCACCCGTCGCCGCCAGTGCCGCCCTCGCCGGCGGTAGCCCTCCGCCAAGCTCGTCGGCGCCTCGCCCCGTGCCCGACCGCCGCCGCCTAGTATTCCCCGAGCATCGCCGGAGCCCCTGCAGCCGCGCCGTCCCCAAGCCCAGCGTCGCGTGAGCACCTACCCGGCGGGGCCCTGACCGCCCCTACCGGCTCGCGACGCCGCCATGTCCCTCCTGCACATCGCCACCGCCTGGGAGTTTCACCTTGGCCTCAGTGTGCCTGCTTTTGCACCGTGCAGTAAGGGCACGTCAAGACCGCCACATGGAAAACCCAAAGAAAACCGAAGCCCCGTTCCCGGAGGCGAAGATCGATCCCGTATCCGGTGTCGCGCCAAGATCTCCGAAAAACCCCGGTACCGAACAAGTTCGTCATCGACCACCATGACGCCAAGGGCCGAACCCGAAAACCATGGAATCGCCAAGATCTACTGACGCCCGGCGCCCGAAGCCGAGGACCCCGACAAGAACCCCGACACGGACACACCGAGTTCTCCATCGAGGAAACCAAGGCCGTCGACGTGGAACCGTAGGACGCCGAGTGCTTCACCCCGGACACCGAGACCCTGAACGACAAGTTCTCCTTCCCGGACGCCGAGCTCGCCGAGAACCCGGATGCGACAAGACCCTAACCCCCGGAGTCCGAGAACGATCCCGCCGAGGCCGTCGAAACCTGAAACCTGGACCCCGACCCCGAACCCCGGAACCCCAAGACCGTCGAGACCCCTCAATGTGTGACCCTTTTCCTCGATACCCTATTTTATAAATGATATCAACTTGTTGCATTAAATCATTCATCTCGCATGCATATTTGTGTGGTTTGGGGGCCTTATGCCGATTCACCTAATAATTAAATATGGGGCCCATATGCGGGCAAATCTAGCCTATTGGCCTCATTTAAATTTGTGTAGCGAACCGGTAACTTATTTTGTCCTGTTATCACAACATTTAAAATTGCGGGGAAGTTAAACAACATGAACCACCTAATTAATTGTCGGGAACCCGGTTCCGCTTAATATGACCTAATTGCATCGCACCTTGCCATGCCATGCATCATACATGCATCATGCCGATCTTCTGCCGTTGTATTAAATAGTGCATCCGGTGTTTATTCTAGTGTTTTGGTTCTTCGCGGATAAGGCCGTTGAGTTGAGGTGAGCTTCGCCCCGATCTTCGGTTGAACCCTTCGGCAATGTTTTCAGGCGAGCATCTCCCCCTTTCTACCTATCTTACTTTTCTAGTATTTATTCCCTCCTGTTGATCTTTGCTATCTGTGTTGCGATGCTCTAGTTTTCGTACCCGTGATATCCCTTGCAGCCATATATAGCCTTGGACACATCCTATTACCTGTTGTTTGGTAGATAGTTGGACCCGCGTGTCGTAGTCGCTTGCTCAAGTGTTTTGCTTGTCGTCAAGTACCACAATTGTTGGAGGATTGCCGCATGTTGACGTTGGAGATGATCATGGCTTTACTTATCGTTCACTTTAATTACTGTTTAACAACTAAAATTGAATTAAGCAGAGGCATCGGTGGGTGATAGGTAAGATTGGTTTCCGACCGCCCACTTGTGTCCCGTAGGACCCGAGTTCTTGACACCTGTTCCGAGATCGAGCGCGCTAACCACAGGTGGGGAGATATGGGCCCCCCATCGATTATTACCTGATTTCAAAGTATTGTACCGGGGGCCACAAACTAGTTTGAGGTTTTATTTACTATCCTGTACTTATGCCATGCTACTTATGTATTTACGTTTGTGCGAGGAGCACACTGTACTGTTTAGGATCGGGACACGTTTTCGCGGTGTCGACAGTCCCCGTTTGGGGATTTGCTGTCGTTCACAGCCGTCCACCCAAACCCTAAGTCCGTCTCGGAGACCGGCCGACTTCGTTGCGGGTGTACTTAGTGGGGTGGCCCCCCGTACTTGCTTTGGGTCTGGGAACGTCGTGACTTAGGCCCCGCCGACATACCGATGGGTGTATGTTAACTGATCTGGCAAAAAGGGTCGAAGTGCCTGTGGATACTTTGGTGCACCCCTGCAGGGTTAAATCTTTTCGAGAAGCCGTGTCCGCGGTTATGGACGACTTGGAGCACAGTGCTTGATCATAGACAACTATAACTAAAGTTTACTGTTATAAATTGATTTGTATCCGATTTGACTAGTAATCAGCTCCACTACAACGGAATGGCTAAGTAAAAGTATCAACAACTGCTGGGTTTTGGGTTATCTCATGCTAATTGTATCTGACTAGTAAGTGTTGCCACTATAACGGAATGGTTAACTAAAAGTGCCCACTGCTTACTTTATCAGGATGATTATCTAAACCTGACTAGTAAAGTGCCGCAACTATAACTGAATAAGTAAAACTGCCCACTGTGTGAGTTCCGCGGTTGACTTCCTCGTTTGGTTTCGAGGGGGAAACACCAGGATGGGTTTGTTTGATGCTAGTATCAGGTTGGATCCGGATAGGTCTTTCTTACCCCTCTCTGATAGCCGCCAGTTGTACCGAGTCTCTATAGGTTGTTTAGTGCATGCTGTCGCTGCCGCTTCAGTCCACCATACCTATGTAGGCGAGGACCGCCGAATTCTAGCCTCGCCGTGTACTGGCCTCAGTACTGACGCTCCTCTTTTCCCTTTGCCCTTTGTCGGCACCCCTTTTGTTTAAGCAGGTTTGAGATCGATGCCATTAGCAGGGTTACCCTTCCGGCTTGGCCTGGGCAGGGTTATGGACGCCATTGGTTATTCTTCAGGGCTCTTAGCCCCATTTGCATCTTGTCCGTAGACGGACGCTCTATCATTTTCAAGGTGATTTGGATCTTTGTACATTATATCTGTATTCTTGACTCTTTGAGTCGCTGCTGTATATATATCTGTTCTGTGGGTCCCATCGAGGACTGTTGTGTAATATTATTGCTTTGTTTTTCCACCCGCACGAAAGTGCCTGGTGGGCACCTTTGAATCGTTTCTATGCGGGTTTGGCGAGTTTCGCTAAAACTTGCATAGGGTCGATTCTGAGGGTGTTACAGAGTGGTATCAGAGCTCAGCAGTTACGATACCCCACAAGTCCAGCCTGTAGGATAACCTAGCTAACGGCCGAAGTAGAGTGTCAAAACTATTTTTGAAAAACGGTTGGATAGTTCTAATTAGGTCTGATTTTACTCCTTACCCCTCTGCTATTCTCCTCTTATCTCGACGTGTTTTGAACCTGCTCTCTTATCTTTTCTTCGAGTCCAGGATTTCTCGTGGTGGGTTTTCCGTCGTACCTTCAGGGTTTCGCTTCCTCCTTTGTCAACGGTGTTCTATCATCCGGTGTTCAAGCTGCCTGAGTAATCCGCCTGCTGTGGTACCATTCTTTGTTCCTTGTTTGTTCCTTCCGGTGTTTTCCGCCGCGACGACAGCATCTACGCCAGATCCGATGCAGAGTCTGCATCACTCCTTTGATCCGAACCTCGCTTGTCGAGATCTTCAGTCTGAATCCGAGGGTTGGTTGCATAATCTGTCTATTCGTGTACAGAGTAATGCTTTGAGTGCGGGATGGAGTCGCGACCATACCACTACTCTTATCATTTGCTCGGTATATTGAATAGTGGATCGATGCAATTTTACTCCTTCCATGGAAGTTAGAGGTGTCCTTACCTTTAACTTCGTCCGTTGTTTATCCGGAGTGTTCTCTTGACGAACGGGATCAACGACCTCTTGTTAGTGGTGTCGCGAGGATCTACACGAAGCGAGAAGACGCAGATCGCCGACCTTCCTTCCGGTACCATGAGGCGGATCTCGAGGGCGAGATCCCTTGTTAGTGGTGTCGAATTGTGGCATCCCGCAAAACCACTACTAGAAAATTGCGTTGAATTTGTGCATTGCATCGTCATCATCATATGTTGTTTGTCTAAAACTATTTTCGCAAAGCCCGTTTTGTTTTCTAAAACGCCCCATCTTTATTCAAACATCAAAACCGGGTCTCCGGATTATTTTGTTTGTCTGCTATCGGTTTGCAAAAGCTGTGTTCAAACAAATAAAATTTTAAATTATTTTAGTGGGGGCAGTCGAACGGGCCGACCCGACCCGAACGACCACCCCCGGTTCAAATCGGTCCGTCTCTAAATCCTATTCCTAAAACTACCAACCTATCTACCCACACACCCCCTCCACCTCACCCCCTCCTATCACGAGACGCCACGTCGCCCCTTCCCAAACCCCCACCAACCAACTGTTGCCACATCAGCCTGCCACCCCTTCTCTCTCCTCCCTCTCCACTAACCACTCCCACCCCGCACGCCACAGTCCCGCGCGGCCCCACCCACCTGCCGCGTCCACCACCCACGCCAGCCCCGCCTGGGCCCCACACGCCTGGCCCGCCCCTGCCTAGAATCCCACGCCCCCGGCCCCACTCTGGCGCGCCCCGCCTCCCTCCTCCTCCCCGCACTCGTCCCACCCTCCTGGAACCTTCCCCGCTTCACCCGCCTCTCCTCTGGAACCTCCGCCGCCGCCGCTCGCCGGCTCTCCTCACCTCGCTTACCCCCGCTCTCCCCTCTGCCTCCGGCCGCACCGCCCCCAGAGCCCACCTCCGCCGCCTCCGCCGTGAGCTCCAGCCATCCCCTCCTCCTCGCGCCTCCCCGCGGCCTCGCCGCGCCGCTGCACCCGCGCCGGCCATGGTCCGCCCCGCCGCCTCGACCTCAAGCACGTCCCCGGCCCGCTCACCCCGGCGCCGCTCGCCACCTTGCCCCGACCCCCGCCGCGTCGGCCTCGCCCCGAGCCTCCTTCTCCGGACTCGCCCGACCTCCGCCGCCAGCCGCCCTCACCGACGATCCTCCTCTGCGCCCCGCCGCGGCCGCTCCGCCACCCTTCCCGGCCTCGTCTCGCGGCCCCTCGCCGGCACCCTTCGCCCCATCGAGCCCCATGGCCGGCCGCGGCCTCCGCTAGCCGGCAGCATGCGTCGCCTCCCCGTGCCCACGTCCGCCGGCCAGGGCTCGTCGCCGAGCCGCGCCCCCCTCTCCTCGCGTCCGCGCTGCTCCTCGCCGCCGGCGCCCGCGTCCCCAGTCGCCCCGACGCCTCTGCCCCGCGCCCGCTGCTCCGGCCGCAGCCCACGTCGGCCCAACCTCGCCAGCGCCTCCCCATTGCCGCTTCCGCGCCGTCCTCGAGCCGCACCCGTCGCCGCCAGTGCCGCCCTCGCCGGCGGTAGCCCTCCGCCAAGCTCGTCGGCGCCTCGCCCCATGCCCGACCGCCGCCGCCTAGTATTCCCCGAGCATCGCCGGAGCCCCTGTAGCCGCGTCGTCCCCAAGCCCAGCGTCGCGTGAGCACCAACCCGGCGGGGCCCTGACCGCCCCTACCGGCTCGCGACGCTGCCATGTCCCTCCTGCACATCGCCACCGCCTGGGAGTTTCACCTTGGCCTCGGTGTGCCTGCTTTTGCACCGTGCAGTAAGGGCACGTCAAGACCGCCACATGGAAAACCCAAAGAAAACCGAAGCCTCGTTCCCGGAGGCGAAGATCGATCCCGTATCCGGTGTCGCGCCAAGATCTCCGAAAAACCCCGGTACCGAACAAGTTCGTCATCGACCACCATGACGCCAAGGGCCGAACCCGAAAACCATGGAATCGCCAAGATCCACTGACGCCCGGCGCCAGAAGCCGAGGACCCCGACAAGAACCCCGACACGGACACACCGAGTTCTCCATCGAGGAAACCAAGGCCGTCGACGTGGAACCGTAGGACGCCGAGTGCTTCACCCCGGACACCGAGACCCTGAACGACAAGTTCTCCTTCCCGGACGCCGAGCTCGCCGAGAACCCGGATGCGACAAGACCCTAACCCCCGGAGTCCGAGAACGATCCCGCCGAGGCCGTCGAACCCTGAACCCTGGACCCCGACCCCAAACCCCGAAACCCCAAGACCGTCGAGACCCCTCAATGTGTGACCCTTTTCCTCGATACCCTATTTTATAAATGATATCAACTTGTTGCATTAAATCATTCATCTCGCATGCATATTTGTGTGGTTTGGGGGCCTTATGCCGATTCACCTAATAATTAAATATGGGGCCCATATGTGGGCAAATCTAGCCTATTGGCCTCATTTAAATTTGTGTAGCGAACCGGTAACTTATTTTGTCCTGTTATCACAACATTTAAAATTGCGGGGAAGTTAAACAACATGAACCACCTAATTAATTGTCGGGAACCCGGTTCCGCTTAATATGACCTAATTGCATCGCACCTTGCCATGCCATGCATCATACATGCATCATGCCGATCTTCTGTCGTTGTATTAAATAGTGCATCCGGTGTTTATTCTAGTGTTTTGGTTCTTCGCGGATAAGGCCGTTGAGTTGAGGTGAGCTTCGCCCCGATCTTCGGTTGAACCCTTCGGCAATGTTTTCAGGCGAGCATCTCCCCCTTTCTACCTATCTTACTTTTCTAGTATTTATTCCCTCCTGTTGATCTTTGCTATCTGTGTTGCGATGCTCTAGTTTTCGTACCCGTGATATCCCTTGCAGCCATATATAGCCTTGGACACATCCTATTACCTGTTGTTTGGTAGATAGTTGGACCCGCGTGTCGTAGTCGCTTGCTCAAGTGTTTTGCTTGTCGTCAAGTACCACAATTGTTGGAGGATTGCCGCATGTTGACGTTGGAGATGATCATGGCTTTACTTATCGTTCACTTTAATTACTGTTTAACAACTAAAATTGAATTAAGCAGAGGCATCGGTGGGTGATAGGTAAGATTGGTTTCCGACCGCCCACTTGTGTCCCGTAGGACCCGAGTTCTTGACACCTGTTCCGAGATCGAGCGCGCTAACCACATGTGGGGAGATATGGGCCCCCCATCGATTATTACCTGATTTCAAAGTATTGTACCGGGGGCCACAAACTAGTTTGAGGTTTTATTTACTATCCTGTTCTTATGCCATGCTACTTATGTATTTACGTTTGTGCGAGGAGCACACTGTACTGTTTAGGATCGGGACACGTTTTCGCGGTGTCGACGGTCCCCGTTTGGGGATTTGCTGTCGTTCACAGCCGTCCACCCAAACCCTAAGTCCGTCTCGGAGACCGGCCGACTTTGTTGCGGGTGTACTTAGTGGGGTGGCCCCCCGTACTTGCTTTGGGTCTGGGAACGTCGTGACTTAGGCCCCGCCGACATACCGATGGGTGTATGTTAACTGATCTGGCAAAAAGGGTCGAAGTGCCTGTGGATACTTTGGTGCACCCCTGCAGGGTTAAATCTTTTCGAGAAGCCGTGTCCGCGGTTATGGACGACTTGGAGCATAGTGCTTGATCATAGACAACTATAACTAAAGTTTACTGTTATAAATTGATTTGTATCCGATTTGACTAGTAATCAGCTCCACTACAACGGAATGGCTAAGTAAAAGTATCAACAACTGCTGGGTTTTGGGTTATCTCATGCTAATTGTATTTGACTAGTAAGTGTTGCCACTATAACGGAATGGTTAACTAAAAGTGCCCACTGCTTACTTTATCAGGATGATTATCTAAACCTGACTAGTAAAGTGCCGCAACTATAACTGAATAAGTAAAATTTCCCACTGTGTGAGTTCCGCGGTTGACTTCCTCGTTTGGTTTCGAGGGGGAAACGCCAGGATGGGTTTGTTTGATGCTAGTATCAGGTTGGATCCGAATAGGTCTTTCTTACCCCTCTCTGATAGCCGCCAGTTGTACCGAGTCTCTATAGGTTGTTTAGTGCATGTTGCCGCTGCCGCTTCAGTCCACCATACCTATGTAGGCGAGGACCGCCGAATTCTAGCCTCGCCGTGTACTGGCCTCAGTACTGACGCTCCTCTTTTCCCTTTGCCCTTTGTCGGCACCCCTTTTGTTTAAGCAGGTTTGAGATCGACGCCGTTAGCAGGGTTACCCTTCCGGCTTGGCCTGGGCAGGGTTATGGACGCCATTGGTTATTCTTCAGGGCTCTTAGCCCCATTTTCATCTTGTCCATAGACGGACGCTCTATCATTTTCAAGGTGATTTGGATCTTTGTACATTATATCTGTATTCTTGACTCTTTGAGTCGCTGCTGTATATATATCTGTTCTGTGGGTCCCATCGAGGACTGTTGTGTAATGTTATTGCTTTGTTTTTCCACCCGCACGAAAGTGCCTGGTGGGCACCTTTGAATCGTTTCTATGCGGGTTTGGCGAGTTTCGCTAAAACTTGCATAGGGTCGATTCTGAGGGTGTTACAGTGGCTTCCAAATTTATTTGCCTATGAGTGATTGTTCCTCTTGTCTACATCTTCGGACACTCATATTTGTTCTCTCATGCCTTGTATTGTTAAATGAATTTGGATGAGTGAGGATTCCATGACTATGCACTTTGTTCCCAAATGCAATTATCATAATTGGTGCATGCTCTTTGGGGAGCTCATCTAATTCATTTAATAATACTCATTTGCATTATTTCACATTTGTTGTGTTTTAAATGCTTATGGGGGAGCAAGGATTCCATATTTGTGCATTATGTATTCCAATACATTTATTTTGAATTGTGCACAAACCTTGGGGAGCTTCTCTATTTGTTATTTAAATCACTCTTTTGCTCATATCATAATATCTTGTTGTTTCCATTTGGACTCATTTGTTGTTTTCAAATTGGTTTGTCGGACCTTGTAGTTGCTTGCATCATTTGACTTTATTTTTGCAATCTTCGGGTCCTCGATATAGTTCTACTCCCTCCCAAGTATTCATCATTAGATATGGGCGAAGGCACACCTTTGGAGGAATTATTACTATATTTGCCTTCTGGAACTTGTCACCCATTTCGGCAATCGATGCCAATGGTGGAGAAGTTTTAGAGGGTTTAAGGGAAGTTGGTTTATGCATTAAGTTTGTTCTTGTGCATTTACTTCTCATGCTCTTGCATCTTTGTTGTTGCTTAGCATGTGGTATATATATAGAGAGGAAACTCCACCAATGATAATGATTGGCAATATATGCAATGAAATTCAAGTTCATCACACATGCATAGATTGTGGAGGAGTTTGCTCTATATATGGTGGTGGTACCAATATCACATACTTTTGTAGTATTTGATATTGGTATTACCATTTTACTCATTAATATTCCTTATATAAACCCTCTTAAAGGGATTGTCATCAATTACCAAAATGGGGGAGATTGAAAGAACATGTTGGGCCCCATGTGTGGTTTTGGTAATTAATGACAATCTTTATGGAATAATGTGTGTATTAAGTTATACTTGTAGGATTTGTCCATTGCATCGCTTGGAGCATGTGTTGGCTTCAAGGTCGATGAAATGCAAAGAAGATTTGTTGGGCAAGCTCAATATGCGAGGTCGATGATGAGGAATTAAGAAAGGCGTTCCATCTTGAGAAGGGCAAGACCGTCTACATCAAGCTCAAGTGGAATGCTTAAGGCAAAGGTATAATCTTGATAGGTTTTCCCTTTTGCCGGTCTCATGTTGTGTGTGTGAGACCGGGTTTAGGATATATAACCGTACTATCAAGAGGGGCTCTCGTATGAGTAATTCGGTCACATCGTTTGGAGAGAGCTCAAACCTTTGCATACTTGCATCATCATATTTGGTTGTTATTTGGTCTTATCCATGTGATGATATAGAGCTTGTGGTAATCTCCATAACAAGCTCTTGTTCATCTAAATCGGATCTCCCATTTATTTCTTGTTGCGATTTTGATTTATGCGGCTTTTCGGTTTCTCACCAAGTGAGTTATATCACATTATTCTAATTGATACTTTCTCACTTGGTGATAATCAATATTTCCACCTTTTATTGAGAAGCCCTTGTCGTCCTTTATCCAACGCAATTTGAATCGGGTCAATCGAAGCTACCATTTAAAAGTTATGACCGTTTGAATATTTGCTATAATTCGGTTTGAAAAAGAAAAAGAAAAAGTTTTTTTCTGGGCCGTCCGGTACTACCGGGCCCAGTACCGGACGCGCCTGTTTCAGCCCACTCATCCACTGTCTGGCCCGGCCCCTGCAACCGGCACTACCGGACCGGCCCGGTAGTACCGCCCGGGTGGGCCGGTACTACCGGCCGGCCCTGGTAGGCCAACTCTGCTCCCGCTCCCTCGATCGCTGTTCCGCGCACAGCGTCGCGCCTGCTCGCTCGATCCGCCGCGCGTTGACTTCGCCCGCTTGCGCCCTCCCGCTCCCAGATCCCGCGCGCGCTGCCTGGCCCGCTGGCCCCGCTCCCGCCTCCCTCGCTCGCTCGCGTTCTTCCCATCCCGTGCGCGCGCGCGTTCGCATCGCCTGGCAGCCGCCGCTCTCTCCGTTCCTGCACGCGCGCGTGGCCGCTGCCTCAAATCCCGCGCTGCTAGGCCCTCGCTGGCACCAGCGTTTCTGCAGCTGGCCCGCTCGCGCGCTCAGCCGCCTGTTTCCCTGCGCCCTTGCCAGGATCGCTCGCTGCCGCGTGATCCCCTGCTGCGCTGGTGCTTCTCCTTTTCTTGGAGCGACCGGTACTACCGGTCTCAACCGGTACTACCGGTCCGTCCAGGAAATTCGCCCCAACGGGCAGATTTCGTCCGTCCCTTTAAATACCTTTTGCCCGTTTTCATTTCGATAGTACTCTTTCCCCTCTTTCTTCAAGCTTTGCTCTATTGCTTTTGACACATCTCTTGCTTGATTTCTTCCTCCCCATCCAATGATTCTTGCACACATTTGAGAGGAAGATTGAGGGGATCTAGATCTACGTTTTGACCAAACCAAAACATCTCTTTGTGAGTGTATCTTTGGGGATCTAGATTTTGGAGGATTTTTGTGTCTCTCTTTGATTCCTCCTCTCTTGTTCCCCCAATAGATTTAGTAGCTTTGTTGGAACTTGAGAGTGAGGGATTAGAGCATCTTTGTGGTGTTCTTGCCATTTGCATTTGTTGCATCGGTTTGAGTTCTCCTCGGAGGATTTGATTTGAGTTGCTCATTGGAGCTTGTCCCTCTTGGGTTCTTGGAACCCTAGACGGTTTGTGGCCTTGGTGGCATTGTGGCGTTTGTTGGGAGCCTCCAAGTTGTGGAGAAGTGCCCCAACCTTGTGAGAGGTTCCGGTTGCCACCGACAAGTGCACTGATAGTGGAAGCGTGGATCGATCCCGTTGGGGTGAGATTCACCGGAGAATAAGGGAGGCCTTTTTTGGCGTTGGTGGTTTGATACCACCCCCTCTCCAAACGAGACGTACTCCATGTTGGGAGGAACTCGGTGAAATATCGGTGTCCCCGCGTGCCTCGGTTATCTCTATACCCGAGCTCTTTACTTATGCACTTTACATTGTGATAGCCTTCGTGCTTGAAGTAATATATATCTTGCTATCACTTTGTTGCTTGTATTGCTTAGCATAAGTTGTTGGTGCACATAGGTGAACCTTAGTTGTTTCTAGGTTGTGCTTAACAAAGTAAACACTAGTTTTATTCCGCCTTTGTTGAGACACTCTAGGAAAAGTTTTAATCGCCTATTCACCCCCCCTCTAGGCGACATCCGTATCCTTTCAGCGGGACGAGCCGCCGCCCGAGCCAGCAGTTGTACAGGTTTATCGTCTGGAGGCCCTTCTTCTTCAGACCGCGGATGGTCTGGAGCATCTCGTCAACGACCATCCGCTGGTCGCTGGGGATCTTGCCGACTTGAAGACGGCGCGGCTCGGACCGGTTGGCGGAGTACCACGGAATCGCCGCCTCGCCCTCCGGGGTCGCCTCGGCTACGTAAAACCATGATTTCTTCCAGTCGCTCGCTGCCTTGGCGGGCAGCATCAGGTCGAAGAATGAAGCCTTCGACTTCAGCTGGAAGGTTAGGCCGCCCGCGGCTAGCATTGGGCCGCCCGCTTCCTCGCGGCTGATCCGTCCGTGGAACAGATCTTGCCATAGAGGGAAGTAGGGCCGGCAGCCCAAGTAGCATTCGCAGAACGCCACAAAGATGGCGAGCTGCTCGATGCTATGGGGACCCAGATCCGATGGCTGGATCCCGTAGTAGGCGCAGAAGCGCCGGAAGAACAGGGACGTGGGGAACCCTAGCCCCCGTTCGAGGTGGCTGGTGAAGCAGATGAACTCCCTCTCTCGCGGATTCGGGGTCGTCTCTCCGGCCGCAGGAATGCGCCAGCAGCCGGCTCGCAAGATCCCGGCCTCCTCGAAGGAAGCCAGTTGCGCCCTCGTGCACTTAGATCTACCCCACGGTTCGGTGGAGAGGGCCATGGCGGAGAGATTTGCTGGGGGTCGAGGGATTTCGGGTCGGCTGGGTCGCGATGCGAAGGGAGGCGAAAAGTGCGCGCAGTCGGAGGAGATGGTGAGAAGGTGGTTCTCTGATCGCCTGCCATTCCTCTTATATAGCGGTTGTTACCCGCCAAATCAGGGAGCCGTTACTACGCGGTGATTACGCCAAAAGTTACCGTTGGATTACCCCAACGGCTAGTTTGATCACGGTTAACGGTCCAACTCCATCCACTCGACTCGCCGACCCACTCACTATGACAGTGTTTCGCCGACTCGACTCGCCAAAGCTGCGACTTGGATGACAGGTTTTCTCCTTTGTACGGGAGCCCGCCGACGATTCGACTGGATGTCTACCCTGAAGCCATATACTCCGACTGCCAGCAGCCACCTATGCCTAATCAACGACGGCCTCGGGGACTACTGATGGGGATGTGCCTACTGGGGTATACCCAGCAGGACGTTTCCGAGTGGCCCAAGACTTGGCGAGTGGGCCTGCAAGACGGCGACTGGATTGAAGCCCAGCGAGGAACCGAGCGACTGGAAGCTGAAGGCCCAGGCGAGTAGATAGGCCCAGTCGGATTAGGTTAAACGAGTACCGAAGCTTTAACCGAATCGGTTGAGATATGTAAACCCTAGGGGAGGTGAGCCTATATAAACCTCCCTGCGGGGCGTGTAGAGATACGTTCCATCATACACCCAAGCGACTCCCCGCCTAGCCGCCGAGCTCGCCCATTGTACCATCCTCATAATACAATCTAGCAGGAGTAGGTCTTTACCCTCCGGGGGGCCGAACCTGGGTAAAACCCTGTGTCTTTGCCCTCATCTCGCACCGCAGATGGCTGGCCGCCCTTGCCCCTCGTTCTACTACTCGCTGCCGATTGCAGCATCTGCCGTGACCATTCCCACGACAAATATTATTTAATAAAGGTTTTATAAGTAAAAAAACTTTGATAATTCAAATTTTAATAATGGTAAATGTTAAAAATATAAATAGAATACCAAAAATCTTAGAAAAAAAGAATTATAATTTAAAATTATAATCATACATTAGTATTTCACTTACTTAAATATTTATTATTTAATAAGTATTTTTTAAAAAAATATTAAATCTTATAAAAATCATATCTTATTATTTATAAATCACAAAAATAAATGAAATATACCAAAATGATCACAAAAATAATTTCTACATGTTACAAATCTAATATTCCAGTTTTGAGGTAAATAAAAATTCAATTACTTTAATAACTCAAATTTAAACTTATTTACTTAATTGGTAATTCATATAAGGATAAATAAATTTTTGTTAATATTTCAAAAATTAGTTAATCAAGTCTAATAAATAAATAAATGTCTTGAATATTACTAATAAATCATAATGATTCAAAACATTAGAAATACTATTATATTGAAATATCCTTCTACTATATGAATAAATTATATTTTAAAAAGATCTCTAATAATTATAGAACCTTCAAGAATGGTATATCAACCAAGTACAACTTTATAATGGACTAAATCCAAGATAATTCATGAGTAGTCACTAGTATTATTTAATTATCCACAAACCATAATTATACCTTTATAAGGAAACAAGAAATCTTGTTCCACTAAAAAATTAAGAGATCACTACTTAAATAGAAGAATAACCATTCTTAAGTAACCTTAAAGCAACATTACCAAGTACACCAGGTACAAAGGTTATAAACATTATACTTTCAAACTATCTTTGTTTTAAAGTTAACCTTAGTCTACAAGAATCTAATTATAACACTATAAACATTGTTATATGTTTTATAGTTAAATTTGGTCTGAACTAGTTAAGTTATAAAGCATCTCAAGCCAAACTATTCAAGCAAGCACAAATAGCATCGACCACCACTGACTAATCACAAAGATTGTTTAGACCTTAGAAAAGAAATCTTTTCTTCAAATGTTATTCTTTTTGCCACTCCAAACAAGAACTCTTATATAAGCAATCTTGAATAACACTTCATAGGTGTATATTTTATTGCTGCATAAATATGTGTTGTTCACACACACTCACAAGCCCTAATAAGAAGCACAAGGGTGAAACTTATCTAAACGGACAACACATTTTAAAGTAACCATTTCCGAAATCCAAACCCTAGAACCACGTTATCCCCGGGATTCGCATTTATAACGTGCATCACATTACTTATGCATAAGAACATATTGCTTCTTTAAACATTAGTCCTTACCGGACCAATGATGATGATTTCAGATTTTGGATCTTATATTATCTTGAAGACCTTGAGTGCATAATCTTGCAGTCACAAAAGGCAAGTTCACACTTGCTCATGTCCTTTGTTTATTTTCTGTAAAGTATTTTACAAATCCAGTGTTGTCATCGCCTACATTTGTAAAATGTCAGAAAACACTATTTTCTATAATATTGTGAACTATTGGTTACTGATCCAGGGTGATCAGCTAATCTAGTAAATCTGACAGTTGGAATACCACTGTTCAGAACTATATCACCTAGGACTTAACAACCAATATCGCCAGTGATTCTTGCGCCGTATATTACGCGTTAACCATGAGATTTGGAATGGGACGGAGAAGTCAGCTGTATCTTCTTCCTCTCGCTTGAAGCCGGATGTGCAGGTCGTGCCTGTTATCCTCGAAGCGTGTATATTAATTGGTAATTCGTAGAGGATATGCAACATATGGGTGGGAATCCTCAACGTCCCACGATAGTTCTAGCATCTAACGGTTTGTACAAACCATTGCCATAATCCAATATATGGGCATGGTCAGGGGCGGACCCAGAAAATATTCTGATTGGGGGCATATTATTTGACTGGGGGCACACCTTCTATAAAGTTGCAGAGTTTCAGAATTTTTTCATTAAAAACATGCACAAATACAAAGGGAATTCAAAGTTTGAGTGGGGGCCTAGGCCCCCACTCGGTTGTACCTGGGTCCGCCCCTGGGCATGGTGTACACCAAAGAAGCATGCGAGGTCGCGAAGGAGGCAGTGATTGGCTTGGATCATCTTCTGGGCCCCACATCATGGAATTGTGGATGGGAATAAGCTGTCCGGTTGTGCAACAAAGAGTTGACCTCTCATAGGTAAAGTGACGCACCTCTGCAGAGTGTAAGAACTGTAACTTGTTACTCCCTGTTCCGGGAAGGAGCTGCGAACACGGTGGGAAAGGAACTCCATGAAAGTTCTGGTAAACCCGTGAAGGCTGACGGACATAGTTTTTCATAATAAAAGCAACCTTTGAAGAAATGTTTATGAAAATCTGCATTGCCTACGACCTTTGGTCTGTGGCTGTAGTTATAGTGCATCAAACACTTCTTTTATAGTGAAATTGCTGAGTACGCTCGTACTCAACGTATCTTCTTAACCCTTGCTAGATTATGAAGCCATTAGGACGACGTCTACACCAAGTTATGATCCAGGAATCATCATCCAAAGCCAAAACTCTTCAAGAAAGACAAGGAAGTCAACAAATACCACAACACAAGTGAAGACGGAATTACTGATTAGATAGAAATATAATCTATAGTCAAGAACCTATTTCTGTAGTGCGTTGCAATAGCAGCAATGCCAATCCCTTAGTTAAAATACTAGTCTTAATAATATAATAGTCCTTGCATTATTTATCTTTGATTCTTCTTTGTAAGAAGTTCTTTCTCTCTCTTTAACCTAGAGTGTTCTCTGGATCTTGTGTAAAGAGTGAGTTGTAACCTTTAGCCATGTATTGGACCCGATGTGTTTCTGTTGTGCCATTCTGAGGGATGTAATACTAGTGAACGGTGTTTCATTGGTGTTATGTCCATGACTATAGTATACTACATCATGCAGTGGTATGATGGGTCACCGCATGTTGGTATCCCTTAAGTGTGTCACCCTACGGTTCGCGAATAATGTAAAAATGATCGAGACCCCTCTCCGATCAATAATCAGCAGCGGGACCTAGAGATCTGTACTGACTCCCACATATTCAACGATAACTTCTATGATCGTGTGAACCTTATGCGCATGTAACTCAATCCCTTTGTCTTGCGATATATTACATGTACGAGATTCGATCATCGGTATCTCCATACCTAGTTTGATCTCGTTAACGACATGTACTCTTTTCTCGTTTCCGTGATATAACATTCTAGTGATCAAATCACTTGCTTGCAAGCTAACTAATATGATATCACCGAGAGGGCCCAGAGTATATTTATCCGTCGACAAATTCTACTCTTGATCCATGAGCCTCAACATAACACCTTCGTAGCACTGAACCCATCTTTATAATCACCCTATTACGATGTGACGTTTGATGTTATCAAGATACTCTTCCGGTGTTAGTGATTACATAATCTCATGGTCTAAGGACTAAGATTACTTCGTATGATGTTATAGCAATATAAACATAATGACCTTGATCGTAATGCTATACTTCGGATGAATGCTCATCACATCATTCCAACAATGTTGTGACCTCGTTATTAACGACATCCAATGTCCATGATCAGGAAACCTTTAATCATCTTGTTAATCAACGAGCTAGTTTATAAGAGAGGCATAACTAGAAACTTTCTATTTGTTTATTAATTAAATACACATGTATTAACGTTTCCATATTAATACAATTATAGCATGTAAAATAAACATTTATCATAAATAAGGAATACGATAATAACCACTTTATTATTGCCTCTCGGGCATATTCCCTTCAGCCACTCCCTGGGGTCGCCGCCCCAGCACCCCCTCCACCACGACAGAGAAATGCAGAGCAGACCCGCTGCCCGCCAAGCCCATCTGGGCCTAGAACTGGCCCGACCGCACTACCTCCTCCAGAAACGCCAGCGGCCAGCGCCACCGCCCTCGGCACAACGATGCCTCCCGCCGAGCCCCCCAGGCGCCGGGAGACGAAGAAAGGGGCCGCCGGCCGAAAGAACGCGTCAACCGCGAGGTCCCCCAGCCAACTTTTGCAGCGGGGCCCGCCGCCACCGCGGTGAGGACGACAGCAGCAACGGGGTGGGGGCGGTGGGGGGGAGCGAGCGCGAGTCCCCCGAGCCGCCCGTGAGGATGACGCGAGGGTCGGTCTATAGATCTATGATTATTGATTCACGCGTTTTAGGCAAATACATAATGCACATTGTCATTGACATAGTATGGCAATAGAGCTCGCTATTGGCTTATCTTATTAATCTTGCTCTGCGATTATGGCAAAAGATTTTACTTTTCCACACATTTTCCTCTTAAAATTTCTTTGTCTACTACTAGCAATGGCATCCAATGAGTTCTACAATTTTATATAAAAAATATTATGTACTAATAGCAAGAAAATCATGTGGCACATGCCGTCCTTTTCTCTTGAGATCCATTCACATGCCTGATCAGATACGAAATTAATTAAGTATATATAAAAATCAACCAACTACAAGATCTGGGTCACTTACATGGTGGGCCCACCTGGGCAGAGTTTGTCCGAAAACCGACGTGGCAAGCCCAAGCCAAGAACAGCCGCATCCCAATCCTGATCCCGCCCCGTCAGGCCGTCACAATCACATCATTACGAGACGAGAGAAAGAGAGAGAGAGAGAGAGAGAGAGAGAGAGCCCGAGACGAAATCCCACCAAGGGAGATCGATAGATCGAGGGCAGGAGAACGCGGCGGCGACACCGGGATCCTTCTCGGCGGCGGCGGACAACCATTGGTATGCGCCTCGCTTGATTCCCTGCCAATTCGTGCGTTCTTGGATGGATCCATAGGTCAAGATTCGATGTTGCATGCCAATCTCACAGCTCGATTTGTTTCTCATTATTTCCCCTGCATCTCGAATCCCTTCCTGAATCCCTCAGTTTAGATTAATTTTCTCGGCGTGCAGATTGGCTGAATCCGCAAAAGTTCACTGGTGAAAAGGGGAGTGGAATAGATAGATTATTCAGAAAGCTTCCACCTTTCAGCGGCGGGCGGCGGGCGGCGGCGGCGATGGTTCTGCCCATGGACCCGCAGGCGTTGGCGGCGCAGAGCAACTGGGTGTCAGCGGTGACGCCGCTGCTGAAGCTGCTGTGCCTCACCGTCATCGGCCTGCTGCTGGCCAACCCTCGGACGCAGATCGTGCCCAAGGCCACCTTCAAGCTGCTCAGCAAGCTCGTCTTCGCGCTCTTCCTCCCCTGCCTCATCTTCGTGCACCTCGGCCAGTCCGTCACCCTCCACAACGTCCTCCACTGGTGGTTCATCCCCGTCAACGTCCTCATCAGCACCGCCATCGGCTGCGTCCTCGGCTACATCGTGGCCCTCGTCTGCCGCCCGCCGCCGCAGTTCTTCCGCTTCACCGTCATCATGACCGGCTTCGGCAACACGGGCAACCTCCCCATCGCCATCATCGGCTCCGTCTGCCACACCGCCGACCACCCGTTCGGCGCGGGGTGCCACCGCAAGGGGATCGCCTACGTCTCCTTCGCGCAGTGGGTCGCCGTCATCCTCGTCTACACCCTCGTGTACCACATGATGGAGCCGCCCATGCAGTACTACGAGATCGTCGGCGAGATCGAGGAAGAGCCTGAGGATGAGCAGGTCAGCAACTTCAGCAGACCCCTTCTCCACGAAGCAGAGTGGCCAGGGATGGCTGATAAAGAAACAGAGCACTCCAAGACGCCCTTCATCGCCAGGATCTTCATGAGCATTTCAGGCTCCTCGCAGACTACGTTTCCTGATATCGACTTCACGGAAGAGGGGGGAGTTTCTGGTGCTGGACCTAGCAGTCCCAAGTCGCTCCGGTGCTTGGCAGAGCCAAAAGTGGTCAGGAGGATGAGGGTTGTTGCCGAAAAGACTCCAATTCAGCATGTTATGCAGCCGCCAACTATCGCCTCCTTGCTTGCCATTATCATCGGCATGGTTCCCATGTTCAAGGCTTTCGTGTTCGAGGCTGATGCTCCGCTCTCCTTCTTCACCGACAGTCTGGAGATCCTGGCTGCTGCTGTGGTTCCCTCTGTGATGCTAATTCTTGGTGGCATGCTCGCTGAAGGACCAAATGACAACGCCCTGGGTATGCGAACTATCGTCGGCATAATCGTCGCAAGGCTTCTGATCCTCCCATGCATTGGCATCGGCGTCGTGATGCTGGCTGACAGGCTGCACCTGCTCGTCGAGGATGACCACATGTACCGGTTTGTGCTCGCACTGCAATACTCCATGCCCAGTGCCATCCTTCTTGGAGCCATTGCAAGCCTGAGAGGCTACAGTGTTAAGGAAGCATCTGCCATCCTCTTCTGGCAGCACATCTGTGCGGTGTTTTCACTTTCCATCTACCTGATCGTATATTTCAAGCTGCTCTCGTACATCTGAAAGATGATTGCCAAATCCGGTTTATAGCAGTCATCACGGGAGGCGATGCCCCCAAGATAAGTAGTACCTGAATGGAGATTATCCCTTATGGTTAAGTGTATTCATAATTTGCTAGTGATTTTGTAATTTCTTTTACATGTATTATTATTTGAGAACATGAGATACGCTTTTTTGTCATTAATTATAGCCAAATATATTGATGTTGTACATTTTCTGTCCAACTGCAATATTGCTCTTATATGTGGCCTTCCAGTTGTAGAACAGCACAAGTGGTCAATGCATTGCTTGTTTGGTTTTGAAGTGTGCCACCAGCAGTGTGATACATTTGAGTAGCATCTAATTTTCTGGCATCCACTCAATGTGATCATGGTGCAATGTCCAGAAAGCTGATACATTATTATTCGATCCTTTCTTGTGAAAGGGTGCAAAATACAAATTTTGTTTGCTGAGTTGAACATTGAAATGATGAGCCTAAAATATGTCCATTGGATAGCCTGTCTGAAGTTGATTTGTGATCCAATAAAGAACTATGAACTGGACAAAACTTAAACCTTTTTCAGGTAAAGGTGTCCAGAAAGTTAAATTATTGAGCCAATAAAGAACTACAACACATTAGGCAAAACTTTATTTTATTATTATTCATTCAGGTAAATGTGTCCAGCAACTTTTCTCCTTACAAGAGGAAGAACAAAAAGGCAGGGCACTAACAGGTGCAATGCACATCACCATCATCAACTGAACTGAGTGGCCACAGCTCCTCCCTTTTTTGGTTTTCTACAGGCCTGGGATGGCCACTTTATCTTCAGATTTAGACATGCCGTTGAATTATAATTCACACATTGCTTTCAGGGTCGATTGCTGACTGGAAAGGCGACTCTCCAGACACTGCATGCACCAACATTTTAGTATTTTTCTTTCCATGGAGTGGAGGGAGTACAGTAGCAAAGACATCAACTTGTTTAATTACCTGCTAATCTCTCCATCGATCCTTGGAGAATGGGTAGCCAGATTTTCCAGAAGATCTCGTGAGGATTCCGAGCTTCCATGGGTGGTTCTCTTGCTATTTCGGTGGAGGAGTTTCCGTTCGAAGCAAAGTGATGTGGCTTTGTCCATGTGGGAGGCAAGTGTGAGTAGGATCCTTGTGATAACTTGGTTAATGAGCTAGCAAAATCTAAGCAACCTATAATAAATCTTTGTTTAAGTTCAAGATGCCTCTTTAGATGCTACAATTTTCCTCAATTTCTACGGTAATCAAATCGAACTATTTAATATGTATATGCCTATAATCCTCGCAGATCCCTGAATATTTATGTTGCCCCTTTATGCATCCTCCATATACCTTTTCTTTCTCCTGTCCTACTTTTGAGTCACCAACAATTCAAAACATTTAATAATGCTGACAGAAAAAGGCAGGGCCCTAGCTAGAGTCATATATAAGCAGACAGGAGGTGGAGGAGTCCTGATCCAGCTCCACTTCCTCAGAAGAGATCACCTGCTTGTATGTGCTGTTTCAGTTACAGCGACGCGCCTCCTCTTCCTTGTGAGGAGAAGAGCAAAGAAGAGCAGCGGTGCGGCGTCGCCATGGAGGTAGAAGCAGAGGCTTCCTACAGCTATGGCTTCCTCCCTCCAGGCAGGAACCAGCCCTATGGCCCCCCTCCTCCCCATCCACCAGGCATGTTTCTTCCTGCCAGTTACTTTTAACTCTTGTTCTGGTTCTGTTCACTCCGAGATAAGTTTTTTGTTTGGTTTCTGAATTAACTTTTTGTTTCTTCGTGATTTACCGGGTCCATTCATGCTTGCTCTCAAACAAAAAAAAAATCGTTCTGGGAAGTTTTACTGTCCTGTGGCAGGTTCATGCATGTACCAGGAGTGCAGCTTTCTTGGATCTTGCTTAACCTCTCACCGTCTGTTTGCTTTTACTTTTGTGTGTGTTGTGGCTTTCAACTTTAAGAGAAGCATTGCTTTTGGTCATGTCTTGATCAGATGTAATAAGGAAAATAATTTGTTTTAGCTTTCTTAAGCTAAAGTTGTATATTTTAGTAAAAAAGTTGACTCTGCCGTTTTCCTCATGCATCAATACCAGAAGGAACTCTGTAACACTTCTCTAAAATTGTAAGAGAACCATTGCTTATTTGCATTTGGCCATGCCTTGATCAGATGTAATAAGGAAAATAACGTTTCTTATTTTTTTATCTTTCTCAAGCTAAGGTTGTGTATGTTTTAGTAAGAAAAATTGCATCAAAAGATCAAGAAGTTGACTGCACCGTTTTCTTCATCAATACCAGAAGGAAACAGGGATTATATTATGGATTGTCTTACAGCACGACAGCTGATTTTTATTGTTGGTGCTATACTCAGAAGAAGGTGAACTGTGGGAGTACTTTCCGTGCCCTTTCTGTTACATTGAGGTTGAGATGCCCTTCATCCGCGACCATCTGCAGGAGGAGCACTGCTTCGACACCAGAAATGCTGTGAGTACGCTACTGTATGTTTATCGACAAAATTACATTTAGAAGTAAATGTCTCGATCCCATGAGAACATTTTAGAAGTTCTTACATTTTTCCCATTGTGATGCCGAACCGATGAACGGCTAATGAGTTTTACCCGACGATGATCTTCAGGTTTGCCCAATATGCGCCGAGAACCTGGGGAAAGACATGTCTGCTCATTTCAGATTTCAGCACTCCCTTCTTCTCAAGGTAAAATCTATCTCTCTCTCCCAACTCCAGGACCAATGGAATTACAGGGACAAACACTATAATAAAATTAGCCGAATTCCTTCATCAACATCTGATGATGGCAGAGGAGGAAGCCTTCCAAGCCGCCCAGCAGCTCACCATGGCCAGGAGCACCTGGGAAGGAGCCATATGGAGAGGTGAACCCCTACATGATGAGCAGGCCACGCCAAGACCCCGAGCCTGACCCGCTGCTCTCCCAGTTCATCTGTGTCGGCGGCGATCAATCTGAACCAGAATCACACGGCGGAGCAGGTCATTCCTCCGCGATCTCGGATGTTCATAGGTGAGCGAAGATGGGTCTCTCTGACGATTGTTTCCAGAGCTGTGAGATTGTTGTGGCCATGTAACACTAACAATGATGCCATTGTTACTGCATTCAGGTCGAGCCAGAGCCAGCGTGTGAGCCAGGTGGAATTGGAGGAGAGGCTGCAGAGGATCGAGTTTCTTAGGGAGATAATCACATCAACCATTCTATAATAATATTCACCTGGGGGGTTTTGAGCAGATTTAGGAATATGCTTATGGCTTTGTTGACACACACACACGTACTATGATCTTGACTACATATATATATATATATCAATGTTGCATACTTCTGTTAAAAAATTATTATGATGTGAAAAAAAAAGTAAAAATCACTCTCCATTTCCCAGTCTTTTTTCTTGTATTTTTAGTCTATTCGCCCACTCAAATTATTGTGTGTAATGAGAGTATCAACATCAAGGTTCCAGTCAGGTTTTTTTGCAAGCCAGTTGTTGTTTTGTTTTGTAAAAAAAAAAATCAGTTCACAGCAAGATATTATAGTAGTAAAACAAAGATCCCATGACTGGAGAAACACACATGCACAGGAAGGAGGCAACAAAATCAATTAATCGATATGATATCTCGTAAGATCTACACGTATCATCAATACCACCATCCACCTAAGCTCTCTTCCTCTCTACATAAGCGCTCTAGAAGGGATCAAAAGAAGGATTAACAGCGGCGGTGTACGGCCTAGTGGACGAACGTTACATTCGGAGGGGGTACGCCCATCATCTCGTAGTACGCCTTGTCGGCCTCCGCTATCCTCGTCTGGAATATCCCCCACTCCTTTCGGCACCGCTCTCGGACGCCTTCCCATGGTGCCTTCCCATTCTCCGATTGTCCCTGCAAAGTTTTGGTAGTCACAAGGGGGGATGAGTTGGTGGTAGTAAGTAAAGTACTAATTTAGGTGTTGTGTGATGGGACATGATGATACTAGGAAGGTATAATTTTCTGCTTCTTACCTGGTTCCCGAGAGAAGGAACCACTTGGTGTACGATCCATTGGGCATCGACAACACCAATTTTCTCATGAGCAGGCTGCAAAGAGTAAAGACATTAATCGGAGAAATGGAGATAAGATGTGTCAGGAATCAAATGTTTGACACGGGTGTATGGTTCATACATCCACACATTTCCTCAGAGCAAAATCCAGACCCCACCCATGAACCAAGTCATTCTGCAACGATAAAAAGATATTAGAACACACGAGGGAGATGCAGAGATGGACAAAAGAAGATGATGAGATTACGACATACCTGAATCATATGCCATACACATCTCCATGCATCTCTGGAGAAGACTGGGGCCATAATTTCAACAAACCTGTGCAGCAAACATACACAGTTAGGCCCTTTTCCACATATATATCAGCAACCCAGTTTTCACAAGTCAACTTCCAAGGGTTAAATTACATACGCAGCACAAGGTGGAAGATGAGGATCCGTGCACCAGCCTGGTCTCTCCTCAGTATCCCTGTTAAAATTAAACAACCAACATGGTCAAAAAAAAAAAAAATCAAACCACCAACCAGCTAACTATATGCGATGGAAGGTAAGAAAAGAAAAACAAGTTCTGTAGTATCTCAGAAGGGAAGAATGTTCGATTCGTTGTACTGTTCAAGTCAACATATTGTAACTCTGTGCAAAAGCACAGATCAAGTAATGTCTACTATGCAGAGACAAACCATACAGCACATGTAGTTACAAAAAAGAGTTCTTCCACTTACTTGTGGACCTCGCGATCCCCTCTTCTTTTGGTCATCTGCCATGTCAATCCCTTATCTGGCTCCAAACCAGGTTGTGAGATTTCCAGCTTATATTTCTTCACAAGTTTAATATACCTGATATGTAAAATCATGTTAGCAGGTCATCCAACACCAGCAACAGCAAAATGTGCTATGTTGAGTGAAGATTGAAACCATACTCCTCTGCATTGAAATGATCAACTCCAAGGTCCTCGTCCCAGATAAATATATACTCATAAGGTGCCACGATATCAGGGTGCAAGAATCTTTTGGCATACCACCTAGAGGTTAATAAATTAGTCAACTTTCAGAATCACCTTCCAAGTTACAAACTAAAGGAAATACAAAAGTAACAGAGCATACCATTTCGCTTGTTTAATGACACTTATATGGATTGCTCGTTTTGACCACTCAAATTCATCCCATTCACTCACCCGGCCATCATAGTGAAATAGCAGGATAGCAAAGTTATCAGAAAACTGCAAAAACAAAGAGTTCAAACAATTAGGAAGTTCACCAAGTCACAGTTACATGGTATGTGTAGATTTAAATGTTCATATAGATAAAAAGTAAACATGACACAACACAAACAAGCATGACCTGTGACAGAAAAAAACAGTCTGACAATATAACCTGGGACACTCAGACAACTGATGTATTTATAAATCTCAAGAACTTACCTTCTGGACTGCTCTATTTATGTTGTCCTTCTGTGAAATTCCAACAGTGAAAGTAACAAGGTATTTTGGCCTGGAAGGTAGGTCCTGTGAATTCAAAGTCAATCAAAGTGTTAACTCAAACATGGAGGTTATCTGTGATGCACCATAAAGGCCAGAGTGCAGAAATTAAGACTAAGATTACATTGATTAAATTTGACAAAACATGAAGGCCAAATCCTGGGCTAGAAAATCAGCAGGGAAATGCAGGACATAGCACAAGACAGACCATTTATTTATTATATAGATGAAGAAACAATGTGATTAGAAGTCACAAAAGAAGATAAAACTTCAGCATGCATCAATTGTGTAAGACTAATAAGGTTATTAAAAAAAGAGTTTATCATGACAGGCATAACAATCTATAAGATTATTTGAAAGGAATGTGATATGCAGAATAAAGCATAGTTAGCTCTTGGACCTGGAATAGAAGGTGTCTAGTGGGAAATAAAGGACTCACATCTGTTTTTTTAGGTGGAATACAGGAAATACAGTGGAAAAGAAAGAAGGAAAGACACCGCTGGAGCTTAAATACATCCAGCTAAAAATTACAGCAAGAATAGTTACCTCAGCCGGGTCTCCAAATAACCTGCGCGGATCCAAATCCGACTCTGGTTCGACGATACCAGGTGGTAGCATCTCAGCGCCCCTGGGATTGGTGGGTACATAAATCTATGACAAAAACATCAATCAAGAAATATCAAGGTTAGATAACAAGTAATAAGGATATAAAACAGCATACTTCATCAAAGTAAGAGATAGAGAAACAGAGTTCCTAGTCAAGGAACCCAGATAGATAGTTACCTTCATGCTAGTGTTTGAACTAGGTTCAGAACCGTTATTAGTCCCCTTGGCGTTCCTAGCAGAGGTCCAGGCATGGTTCAGGATAGCCTGGGCCGTTAGTCCAGAGTTCTTGTCCTCGATGTAGGAAACGAGGCTAGACGGGAAGTGAAGCTGCATCGGTGTCCGAAACGGCAAGGGAGTAAATATCTTGAATGCATCGATGAAGCAAGCTGCAACAGCAGTAGGTACGTGGATAGTCCATACCTTTGTTATGCTGACTGTCGGGAAGGAGATCCCGATGAAGAAACCAAACACCACCCCGATGATGGTCACGACGACGAGCCTCATGCTTTCGTTGGGTTTCCTACTGTGCGTGCTGCACCACGGGTGCCAGGCAAAGGATGAGAGCATGGCAGTATAGCGAACATCGGATAACCAGTAGAAGGAAGGCGTGCAAACCTGCGATTAAAAATGGGGAGTTTTGCCATCGCCTAGTATGTCGGCGAGGGCGTAGGAAGAGACGGAGTCTTGCGATTGGAAACTGCTACACATTGCTGGACAAGAACATAATGATGGGCGTGTGTGGTCTGTTATGAGCACCGAACCCTAAAAAACATTAAATCTTGCATCAAAACAAAACATGGTGGCTGCTGTTTTGCGATGCAGCACGGCTACTAGCTCTAGAATTCAGCAGCTATTTCATATATATACTAGTAGTCTCTTAACAGTGCTAGTATTGATGATTGTACAAATCAGCGGTTACTGGTTGGCCCTAACTCTGATCCAGCATACTGGTTACCGGTTGTGCTGGCCAGGATAGGAACATGGAGTGCTGATGAAATTTGGGATTTTTCGCATGGGCCATGGCCGTGTTGGGGAATGAAGTAACCGCTGGTGATAAAAGAGGGAGAAGAAACGGGGTTCATTAGAGATGCTCTAAAAGTGTGGACGCGAATCGAATCGAATCGTGCTGCCTGCCTAAGTAACCAACCGGCAGGCGAGCAGACGTAGAAGAAAACCCTACCTTTGGTTTGGCGAAACCAATCTAGAGTAGTGCTACCAATGAACCAACGAATCTACGGGGGTAAGCTGATCGAGCTAGCCGGGGGGGAAATTGAAGCAGCGGTGTGTTGAGATCCCAGAAGCCTACCTGTAGCTCCGCGGCGGAGGAGGATCTATCCGCCGCCGCCTCCTCCGGCGCCGTCGGGCGGGCGGAGGCGAGGAACCCTAGCGTAATCCGGCGCGGCGGCCGGATAGCAGGGAACGGGCGCGCGAAGGGGATGGCAGGGTGGGCCGGATGGGGGAGGGGAGGGGAGGTGGCGACGGCGACGGCGGGGCGAGAGGGGAGATTGGGGACGGGAGAAGAGAACGAAGGAAACCAGGGAGGGAGGGTGGAGGGTGGAGGGAGGCGGCTTGGCTTGGCAAACAAATACTACTATGTATGTATGTACGTATGTATTCGCTGTCTGTCGTGTGGGCCCCACCAACCAGCTAGCGACACCCTTCCGCCGTTACCCAAAAATACTCACTTTTACCATGATGACGAGGATGAAAGGAGACTCCTGCCGCTGTTAACGGCCGCCAATTAGGGCTCAAATTTGACGTTTTACTTGTGTCTCTTTCCTAAATAAACATGCCCCTCCCTCATATGCCATTTTAAACTACCTAGGCAAAACCTAGGGTTAGCATGGGCCGGGCCCGGTACATGGTAAATATACCTATATCGTTAATTAAACTATTTTTTTTTTGAAAATAGGCGCATTTATTAACAAAATTGTTTAATGTTTACACTTAGCCTCTGCATAACTAAGATGCACACAGCCACATGAACGATCGAAATAGAGAATAAAAAGAAGATAGGCATTACAAAAATCACTATGAGAAAACGGTCTCCAATCTAAGATAGATTAATCCTCAAATCATACGGCTATCCATGTCGGGAAAAAATATCCCTCGCTGTATCCTCCAATCGCGTGCATCCCTCTAGAAATAGGTCGCGAAACTTTATGCGTTGAAGATTAGTCCATAATCGGAGGATAGACGTGGCTCGATAAATAACCTGTAGAGGAGAAGACACAATATTATTAAAAATCTTATCATTTCTACAGAGCCATAGCGACCATATAATGGCAAGCGCTCCCACCCTAAACAAAGTTATGTATTTATCAATAATTCCATGCAACCAATTACCAAAAACCTTGGTTACTGAATATGGAAGAGATAAACCAGAAGCTATTTGAATGAATGACTATATTGAGCGAGCAAATTTGCAATGGAAGAATAAATGACGAATTGTCTCATCGTGATGACAAAAAACGCATTGTGTACTTCCTTGTCAATTTCTCTTTGTAAGATTATCTTTTGTTAGAACTACACCCTTACGTAGATACCATGCAAATATATTCGTCTTAAGGGGTATTTTCATTTTCCAAATTTTACTATTATCATCGACCGGGATATCAGGTTGGACCAAAGCTTTATATAGTGAGCCAACAGAAAATTTACCACTTTCTAATAATTTCCATTTGAACACGTTAACACCGTCTAACAATTGTATAGTTGATAATTGTAATGGTAGATTATTCCAAGATACCAGTCGAGGACCAATAAGACTTTTTCTGAAAGACACATTAGGAGGGTTGTCTTCAATCACTGTGGAAATTGTATTCCAGTTGTGTCTAGCAATCGAATATAGAGCTGGATATTGTTTGCGAAGAGTAGTTTGGCCAAGCCACTTATCTTCTCAAAACCTAACTTGTGATCCATCCTTTATCTCAAAAGCACCAAAATGAAAGAAATATTTTTTGGTAGCCATAAGGCCCGCCCAAAAGTGTGAATCACCTGGTTTCCAAACCACTTGGGACACAGCTTTGGACCCCACTGATGCAGCACTGAGTTGATGTAGGAGCGCTTTGTTGGGAACCCCAAGAGCAAGGTGTGAAGCAGCACAACAGCAAGTCTTCCCTTAGTAAGAAACCGAGGTTATCGAACCAATAGGAGGAAGGAAACGTCACATAGGTGTTGCTAGCAACGCGGAGACCTGCACAACACAAACTCAAGACTTTTCCCCAACGAATCAATGAGGTTGTCAAGCTCACTGGTTTGCTATAACAAAGTATTAAACTGGGATGAGCCGGTGGTCACTTTTCCCGATCCATCCCGAAGGTTTTTTTTCCCTCTCTCGCCCCATCATCGTACCCAGTCCTGCTATCGGCTCAGCCCTATCTATTCATCTCCTTTTTTGACATGGATATTTTTTTGGATCTCTCTTGTTCATAGATCTTGAAAGCGGATCAATATGGTGTGGAAGGTAATGGTTTGCAGCAAATAAACAAGTAACAGTGGAGGATGTATCAATGGTAAAGATTGGACCGGGGTCCATAGTTCACTAGAGGTGCTCTCCTTAGATAAACAACATGGCATGAAGGGTAAACAAATTACAGGAGGGCAATTGACAGGAACTAAGCAAGGCATAACAATGCAATTACTAGTCATAAAGATCCTATGAGATTCGATTGGACAATAAAACAATATACATAGACCGCCATCCAACTGCATCTATGACTAGAAGTCCACCTTCAGGTTATCATCTGAACCCCCTCTAGCATTAAGTTGCAAGCAACAGACAACTGCTTTAAGCAAAGTGTGTAAGGTAAACAGTCCACATGTTCCATGAACAAGAGACCATTGTTTTCTCCCTAGTAGCAACAGCACATCTACAACCGAAGAGATTATTGTCACTTCCCTTGGAAACTAGAGGCATGAACCCACTATCGAGCATAAATACCCCCTCTTGGAGTCACTAGCAACTACTTGGCCAAGATAGCTACTAACAACGGAGAGCATGCAAGATCACAAACAACACAGACATGATAGAATCATAAAGACAAACCATTAATCAAACCAACATAATAATCTCAATATCCATCGGATCCTCGCAAACACAACATGCATGATTACAAATAGATTAGATCTTGATCATAAACGGAGCTCACAAGATCTATATATGAAAGCACAAAGGAGGAGATACAACCATCTAACTACTACATGGACCCATAGTCCAAGGTGGAACTACTCACGCATCATACCGGAGAGAAGGCCTTCGGGATGATCTCCCCTCCGGCAGGGTGCCGGAAAGAACTTCAGATCCTCCCGATCTAGGGACTATGGTGGTGGCGGCTACAGACGGTTTCGTGGATATTTGATCGGGTGCTTAGGGTTTTTGCATCGGGGGCTTCTTATAGGCCAAGAGGGAGGCCGAGGCGGCAACCAGGGGGTTCAAACCCTACCCAGGCGCGGGCCCACCCCTGGCCGCGCCTGGGAGGGTTTGGCCACACTAGCACGCTTCCTCGTCTCCCCTCTGGACTTCTTGTTCCCCACGAAAAGTAATTGACTTTGGCGTTTGTCCCATCCAATTCCGAGAATATTTCTTTACTAACTTTTCTGAAACCAAAAACAGCAGAAAACAGGCATCTGGCACTGTGGCAACTTGTTAATAGGTTAGTACTAGAAAACATGTAAAAATCACCTCAAAGTATAGACATAGCAAAGAAAAGTAGATACTAACAAGCATTGAACATCAAAAATTATAGATACGTTTCTGACATATCAAGCATCCCCAAGCTTAATTCCTGCTCGTCCTCGAGTAGGTAAATGATAAAAGAATAATTTTTGAGGTGACATGCACCCTCACAATAAAGATCCAACCATTTGCAAGCATTGAAATCTAGGATCAAAGAACTCTAAACATGTGCATGCAAGATGGAGTTCTAACAATAGGACTTAGTAACTATGCATGCAACATTACAAGCTACAAACAAAGATCCTGAATAACATGCTTTGAAAAACGTTTGTTTGTTTCACATACAGAAAACATAACATAGTGGCTTTCAGCTTGTCCCTCATAGAGTAGCAAATAGATGCATAGGACACCTTCAAAGTTCACAAGGGTGACTAGAAACAAATAGTACAAAAACAAGTAATATCACAATATGCATCAATCAATAAGCTTTGGAACACTGCACACAAAATGGCAACTATGCTCTCTTAATGGTGCCTAAAGGTAGAAGGTGGAGACTCAATAGTGGTGGAAGAAATGCCTTTTTGTAAAGGAAGCAGGGATTACAAATTTCAAAAAGAGCTTCCAAAAATTATGGTACTTGTTAGCTTTCATCCCTCATTGACCCTATCATAAGCATCTTGAAGTGGTTAAGGTTAAAGTGAACAAACTATGGAGTATATGATTGACAAAGTATAAGTTGGCAATATCAAGTCCCTTGAATACGAGGGCCACACCTCATGCTACTCAACTTAGGTCACCTGTAAGTTCTTGTCATTGTGAGTATATGCATATCATAGAGAACCGCCAACGGGGTACCCCTTGCACATGGTACAGGAGTTATCCCATAACCAAAATTATAAGGCAAGCAGATAATGAGCATCTCAGCGATCTTTTTTTTACTATATGCATAGCTTTTTATTGAGGATGCTTCATAGATAGCTCACTATGGTGATGCTGCAAGTTTCCACCGTGATTAGGCATGGCTTAGGCTAGAGGCATAGGCGTTTCTCTAACACAAAATACAAACTCCATGGACTTACAAGTTCCCTCTTTATTTCACACCGGTGACATCCATAGACAAAAGAGCATGATATCAACTAAGTACAAAGTAAAAGTGCAATGTTAAAAACGTTCCCCGTGACAGCACAGTTCTGTTAATACCAACATATAAGTGCAAGCATATACAACAACGATGTCACAATGGTTTAAGTTTATTAGGGGCAAATAATATAAAGTGTGCCATCAAGTTTGTGAGGTCTTTAATCACTAAGTTTTCACATATCAAAATAGTTTTTAATTGGAAGATAGCTGAAAACAAGAATATACTTAGAATGGTGTAACACACCATGCATAGGAGTTTATAGTGGACACTTTGGAATAACTTGGTTTCTTGGGAGTTGGAAGCATGAGTAGAGCTTACTCATACAAGTGGAGGCTAGCAAAAGGATTGGGAGCAACCAACTAAGAGAGCATAATGGCCATAATCATGCATAGCAACAAAGCATTACTAATCAAAGCATAGAGTGGTACTACAAGTCAAGGACTAAATGATCATAGAGACTAATGGTGAATTGTCATAGTCATAACATGGTGTGAGCATGTGCCAAGTCAACCCAAGCAAAGCATCAAAAGATAATACCACAATACTATGCTTTTGCATGCTAAAACAACGCATAATTTCTTCAAGGCACACTAAGCAATCCCAATTGTTTGGAACAAGACATGCTACAACAATAATCACTAAGCATAATTCCAAAACAACACCTAGAATGTCATGCTAAAGTATAAGTCATAGTCATTGCAAGATCCTCTTGCACTTCAAGCAAGAACTTACCACTCTTTTCCAATACCAAGCAACTTATTTGCAAAACAACATAGCGAGAACGAGGGTCCAAACTACTTTATTCAAGCAAACTAAACAACCTAAGCAAAGCAAACGAAAACTAAGATGCTTCAAGAACAACACAACTATGCATGAAACAATAAAAACGAAGTGTCTAGACAGACTTGAGCTTTTTATTGATGAAGAAGGGGATGCCTTGGGCATCCCCAAGATTTGACGCTTGTACCTCTTAGATATTTCTTAGGGTGACACCATGGTGGCATCCCCAAGATTGAGCTTTTGTCCATTCTTCATCTTATTGCATCATTCTCTCTCTACACCTGAAATTTTCCTTCATACAAAACTTCACACAATCTTCATTAGCAACATTAGTTTATTCAAAAGATATTAGACCCCTGGCAAAGCTTTGGAATAGCAAGACTTTTCACTAAAAACACAAGCTACTGTAGCAACTCCTTTAAAAAGCTCAATTCACCTAAAGAGAACTCAAAAAGGAATCAATAAGAAGCAAATGCAAATAATGGCAGAAATCTGTCAAAACAGACCAGCAGGTAGAAACCGATTTTTTCGAACATCTTCTGTTGCTCAAATCAAAAAGTGTTGAACTAACGAACGTTAGCTAACATACTGTGGGGATTATTCTTAAATTTTGAGCTCAATCCGAGTTATAGAGACTCCTCACGAATGTTTTTGGTGGAGGACAGAAATCTGTTTCGGGACAGCAACTCCCCAAATGTTACTTCCCTCTCATTAGAGGTCATTCTTGGCACAAAAAGCAAAACAACAAGGATAAGGAGAGGTCATTACTGAAGTAGTAAATTCCAAGACTCAAGGGAACTCTTGGGTTATTGATACGTCGGAAACGTATCTATAATTTTTTATGATCTATGCTTGTTTTGTATCATTTGTCTTATGTTTTGTCTATACTTTGAGGTATTTTTATTAGGTAGTAAAATTATATTGCCAAAGTTTAGTCTAAAGATATCCAACTGACCGACTTGTAAAAATCCAAACAAATTCATCAGGTCCTCCTTGATAACGTCCCAGAATTTCTGGAAGAATTCCGCTGGAAACCCATCAGGACCTGGAGATTTGTTATGTTCCATTTGAAAAACAGCTTTCTTAACCTCTTCCTCGGTATATGAGGCAGTTAGAAAGTTTTTTTATTCATTAGAAACCTGAGGAATGTCGGCCGTTTGAGACTCGTCCAGTGAGAATGCATTTTCCACTGGAGCCCCAAACAAGGATTTATAATATGCTATAATATATGACTTCAGATGCTTCTGTTCCTCATTCATACCTTCATCCTGGATCAGAGAGTGAATAAGTTTCTTCTTATACTTGCCATTGGCAACAACATGGAAGTAACTAGTATTCATGTCTCCTTCCAAAATGAATTTAGCTTTAGAGCGTTGGTACCATTTGAGTTCCTCTTCGCGCAAGAGTCGGACTATCTCTGCATTCGATTGGATTTTAATTAAACTAACTATTTACCTACTTATAAATCATATATTTATAAACAAACATGCCCCTCCCCTCATTTTTACTATTTGTATACTTTTCTTATTTAAAGTGCCTCGTCGAATGCCATACTGTAAATTTCTACCATAATGCATAACATGGCTTAGGTTAGCAACCAAATTTTCCCTCTAATACGTATGCATACTCAGAAATATAACTTTCTCCAACTTATTTCACATTGCTGATAGCCAAAGCCAAAAGATACATGATATCAATAGATATTGCCCGCATGGAAAATGTTCCCCCTGGTACATGGTTCTGCTGACACTCAACCTTGAACATGCCACGCATACAACAAACATACTTCTATCCACTATGGGTCAAGTTTAATTATTATTATGTATTGCTTTTAGAAGTTGTGCACTTCTGGACAGACCCCACATCTTACTTTTTCATGAGCTTTAAACTACACACAAAAGGGACAATTTTGAAATTTTCAAAGATATAGCACATATAATATACTTGGAATAGCATTTTGCTACGTAGATAGGTAAGGTGGGCACTTTTGGAATAACTTGGTTTAAGAGATTATGGAGATGCACAAGTCTTTGCTTGATTAATTATTTGAGCTTAGCAAGAGGGAGATGGTTGACCATCTACAAGTATGCAAAAGGTGTCTATAGTACTAGTCATTTCTTAATAGACAATACCAATATAAAATTAAATCATCTATGAAGTAACTAAGAACTAATCTTGTAGTCAATTCACTCAAGACCAGTGACACCTTGAGTGCGACAAAAACGCTGCAGATAAACACTTTCCTAAGCTCCTTGTTGGGTTTCGATATTAAAATTGGAAACAATACTTTCGTGAAAAGGAAGCAGTGACTCAATCGACCTGTAAGGCAACTCTGCGACTCAAGATATGCCACGCCGACTAGGATCCCAAGATGATGACTCCAATACAAATCCCACTAGAACACTTGTAAATCCTAGCTAGCTGCGTATATAAAGTCACCAGGGGCACCACACGGGGTACATGATATTAAATAGAACCATCTCCCTCCCTTCGCCTACGGTGTGGCTCCTTTGTAAACCAATCTATGATCATATACTAGATTGATAGCAGGATGTAGCGATCCTTCACCGAGGGGACGTGAACCTGGGTATATCGTGTGTCAATCTTGCTCCGGGATTTTCCATCATCGCCTTTCCCTTCTCTACGTAAGCTACCCATATAGCATCTATCGTGTCAGTACTATGACAAAATGCGACAAAAGGACACGTCTCGTGTTTTCTTATTTCTTAATCTGAAGCCAAAGACGAAGGTCACCGAGGAAGACACCCACATCAGCTCGTCCTATATGCTCTAGCCGTCACAAAACATGGCGGGCAAACACGGATTCAAGGGTATTCATCTATAACACATAAATTTTGGCAAAACTTTCAAATTCTATGGCCGAGCCATCAAGTATGGATTACTTCAAAACATGTCCAAGTTAAACATAATCACAAGGTGTTGGAGATATGCCCTAGAGGCAATAATAAATGTAGTTATTATTATATCTTTGTGTTTATGATAAATGTTTACATTCATGCTATAATAGTATTAACAAGGAAACATTAATACTTGTGTGATTTGTAAACTAAATTAGAGTCCCTAGTAAAGCGTCTTCATAATACTAGCTTGTTGGTTAATAAATGATTGTGGTTTCCCTATCATGAACATTGAGATATTGTTAACAACAAGATCATATCATTAGGAGAATGGTATGATGGACATACTCCTATAGATAAGCGTAGCATAAAGATCAAGTCATTTTAATAGTTCAATTGCTATAAGCTTTCTGATACATAGTAACCTAATTCCTTCGACCATGAGATCATGCTTATCACCATCACCGGAAGGATGCTTTGATGACATCAAACACCACACCGTAATTGGGTGGCTATAAAGGTGGCATTGAGTGTTCGGAAAGTATGGGTTGAGACACATGGATCAAGAGTGGGATTTGTCCATCCATATGACACATAGATATACTCTGGGCCCTCTCGGTGAAATGTCATCCAATTATCTTGCAAGCATGTGACTGTATCACAAGGGATCACATATCACGGGAACGCGAAAAGAGTACTTATCAGTAACGAGGTTGAACTAGGTATGCAGAGATACCGACGATCAAAACATCAGATAAGTAAACTATCGTGAGACAAAGGGAAATTGGTATCGTATGTAAGTGGTTCATTCGATCACAAATTAATCATAGAAATATGTGGGAGCCATATGAATTTCCAGATTCCTCTATTGGTTATTGTTCGGAGAAGTATCTCGATCATGTCCGCATAATTCACGAACCGTAGGGAGACACACTTAAGGATTCGATGTTGTTGAGTAGTTATGGAATGATGAGTAAGAGTCCGAATGTTGTTCGGAGTCTCAGATGGGATCCGGGATATAACGAGGAGATCCGGAATGGTCCGGAGAATAAGATTCATATAAGGAAAGTCCTGTTTCGGAGTTGGAGAATGATTCTGGTGTTTTCATCGGGAATGTTCTAGAAGGGTCCGGAAGGTCCGGCACTCCGGAAGGGAAGGGTACATGAATGTGTCATAACAAGTTGGAATGGTTGCATCATGTACTAGGTATCATGGCTGGGCAAAATAAAGGGATAAATCAAATCCTAGTTTGAAAAAGTCAAACGCCAATTTGAAAAGTCAAACGACGGTTTTGCTTGGTGGAGGGAGAGTAGGAAACCTACTTGGGGAGGAGTTCCTCTCCCCCACCCGCCGGCCAAGGAGGACGACTTGGGGGAGGACTCCCTCCCCTTGGCCGGTGCCCTCCCACCTATAAAAGGAGGGGCAGGGTGTGGCATCCCGCAAAACCACTACTGGAAAATCGCGTTGTTTTGTGCATTGCATCGTCATCATCATGCATTGTTTGCCTGAACTATTTCGAAAAGCCTAATTTTGCTTTGTACAAATACCCCTCTTTATTTCAAAGGCAAAACCCCGATCGTATCGGATATTTTATTTCCCTAAAAACTAATTGCAAAGTGGCCTTGTTTTAAAATTAAACAAAACCAAACAAACACATATTTGCAAACTAACACAAGCCCCAAACCCTGAACCTATTCCCACCCAAATCTATCCTACCCACCTCTCACAGCTCGCCACCTCACCCCTCCCCCATTTTCCTACCCACCCCGCCACCTCATCAATCCACCAGTCCCTTCCCTCTCCCTCTCTCACCCACAGCCTCTCTACCCCTCCCTCTTCCAACCAGACCCCACCTCCTGGGTCAACCCCACCCGTCAGTCCCTCTCATCACACAACTCCCCCACATCAACCCCACCCCGGTCCCGCGCCCCAGGCCCACCAGCTGTCCCCAGACCGCCGCCTGGTCCCACCCGTCGGCCACTCTCCCCACTCACTGCCCAGCGGGCCCCACCCCGTTCCCTGGCCCACACGCTCCCCCACGCTCCCCACGCGTTCCCCCACCCCGACGCATCCCCAACCTCCCGCTCCTCTCTCCTCTCCAACCCTCCCCACCCCGCTCTGCTCCGCCCGCCCCGCGCCGGCGCGTCCGGCGAGCGCTGCCTCCTCCTCCCGCCAGCTCCCCTTTCCACCGCCGTCCACCGCTCCCCTCCGCCGGTTCCCCCTCCTTCCTCTGCCCCGCGCCCCCGCTCGAGGCCGCGCCCGGCCGAGCTCGAGCCGCCGCCGCCTGCAGGCCGCCCTCGCCGCGCCCCCTCCTCCGCTCGCCCGCCGGCGCCGCCCGCCTCCTCCCGCGACGCCCCGTCGCCTCGCCTCCCGCCGTATCTCCTCGCCGCGCCCTCCATCTCCTCCCTCAGGCCGCCCTGCGGGCCCCCCGCCTCGCCGGCCCCGACGGACGCCGCCACCAGGTGCTCCCTCCCGCGTCAGAGCCCGCCGAACCGAGCTCCGCCCCTCCTCGACCTCGCCTCCCGCTGCCGCCCGACGCCGGCGTCCGCAGCCGTCCGCTCCTACGCCTCCTCCTCCGGGCCACGGCCGGGCTCCGGCAGCCTCTTCCTCCCCGGCGCCGCCCGCCTCCTCCCGCCCTCTGCTCTTCGCCCCGAGCTGCCTCTGCTCCTCCATCTCCTCCGGCCGCCCGCGCCAGGTCCGCGCCCTGCCGCTGTCGCCTACCTCCGCAGGCCGCCGCTGGAGCCGGGCACCCCACGCCGGCGACCCCTCCTCTCCGCCTCTGCGGCTCCCTCGCGCCGCCGCCTGCGCCTGGCAGAGCTCTGCCCCCGCGACGCCCTCCTCCACCTCGACGTCGCCGCCATGACCCTCGCCTCCACCGCTGTGCCGTCCCTCGTCCTCGCCCGCGGCCACCGCATCGAGCCCGTCCCCGAGTTTCCGCTCGTCGTCTCCGACTCCGCTGAGGGCGTCGAGAAGACCGCGCATTCCATCAAGGTCCTCAAGCAGATCGGGGCCTACGCTGACGCCGAGAAGGCCAAGGACTCCGTGGGCATCCGCCCCGGTGTCGGTAAGTTGCGCAACCGCAGGATCTCCAACACGGCCGCTGGTAACCTCATCGTGGAACGCCAAGCTCTCCTCGGGGACCGAGAACGCTCCCGCTGAGACCGAACCCAATAACCGCCAAGAACCTCGACACGAAAACACCGAGTTCCCTTCGCGAGCACCAAGTTCTTCGACCCTGGATCCATAGAACGTTCCGCCAGAAGTCACGGACCCTCGGGGTGACAAGTTCTCCACCCAAGGGCGACAAGGCTTTCTTCACGGATTTCAAGACCCCGACATCGAAACGGCAAGATCGTCGTCATGGAACCCGAAGACCACATGTGCGACAAGTACTCCCTCGAGGACGCCGAGTACTTCACCCTGAACACCGAGACCCTGGACGACAAGTTCTCCTTTCCGGACGCCGAGCTCGCCGAGAACCCGGATGCGACAAGATCTGCCCCGTTGTTCGAGCATGTTTCTGCCGAGACCGATCCCGTCGAACCCCGAACCCCAGATCCGAACCCTGAGACCGACCCTGAACCCCGGAACCCCAAGATCTGCCGAACCCTAATGTGTGAACCCCTTCCCGAAACCCTATTTTATAATATAATCCAACTTGTCGCATATTAATTGTTCATGCATGCATACCTGTCTGTGGTTTGGGGGCCTTATGCCGATTCACCTAAAAATTAAATATGGGGCCCATATGCGGGCAAAGCCAGTCGTATATTGGCCTCATTTAAATTTGTGTAGCGAACCCGGTGCTATATTTTGCCATGTTAGGACAACCTTTAAATTGCGGGGGTTCTAAATAACTTGAACCATTTAATTAATTGTCGGGACCCGGTTCCGCTTAATATGCCTAATTGCATCGCATCTCTGCCATGTCATACATCATACATGCATCATGCCCGATCTTCTGCTGTTATATAATAGTGCCTCCGGTGTTTCTTCTAGTGTTTTGCTTCTTCGCGGATAAGGCCGTTGAGTTGATGCGAGTTTCAACCCGATCTTCGGTTGTACCTTCGACAATGTTTTCAGGCGAGCATCTCCCCCTTTCTACCTATCTTACTTTTATAGTATTTATTCCCTCCTGTTGATCTATTGCTATATGTGTTGCGATGCTCTAGTTTTCGTACCTGTGATATCCCTTGCAGCCTTATATTGCCTTGGACACATCCTATTACCTGTTGATTGGTAGATAGTTGGACTTGCGCGTCGTAGTCGCTTGCTCAAGTGCTGTTGCTTGTCGTCAAGTACCACAGTTGTTGGTATATGCCGCATGTTTGATGTTGGAGATGATCATGGCTTCACTTATCGTTCACTTTAATTCCTGTTTAACAACTAAAATTGAAGTAAGTAAGTAGAGGCATCGGTGGGTGATAGATAATATTTGGTTTCCGACCGCCCACTTGTGTCCCGTAGGACCCCGAGTACTTGATACATGTTCCTTGATTTATCGCGCTATCCATATCCGGGAGGATTATGGGACCCCCCTGAGCCAGAGCTTGATTCATTCTTATTTCTTGGGGCCACAAACTAGTTTGAGGTTTTATTTACGATCCTGTACTTATGCCATGCTACTGCTTTATTTAAATTGTGCGATGGATAGCACACTGTACTGTTTAGGTAAGCGGAGTGTTTTCGCGGTATCGACAAGCCCAGTTTTGGGTTCCCAGTCGTTTACAGTCATTGACGCAAACCTTGAGTCCGTCTCGGAGTTAGCTAACTTCGTTGCGGGTCTACTCAATGGGGTGGCCCCCTGAAATAATTCTGAATCCTGTGATTGCTTTGTCGTGAAGGCCTCGTTGGGTTTTGATTTGGTTTTTCCGAGGTTGATCGAGTGTGTGTTGATATTTGTGCACCCCGGCCGGGTAAAACTTTCTGAAAGCCATGTCCGCGGTTATGGACGACTTGGAGCACAGTATCTCGATCATAGATAACTATAACTAAAGTAGTGCTATAAATTTGACTTTATAATGACTAGTAATCAGCTTCACTATAATGGAATGGCCACATAAAACTGCCCACAATTGCTGGTTTGGTTTGTCGCTTGCGACAATTGTATCTGACTAGTAAGTACTGCAACTACAACGGAATGGCTAAATAAAAGTATCAACAACTGCTGGGTTTTGGGGTTATCTCATGCTAATTGTATCTGACTAGTAAGTGTTGCAACTATCACGGAATGGTTAACTAAAAGTGCCCACTGCTTACTTTATCAGGATGATTATCTAAACCTGACTAGTAAATGCTGCAACGAGAACTGAATAAATAAAACTGCCAACTTTGTGAGTTCCTCGGTTGACTTCCTCGTTTGGTCTCGAGGGGGAATACCAGGATGGGATTGTTTGGTGTTAGTATCAGTCTGGTTCCGGATAGGTCTTTCTTACCCCTCTCTGATAGCCGTCAGTTTTACCGAGTCTCTATAGGTTGTTTAGTGCATGTTGCCGCTGCCGCTTCAGTCCACCATACCTATGTAGGCGAGGACCGCCGAATTCTAGCCTCGCCGTGTACTGGCCTCAGTACTGACGCTCCTCTTTTTCCTTTGCCCTTTGTCGGCACCCCTTTTGTTTAAGCAGGTTTGAGATCGGCGTCATTAGCAGGGTTACCCTTCCGGCTTGGCCTGGGCAGGGTTATGGACGCCATTGGTTATTCTTCAGGGCTCTTAGCCCCATTTGCATCTTGTCCATACTCGGACGCTGTATCGTTTTCCAGGTGATTTGGATCTTTGCACCGTATATCTGTATTCTTGACTCATTGAGTCGCTGCTGTATATATATCTGTTCTGTGGGTCCCATCGAGGACTGTTGTGTAATGTTATTACTTCGTTTTCCACCCGCACGAAAGTGCCTGGTGGGCACCTTTGAATCGTTTCTATGCGGGTTTGGCGGGAATCGCTGAAACTTGCATAGGTCCGATTCTGAGGGTGTTACACAGGGGTGCCCCTCTAGACCTACACCTCTCTCTACCAAACCCTAACCCTAGCCGCCGGCCACTAAGTCGCCGCTGCCGCCCTAGGGTTTCCTCCTAGCCGCCGAGTTGGGGCCCTCCTCTTTCCCTAGACACCGGTCTAGCCTCCTCACTTGGTGCCTCTAAACCCTAGATCGCCAAGGCCTCTCTCATAATCCACCATACTCGCTCCGGCTTAAGGCGAAGCCCTGCGAGATCTCCCCTCTACTTCCGGTACCACGCCGTCGTGATGCCGGAATCGCGAGGAGAGTGCTACAACCTCCGCTGCCTGCTGGAACAAGGGATAGGAAGGTCTTCATTGAGTACCGAATGTGTGACCGACTGCGGGAGCGCTGCCGGAACGCGGCGCCGAAAGGATCGTCTACACGATCTTGAGATCGACAAAAGTACGACTACATCACCCACGAGAATCTGCTCTTGTTAAACACTTTGGAATCTTTGAGGGTGCGTTATTCTATCGACTCGTTGCTACAGTCTAGTAGATAGATCTTGGCTTGTTTGTTTGTATGCGGTAGAATATTTTTGTTTTCCATGATACGAACCCCTACACAAGGATGAGGTCGTGTAGCTAGCTAGAACTAACAAGAATGCTTAATTATGAGAAAATTCCTTATTTGACACTACTTCCCAATATATTTTCTTATTTGATACTGAAAACTTTTCACTTCCTTATATGACCATTTGTGATTTTTTGCCTTATATGACACTACCGTCAGTTCCGTTAAAGATCCCGTTAATTTTCTTCCGGCCGGACCCAAATGCTCATGATTCAATCATTTGACTTGTATCTGTCTAACACGCACAAGGGTACCAGAGTATCAGACCGAACCATCTCGAGAGCGATCCCGTCCTCGTCATTGTCCCAACCACCTGAACCCTAGTAGTGGCGGCGCGACATTGGTGGAATTCTTTCTCGTCGTGGCAGCGGTGGTGGCGGCGTGAGCTGATGCGCCATGGAAGAAGGGGCCTCTTAGGCGGGTGGCACACCAAGAGCGACATCATGTGGAGGCTGATGGGGTTCGTTGCATAGAAAACAAAAAATTCCTATAGTTTGCAACTACCAAGATCGAATCTATGTAATACTTTGTAACGGTTACAGATGGACTCACCTTCGTAGACCGTAAGCGAGATATCATTCCTGCAAACAAACTTGGTTGATGTAGATGGTACACGATAGTCCTCAAGGACGTGCAGATGATCATCACCACAGACGGCCAACGCCTCCGTAATGGGACACACGTTCGGTGTGCCGACGACTCCCGATCCCTTGCTCTAGCCGGGTAGCGAAAGTAGCGGATCCTCGAAAACTCCAACAAAGCTACACCATGGTAGTGGTTGTGGAGGGGAAGGTTTAGAGCAGTGCTTGGCCAATCACCTTTTATAGTGGCAATGGACAAGGCAAGCAAAGAGGAGAAGATGTCAACCTTGGGCATATGAGAGAGCTTGTAAGGGAGTGTGTGGAGAGGAGGAGGAGGCCACCTCCTTTTATAGGCGCCATGGGATTGCCCCCTTCCCTCGTCTCATTCAATATCCATTAAAGCACTTTAATTTCCTTAAAGGTCGATTAAAATACTTTAATTCCCTTAAAGGTCTTTCTATTAAAGCACTTTAATTTCCTTAAAGGTCTATCTTTAAAGCACTTTAATTCCATTTTAATACAACTCAATTTAATGAACACTTCATTTAATGAGTACTTCATTTAATGAACACATTAACATTTTGATCCCTTGCTTTGTTTCGATACCCTGAAATTATTTTGGTAGATTCAACAGAACAATATTCTATATCAGAATTTTCTGTGATGTCCATTGACCTCCCCTATGTTTCCTATCCGCTCAAAAGTGTCGGTTAACCTTAAGAGAGGTGGCGTATGTGCATCATTGTAGGGAGGACGTCCATGGAATGATCATAGTCAATGACGGAGAAGGGACTGGATGGAATTCCAGTCTTTATGAATCTCGCTAGGAGGATAGAATTTAGAATAAAAGAGAGGTACAATTTCCTCTCATTCCATAAATTGGCCATTCTTCAGCAGCTTATACCATTCCTCAGCTCTGCCTTTCAATGATATAGAGAGTGACTTTTTCTTAACTTGTTCCATTGTGATACCTACACACTTGAACAACCCACATAATTCGTGTATAAAAATCAAATGATCACCATGATAGACAGTTCCACCTCCAAAATAGTAGTTATTCATAACACGATCAACAATTTTTGTAGGTATTTTAAAAGGATCTATCTTAGCAGGTTGTGGTTCATCTACTACCTTAGCAGTGGTGGTAGCTTTCCCAAATAGGAAACTAAGTGAGTTATCCATATTGGAAACAAAGTAGCAAATAGAAATAAAAACAATACTCACAGTAGAAATTTCCTTTACCAGTTCCACTCTTCAATAGCGCTTCACTCCCCGGCAACGGCGCCAGAAAATAGTCTTGATGATCCTCAAGTATAGGAGGTGTATCGTAGTACTTTCGATTAATAAGAGTGTCGAACCCAACGAGGATCAGAAGGTGTTGACAAGTGGTTTGGATCAGGAATTCACTGTAAATACTAGCAAACGGATTTTTACGGGTTTTTAATAAAGCAGAAAAATAAAGTGCAAGTAAATAACAGGCGATAATAATTGCAACAAGTGGCCCAATACTTTCTTCAGCAAAGGACAAGCTGGTTGTATTACTTGTGAGGACCAAACATTCTCGAGGACACATGGGAATACTGTCAAGTGCTTTTGCTTCATATAGTTGATTAATCTTCTTTGGTTGGATAAGTGTTGTGTGGGTGCCTATGCTAATGTACCAACCTTACTTGGACTAGTACATACTTGTGATTATACCCCTTGCAAGCATCCGCAACTACAAGAATGTAATTAAGATAAAAACCTAACCATAGCATTAAACTCTGAGATCCTACACTCGTGCAGAGGTTTCCTAACGGGGGTTTAGGTTTCTGTCACTCCGGCAACCCCACAATTAGTAGCCAAATACACAATGCATCCCCCTAGGCCCATAAAGGTGAAGTATCATGTATTTGATGTTCACATGACACCACTAGAAGAATAACACCACAACTTAAATATCAAACCATTAAATATTTTTCAACACAATTCCACTACTAACAACATGACTTCTCCCATGTCCTCAATAACTAAATGAACTACTCACGAGACATCATATGGATCAAGATCAGAGATGATATAATGATAAGTAACAATCTAAACATGAACAATAATTCAATGGTTCCACTCAATAGCATCAACTACAATAAGTAATCAACACCGGAAAAGTTTCCCCTAAGAACTAATGCAAGATTCAACCCAATTGTTACAGCGGGATGGAGTGGTGGTGATGGTGCTGGTTGAGATGATGGTGAAGATGATGATACCGATGAAGTCTAGCTTGATGACGGTGTTGATGGCGACGATCTCCCCTCTCCGGGAAGGAATTTCCCTGGCAAATTTCTGCCTGCCGGGGAGCTCTTTCTCCCTATGTAGTTTTCGCCCCGTAGAGGCGGCAGAATCTTTCCGTGGTCGCTCCCTGAGTCTTAGGGTTTCGAGGAGGGGGATGATATAGGCGAAAGGGTGATGCAAGAGGTGGGCCAGGGTGGCCACACCACCTGGTGGCGCGGCCCAGGGGGGCGCGCAGGGGGTGGTGTGGGCCCCCTATGGCCCATCTTCACTTCCCCTTCTGTCTTCCTTCGTCTTCTGGAAAAAAGGGATTTCCATATATTTTCTGAAATTTTCCGATCTTCGTGAATATTGCATCTGGACACCGCTTTTTCCATCAGAATCCTGACTCCGGCATTTCATCCTCCAAAAGTCATCCAACATGCAAAATAGATGAAATAACATAAGTATCACCTCTTAATATGAAATATATCAATGAATAACAACAAATTATGGTATAAAATAGTGATGCAAAATGGACGTATCGGGTTGCAACTAAGAATTTTTATCTTAACCATTGGATTTATGTTGTGATTCATGGTAGTGTACAAGTTGCAAGTGGATTGTAACTAAGATTTTCTTTTTTATATGTGGGTTATAACTGAGAAAAATATTCCTGGCCGTTGGATTCACGCCATGGTTTGTGCTAGCATGGGAGTTTCAAGTGGCTTACAACCGAGAATTTTTAGTTGCAAGTGGTTGAAAATGAGTATTGTCCGATGTGCAAGTAGGTCGGAACCGAGTTAAATATTTTGGATTGTTGGAATTATGCCGTGATTCATGTTTTCATTTTCTTGTTTTCACAACTATTATGCATAGATTGTAATCACTTGGCTGCAAGGTTTATTTTTTTACTTACTTCATTAGATAATGTGTAAATTTGGGATTGATTCAACTATTATAATCTAGGTAGGAGTGGTTTTTTTAGAGAGGAATTCATTGCTGCCAGCGCTAGTATTTCTTTAGAGGAATTTGTTACTAACATGTTACAGTGTGTAGAACAACATGGATGGGGAGAGTGACCAGTTTCATTACACATGCAAGATATGACATCCACATGAACATATCAATTATTCAACATCAAATAGATGAGAAACAAGACAGGAACACATATCAAAGTCATGTTTTCTTTGATATGTTGGAATTTGGTGAGTTTTGGGCTGTTGGCCCATTAGACAAATTCTGAAATTCTCTTTGGACCACTTTTATATGGCAGCTTATGGTTGTGCAAGTGGTGCTAAAGTTTAGTCTCACATTGCTAGTTGAAGGGGAGTTGGACCACCTTATATAGTAGAGTGTTGCACCACTCACTAAGGTGTGACAAGAAGAGTAGCCCTCGCGCACTCCTCCTCCGACGCCGCCCGCCTCGCCTCGCCACGGCTCGCCTCGCCTCGTCACGACGCGCGCGCGCCGCGGGTTACGGGAATCTCACCGAGCCGAGCTTTATTTGCTGGTTGGGAAAACTGATTATGAGTCATTAATGGACGCGTTAATTACAGCCGTTTCCAGTTTTTATGGACGTGGCTGTTACCGACTCGGACGTGGGCTGAGCCCACGATCTTCCTAACCTGCACTATATAAGCGTCCGGACTAAACCTAATCGGCACCGTATCAATCCACACACGCGCCTACCTCCAGAACCTTGCGCCGCCGCTTTTGTCTTCCTCATCCCGGCTTGCGGCGTGCACCGCAGATCGGGATAGTAGGCCTCCGGAACCCCGCCTCTCATGAACCTGTACGGGTGAGGGGCGATCAAGTTTTTTGGGAGCGCTCAAGCGCGACTACTAGCAACCACGACGTCGTCCGACAGCGAGTTCCCGAACGACGACTTCTTCCTGGACGTCAGCGGCCTCTTCGACAACCTCAACATGGGCGACGCTGCTGCAACCGCTGCGGCTGATATTCAGCCTACATTGTATGTGATCTTGATTTCTCTCTTTCGGATTATGCTAGAGTTCTTTGTTCTAGCGTTTGGTGTAGATGTAATAGGTTTATCTCCTATAGATGTAATCTGTTCATCTACTTTGTTGATCTGCATAATTGGTTGTAGTACCGTTTGTATAATCATGATTTATCAGTTTATTATTCGGATTAAATCATATGGATTATTGCTTATATTTCCAACAATCCAAAAACCTGATTATAAGCAACTGAATTCCACTGGTGTAACCGCGGCTACTAGGCCGCCTCCTTTTGATGGCATGCACTATAAGAGATGGCGCAAGAGAGCAGTTCTCTGGTTTGAAAACCTAAACTGTTATAGCGCCACTCTTGGCAAGCCTGAAGGAGATCTTTCTGCTGAACAGGAAGCGAGCTTTAAGAAAGCCGATACCATGTTTATGGCGGCTTTGTTCAGTGTTCTTGGGGACAACATTGTTGACCCTTATATGTCATTTGATAATGGTAAGGACGCGTGGGAAGCGCTCGAGGCCAAGTTTGGGGTCTCGGACGTTGGCACTGAGTTGTATGTCATGGAGCAATTCTATGACTACAGGATGGTTGATGAGCGCTCCATCGTTGAGCAAGCTCATGAGATAAAATCACTTGCCAAAGAACTTGAGCAGTTCAAGTGTTCCTTACCGGACAAATTTGTGGCTGGTGGCATTATTGCCAAGCTTCCTCCTTCGTGGAGGAACTTTGCTACTTCTCTGAAACATAAGAGACAAGAGTTTTCCGTTACGGATCTCATTGGGTCCCTTCATGTGGAAGAGAAGGCGAGAGCAAAGGACAAAACTGCTCGAGGACTTGAGGGAGGTTCTACTGCCAATTTAGTGCAGAGGAAAAACTTCCAATCCCACAAGTTCAAGAATAAGAACAAAACTGAAGGAAAGGGAAAGTTCGATGGCAAGAACAAGGCCACACACTCAACCAACTTTAAGAAGAAAAATGATAAGAGGAAAGGCTCTTGCCACGTCTGTGGTGATCCTGATCATTGGGCTCCTAGATGTCCTAATCGCTTTGACAAGCGTCAACATGGAAACATCGGCAGGACCGCTAATGTTGTTATTAGCGATACTGAGATGAAGGATGCTGGGTACGGTATTTTACCTACTATCCTTTCAGTATGTCATTCTCCTGATTGGTGGATAGACACGGGTGCTAATACACATGTATGTTCTGATATTTCCATGTTTTCCTCTTATCAGGTCTCAAGGACCACTTCCGTGCTGATGGGAAACGGCTCACGTGCTTCTGTTCATGGCGTTGGTGCGGTAAATCTGAAGTTTACTTCGGGAAAGACAGTACAACTGAAGAATGTGCAGCACGTTCCCTCCATCAATAAGAATCTCGTCAGCGGATCGCTTTTATGTCGATATGGCTTTAAGTTGGTTTTTGAGTCCAATAAAGTTGTAATTTATAAATATGTACAATTTGTTGGAAAGAGTTATGAGTGCGGAGGTCTGTTACGCTTGTCTTTGTCAGACTCATGTACTATAGTTATTAATCATGTTTGCAATGATAATGAGTCCAATGTTTGGCATTCACGACTCTGTCATATTAACTTTGGTTGCATGACGCGGCTAGCCAATATGAGTTTAATTCCGAAATTTACCACTGTCAAAGGTTCTAAGTGCTAAGTTTGTGTGCAAGCAAAGCAACCCCGCAAGTCTCATACGGCTCCAGAACCGAGAAACTTAGCAACGCTAGAACTTATACATTCAGATCTTTGTGAGATGAATGGTGTGTTGACAAAAGGTGGAAACAGATACTTTATGACGTTGATTGATGACTCCACTAGATACTGCTATGTTTATCTTCTGAAATCTAAAGATGAAGATTTGAACTACTTCAAAATCTATAAAGCTGAGGCAGAAAACCAACTTGATCTTAAAATCAAGCGGCCAAGGTCGGATCATGGTGGAGAGTACTTTTCAAACGAATTTGATTTATTCTGTATGGAACACGGTATTATACATGAGAGGACGCCTCCCTACTCACCTCAGTCAAATGGGATGGCCGAAAGAAAGAACCGCACTCTAACTGATTTGTTTAACGCCATGTTAGATACATCAGGTCTTTCCAAGGAATGGTGAGGGGAGGCGCTAATGACTGCGTGTCATGTCCTAAACCGTGTTCCTGTAAAGGATAAAACCATAACTCCATTTGAGGAATAGGAAAAGAAAAGGCTTAAACTCTCTTACTTACGAACTTGGGGTTGTTTGGCGAAAGTCAATATTCCAATACCCAAGAAGTGAAAGCTTGGACCAAAAACCGTTGATTGTGTTTTTCTGGGATATGCTTTTCATAGCATTGGCTATAGATTTTTGATAGTAAAATCTGAGGTATCCGACTTGCATGTTGGTACAATTATGGAGTCGAATGATGCGACTTTCTTTGAGGACATCTTTCCTATGAAAGGTATGTCCAACTCATCAAATCAGGAGATGACTAGTTCATCTAGTAAGGAATTTTCTATAATTCCTGAACCCACTATGCCGGTAGAACACTCCGATGATCCTGTGGAGGATGGCAATGAAGCTCCCAAAAGGAGCAAGAGACAAAGGACTACAAAGTCATTTGGTGATTATTTCATTGTGTACCTTGTGGATGATACTTCCACTTCTATTTCAGAAGCCTATGCATCTCAAGATGCGGACTACCGGAAGGAAGCTGTCCGAAGCGAGATGGACTCCATCTTAGCTAATGTTACTTGGGAAATCACTGATCGTCCTTATGGATGCAAACCTGTAGGATGTAAGTGGGTGTTCAAGAAAAAGCTTAGACCTGATGGTACTATTTAAAAGTACAAGGCACGTCTTGTGGCTAAGGGTTATACCCAAAAGGAAGGTGAAGACTTCTTCGATACCTACTCACCTGTAGCCAGATTGACCACTATTCGAGTACTACTTTCCTTGGCTGCCTCACATGGTCTTCTCGTTCATCAAATGGACGTTAAGACAACTTTTCTAAATGGAGAGCTAGATGAGGAAATCTATATGGAGCAGCCTGATGGATTTGTAGTAGATGGTCAAGAAGGAAAGGTGTGTAAGTTAGTGAAGTCTTTGTATGGTCTTAAGCAAGCTGCTAAGCAGTGGCATGAGAAGTTTGAAAGAACTTTAACTGCTGAAGGCTTTGTTGTAAATGCAGCTGACAAATGTGTATACTATCGCCATGGTGGGGGCGAGGATGTTATTATGTGTCTCTACGTTGATGACATATTAATATTCGGGACCAACCTTGCTGTTATCGAGGAGGTCAAAGAGTTCCCATCTCGCTGCTTTGAGATGAAGGACTTGGGAGTGGCTGATGTAATTTTAAACATCAAGCTACTAAAGGATGACAATGGTGGGATTACACTGCTTCAGTCTCACTATGTGGAAAAGATATTGAGTCGCTTCGGGTATAGCGACTGCAATTCTTCTCCAATGCCTTATGATCCGAGTGTGCTACTTCGAAAGAATCGAAGGAATGCTAAAGATCAATTGAGATATTATCAAAATATTGTCTCGCTCATGTATCTAGCCAGCGCTACTAGACCTGACATCTCCTTTGCTGTAAGCAAACTGAGTCGATTTGTGTCAAATCCTGGAGATGATCATTGGCATGCTCTTGAAAGAGTTTTGCGCTATTTGAAAGGCACTGCAAGTTACGGTATTCACTATACTGGGTATCCATGGTACTTGAGGGTTATAAGATTCAAACTGGATATCTGATACTGATGAGATTAAGGCCACAAGTGGTTATTTGTTTACACTTGGTGGTGGCGCTGTTTCCTGGAAGTCTTGCAAGAAGACCATCTTAACGAGGTCAACAATGGAAGCATAACTCACAACATTAGACACATCCACTGTTGAAGCAGAGTGGCTTCGTGAGCTCTTGATGGACTTACCCGTGGTTGAAAAACCAATACCCGCCATCCCGATGAACTGTGATAATCAAACTGTGATCGTCAAAGTAAACAGTTCTAAGGATAATATGAAGTCATCAAGGCATGTGAAGGGGAGATTGAAATCTGTCAGGAAACTGAGAAACTCCGGAGTTATTGCGTTGGACTATATCCAAACATCTAAAACTCCGGCAGATCCCTTCACAAAGGGTTTATCACGCAATGTGATAGATAATGCATCGAGGGAGATGGGTTTGAGACCCACGTTATGAGTTGATCCCAGTGGCAACCCACTCTATGTGATCGGAGATCCCGCGAATTAGAGCTGGGAGACAAGCTGTTGGTCAGCTGAGAGGAGAGTATCCCCATATTATATTTACATCTCCATAAAGATGCAATACTCTCATAATATACATGGCAGGTTGATATTTATCTTAATGTGTACCAAGTGGCTTTTTATAAATGGAGATGTTGTCCTGCAGAACATCTCTTGAGGAACACACCTATATGAGTCTGACTGACAAACATTGCAGTCCGTGAGAGTTGGGTGCTCTCTAATAAACGCATGAAAGACCCTGGAGTATGACGCATAAGCTCCAAACCGCAGGGAAGCCGACGGTAGCCCTATATCGGTCTAGATTTTGTGTGAAACTAGCGCGCAGAAAACTTGTAGTTCAAGGCATAGTTGATGGGGATACGCCTACTGGGGTATACTCAGCGGGACGTTTTCGACTGGCCCAAGGGCTGGCGAGTGGGCCTGCAGAACGGCGAGTGGATCAAAGCCCAGCAAGGTACCAAGCGACTGGAAGCTGAAGGCCCAGGCAAGTAGATAGGCCCAGTCGGACTAGGTTAAACGATTACCGAAGCTGTAACCGAATCGGTTGAGATATGTAAACCCTAGGGGAGGTGAGCCTATATAAACCTCCCTATAGGGTGAGTAGAGACACGTTCCCTCATACACCCAAGCGACTCGCCGCCTAGCCGCCGAGCTCGCCCATTGTAAACACCTCCATAATACAATCTAGCAGGAGTAGGTCTTTACCCTCCGGGGGGCCGAACCTGGGTAAAACCCTGTGTCTTTGCCCTCATCTCGCACCGCAGATGGCTGGCCGCCCTTGCCCCTCGTTCTACTACTCGCTGCCGATTGCAGCATCTGCCGTGACCATTCCCACGACAGTGGCGCCCACCGTGGGGCCTGGCCGGTCTAGCCGGTGTTCTGCGGCGAGATCCAATCTGCCCATCAACGAGACGGTCGCCACCGGCCGCATGATAGCGATCGGCGAGATGCTCCAGATCTTGCCGAGTAGCTACGTCCCGGCGGCACGACCCGTCACGCACAGCGTAATCCTGCCAATCGGCACGATCAGCCTCTTCGTCGGCCTCACCGACATCATCGTCTCGGAGGACTCGGCTCGCATCCGCGAGTCGCCACCACGCGATCGGATCTCCGAGAGCCAGGTTCGCATGATCCACCGCCTCGCCTCCGAGTACAACTCGGCCCACAGCAACGTGGCCGGGAACTCAGCGGCCGCAGAAGATGCGGCCCTCACCGATGACGCCGACTCGGCGACCCCGGCGTCACTCACCGGATCCATCACCGCGGCCTCATCCGCGGGCTCCATCGCCCAGGTCTCCAACGCGGAAGACTTCGAGGACCCCTCCATCCTCGGAATCTTCGAATTCGACTCCGGGTCGGAGAATTCCGCCGACCTCCGCGAAGGAGCCGGTCGCCACGCCGCGGCTTACATGGCCACCGGCACCGATCCGCCGGAGGACCCTTTCTCCACCCCAATCCCTCCTAACGCCACGGCAACGGAGGTCGAGGAACTCCGCTTGAAACTGGCGGAGGCGGTACGGAAGGAGCAGACCGAGCGCGAAAAATTCCGCCTCGAGCAGGTGACGGCGCAGGAGCTGTCACGCTACCACCAGCAGCGGATCAGGTCACGTTTGAACCCCACCGTTCAAGGGCGTGCCCTGAACTTCGACGACGAAAACGACCCGGCTCGCATAGCCGAGCGCGCGATCTGCGAGAACGCGCCACCAGGAGGAAGCGCCCGGCCCCCGCCAGGATCGACGGCGATGGGTGCCCCACCACCACCCAACCGCACCCCTCCCAGGGACCAGCCGCGGATAGTTGTCTCCTCACGGGAGCGAGACGCAAACGGCCTCCCACTGTTCTCCACCCCGATGGACAACCTCGTGGCAGGCCGAGCAGCAGCCGATAGCATCACGGCCACCGGCGACGGCGCCTTACAGATCCAGTACGTCAAGGCCCTGCTCGCGAAGGCCGTGGAGCAGCAAAGAGCGGGCGCCGACTCGCAAGGTCGAGTATACTCGCGTTCCTCGGGAAGCAGAGCGGCCTCTAGCGGCCGCCCAGCGGCGGCAAACACCCTCAACTGCCCGCCACCAGAGCCACTGCAGCTCCAACACCGACCCGCGAACGCGGCACTCTCCACCAATGATCCCCGACCGGCGACCAACTTCGTCGCCGCTAACGGACAACCCATCGACGCCCGCACCCACATCATCAACAATCAAAGCTGGCGCGCACGCCAGCACGACGACTTGCGGCACACCCTAACTAATCGCCGCGATGGCGAACCTATGGGGTCGCTCAGTCGACTCGGGCCTAAGTGCTTCGGACCAATGATCCGAGGCGAGAAGTACCCGCCAAACTTCAAGGCGCCAAAGGAGATAGAAAAATACGACTCCTCGTATGACCCCGCAGTCTGGCTTGACACATACCTCATGGCAATGGGGATCGCGGGTCACACTGACCTACTCGCCGCCCGTTACCTCCCACTGATGATGGAGGGTACGTGCAGGCAGTGGATCAACACGCTCCCCCAGGACAGTATCGACTCCTGGGAGGAAATGCGAGACGCCTTCGTCAGGCACTTCGAGTGTTCCTACACCCGCGCCACCACCATCGAGGACCTGGAACGATGCGTCCAGGGACCCCGCGAGTCGACCCGCAACTGGGTCCAACGGTGGCAAGAGCTCTGGTACAACGCGGTCGGCATCCACCCGGACACCGCGATCCATTGCTTCAAGACCTCGTGCCGCTACGAGCCTCTAGTCGCCAAGCTCAAGCGACACGCCCGCACACTCGACAACATCCCCGACCTCCTCGAGATCGCCAAACGGTACGCCGAGGAGGATCCAAACCAGGAAATCGACGACGAGTCAGGAGGGCAACGCCGCACGGGCGGCAACGACGGCGGACGCCGAACCGACCTACGCTACAGCGGCACCCGCCTCACAGGCAAGCGCCGCAACGATGGGCGAGTCGACTTCGTCGCCAACGCTGGGCACGCACAACACGAGCCCAAGAGCTACCGCCGCGACGGAGGGCAACGACGCGATGGCGGCAATTACAAGAACAAGCCAAGATTCGATCCCGCGCCCCTCCTTAGCCAACCATGTGCGTTCCACAGCAGGGAAGGAAAGCCTGCAACACACACCACCACCGACTGCCACACCCTCAGGGAAATCGAGAAGGCACGGCACGCGCGGGAGGACACCGACAACGACCCGCCAAATGGCGGAAAATTCGGCAAAGTAGCCGGCTCGCTCCACACCTTCACAGGCTTCAACACGAAGCGCGAGAAGAAGGTCATCGCCCGCGCCGTCGCCGTCAACGCGGTGGCCCAAACAGACGTCCCCCAGTTCCTGAACTGGTCGGAACAGCCCATCACCTGGAGCCGGCAAGACCACTCGCCACGCATCGAGTACCCAGGACGAGTCGCCTTGGTGGTCAAGCCCAAGGTTGGCGACTACTGGCTCCCCAAGACACTGATGGACGGCGGCAGCTCCATCAACATCCTCTACCTCGACACCTTCAGGCGGTTGCGGCTCCCGCAGTCGATGATCGAGACAACCCACACCACGTTCCACGGCATCGTCCCCGGTCGGAAGGCGTACCCGATCGGCAAAGTCACGCTACCCGTCACCTTCGGTACTCCGGCAAACTTCCGCACCGAGCGGATCGTCTTCGAGCTGGTGCCCTTCGACAGCCCTTACCACTGCGTCCTGGGGCGCCAGGCGTTCGCTAAATTCATGGCAGCGCCCCACTACGCGTACAACGCGATGAAGCTCCCCGGGCCGTGCGGCGTCATCACCATCAACGGCGACCCCGACATGGCCGCCGAATGCGAGGCCAAAGGAGCCAAACTCGCCGACGCTGTCATCGCGGCAGAAACTAATCACGCCGACGAGCTTGCCAAATACGCGAGCGGGGTCAACAATGACGACCCCACAATACTCAAGAAGCCCAACTCAGAGGGCACAAACACCTCAACCTTTGAGGCCACGACGCACACCCGCACCGTCGAGCTGGTCCCAGGCGACCCCAGCCAGACGGTGACGATCGGGACAGGCATGTGCCCAGCATAGGAAGGCGCGCTCATCGAGTTCCTTCGTGAGAATAGGGACATCTTCGCATGGAAACCCTCCGACATGCCTGGTGTCCCTAGGGAGCTCGCTGAGCACAAACTAAACGTCGACCCCAAAGTGCGACCTGTCAAGCAGTCGCTACGGCCCTTCAATGAAGAACGCCGTCGAGCAATCGCCGAGGAAGTGCAGCGCCTGCTCGCTGCCGGCTTCATCCGGGCAATCAAATACTCCAAGTGGCTGGCAAACCCAGTCCTGGTCGAGAAGAAAAACGGGACCTGGAGAATGTGTATCGACTACACAAACCTGAACAACGCCTGCCCAAAGGAGCAGTTCGTCCTCCCGTGGATCGATCAGATAATCGATTCAACCGCGGGTTCGGAGTCGCTATGTTTCCTCGACGCCTACTCTGGGTACAACCAGATCAAAATGGCTGTCGAGGATGAGGAGAAGACGGCATTCATCACGCCATTCGGAGCCTTCTGCTACACCGCCATGACCTTCGGTGTACCCGCCTACTCTGGGTACCAAAGGGGCAACCTACCAGCGGTGCATGCAAGAATGCCTCGCGAGCCAAATTGGCCGCAACATCCACGTCTACATCGACGACGTGGTCGTGAAATCCGCTCGCCAAGGCGACCTACTCGCCGACCTAGCGGAGACCTTCGCCAATCTGCGAAGGTACAAGATAAAGCTCAACCCAGGCAAGTGCACCTTCGGTGTACCCGCCGGACAACTACTGGGGTACATCGTCTCCAAACGAGGGATCGAGGCGAACCCAACGAAGATCGACACGATCGCCCGGCTCGGCAAACCCGAGTGCCTGCGTGACGTCCAGAAGCTGGCCAGGCGTGTAGCGGCTCTCAGTCGCTTCATCCCCCGCCTGGGCGAAAAGGCGATGCCCCTATACCGCCTGATGCGCAAGAACCCCACCTTCCAGTGGGACAAGGAGGCGGACGACGCGATCCGCGACCTTAAAAAGGTGCTACTCGCCGCACCACTACTCGCCGCACCCGCTGACAAAGAGCCTATGCTGGTTTACGTCGTGGCGTCCGAGCGCGTCGTCAGTGCCGTAATGGTTGTCGAACGACCAGAGGAAGGAAAGGAGCGCCCGGTCCAGCGGCCGGTGTACTACATCAGCGAGGTCCTCACCGAGTCGTGCCAGCGATACCCACAGTACCAAAAGCTAGTATACGCGGTCTTCAGGGCTCAGCGGCGCCTGCCGCACTACTTCCAGGAGCACCCGATCACGGTCGTCTCCTCAGCACCACTACAAGACATCATCCGCAATCGCGAGGCGACCAGGCGGGTCGCCAAGTGGGCCGTCGAGATCGGCGTCCACAACATTAAATACGAGCCACGAAGGGCGATTAAGTCACAGGCAATGGCAGACTTCATCGCCGACTGGGAGGAGGCCCAGCAGCCAGAGAAGCCGCCGTACCTCCATTACTGGAGCCTGCACTTCGACGGGTCCAAGAACGCGGACGGTGCAGGAGCGGGGATAGTGCTGACTTCACCAAAGGGCGACAAGCTCCGCTACATCCTCCGCCTCGAATTCACGCCCTGCACCAACAACATGGCTGAATACGAGGCCCTACTCCACGGCATGCGAGCCGCAAAGGAGATGAGCGTCAATCGCCTTCGATGCTACGGAGACTCCGACCTCGTTGCGGGACAAGTCGCCGGCACCTGCGACGCCATCTCCCCTACCATGGCGGCGTATCGCCAAGAGGTGGATAAGTTGGGCGGCCACTTCACCGGCTACTCTGTCGAGTGGATCGACAGGCGGAAAAACGAGGAGGCCGACGCCCTCTCTCGCATCGGGTCGGCTCGACTCGCACCACCCGCCGGCGTGTTCCTCGACACAATCTCCAAACCATCAGTCTCTCCCCGAGGGAGATCGACATCGGAGTCCCACTCCAACCAGAGGCAGCCTTGGTCGCACTCATCACCGAGCCAGACGACTGGACCAAGCCCTACATCGCCTACCTGGAAACCGGCACCCTGCCAGCAGACGAGACAAACGCTCGAATGATTGCTCGCCGATGCAAGTCTTACACCATCATCGACGGCGAGCTACACAAGCGCAGCGTCACCGGCGTGTTCCAACGTTGCGTCCAACCGGCTGAAGGACGCAAAATCCTCCACGACATCCACTCAGGCGACTGCGGCCACCACGCCGCCGCTCGCTCCCTGGTCGCCAAGGCTATGCGACACGGCTTCTACTGGCCCACCGCACACGCCGACGCTGTCGATATCATCCAGCGATGCGCCGGGTGCCAGAAGTACGCCAATCAGACGCACGTACCAAGCTCGGCGCTCAAAACAATCCCCATCACCTGGCCATTCGCTGTGTGGGGCATGGACATGGTAGGCCCCTTCAAGAAGGCCCCCTCTGGCTACACCCACTTGCTAGTCGCCGTCGACAAATTCACGAAGTGGGTGGAGGCCAAGCCAGTCCGGAAATGCGACCGGAAGACCGCCACTAAGTTCCTACGCGAGCTCATATACCGCTACGGGTTCCCCAACAGCATCATCACGGACAACGGCACAAACTTCGCCAAGGGAGCAATGGCCGAATTTTGCGAAGAGCACCACATCCGGCTCGATCTCGCGTCAGTCGCACACCCGGAACCCAACGGCCAGGCGGAACGATCCAACCAAAGCATCCTCCACGGCCTAAAGCCGCGACTCCAAGTACCACTCGAGCGCACCGCTGGATGCTGGGTCGAAGAGCTGCCCTCCGTCATCTGGGGAATCCGCACCTCGGTTAACAGGTCGACGGGATTCACTCCCTTCTTCATGGTCTACGGCGCCGAAGCAGTCATGCCCACCGACCTCGAACACGACTCGCCGCGGGTCGTCCACTATACGGAGGCCGCAAACGAGCTGGCCCACCAAGATGGGCTCGACCAGCTCGACGAAGCACGCGACCTCGCTCGATCGCGCACCGCCATTTACCAGCAAGGACTCCGCCGCTACCACAGCCGACGGGTGAAAACCCGCACCTTCCAGGAAGGCGACCTGGTGTTACGCCTCTTCCAGGACAAGAAGGGCATGCACAAGCTCTCCCCCCCATGGGAGGGCCCATTCGCTATCGGGCGCGTACTCGGCAACGACGCCTACTACCTCATCGACGTCCGCGGGGACGGCGAGCTCGACGTCAAGCGGCCATGGAATGTAAATCTCCTCCGAAAGTTCTACTCCTAGAACCCCACACATGTACTCTCCAGTCGCTATGAAATAAAAGAAACGGTTACCGCAAATTGCGCCTACTCTCCATGACTTGTGCCACTCGCACTCGTAATAACAGCGGTACGCTAAATGCAGAAGTCAACCTTTGGTACAGCGATCGGCACGGCTAAGTAGTGCGGTGTAAGAGCACTGAATCACTCCAGGTCTTGCATCGTCCACGAAAAACGCCAACCCGGAGCCCCATTGGAGTCGCCTAGCCCGACTGGTTTTACGAACCAAGACAACTGCCCTCGCTTCTCACAGCGACCTTGGTCCTCCGCATCCTCGGCGTAGCGACTCGAACGGCTAAGTACCACGCTCGGGGACTGAAAACCAGTTCGTCGCGAGCGGTCAGGGAAAACGCCAAGTAAGAGAGCACGCCCAGGACTCGCCACGCGACTGACCCTCCGGGCCAGGCAGGAGTGACGCGCTCACACCAACGCGCTACGTCCTCAACCACCCTCGAGTCGCGCCTAGAACTACCAAGTACCACGCTCGGGGCTCGGCCACCCGACCCCGTTCGCGTACGGGAAAACGGTAAAGTACAGAGCACTCAAGGGAGTCGCCTTGCGACTGGCTCTCCGAGCTCGGGCGAGTCGACTAAACTAACAAAACACATGATAACAACAAACATCATATACGAGGTAAACCCCACAAAAGGGCGGACGCGCTCGGGGACTCGTTCAAAATCAATCCAAATCACACAAACGAATAGCAAAACGGATACGACGTCCCATTCAATTGCACACTGCATTGTCTTATGTTACAAAATATGCCGCATGGCAGAACTGCTGCTAACACGTCCAGGCAAAACTACCCTATTCTGCAGGCTTCGACGACGACTCGCCAGAATCCCGGCGCCTACGGATGAACGCGGTGTACGGGTTTGACGGATACGTCGTCAGCTCACCCGCCATCGCCGAGCGAAAAGGTTGCTCGACCTTGAAGTCACGATGCGGCGGCTCGGGGTCGTTCGGCGCGACGACCGTTTCCTGGTAGGGAAGGAGGTCGCCCATCGCCCAGACACGCTCCGAGTACGCGGCGGCACGCTCCTGCAACTTGAGAACCTCGGACAGGTCCACCGCGCCAGTCGACGAAGGATACCCACTCGTCACATCGTCGAGGTCGAAATCCTCGGGGAAGTGGGCGAGTCCAAGGCTCAGCGCTGTCGACGCTCCACGCCGAAACGCCGACCGCGTCATGAACTCGACGACAGCGGGCGCCTTCTCCAGATACTCCCACACCTCAACAAGGTCGCTGGGAATAACCTCTGTGGGCGATATTTCTTGAAGATAGGCGCGGATGCACGTCGCCGACAGCGTCGCCGAGTCAACGAGCATGCTTACGCACTCCCTCGCGTCAAGCGAGCTCGCCTCTTCTTGGCTACCAATAACACGACCTGCGAGAAGGAGACAATGATGAGTACCACGGACACCACAAACACTACAACTGACAGAAAGGGAAGACGCACTCACCAAGCAACGGGCGGGTGTGGCATCCCGCAAACCACTACTAGAAAATCGCGTTGAATTTGTGCATTGCATCGTCATCATCATGCATTGTTTGCCAAAACTATTTTCGCAAAGCCCGTTTTGTTTTCTAAAACGCCCCCTCTTTATTCAAACGCCAAACCCCGGGTCGCCGGAATATTTTGTTTGTTGCCATCGGTTTGCAAATGGTGTTATTAAAACAAATAAAATTTATATTTATTTTAGTAGGGGCAGTCGAACGGGCCGACCCGACCCGAACGACCACCCCCGTATAAAACAACGGTCCACCCTGCCAGCCCTGCTAAATCCTAGTCCCACCCAATCTATTCCTACCCACCAATCCCTGGCTGCCACCTCACCCCTTCCCCTTTTTCCCTACCCACCTGCCACCTCAGCAATCCACCCCTTTTTCCCCCTCTCCCTTTTCCCACCTAGTCCCTCCCTGCCCCTCTCTCTAACCCGTGGGACCCCCCCAGCCAACCCACTACACGCACGCGTCCCCCACGCAGCCCCTGCCCCTGGACCCCGCACGCACGCACCCAGCCAAAACTCCCCTGGGCCCGACCCCACCTTCCCTGGCCCACCCTCTCTCTCTCCCCCGTCGTTCTCCTCCTCCACCCGCCTCTGCCGCGCGCAGGCCACCCCGCACCAGCGCCTCTCCACGTCCCCTGCCGCTCGCCCTTCCCTGAACTCCCCCCCCGCAAGCGCGCCGCGCCGCCGGACCGCCCTGCCCCGCGCCCTGCTCGCCGCCGGCGAGCTTGCTCCCTCCGACCCGCGCGCGAGCGCCGCCCCTCCCCACCGGCGCCGCAACCCCCCCAAGCCGGCCCCGCCTCACCCTCTCGCGCGCCGTCGCGCGCCTGCCCTCCCCTCGCCCGCCAGCGGCCTCGCCACCCCAGCGACCACCTCTCCTCCGTCGCCTCGCCCGCGCCCCGCGCCTGGCCGCGCGCCTTCCGCCGCGCGTCGCCGGCGCCGCTCCCTTCCGCCGCCCCTCCGCGCGGCCTCGCCTGGCCAGGGCCCCGCCGCTCGAGCTCGCCCCGTCGACCCCGGCCCTCTCCGCCTCGACCCTCCGCCCGCTCCACCCAGCCCGCGAGCCCGCGCCGCCCTTCCCCGACCACCTCGCCTCGGCCCCGCGCGTCCCCGCGAGACCTCGCCTCCCCAGGCCGCCCCTCCGCCGGTCTCTCCCCTCCTCCGCCGAAGCTCCGCAGGCAGCCCCCGCGGCCGCGTCCGCCCCGCCAGTTCACCTTGCTGCCGGCGCCGCTGGGCCTCCTCCCCGAGCACCTCCTGCGCCCGTGCGGCCCCATCCCTCGCCAAGCCCCGTCTGCGCCGCCAGCAGAGCCCACCAGGCCCGTCGCCCAGCGCGCACGCTGCCGCGTCCTCTGCTCGCCAGCAGCGCCCCGAGCGCGCTCTGCTCCGCCCCCGCCTCCTTCCCGCCCGCCTGCGTCGTCGACCGAGCCAGCCGCAACCGGCCCGCGCTTCTTCCGACCTCGACCGTGTGCCGTGCCCCTGTATCCGTTGGTGTGAGATGTTGTGGCAGCCTTGATGCGTTGTGGGTACCGCCCTCCAAGACAAGGTCGACACCGACACGACGATCGGAGCCGCGAGAGACCCCAAGTTCCCTACATGGACAAGAAGATCGCCTACCCGAACCCAGGGTCGACAAGCTCGTCTTCACGGAACCCGAAGAGCGGCACTGGTACCCCCAAGATCTACCACGCGGACGCATCACGGTCTCGGAGAAACCCCTGGGAAACGACAAGTTCGCCATCGACACCGAAGACGGTACGCTAAGACCGTGCCCGGATCTGGAGACCGAACCCGGTACCGCCAAGGTCGCCGATGCGGATACAACAAGTACTTTCTCCCGGAACACCAAGGTCCCCGTGAGAGACGCCATGACCGACAACATGACCCGAAGGCCCCGACGCGACAAGTACTTCATCCCGGACCCGACAAGATCTGGCCGACGACAAGAACGGCACCGACCCGGAAGCACCCGATGCGCCCCGACACCGAACCAAGTACCCCTTTTCGGACGCCGAGACCGCCGAGAACCCGGATGCGACAAGACCTACCTCTGCATCCGAGAACGAGCCGCCGAGACCGGATCCCGAATCCGTCGAACCTTGGACCCCGAGACCGACCCCGAACCCCGAACCCCCGGAACCCCAAGACCGTCGAGACCCTAATGTGTGAACCCCTTATCCGAGAACCCTAAATTATAAATGTCACCTATATAACTGTTGCATATAAATTGTTCATGCATGCATCTTATCATGTGGGTTGGGGGCCTTATGCCGATTCACCTAATAATTAAATATGGGGCCCATATGCGGGCAAATCTAGCCTTATATTGGCCTCATTTAAATTTGTGTAGCGAACCCGGAGCTATCTTCTACCATGTTAAACAACATTTAAATTGCGGGGTAGCTAAACAACTCGAACCATATAATTAATTGTCGAGACCCCGGTTCCGCTTAATATGACCTAATTGCATCGCACCTTTGCCTTGTCATCCATCATACATGCATCATGCCGATCTTCTGTCGTTTTATTAAATATTGCATCCGGTGTTTGTTCTAGTGTTTTGCTTCTTCGCGGATAAGGTCGTTGAGTTGATGTGAGCTTCGCCCCGATCTTCGGTTGAACCCTTCGACAATGTTTTCAGGCGAGCATCTCCCCCTTTCTACCTATCTTACTTTATAGTATTTACTTCCCTCCTGTTGATCTATTGCTATCTGTGTTGCGATGCTTTAGTTTTCCGTACCTGTGATATACCGTGCAGCGCTATATTGCCTTGGACACATCCTATTACCTGTTGTTTGGTAGATAGTTGGACTTGCGCGTCGTAGTTGCTTGCTCAAGTGCTGATGTGTGTCGTCATATGCCACAGTTGCTGATGCTTGGCCGCATGTTGATGTTGGAGATGATCCTAGTTTTACTTATCGCTCACTTTAAATTTCTGTTTAACAACTAAAATTGAAATAAGCAGAGGCATCGGTGGGTGATAGATAATATTTGGTTTCCGAACGCCCACTTGTGTCCCGTAAGACCCCGAGTACTTGATACCTGTTCCTTGATTTATCGCGCTATCCACATCCGGGAGGTATATGGGACCCCCCCTGAGCCAGAGCTTGATTCCGTCTTATTTCTTGGGGCCACGAACTAGTTTGGGGCTTTATTACTATCCTGTACTTATGCCATGTTTTACTGCTTTATTTACGATTGTGCGAGGTACCGCACACTGTACTGTTTAGGATCGGGACACGATTCCGCGGTGTCGACAAGCCCCGTTTGGGGTTCCCAGTCGTTCACAGCCGTCTACCCAGACCTTGAGTCCGTCTCGGAGCTAGCTTACTTCGTTGCGGGTAGCTTAATGGGGTGGCCCCCTGAAATATTTCTGAATCCTGTGATTGCTTTGTCGTGAAGGCCTCGTTGGGTTTTGATTTGGTTTTTCCGAGGTTGATCGAGTGTGTGTTGCTATTGGTGCACCCCGGCCGGGTAAAACTTTCTGAAAGCCGTGTCCGCGGATATGGACGACTTGGAGCACAGTTTCTCGATCATAGACAAGCATAACTAAAGTTTACTGCTATAAATTTGACTTATAATGACTAGTAATTAGCTTCACTATAACGGAATGGCTAACTAAAACTGCCAACAATTGCTTGCTTGTGTCGTCGCTTGCGACCATTGTACCTGACTAGTAAGTATTGCAACTACAACGGAATGGCTGAATAAAAGTACCAACAACTGCTGGGTTTTGGGTTTATCTCATGTCATCTGTATATGATTAGTAAGTGTTGCAACTATAACGGAATGGTTAACTAAAAGTGCCCACTGCCTACTTTATTCAGGACGATTATTTAAACCTGACTAGTAAGGAGCCGCAACTATAACTGAATAAATAAAAATGCCAACTGTGTGAGTTCCTCGGTTGACTTCCTCGATCGGTGTCGAGGGGGAAACGCCAGGATGGGTTTGATTGGTGATAGCATCAGCTTGGTTCCGAGTAGGTCATTCTTACCCCTCTCTGATTGACGCCAGTTGTATCGAGTCTCTATAGGTTGTTTAGTGCATGCTGCCGCTGCCGCTTCAGTCCACCATACCTATGTAGGCGAGGACCGCCGAATTCTAGCCTCGCCGTGTACTGGCCTCAGTACTGACGCTCCTCTTTTCCTTTGCCCTTTGTCGGCACCCCTTTTGTTTAAGCAGGTTTTGAGGTCGACGCCGTTAGCAGGGTTACCCTTCCGGCTTGGCCTGGGCAGGGTTATGGACGCCATTGGTTATTCTTCAGGGCTCTTAGCCCCATTTGCTTCTTGTCCGTAGTCGGACGCCCTACCGTTTTCGAGGTGATTTGGATCTTGTATAATATATCTGTATTCTTGACTCTTTGAGTCGCTGTTATATATATCTGTTCTGTGGGTCCCATCGAGGACTGTTGTGTAATGTTATTACTTCGTTTTCCACCCGCACGAAAGTGCCTGGTGGGCACCTTTGAATCGTTTCTATGCGGGTTTGGCGGATTTTGCTCAAACTTGCATAGGTCCGATTCTGAGGGTGTTACAGAGTGGTATCAGAGCTCAGCAGTTGCGATACCCCACAAGTCCAGCCTGTAGGATAACCTAGCTAACGGCCGCAGTAGAGTGTCAAAACTATTTTTGCAAAATTGGTTGGATAGTTCTGATTAGGTCTGATTTTTACTCCTTACCCCCTCTGCTGTTCGCCTCTTATCTCGACGTGTTTTAAATCCGCTCTCCTCTCATTTCTTCGAGTCCAGGATTTCTCGTGGTTGGGTTTCCGTCGTACCTTCAGGGTTTCGAATTCTCCCTTTTTGTAACGGAGGTGCTACGAACATCAATCTGCAGCTGGTCTGTTGTGCCCTTCATCCGATCTTTTGGTTCTTGAGCTCTTTATCCATATGTGTTCCTTGCTGGATATCAGTGTCGTTGAAAAACATATGAGAAGGACGAGCTTTGGTGAAGTTGGAGTCGACCTTGAGCACGTGTTGTTCATGCCAATGGAACCATCGCGAAACCTAATCAGTGAGTCTTTCATACGATTTCTGCTGGCCGCATTCCTTTGTTCCGGATACCACCTATGAAGATCTTCAGTCTAAATCTCGAGAGTTGAGTTGCCTGATTTTCCTACCCATGTATAGAGTTGATAGTTGGGTCCGGGATGGACTGATCACCCTACCCGACTCTTACTGTTCGCTCTGTACATCGAACTGGTGGATCGATGTAACTTTTCCCTCTTCTAACGGAAGTTAGAGGTGGCTTTATTTGTTGATGCCTCTATCTTCGTCCTTTGTTCTCCGGAGTGAACCCTCGACGATCAGGAGCAACGACCTCTTGTTAGTGGTGTCGCGAGGATCTACACGAAGCGCGAGAAGATTCAGATCGCCGACCTTCTTCCCGGTACCATGAGGCGGATCTCGAGGGCGAGATCCATTGTTAGTGGTGTCGAATTGTGGCATCCCGCAAACCACTACTAGAAAATCGCGTTGAATTTGTGCATTGCATCGTCATCATCATGCATTGTTTGCCAAAACTATTTTCGCAAAGCCCGTTTTGTTTTCTAAAACGCCCCCTCTTTATTCAAACGCCAAACCCCGGGTCGCCGGAATATTTTGTTTGTTGCCATCGGTTTGCAAATGGTGTTATTAAAACAAATAAAATTTATATTTATTTTAGTAGGGGCAGTCGAACGGGCCGACCCGACCCGAACGACCACCCCCGTATAAAACAACGGTCCACCCTGCCAGCCCTGCTAAATCCTAGTCCCACCCAATCTATTCCTACCCACCAATCCCTGGCTGCCACCTCACCCCTTCCCCTTTTTCCCTACCCACCTGCCACCTCAGCAATCCACCCCTTTTTCCCCCTCTCCCTTTTCCCACCTAGTCCCTCCCTGCCCCTCTCTCTAACCCGTGGGACCCCCCCAGCCAACCCACTACACGCACGCGTCCCCCACGCAGCCCCTGCCCCTGGACCCCGCACGCACGCACCCAGCCAAAACTCCCCTGGGCCCGACCCCACCTTCCCTGGCCCACCCTCTCTCTCTCCCCCGTCGTTCTCCTCCTCCACCCGCCTCTGCCGCGCGCAGGCCACCCCGCACCAGCGCCGCTCCACGTCCCCTGCCGCTCGCCCTTCCCTGAGCTCCCCCCCGCAAGCGCGCCGCGCCGCCGGACCGCCCTGCCCCGCGCCCTGCTCGCCGCCGGCGAGCTTGCTCCCTCCGACCCGCGCGCGAGCGCCGCCCCTCCCCACCGGCGCCGCAACCCCCCCAAGTCGGCCCCGCCTCACCCTCTCGCGCGCCGTCGCGCGCCTGCTCTCCCCTCGCCCGCCAGCGGCCTCGCCACCCCAGCGACCACCTCTCCTCCGTCGCCTCGCCCGCGCCCCGCGCCTGGCCGCGCGCCTTCCGCCGCGCGTCGCCGGCGCCGCTCCCTTCCGCCGCCCCTCCGCGCGGCCTCGCCCGGCCAGGGCCCCGCCGCTCGAGCTCGCCCCGTCGACCCCGGCCCTCTCCGCCTCGACCCTCCGCCCGCTCCACCCAGCCCGCGAGCCCGCGCCGCCCTTCCCCGACCACCTCGCCTCGGCCCCGCGCGTCCCCGCGCGACCTCGCCTCCCCAGGCCGCCCCTCTGCCGGTCTCTCCCCTCCTCCGCCGAAGCTCCGCAGGCAGCCCCCGCGGCCGCGTCCGCCGCGCCAGTTCACCTCGCTGCCGGCGCCGCTGGGCCTCCTCCCCGAGCACCTCCTGCGCCCGTGCGGCCCCATCCCTCGCCAAGCCCCGTCTGCGCCGCCAGCAGAGCCCACCAGGCCCGTCGCCCAGCGCGCACGCTGCCGCGTCCTCTGCTCGCCAGCAGCGCCCCGAGCGCGCTCTGCTCCGCCCCCGCCTCCTTCCCGCCCGCCTGCGTCGTCGACCGAGCCAGCCGCAACCGGCCCGCGCTTCTTCCGACCTCGACCGCGTGCCGTGCCCCTGTATCCGTTGGTGTGAGATGTTGTGGCAGCCTTGATGCGTTGTGGGTACCGCCCTCCAAGACAAGGTCGACACCGACACGACGATCGGAGCCGCGAGAGACCCCAAGTTCCCTACATGGACAAGAAGATCGCCTACCCGAACCCAGGGTCGACAAGCTCGTCTTCACGGAACCCGAAGAGCGGCACTGGTACCCCCAAGATCTACCACGCGGACGCATCACGGTCTCGGAGAAACCCCTGGGAAACGACAAGTTCGCCATCGACACCGAAGACGGTACGCTAAGACCGTGCCCGGATCCGGAGACCGAACCCGGTACCGCCAAGGTCGCCGATGCGGATACAACAAGTACTTTCTCCCGGAACACCAAGGTCCCCGTGAGAGACGCCATGAACGACAACATGACCCGAAGGCCCCGGCGCGACAAGTACTTCATCCCGGACCCGACAAGATCTGGCCGACGACAAGAACGACACCGACCCGGAAGCACCCGATGCGCCCCGACACCGAACCAAGTACCCCTTTTCGGACGCCGAGACCGCCGAGAACCCGGATGCGACAAGACCTACCTCTGCATCCGAGAACGAGCCGCCGAGACCGGTTTCCGAATCCATCGAACCCTGGACCCCGAGACCGACCCCGAACCCCGAACCTCCGGAACCCCAAGACCGTCGAGACCCTAATGTGTGAACCCCTTATCCGAGAACCCTAAATTATAAATGTCACCTATATAACTGTTGCATATAAATTGTTCATGCATGCATCTTATCATGTGGGTTGGGGGCCTTATGCCGATTCACCTAGTAATTAAATATGGGGCCCATATGCGGGCAAATCTAGCCTTATATTGGCCTCATTTAAATTTGTGTAGCGAACCCGGAGCTATCTTCTACCATGTTAAACAACATTTAAATTGCGGGGTAGCTAAACAACTCGAACCATATAATTAATTGTCGGGACCCCGGTTCCGCTTAATATGACCTAATTGCATCGCACCTTTGCCTTGTCATCCATCATACATGCATCGTGCCGATCTTCTGTCGTTTTATTAAATATTGCATCCGGTGTTTGTTCTAGTGTTTTGCTTCTTCGCGGATAAGGTCGTTGAGTTGATGTGAGCTTCGCCCCGATCTTCGGTTGAACCCTTCGACAATGTTTTCAGGCGAGCATCTCCCCCTTTCTACCTATCTTACTTTATAGTATTTACTTCCCTCCTGTTGATCTATTGCTATCTGTGTTGCGATGCTTTAGTTTTTCGTACCTGTGATATACCGTGCAGCCCTATATTGCCTTGGACACATCCTATTACCTGTTGTTTGGTAGATAGTTGGACTTGCGCGTCGTAGTTGCTTGCTCAAGTGCTGATGTGTGTCGTCATATGCCACAGTTGCTGATGCTTGGCCGCATGTTGATGTTGGAGATGATCCTAGTTTTACTTATCGCTCACTTTAAATTTCTGTTTAACAACTAAAATTGAAATAAGCAGAGGCATCGGTGGGTGATAGATAATATTTGGTTTCCGAACGCCCACTTGTGTCCCGTAAGACCCCGAGTACTTGATACCTGTTCCTTGATTTATCGCGCTATCCACATCCGGGAGGTATATGGGACCCCCCTGAGCCAGAGCTTGATTCCGTCTTATTTCTTGGGGCCACGAACTAGTTTGGGGCTTTATTACTATCCTATACTTATGCCATGTTTTACTGCTTTATTTACGATTGTGCGAGGTACTGCACACTGTACTGTTTAGGATCGGGACACGATTCCGCGGTGTCGACAAGCCCCGTTTGGGGTTCCCAGTCGTTCACAGCCGTCTACCCAGACCTTGAGTCCGTCTCGGAGCTAGCTTACTTCGTTGCGGGTAGCTTAATGGGGTGGCCCCCTGAAATATTTCTGAATCCTGTGATTGCTTTGTCGTGAAGGCCTCGTTGGGTTTTGATTTGGTTTTTCCGAGGTTGATCGAGTGTGTGTTGCTATTGGTGCACCCCGGCCGGGTAAAACTTTCTGAAAGCCGTGTCCACGGATATGGACGACTTGGAGCACAGTTTCTCGATCATAGACAAGCATAACTAAAGTTTACTGCTATAAATTTGACTTATAATGACTAGTAATTAGCTTCACTATAACGGAATGGCTAACTAAAACTGCCAACAATTGCTTGCTTGTGTCGTCGCTTGCGACCATTGTACCTGACTAGTAAGTATTGCAACTACAACGGAATGGCTGAATAAAAGTACCAACAACTGCTGGGTTTTGGGTTTATCTCATGTCATCTGTATATGATTAGTAAGTGTTGCAACTATAACGGAATGGTTAACTAAAAGTGCCCACTGCCTACTTTATTCAGGACGATTATTTAAACCTGACTAGTAAGGAGCCGCAACTATAACTGAATAAATAAAAATGCCAACTGTGTGAGTTCCTCGGTTGACTTCCTCGATCGGTGTCGAGGGGGAAACGCCAGGATGGGTTTGATTGGTGATAGCATCAGCTTGGTTCCGAGTAGGTCATTCTTACCCCTCTCTGATTGACGCCAGTTGTATCGAGTCTCTATAGGTTGTTTAGTGCATGCTGCCGCTGCCGCTTCAGTCCACCATACCTATGCAGGCGAGGACCGCCGAATTCTAGCCTCGCCGTGTACTGGCCTCAGTACTGACGCTCCTCTTTTCCTTTGCCCTTTGTCGGCACCCCTTTTGTTTAAGCAGGTTTTGAGGTCGACGCCGTTAGCAGGGTTACCCTTCCGGCTTGGCCTGGGCAGGGTTATGGACGCCATTGGTTATTCTTCAGGGCTCTTAGCCCCATTTGCTTCTTGTCCGTAGTCGGACGCCCTACCGTTTTCGAGGTGATTTGGATCTTGTATAATATATCTGTATTCTTGACTCTTTGAGTCGCTGTTATATATATCTGTTCTGTGGGTCCCATCGAGGACTGTTGTGTAATGTTATTACTTCGTTTTCCACCCGCACGAAAGTGCCTGGTGGGCACCTTTGAATCGTTTCTATGCGGGTTTGGCGGATTTTGCTCAAACTTGCATAGGTCCGATTCTGAGGGTGTTACAGCGGGCGAGTCCCGTGATGAAGCACTGAAGCGACGTGTGGTCGTCCTGAAGCCCAGCAATGAGGGCTTCCGACACCTTGCGGTCTTCCTCCGCGGCCGCAATGGCGGCCTTAGCTCGCCCGTTCGCCGAGCTTGCTTCTTCTTTCGCCTCCCGCAGTTCGCGCTCGAGGTCGGCGACCCGCTGCTCAGCAGCACTCAACGCAGATCGCACCGCCACCAACTCACCAGCAGGGACAAGCTCCTGGCGAGCTCCCTGTGCCTTCGCAGCAACAACCTGAAGCTCCTTGTTCGCTTCTTGGATGGTGGCCAGCTCCTTCTCAGCATGCTGTTTCGCAGCCAACCGCTCCGCCGACTCCAGCTGCAGACCCTGCACAATCATCAAAGTCAGTAAAAACGAAAGTTACTCAGTACCCACCCGCTAAAATTTAGCGCGTGCGCACTCGGGGACTGGCGATCATAAAAGTTACTCAGTGCCCACCCGCTAAAATTTAGCGCATGCGCACTCGGGGACTGGCGATCAGAAAAATTACTCAGTGCCCACCCGCTAAAATTTAGCGCGTGCGCACTCGGGGACTGGCGATCACTAAAATTCCTCAGTGCACACCCGCTAAAATTTAGCGCGTACGCACTCGTGGACTGGATGCGAAAGTAAAAAAAAACGAGAAATTATAAGAATCAAGCCGCTGCTAAGCACCGACCTGATCCTCGGGGACTGGAGGTACCTGGATGGCTGCACCAAGCATGCCATGGAGTTGTATTGCGTCCACAGACGCAAGCAGCGCCGGCGTGTGCCCGCGACGTTGGTCGACTTCAGCGTCGGCGGTCCCTGGAGCGAGGCTCGGGGGCGCATCCCCGCTCGCCGTGGCCGCCTTGGTCACGAAGCGGGGGAAGGTAGCGATCGAGGCACCCGCTCCAAAGGAAGTCGCTTCCTCCGGTCTAGGCAAGGAAACGCCCTCCTTTGTAGACGCAGTCGCTTCCACTGCGGGTCCGGCCGGTGCGGCCGCCGTGTCATCAGAGACAGTGACGATGTCGTCGCCCTTGGCCTTCTTGCTGCCCTCCGCTGAGGCGACGACCTCGTCCGCTTTCCTCTTACGGGAAGGATCCTCCTCGCTAGCGGCGGAGGGTACCTGAGCCACGGTCGGGTGGCCCATCTTTTTCACTCTAGTCCTGCACATCAGTCGAATCAGTAAAGACAATCGAAACAGCTATAGAAAATAGAGAAGGCCGAATGCACTCACTTGGCAACTGGGATGAAGCGTAGCCCTGTGCGAAGGCCGGCCGGCTTTTCCAGCTCGGGGCCCAGTTGGCGACTGAGCCCTAGTTCCATGACGTCACGTGCCCAAGACACGGACGGCTTCTTCGTCGTCGAGGCTGCGGCTGGCGCCCCTGGGACACCTTCGGCAGGGGCTTCTTCGCGAACTGGGGCCGCTACGGCCGGAGCCTCCTTGCGGGCCGAAGCCGCCCCAATCGGAACCTCCTTGCGAGGCGAAGTCGCCGCGGCTGGAGCCTTCCCTAGCCCAGAGGCTGGCGCGAATGGCGGGGGCATCGAGGCCAGCGACACTTCCACAGATGGCGCATCTAGCGCGGTTGTCGCCGGGGCCGCGCCGTCACCGGCCGAGCTGTGGCCATCAGAGCTGCTCGTCGAGTGCGACGGCGAGGCCATCTTCGGCGGCTTCGTTTTCCTCCTCGGGGGGGCCCTCGCCTCCTTTTCCTTCTTCTTCTTCTTCGAAGGAGTGGCCTGGCGGCGCGAGGTGGTCTCTGGGAGCTCGTCGTCATCATCATGACGCTCGAGGCTCCTGCTCGCTTCGATTTCGCGCTGACGTTGCCCGCGGGTCTTTCGGACCAGTGGGGCAATTTCCTCTTCGGACTCGTCCTCGTCGTCCTCGTTGCCCTTGGCGGGTGGCGATTCGCTTGTATCCTGGGCGGATGGCCCCGGGCTCTCGTCATCGGCGGGTGGGAGCCACCCTTCCACCACTTGGAACAGCTGCGATGAATACGAAACAGAGTTAGAATCACCGCGACTGCATACGCTGTGACTGCGAACAAGATAAAGAAATTACCGTCGGAGCCGGACGCTTCGCGGTGTAGGCGGGGACCCCGGCCTGCGCATCCGCGTATACCGCCTGGGTGATCTTCTTCAACGCTGGGAGGTAGTCCTCCAGCTTCCACTCGTCGAGGCAGGCTTTCGTCGAGTCTCCCCGGCCCGTGTACTGATACATGTAATGGTCGCGTTGGGCGAGCGGAACGAGCCGCCGCCCAAGCCAACAATTGTACAAGTTTATCGTCTGGAGCCCCTTCTTCTTCAGACCACGGATGGTATGGAGCATCTCATCGACGACCATCCGCTGGTCGTCGGGAAGCTTGCCGACCTAGAGATGGCGTGGCTCGGAACGGTTGGCCGAGTACCGCCGGATCGCCGCCTCGTCCTCCGGAGTCGCCTCGGTCACGTAGAACCATGACTTCTTCCAGTCACTCGCTGCTTTGGCCGGCAGCATCAGGTCGAAGAAGGAAGCTTTGGACTTGAGCTGGAACGTCAGGCCGCCCGCGGCTAGCATTGGGCCGCCCGCCTCCTCGCGGCTGATCCGTCCATGGAACAGATCTTGCCACAAGGGAAAGTAGGGCCGGCAGCCCAAGTAGCACTCGCAGAACGCCACGAAGATGGCGAGCTGCTCGATGCTGTGGGGACCCAGATCTGAGGGCTGGATCCCGTAGTAGGCGCAAAAACGCCGGAAGAACAAAGACGTGGGAAACCCTAACCCCCGCTCGAGATGACTGGTGAAACAGACGAACTCCCTCTCTCGCGGGTTCGGGGTCGTTTCTCCGGCTGCGGGGATACGCCAACAGCCGGCTTGCAGGATTCCGGCCTCCTCGAAAGAGGCCAGGTGCGCCCTCGTGCACTTGGACCTGCCCCATGGTTCGGTAGGAAGGGCCATAGCCGATAGGTTGGTTGGAGGTCGGAGGATTTCGAGTCGATTGGATCAAGGAGCAAAGGAAAGAGAATGCGCGCACTCGGAAGAAGTGGTGGGCAGTTGGCTCTACGATTGCCTGCCATTCCTCTTATATAGCGGGAGTTACCCGCCAAATCAGGGGGGCCGTTACCGCGCGATGATTACGCCAAAAGTTACCGTTGAGTTACCTTAACGGCTAGTTTGACCACGCCTGACGGTCCAACTCCAGCCACTCGGCCCGCTAGGTCACTCACCGCGACCGCGTCCCGTTGGCTCGACTCGCCCAAGACGCGACTCGGTTCACCGGATTTTCTCCTTCATACAGGAGCCCGCCGACGATTCGACTGAATGCCTACTTTGAAGCCGTATACTCCGACTGCCAGCAACCACTTACGCCTAATCAACGACGGCCTCGGGGACTACTGATGGGGATACGCCTACTGGGGTATACTCAGCGGGACGTTTCCGACTGGCCCAAGGGCTGGCGAGTGGGCCTGCAGAACGGCGAGTGGATCAAAGCCCAGCAAGGTACCAAGCGACTGGAAGCTGAAGGCCCAGGCGAGTAGATAGGCCCAGTCGGACTAGGTTAAACGATTACCGAAGCTGTAACCGAATCGGTTGAGATATGTAAACCCTAGGGGAGGTGAGCCTATATAAACCTCCCTATAGGGTGAGTAGAGACACGTTCCCTCATACACCCAAGCGACTCGCCGCCTAGCCGCCGAGCTCGCCCATTGTAAACACCTCCATAATACAATCTAGCAGGAGTAGGTCTTTACCCTCCGGGGGGGCGAACCTGGGTAAAACCCTGTGTCTTTGCCCTCATCTCGCACCGCAGATGGCTGGCCGCCCTTGCCCCTCGTTCTACTACTCGCTGCCGATTGCAGCATCTGCCGTGACCATTCCCACGACAATAGTCAACTATTCAAGTTGCTAGCTAGTGTAACATGAAGTTTAACGTGGAAGTTCAACTTAACAGTCTACACTACACACCGGTATATAAAACAATGTTCTTGAAGAAAAGTGATGTGCTGTGTCAATGAGACTTTGTGGGGGATTGTTGGAATTTTGTGAGTTTTGGGCTGTTGGCCCATTAGACAAATTCTGAAATTCTCTTTGGCCCACTTGTATATGGTAGCTTATGACTGTGCTAGTGGTGCTAAAGTTTAGTCCCACATTGCTAGTTGAAGGGGAGTTGGACCACCTTATATAGTAGAGTGTTGCACCACTCGCTAAGGTGTGACAAGAAGAGTAGTCCTCACGCACTCCTCCTTCGATGCCGCCCGCCTCGCCTCGCCTCGTCACGACGCGCGCGCGCCGCGGGTTGCGGGAATCTCGCCGAGCCGAGCTTTATTTTGCTGGTTGGGAAAACTGATTATGATTCATTAACGAACGCGTTAATTACAGCCGTTTCCAGTTTTTATGGACGTGGCTGTTACCGACTCGGACGTGGGCTGAGCCCACGATCTTCCTTACCTGCACTATATAAGAGTTCGGGCTAAACCTAATCGGCACCGTATCAATCCACACACGCGCCTACCTCCAAAACCTTGCGCCGCCGCTTTCGTCTTCCTCATCCCGGCTTGCGGCGTGCACCGCAGATCGGGACAGTAGGCCTCCGGAACCCCGCCTCTCGTGAACCTGTACGGGTGAGGGGCGATCAGGTTTTTGGGGAGCGCTCAAGCGCGACTACTGGCAACCACGACGTCGTCCGACGACGAGTTTCCGAACGACGACTTCTTCCCGGACGTCAGCGACCTCTTCGACAACATCAACATGCGCGACGCTGCTGCAACCGCTGCGGCTGCTATTCAGCCTACATTGTATGTGATCTTGATTTCTCTCTTTCGGATTATGCTAGAGTTCTTTGTTCTAGCGTTTGGTGTAGATGTGATAGGTTTATCTCCTATAGATGTAATCCGTTCATCTACTTTGTTGATCTACATAATTGGTTGTAGTACCGTTTGTATGATCATGATTTATCAGTTTATTATCCGGATTAAATCATATGGATTATTGCTTATATTTTTAACATGATATACATGACCACACGTGTCAAGTCATCTATACACAGTACATGACTAGCTTTGATTATTACCATAGAATAGAATAGTAGATCGAAGCCTAGCTAGGTGTCATATAATATGCTTGAGCCTCAGTCAATACGGTTGATAACAAGCATCAAACACAAGCACGGCTGGCGGTACTAACGCGAGACAGAAATGAGCCAGGGGGTCGACTGAGACGTATGCAGTCCCAAGTTTTTAAATAAAATATACAAAAATCTCGAAAAATATGTGCATGCGCCACATAAATAGGGGACGGACTACTAGTACATGCGGCGTACGTACTGCTGCGACAATTCCTAGCGTAGAAAAAAATTATTGGGGAAGATATTGTACAGTGCTTTCAATTTCAATTTTGTCTCTATCTCGAGATTATTGACACATGGATGGATTGACTTTTTTAGTACTGGAATTTTGCTACTCCTGCGATGCAATTTTTTTCTTTAACAGAGAGGCCTGGAAGGACCGGGAAGTTGGGGTTCAAATAACAGCAGTAGTACACACACCGGTGCATGCCGAATTTGAAGATAAGACCTCCAAAATTATAAAAAAAAAAACCTAGGACTAAAAGTAGAAAAGCAATTAGGTCCTAGTCGTCCTCCTCTACCTCTCACTGTCACTGACGACCTCAACGCGGACGCCGGAGCAAGCAACGGCCGCCAGCCCCACTCTGGGACAGGAGGCAGCGTGGTGCGCCGAGCTGAAGCCAGAAGATCCTCCCGTCATAAGCAGCTCTGTCACGCAGTATCCTAACATCTTCAGACGGAGACACAGAAGCCTCTAGATCGAGCACATAAAGGCATATGAGCTTATCTGAGCAGGATCTACCCCTTCTGCCATCTCCGGCTACCACCATGGGAGCACAAAGAGCAGAACAGGAACAACAACACCAAGCTGCAGCTCGGAAGCAACAGAGACCACGACATAATAAAGCCAACACAAACCCTAGCTAGCTACTACACCTAAAACTAACCTAGAACTAGTATAGAACATATGCCGACGCCTCTCCTCCGCCATCTCCGACCGGGCAATTTTTTTGTACAAATATGAGCTTCTGCTACATCGCATGTCGGTGTACTAGAACTCCGTACGCTATTTTTGAATAAGATTTGACAGACGTCTCTAGGGCTTCCAAATGCAAAGATACTCGGTTTCCTCTTCATCAAGTCACGAGAGTCCACCGACATCTCCTGGCCCAATCCAGAGCCCTTCTTCCAATAATCGCCGCCATCGTCTTCGTGATGGCTCCATGGTGCTGCGAATCCACTTGGCCGGCCTCGGTGGCGAGGAAGTGGTACTACACCTAAAACTAACCTAGAACTAGTACTCCCTCCGTCCTAAAAATAGATGTCTCAAATTCGTCAAATTTTGGATAAATCTAGCCTATTTAGTATATAGATTCATCCAAAATTTGAAAAATCCAAGACATTTATTCTTGAACGGAGGAAGTAGAACATATGCCGACGCTTCTCCTCCGCCATCTCCGACCGGTGGTGTCGGCAGGGAGGGCTCGGAATTGGCCCGGGAGCTGTCGGTGGACTCTCAACAGGAATTTTCGTGACTTGCATTTAGAAAACAAAATCTCAAGTAAGTGTCTCTACACATGCGGACAGACTACTCGCCAGCGCGCTCAGATAGGACAATGACCTGTGCGATCCAACATTGTAGACCATGGCAAAAGGTCCATCTCTAGAGGCTAGGTTTTCCATGATAAATGTGTCAGGAATATGCAACACGTATTTCTCTGGGCCAAAGGCCACAATATATAGTACAGGTACAGGGCAAATATGCAGGAAGCCCCCTAACATATGGGGGAAATACAATATACATATATATACATCTAACACCCCCCCTCAAACTCATGGTGGATCCACAACACTGAGTTTGGAGAGTAAGAAATCATGCTGCGCTCTGGTCTGGGCCTTCGTAAAGAAATCCGCCAACTGTAAGTCTGAAGGCACATACTGAAGCGCAACAACCTGAGCCTGCACCTGAGCACGTGTATAGAAAGCATCAACACCAATATGCTTGGTAAGCTCATGCTTGACCGGATCACGTGCAACACTAATAGCACCTGTACTGTCAGACAAAACCAGAGTGGGTGTGGTAATAGAGACCCCAAAATCCGCAAGTAACCACCGTAACCAGGTCACCTCAGCAGTCAACAAGGCCATAGCACGCAACTCAGCCTCAACACTCGAACGGGAAACCGATGTCTGTTTCTTCGTCTTCCAAGCAATGAGCGAACCACCAAGAAACACACAGTAAGCAGAAAGTGAACGACGATCCGAAGGATCACTCGCCCACGTAGCGTCCGAATAGCACTGGAGCTGGAGAGAGCTGGAACGAGGAAAGAAAAGGCGACGAGTGATCGTACCACGAAGATAACGAAGAACACGGAGAAGATGACTATAGTGAACAGTGGTGGGAGCAGAGACAAACTGACTCAGAATATGAACAGGATAAGAGATGTCAGGACGAGTGATAGCAAGATAAACTAGACTCCCAACAAGATGACGATAACGCGTCGGATCAGAAAGGGGATCACCATCAGTAGGTTGAAGCTTAACATTAAGCTCCATAGGGGTCTCAACAGTGCGCTCATCCCCAAGAGTAGCACGAGCAAGAAGATCCTGAATATACTTTTCCTGAGAGATGTAAAATCCATCAGAAGTGGAGGAAACCTCAATCCCAAGAAAGTATCGAAGAGGACCAAGATCAGTCATAAGAAACTGATCACGAAGATGAGCCTTAACAAAGGCGATATACTCAGGATCATCACCAGTAATGATCATGTCATCAACATAGAGAAGAAGAAGAATGCGTCCACGAGGAGAAGTGTGAACAAACAGCGCTGGATCATGAGCACTAGGGGAGAAACCAGCAGCAGTCACTACAGAAGCAAAGCGCTCAAACCAGGCACGAGGAGCCTGTTTGAGGCCATAAAGAGACCGTCGAAGACGACAAACCATCCCCTCGGGAACAGAATACCCAGGAGGAGGTTGCATATAAACCTCCTCACTCAACTCACCATTGAGAAAGGCGTTCTGAACATCAAGCTGAGACACAGACCAGTGACGAACAGAAGCAACAGCAAGAAGAGTACGCACAGTGGTCATATGGGCTACAGAGCAAAGGTCTCATCATAGTCACGACCGTGCTCCTGCTGAAAACCACGAGCCACAAGACGCGCCTTATAGCGCTCAAGAGATCCATCAGAGCGGGTCTTAATCTTATAGACCCACTTACACGTGATAGGACGAACACCGGGAGGGGGAGAAACAAGATCACATGTGCCAGTGCGCTCAAGCGCAGCAATCTCCTCAGCCATGGCCAGCTGCCATTCAGGATGATGCTCAGCATCCCGATAAGAAGTCGGCTCGGAGGCAACAGAAAGACCATACTGACTAGGAGAGTAGCGGTGGGGAGCACGACGCTGACGAACAGGACGAGTAGTGGGAAGATCATCAGAGGAAGACGACGCAGGAGACGACGATGAAGAAGAGGGAATAGTAGAGGAAGACTCCGGAGAACGAGGAGAACTAGGAGAACTAGATGGAGCAGAAGAAGACGGTGTCGAAGAAGAGACATCAGGGGGAGGAGATCCTGAAGAAGACACAATAGGGGTAGAAGGAGGTGTGGCAGGAAAGAGAAGAAAAGAGATATCTTCCACCGGGTAAGTACCAGCGGTGGGACGAGGATAGAAAGGACGCGTCTCATCAAAAGTAACATCACGAGAGATACGCATCCGACGAGCAACAGGGTCCCAACAACGATAGCCCTTATGCTCATCACTGTATCCGAGGAAAACACACTCAACAGACTGAGCGGTCAGTTTGGTGCGTTCGCGAGGAGCGAGGAGAACATAGCAAACACAACCAAACAAGCGAAGCATGGAGTAATCTGGAGACTGTCCAGAGAGGCGCTCAAGAGGGATACCACCCTGCAAGGCAGCAGAAGGCTGAATATTGATGAGGTAAGCCGACGTAGCGATAGCCTCAGCCCAGAAATGCGGCGGAAGAGAAGAAGCAATCATCATAGCGCGAGTGGTCTCAAGAAGATGGCGATGCTTACGCTCAGCAACGCCATTCTGGGCATGTGCGCCAGGACAGGAGAATTGAGCAAGAGTGCCCTGCTCAGCAAGAACACCTCGCAACATCTGGGAGATATACTCACCAGCAGAATCAGCACGAAACACACGGATGGGGGTAAAATATTGAGTACGAACCATGGCCGCAAAACGCTGATATATGGAGAGCACCTCACTACGAGAGCGCATAAAATACAACCAAGTGTACCGAGAAAAATCATCGATGAACAAAATATAGTAGCGATGGCCCCCTTTCGAAGCGAAGGGAGCCGGACCCCAAACATCGGAATGAACTAAATCAAAAGGTCGATGAGATACAGACGCGCTAGTAGGATAGGGAAGCTGAATCTGTTTACCCAACCTACAGCCCTGACAATGCAAAGACCCATCTCCTGAGACAGACCCCAGAAGACCACGATGAACTAATGACGATAGGCGAGAGTCACAGAGGTGACCAAGACGATGATGCCACTGCTGAAAGGAGCTGGTAGTAGAGGCGACGACCGGAAAAGAACTGGCATATGAAGTGGTAGCGGAAGGAACACGAAGCCAGTCTAACTCCCAAAGACCTGAAGAGTCACGGCTGCGAGGGCCAGCTCCAACCAGGGCCTGTGTGCGACGGTCCTGGACAACACAAGAATCAGCATCAAGAATGACGCGACAACCAGAGTCAGTAAGCTGGCTAGCAGAGAACAGATTCATCTTAAGAAGAGGGACATGAGAAATATCAAGAACAGAAAAAGAAGAAGTAGAAAGGGTGCCCCGACTAGAAACAGGAAGAGAGGTACCATCAGCTGTGAAAACACGGACAGGAGAAGGGAGAGAACGAAGAGCGGAAAGAAAAGAAGACTCAGAGGTCATATGAAAAGAGGCTCCAGAATCCAGATACCATGGGGACGTACCTGACTGTGTAGAAGATGGTGGTCGCACAGGGCCAGAAGAATCAGTCACAGAACCAACAGTGCCTGTCGAAGAAGAGCCTGTAGCAGCAAGCAGACCGCGAAGACTCCTGATAATGTCCTGATCGGAGAGAGCAACTGCTGAAGATCCAGAAGGAGCCGACTGCCCACGAGCCTGGTGCTGCTGACGTAAACTTGGATCCCGTGTATAACAGGTGGCCCAAGTGTGGCCATCCTTGTTGCAGTAAGAGCAGTGACGAAGAGAACCACGGCGACCCTGACCACGAGCCTGCTGGGGCTGACTCTGGCCCTGAAACTGCTGGTGCTGACTCGGACCCTGAAACGACTGGTGCTGACTCTGACCCTGACCTGGAGGAGTGGGTAGTATCGGCGGCGGCACAGAGGACCGCGGCTGAGTGGAGGGACCAGACGGCATAGGAGGACCACGAGTAGCAAGCACGGATGGAACCGCAAGAAGACCAGCACCACGGAGACGGGTCTCCTCAGCCCGAAGCTCAGACAACACCTCAGAGAGCGGAACACGACCACGGGCATTCAACTGAGCACGCCGGGGCTCAAACTCCTGACGGAGCCGAGATAGAAACTCATAGATGCGGTGAAACTCCAAATCCGAGCGCACAATCTGGCAACACGAGCATGTGCCACAAACAGCAGTATGAAGAGAGTCAAGCTGACGCCAGATAGCAGCACTCTGAGTATAGAACTCATCAATAGTAGAATCACCCTGCTGGAGAGCATGCTCCTGGCGAACCACAGACAGGTAAAGGGCATCCCCAGACGGCTGATAGCGCTGACGAAGATGAGCCCACTGAGTGGCAACAGTAGGGAGACTCATGAACTCAGCAGCATACTGAGGCAGAACACTGGAGGTGAGAACAGCAGCAGCACGAGCATCCTCATCAACCCACTGAGTGTAAGCAGTCAGAGCGTGTCGATAGGCCTCGAGATCAGAAGAGTACTGCTTGAACTTCAGGTCATAAGCAGCAACGGCAGTATCATCAGCACTCTGAGCAGCATCCTTGGCCTCCTGAGAAGCATCAGCACCAAGAACAATCGGCGTCGGCGGAATAGGAGCCACAGGAGCAGGGGGGCACGGCGGACAGGAGACCTCGCCGGAGAGCACACCCCAAAGACGGAGACCGCGCATGTGAACGCGCATAAAGGCAGCGAAATCAGGGTAATTCGCGCCATCAAAGACCACCGGGCAGCGAGGAATAGCAACATAACCCGATGAAGAAGATATATCTCTTTTTTTTTTCTTAGATCAGATCTGGATCCAGATTTAATTGAGCCTGACGAAAACAGACGAAAAACCAGCCGGCGGCGGTATGCGGCAGAAGGCAGGCCAAGCGGTATGCGGCAGGGAGCAGCAGCACTGTACAACGCGTGGGCGCGAGAAGGACCGCGCGTGAGGCAAGGAGCTGGCAGGGTCCTCCCGTGTGTAAGCAGCAGGAGAGTACCGCGCGTGGGGGAGTACTATGATTGGCAATTGGAACGTGTCCCCAGACCAACAGTCTCCTTTGGCACGATGTTGAGTACCGCGCGTGGGGAGTACCGCCTCCTGTGCGTGTCCACGCGGGCGTCAGGGCGGCAGGGAGCGTGTCCAGGCGGGACACGCGGACGCGTCAGGGAGGCAGGGACAGCGATCCTTGACGGAGCAGAGGACCTGACGCGGAGCAGTATCGTCGCCAGGAGTTGTCACCGCTGCACGTCAGGGCGCCAGGGAGTCACGCGTCGAATCAATCTGCAGGGCTTCACCGTCCGCGTCTGGAGATTAAATCGGATCGGAGAAGACCAATCTGGATTGGATCTGGATCAGAAGATGAAACGGCAGCGACGGAAACGACCAGTAACTGAGCGACGACCGGCGGCGGCGACAACGGCAAGACCGTCGGCGACAGGGACGGTGGCGGCTACTGCGACGAAGTTGCGAGTAGGGTAGAAGGAGGCTAACCTAGCTCTGATACCATGTCAGGAATATGCAACACGTATTCCTCTGGGGGCCAAAGGCCACAATATATAGTACAGGTACAGGGCAAATATGCAGGAAGCCCCCTAACATATGGGGGAAATACAATATACATATATATACATCTAACAAAATGCACAAAAGTCTATGGAAACTTAACCGTCAAAATCCAGCGGTTTTTTTCTAGTACCTTGTACAATCAGTTATTAAATTTTTTGCAATCAGTTACTAGTAAAAATTTGCTCTCTCAAAGAAATTTATTAAAATTTTATCCACGTACTGCTAATAATATTTGAATTTATACCATTTGATTATATTTTTCATGATAAATGGGAAAAATCTATAGAAACTTAAAACTGAAAATTGAAACGTCCACGGCCGGCGATAGGGGATTTGGGATTGCGGCCTACACGCACCCAGAGTCTCATGGAAACTTAACCGTCAAAATTTTCTCCACGTACAAAGATAGTCTACACGCACGTACCTATATATAGTCTTACTCCCTCCGTCTGTAAATACTCTGCATTCTGAGTTTATTCAAGGTTAAACTTTATAAAGTTTGACTAAATATATAAAAACATTTATATACATCTATAATACAATATAAAAGTATCATTAAAATTGTTATAAAATATATTTTTATATTATATATATTCGGTGTTATAAATGTTTATAGTTTTCTCTATATGTTCTATCAAACTTTATAATGTTTAATTTTGACTAAACCTAAAATACAGGATAATAATTATTGGCAAAGGGAGTATGCATGACCAGAGAAGCTAGCTAGACTAGGATAGGCCCCTGTCATATGTGTGTACGCATCACAAAGCCACGACGCCACGCTCACGCTATGGTAATTACTATGTTCTATCTAAGCCAAACAGAGGCTCCATAGTTCCTGTTGGTATACTCCCTCCGTTTACAAATAATCTAGCCTTGTCTTAAGTTAAAATTAATAAAGTTTAACTAATTTTATAAAAAAACATACCAATATTTATGATTCTGATTTGATACTAATAGATATGTTTTTAAATTTAGTTTTATAATATATTATTTTGATCTAATATATGTTGCTATATTCATCTATAAAGTTGGTCAAATTTGATAAAATTTGATCTAAAGCTAAAAGTACACTTATTTACGGACGAAGGAAGTACGTGGCTCAGGCCTACCACGGGTGGCCGTGCTGCCGACATGCCCGTCCATGGACGGGCCTCCGATATTTTGGAGCGTGAGCATCCAAAGCAGCGCTAGATTTTGAATTTTTTTATTTTATGTGTTATATCTATGAAATTGATTAAAAAATATTGTTTTGCCATAGCCTCGTGAGATCCTTCCTCACCTTCTTTCTCATCACCTTCACCCCTCGCCCATGCTGACATCTAAACATCCACATGTTAGGTTTCCCTCACTCAAAATACTTAGATAATAAAAGGGTCATGCATGCGGCTGTGATATCCATCCAAATGCCTGGTGTAAACTCTTTTACTTTGTAAAACCTTTATAATAAGTGAATAAAGGCACTTTTTAACTGAAGTACGTAAAAACCGTACGACGATCGATGGATGACGACTCCGCCGATGACCATATATATGTATGTATGTATGTATGTATGTCGCCGCACCGGCTCCACATTGTCTCTACTCGTGGATAGACTAATTGCCAGTACACGAATCGTCAACTAGCTCATTGACCCGTACGATCCAACCTTCTACACAATGACATGTGCTCCATCCGGTCAAGTTTTTCCTATCTTGGACAATTAATTAATAAAAAAAATGTTCCACATACTAGTATGAAATATTTGATTACTCAGATTTGACTTATCTTAATCGACGGTTTACAATGGCATATATAGAAGTAGAACCCTAGATCATCAACGATCCATACCGCAGGGGCTTCACCTTCCATACCCTCATATGCTCAAACCTACGGCGACAGGCCTCGCTCCGCTCGTTAGAAATTAGCCTAATCTATGAATTTCAATCACATCATAACTATTATCTGATCTGATCCGATTCTATTGTTAAATATGGTATATGATATAGTAGAGAGAAATGTGTTGTTCCGATTGATTACATCCCTATGTCCAAATCTCTTTAAGCAAAATATTTGTGGCGAATATTCAGATAAAAAAAGTCAAGCATGCGCTATGCGTGTACTATGCACGCTCATGTACACGATTTAACAAGTTTTTCGTATCTGTACAATCAGTTACTACTAAAAACTTGTTCCACATACTACTAATAAATAATTGATTTTTTGTGTCAAAAATATAATCGAATTTGTACCATTGATTAGGTTTTCTACGATAAATAATGGACAAAGTTTGTACAAATTTAGCTGTCAAAATGAAAACGTCGGTCTCTTTCACATATTGAATATATTTTGTCCCATACTAGCTCTTTCCTAATCTCCTTTTTCTCTCCTTCGAGAGGGCAAGGATATTGTTTGCCATGCCCCTCTCAGTTTCTCCCTTGCCTTCTTCCTCATCTTATCTCGGCCACCGGTTGCCCAGTATGGCTGACATCTAATAACGGCCACATGTTAGATTTCTCTTTTGCAGGACGTCCATAGCTAACTCTTCACTCAAAATATTTGTGGCGACGTTCGGATAAAAGGCCATGCATGCGGTTATGTGTACTGGATATCCATAAAGATGCTGGGTGTAACTCGTTTGCTTTGTAAAACCTTTATAAGTGAATGCAGTCACTTTTTAACTGAAGAAGGACAGAGAAAAATCCTACGATCGATGGATGTGGTGTTGGGGGGATGACTCCCATTAGGGTCAAGCAATGGTATAAAGATAGGATTGACCAGAATTAAGGTTGATCGATATATGGTGGCCGACATACCCAAGCCTACAACTCAAGGAGCATTTGTACTCACATCTTGATCGTTATATGAGATCTAGGAGTAATGCTACACTTATGGACCAGATGGTTACGGAATCGTGTCAATCAGTTAGCATATGCGGGATAATTTTGTGGACCAACTGCATGTGATTACATCCAATCACTTATCTCCACGATGTGTCCGTAAGCAGATTCCGTAGGAGGGAGTCCATAAGTATAGTATTATTGAAGATCTAGCATGCATGAGTAGGGATTTCATCTCAATAGGAGAGCCCTAAACCTGTATATATCGTGTGTGCCTGTGTTTGCTTGTTCTTGCTTGTGTGCAGATTCACTGCACTCTCTCTCCCCGAATTCCTCTTGCGTCCATCTGACCCCAAACTTAAGCCTACACATGACACCTGTCGTGACACCGCCACGAAATGTGGACTCATGGCAACGACCATATATGTCGCACCGCCGGTTTCATAGTGTCCCTACACGGGGATTGACCAATTGCCAGCATGCGAATAGTCAACTAGTTCATCAAGTCAAGTTTTCACCTATGTTGGACAAGCTTGGACAATCAATTAATAATTGTTTTTTTTTCACATACCACTTATAAATATTTGAATGTTTACCATTGGTAACGATTTTCGCCGATATATGAACTTAACGGTCAACATGGAAACGTCATTTTATTTGACATTAAACGATATTAATTTGTGGCGAAGAGATTGAGTTGCAAGAAGTGCGTGGTTGTTTGGAAGAGAACGGCAGGGAGCTTCCGTTGACAAAACCTAGCTCCATCGTACGTACGTAACTGGGTTGAACATGCAGCTGGGAGTTTTATGTACGTAGTATTATTTTAAATTTGACTAGCACAGAGAGGTTCACCAGCTGGTACCTATATATAGGAGAGACCAGCAAGATGGCATGGCACCACTTAGACCTCCCAAGCTGATGCTGAGCTCGAACCAAATCATGGAGTTCAATAATAATGCCTACTCCATGGCCGTGCTTGTTGGCCTCGCCTCCCTCCTCCTTCTGCTCCGCCTCCTCGTCGTCGTCGGCAAGAAGAAGAATACCAGCAGCAGGCTCCCGCCGAGCCCGACGGGCATCCCCTTCTTCGGCCACCTCCACCTCCTGGACAAGCCCTTCCACGCCACGCTGGCCCGCCTCGCCGCGCGCCACGGTCCCGTCTTCTCCCTGCGCCTCGGCTCGCGCAGCGCCGTCGTGGTGTCCTCCCCGGCCTCCGCCAGGGAGTGCTTCACGGAGCACGACGTGGCCTTCGCCGACCGCCCGGACCTCCCTTCGTGGGCGCTCGTCTCCAAGGACTACGGCGGCGCCGTGTTCAGCATGTCCAGCTACGGCCCAGGATGGCGGACCCACCGCCTCGTCGCCGCCGTGCACCTGCTCTCAGCGCACCGCGTCAGCTGCATGGCGGCCGTCATCTCCGCCGAGGTGCGCGCCATGATGGCCCGCCTGCGCCGCTCGGCCGCGGTCTCCCCGCGCATGCAGCTCAGGCGGAGGCTGTTCGAGCTCTCCCTCAGTGTGCTCATGGAGACAATCGCGGACACCAAGACGACTCTTGGCATCAGTTCCGACGGCGACGACGACGCCGGCGGTACGGACATGTCCGTGGAATCCAGGGAGTTCAAGAAGGAGGCGGACGCCATCAACAAGCACCTTGGCACCACCAACCTGTGGGACTACCTCCCATTTTTGGAGTGGTTCGACATGTCCGGCGCCAAGAAGAAAGTCCTAGCCGCGATGAGTAGACAGGACGCGTTCATGCAGCGCCTCATCGACTCGGAGCGGCGGAGGATGGCCGACGGCGATGGCGGCGAGAAGAAGAGCATGATTTCCGTCTTACTATCACTGCAGAAGAAAGAACCTGAGGTGTACACCGATAAAATGATCAGGGGTCTCTGCGTCGTAAGTTCTATGCTTAATTTGTCATCGAACTAATTTCTATGTCTATGCTTAATTAATTGGCCACATTGATTTTTTAGACGTTGAAAATTCTTATACAGTATGCTTTTGCAACACTAGTTTGCCTCATTTGGAAAATTTTAGCTAGTCATTGATTGAAATCCTAGGGTTCTTTAAACCAGTTAATAATTTTAAACTAAAACCCCCAACCATTTCAATTAGGGTAATTGTTCTCACCAGAGCAAATCGTCCACTTCAGCGCGAGGTTGGGCGCCACCGAGGCTATAAAACGAAGCACACAACCATATGTTTTTGTTTCTCCCAAGTATATTAAAACTCACGAACTTCATATGAAAATCACAAGAGACACACATTCTCACTAATATTTTCTCCATTAATTTGGTGCAGAATTTATTCACGGCAGGAACTGGGACAACTTCAATCGCTGTAGAATGGGCAATGTCCCTCCTATTGAACCACCCAACGGTGCTTCAAAAGGCACGGGCCGAGATCGAGGCAGCGGTAGGAACATCCCGTCTTGTCACGGCGGAGGACGTTCCACGCCTCACCTATCTCCGGTGCATCATCAATGAGACCCTCCGACTATACCCGCCCACGCCGTTGCTGCTGCCTCACCAGTCGTCCGCGGACTGCAAGGTCAGAGGCTACCATGTACCGAAAGATACGATGCTGATCGTCAATGCGTACGCCATCCATAGGGACCCGACCATGTGGGAGAACCCCGACGAATTCAGGCCAGAGAGGTTTGAAGACGGCAAGGCCCAAGGGCTATTCATGTTACCATTCGGGATGGGGAGGCGTAAGTGCCCCGGGGAGGCAGTGGCTTTCAGGTTGGTAGGGCTTTTACTAGCGGCACTGATACAATGCTTTGACTGGGAGCAGGTGGATGGCGTGCATGTGGACATGACTCAAGGACCAGGAACATCGTTTACTGTCCCCAAGGCTGTGCCATTTGAGGCTATTTGCAAGCCGCGTGCAGTTATGCATAATGTGCTTCCGTAGCTTCTTCGGTGAACTTATTTCTCGCATGGCTTATGTTCCGTTAATAAAAGGGGAAAACATTAATAAGTGTTTAGTACTCCCTCCGTCCTAAATTAGATGTCTCAGATTTGTCAAAATTTAGATGAATCTAGACACTATTTAGTATATAGGTTCATCCAAATTTTGACAAATCTAAGACATCTATTTTAGGACGGAGGAAGTACTATATACATATAAACGACCATGGTATTGCTGCTGTGTAAATGTAATAAACATGTTTTGGGTGGATTTCATAGTATATCGATCAGTGTGTTTCTGTTTGATAATCATGTACCATCTTTATAATAAAAAAACTTCTTTTACTATCCAGAATGTATTGTTCTTAATGCCATATACGTCAAAACAAAATAGTGCTGAAACTAGTCCAGACTACCTGCTGGCTTTTCTAGGCACGGTGAATTATGATGTGAATCGAGTGGGGAAAAATAGATTCCACCATAAGACAAACACAATGAGTTCTTCCATTAGTTCTTAAATTAGTTCCATGTTTTGAAGGGGTTTCATACACGGTGGTGCACTTCCTGAGCCTGTGGGCTGTGGGGTCTTTGCTTGGCACTACTCTTGATGTGGAGCTTATTACTCTTCGTCAACATGGTGGTTGTTATCATTCTGGTTGCAATGAGGGATCCTAGTAATTTTGAGGCACATAGAGATGCTTCTGGGCCGTCACGAGACTACTGATTTTGGGGGGGGGGGAGAAGATAATGAGAACGAGGGCTCGGGGAAAGAAAATGATGTGGATGCATACAGTTCCAAACGAGGTGGCACTGAAATACCTCTTGCCCCATTGTACGAGGAGTCTTTTGGAACTATCAATACTGAAATGACAAGACAAACAACCTGATGAGCATTCTCAACATTTTTTGACTATTTGTATATCTTTTTATTTAAAGTGCCTCGTCGAATGCAATACTATAAATTTCCACCATGATGCATAACATAGCTTAGGTTAGCAGCCAAATTCTCCCTCTAACACATATGCATACTCAGAATATAACTTGATCCAACCTCTTTCACACCGTTGATAGCCACAGTCAAAAGATACATGATACCTGTAACACCCTCAGAATCGGCCCTATGCAAGTTTTAGCGAAACCCGCCAAACCCGCATAGAAACGATTCAAAGGTGCCCACCAGGCACTTTCGTGCGGGTGGAAAACGAAGTAATAACATTACACAACAGTCCTCGATGGGACCCACAGAACAGATATATATATATATATATATATATATATATATATATATATATATATATATATATATATATATATATATATATAACAGCGACTCAAAGAGTCAAGAATACAGATATAATGTACAAAGATTCAAATCACCTTGAAACGATAGAGCGTCCAGCTACGGACAAGAAGCAAATGGGGCTAAGAGCCCTGAAGAATAACCAATGGCGTCCATAACCCTGCCCAGGCCAAGCCGGAAGGGTAACCCTGCTAACGACGTCGATCTCAAAACCTGCTTAAAACAAAAGGGGTGCCGACAAAGGGCAAAGGAAAAAGAGGAGCGTCAGTACTGAGGCCAGTACACGGCGAGACTAGAATTCGGCGGTCCTCGCCTACGTAGGTATGGTGGACTGAAGCGGCAGCGGCAGCATGCACTAAACAACCTATAGAGACTCGGTACAACTGGCGGCGATCAGAGAGGGGTAAGAGAGACCTAATCGGAACCAACCTGAATCTAACACCAAACAAACCCATCCTGGTATTTCCCCCTCGAGACCAAACGAGGAAGTCAACCGAGGAACTCACCCAGTTGGCAGTTTTATTTATTCAGTTATCGTTGCAGCAATTACTAGTCAGGTTTAGATAATCATCCTGATAAAATAAGCAGTGGGCCATTTTAGTTACCCATTCCATTGTAGTGGCAACACTTACTAGTCAGATACAATTAGCATGAGATAACCCAAAAACCTAGCAGTTGTTGGTACTTTTATTTAGCCATTCCGTTGTAGTTGCAATACTTACTAGTCAGGTACAATGGTCACAAGCGACACTCCAAACAAGCAATTGTGGGCAGTATTATTTAGCCATTCCATTATAGTGAAGCTGATTACTAGTCATGATAAAGTCAAATTATAGTACTACTTTAGTTATGCTTGTCTATGGTCGAGATACTGTGCTCCAAGTCGTTCATAACCGCGGACACGGCTTTCAGAAAGTTTTAACCCGGCCGGGGTGCACAAATAGCAACACACACTCGATCAACCTCGGAAAAACCAAATCAAAACCCAACAAGGCTTTCACGATAAAGCAATCACAGGATTCAGAAATATTTCAGGGGGCCACCCCATTGAGTAGACCCGCAACGAAGTTAGCTGACTCCGAGACGGACTCAAGGTTTGCGACAATGGCTATAAACGACTGGGAACCCGAAAGTGTGACTGGGCTTGTCGATACCGCGTAAACACTCCGCTTACCTAAACAGTACAGTGTGCTCCTCGCACAATTGTAAATAAACAGTAGCATGGCATAAGTACAGGATCGTAAATAAAACCTCAAACTAGTTTGTGGCCCCAAGAAATAAGACTGAATCAAGCTCTGGCTCAGGGGGGTCCCATAATCCTCCCGGATGTGGATAGCGCGATAAATCAAGGAACAGGTATCAAGTACTCGGGGTCCTACGGGACACAAGTGGGCGGTCGGAAACCAAATATTATCTATCACCCACCGATGCCTCTGCTTACTTCAATTTTAGTTGTTAAACATGAATTAAAGTGAACGATAAGTAAAGCCATGATCATCTCCAACATCAAACATGCGGCAAGGCTCCAACAACTGTGGCACTTGACGACACGCAACAGCAATTGAGCAAGCGACTACGACGCGCAAGTCCAACTATCTACCAATCAACAGGTAATAGGATGTGTCCAAGGCAATATAAGGCTGCAAGGGATATCACGGGTACGAAACACTAGGGCATCGCAACACAGATAACAATAGATCAACAGGAGGGAATAAATACTATAAAAGTAAGATAGGTAGAAAGGGGGAGATGCTCGCCTGAAAACATTGCCGAAGGTTCAACCGAAGATCGGGGCGAAGCTCACATCAACTCAACGGTCCAATCCGCGAAGAAGCAAAACACTAGAATAAACACCGGATGCAATATTTAATACTACGGCAAAAGATCGGGCATGATGCATGTATGATGTATGGCATGGCAAGGGTGCAATGCAATTAGGCCATATTAAGTGGAACCGGGGTCCCGACAATTAGATATATGGTTCTAGTTGTTTAGATATCCCGCAATTTAATTGTTTATTAGCAAAGCAAAATATAATATCGCTTTGATGCACAAATTTAAATGGGACCAATATACGTCTAGATTCGCCCGCATATGGGCCCCATATTTAATTATGAGGTAAATCGGCATAAGGCCCCCAAACCACACAAATATGCATGCGAGTATGACAATTTAATATGCAACAGTGTAACACCCTCAGAATCGGACCTATGCAAGTTTGAGCAAAATTCGCCAAACCCGTATAGAAACGATCCAAAGGTGCCCACCAGGCACTTTCGTGCGGGTGGAAAACAAAGTAATAACATTACACAACAGTCCTCGATGGGACCCACAGAACAGATATATATAACAGCGACTCAAAGAGTCAAGAATACAGATATATTATACAAGATCCAAATCACCTCGAAAACGGTAGGGCGTCCGACTACGGACAAGAAGCAAATGGGGCTAAGAGCCCTGAAGAATAACCAATGGCGTCCATAACCCTGCCCAGGCCAAGCCGGAAGGGTAACCCTGCTAACGGCGTCGATCCCAAAACCTGCTTAACAAAAGGGGTGCCGACAAAGGGCAAAGCAGAAAAACAAGAAGGAGCGTCAGTACTGAGGCCAGTACACGGCGAGGCTAGAATTCGGCGGTCCTCGCCTACATAGGTATGGTGGACTGAGCGGCAGCGGCAGCATGCACTAAACAACCTATAGAGACTCGATACAACTGGCGTCAACAGAGAGGGGTAAGAATGACCTATCCGGAGCCATCCTGAAGCTAACACCAAACAAACCCATCCTGGTGTTTCCCCCTCGAGACCAAACGAGGAAGTCAACCGAGGAACTCACACAGTTGGCAGTTTTACTTATTCAGTTATAGTTGCGGCACTTTACTAGTCAGGTTTAGATAATCGTCCTGATAAAGTAAGCAGTGGGCACTTTTATTTAATCATTTCATTGTAGTTGCAACAATTACTAATCAGATTCAGAAAGCATGAGATAAACCCAAAACCCAGCAGTTGTTGGTACTTTTATTCAGCCATTCCGTTGTAGTTGCAATACTTACTAGTCAGATACAATTGTCGCAAGCGACAACCAAACAAGCAATTGTGGGCAGTATTAATTAGTCATTCCATTATAGTGAAGCTGATTACTAGTCATTATAAGTCAAATTTATAGCAGTAAACTTTAGTTATGCTTGTCTATGATCGAGATACTGTGCTCCAAGTCGTCCATATCCGCGGACACGGCTTTCAGAAAGTTTTACCCGGCCGGGGTGCACCAATAGCAACACACACTCGATCAACCTCGGAAAAACCAAAACAAAACCCAACGAGGCTTTCACGACTGAACAATCACAGGATTCAGAAATATTTCAGGGGGCCACCCCTTGGAGTACACCCGCAACGAAGTAAGCTAGCTCCGAGACGGACCCCAAAGTTTGTGGGGCCGGCGGTAAACGACAGCAGATCCCCAAACGGGGACTGTCGATACCACGTAAACGGGTCACAAGTCCTAAACAGTACAGTGTGCAGTACCTCGCACAATCGTGAATAAAGCAGTAAACATGGCATAAGTACAGGATAGTAATAAACCCCCAAACTAGTTCGTGGCCCCAAGAAATAAGACGGAATCAAGCTCTGGCTCAGGGGGGTCCCATATACCTCCTGGATGTGGATAGCGCGATAAATCAAGGAACAGGTATCAAGTACTCGGGGTCTTACGGGACACAAGTGGGCGTTCGGAAACCAAATATTATCTATCACCCACCGATGCCTCTGCTTAATCAATTTTAGTTGTTAAACAGAAAGTAAAGTGACGATAAGTAAAACTAGGATCATCTCCAACATCAACACGCGGCATTTCATCAACAACTGTGGCATATGACGACACACAACAGCACTTGAGCAAGCGACTACGACGCGCAAGTCCAACTATCTACCAAACAACAGGTAATAGGATGTGTCCAGGGCAATATAGGGCTGCACGGTATATCACATGTACGGAAACTAAAGCATCGCAACACAGATAGCAATAGATCAACAGGAGGGGAGTAAATACTATAAAAGTAAGATAGGTAGAAAGGGGGAGATGCTCGCCTGAAAACATTGTCGAAGGGTTCATCCGAAGATCGGGGCGAAGCTCACATCAACTCAACGGCCTTATCCGCGAAGAAGCAAAACACTAGAAGAAACACCGGATGCAGTATTTAATAACGACAGAAGATCGGCATGATGCATGTATGATGGATGACATGGCAAAGGTGCGATGCAATTAGGTCAAAATAAGTGGGACCGGGGTCCCGACAATTAGTTAGGTGGTTCATGTTGTTTAGATACCCCGCATTTTAAATGTTGTTTGGCAAGGCAAGATAAGATACCGGTTCGCTACACAAGTTTAAATGAGGCCGATATGAGACTAGATTTGCCCGCATATGGGCCCCATATTTAATTATTAGGTGAATCGGCATAAGGCCCCCAAACCACAGATATGCATGTGAATATGACAATTAAATATGCAACAATTGTATTATATTGTGAAATTAGGGTTCCGGGAAGGGGTTCACACATTGAGGGGGCTCGACGATCTTGGGTTCCGGGGTTCGGGGTCGGTCTCAGGGTCCAGGGTTCGACGGGAGGGCCTGGCGGCGCAGGCGGCGGCCGCAGGAGGAGGCGGGCGGCAGCGGCGACGTGGCGCCGGCGACCTGAGCGGGGGCAGCGGAGGTGGGCGGCCGTTGGGGCTTGGCGAGGGGTCGCGGAAGGGAGTCCTACAGAGGGGAGGGCGGCGGAGCGGTCGGGCTCGGGGGAGCCTCCCGTGGCGGCGGGGAACGGGGAGGTAGGAGGCCGGCGAGCGGTCGCCGTCGATGCCGTGCGGGCGGCCGGACGCGGCCTGGGGGCGGAGCTCGGGCGGCGACTGGGGGCGCAGAGGAGGAGGTGGGGAGGAGCACGGCGAGGAGGAGGGGGCTGCGGGCGTCGCGTCTGGGAGAGAGAAAAGGGAGCGTCGGTGGGGAGGCAGGAGCGACGGGGACGGGCAGGTGTCGTGTTGGGGGAAGGGAGGAGGAAGGAGAGAGGTGGGCCTGCGGGTGGGACCCAGGCCAGGGTGGGGCCGCGCGGCGCGTGCGCGTGTGGGCGAGGCTGGCTGCGCGCGGTGGTGTGCGTGGTGTGTGTGGGGGTGAGTCTGGGGGGTTGGTGGGGTGAGTTTGGTGAGAGAGAGAGGGGGGTTTGGGTGAGGCTGAGAGGTGGGCCGCGCGGCGAGTGGGACCCGGGGGCAGCGGTTGGTGCTGGCTGCGCGCGCTGAGTAGGAGTGGGGTTCGGTGTGTGTGCGTGTGCTGTCTAGGTGGAGAGAGGGGGTGAGAGAGAGGGAGTGATCTGATTGGTTGGAAGGAGAGGAGTGGGTGAGGTGGCGCAAGGGGAATGGCCAGGGTGATGTGGCCACAGAGGTTGGGTAGGATTTTAGGTGGAATAGGATTTAGAAGGGCGGTTACAGCTGGACCGTTTTGAAAATATGGGGGTGGTCGTTCGGGTCGATACGGCCCGTTCGACTGCCCCCGCTAAAATAAATAAATAATTTTATTTAGTTTTAATTGCACGTTTGCAAAACATCGTTGGTCAAACAAAATATTCCGGAGTCCCGGTTTTGGTGGTTGAATAAAAGATGGGCGTTTTAGAAAAATAAAACGGGCTTTGCAAACATAGTTTTAGCAAACAATGCATGATGATGACGATGCAATACACAAATTCAACGCGATTTTCTAGTAGTGGTTTTGCGGGATGCCACAAACAGGTTTTTTTATGTTTAGCATTTATAAAAATAGGGGTTCGGATAAGGGTCACACATTAGGGTTCGGCGATCTTGGGGTTCCGGGGTTCGGGGTTCGGTCTCAGGGTCCAGGGTTCGACGGATCGGTCTCGGGATACAGGATCAGGAAGAACTTGGTGCTCCGAGGGTTCGGGTTCCGTCTTGGTGGTGTCTATCTTCGGGGCTTCGTGAGGGAGGCCTTGTAGATGGGTCTTGCCCGAAGAGCTTGGCGGTGGTCGCTGTACATCTGGTGGTAACTGTCCCCTGGAAGGACTCGATCAACCAAAACAGCATCCATCGGGTAGACGTTGCGGAGCCCACTCACACCACAGATAACTCAAAGCACCAACTTCATGTATCTACACAGTTGATGCTGGCTATTGGAACCTTCCTGGACGCATGGCCATGTGCCCGACGCAGAAGTCCGGTTCGGGGATGGTGCGGCTGACGATGGTTGTGGGCGGGGACGACCTTGGCGGCCAACGAAGAGCTCACGGGGCGGCGGTGGTCGAGCACCCGACGGGAGGGGTCGGCGCGGGGACAGAGCCTCGCGGGGCCGGCGGCGCTGCTCGACGGGGGGGGGGGGGGGGGGGGGGGTGACGCGGCGGCGGATGAGGGCGGATGGAGGGCGGCTTGGGTCGGCGACGGGGGTCGGGGTCGAGGAGGAAAAGCCCGGCGGCGCAGAGCGAGCTCGAGGGAGAGGGAGATGGCGACGCCGGCGGCGAGCGGAGGAGGGAGGGCACGGAGGAGGCGCTGGCGGCTGCGGGAGCGGTGGAGCCGGCCGGAGGCGCCAGGCGCGGCGGACGGCGCGTGCTGGCAGGGCGCTCCGGTGGCGAGGACGAGGCGGAGGAGGGCGACGCCGCGGCCGGAGGCGGCTCCTGGCGGCGGGCGGACCGGAGGAGGCGGGGCCGGAGAGCGGAAGGGAGGGGGGTCGCGGTGGAGAGGGGCCGCGGGCGGCGGCGCTCGCGGGAGGGAGTGCCGGCCCTGGCGGCGGCGGACGGAGGCGGGGGATCCGGCGGAGCAGAGCGGTGGCGAGGCGGGGCGCGGCCTGCGGCTCGCTGGGACAGGGAGGGGCGGCGCGCGTCGGCGACTGGGCGGAGGAGGCCGACGCTGAGGAGGGGTAAAGGCGGCGAGGCGGCGCCGCGGTGGAGGCGGGTGGCGGGTCGGCCGGAGATGGGCGGCAGCGAGGTGGAGCAGGAGAGGGGGCGGCGCCGGGTGCGAGAAGGTGGGAAGGAAGAGAGAGAGAGTGTAACACCCTCAGAATCGGACCTATGCAAGTTTTAGCGAAACCCGCCAAACCCGCATAGAAACGATTCAAAGGTGCCCACCAGGCACTTTCGTGCGGGTGGAAAACGAAGTAATAACATTACACAACAGTCCTCGACGGGACCCACATAACAGATATATATAACAGCGACTCAAAGAGTCAAGAATACAGATATAATATACAAAGATCCAAATCACCTTGAAAGGATAGAGCGTCCAACTACGGACAAGATGCAAATGGGGCTAAGAGCCCTGATGAATAACCAATGGCGTCCATAACCCTGCCCAGGCCAAGCCGGAAGGGTAACCCTGCTAACGACGTCGATCTCAGAACCTGCTTAAACAAAAGGGGTGCCGACAAAGGGCAAAGGAAAAAGAGGAGCGTCAGTACTGAGGCCAGTACACGGCGAGGCTAGGATTCGGCGGTCCTCGCCTACAATGGTATGGTGGCCTGAAGCGGCAGCGGCAACATGCACTAAACACCCTATAGAGACTCGATGCAACTGGCGGTTATCAGAGAGGGATAAGAATGACCTATCCGGATCCAACCTGAAGCTAACACCAAACAAACCCATCCTGGTGTTTCCCCCTCGAGACCAAACGAGGAAGTCAACCGAGGAACTCACACAGTTGGCAGTTTTATTTATTCAGTTATTGTTGCAGCAATTATGTAACACCCTCAGAATCGGCCCTATGCAAGTTTTAGCGAAACTCGCCAAACCCGCATAGAAACGATTCAAAGGTGCCCACCAGGCACTTTCGTGCGGGTGGAAAACGAAGTAATAACATTACACAACAGTCCTCAATGGGACCCACAGAACAGATATATATACAACAGCGACTCAAAGAGTCAAGAATACAGATATAATGTACAAAGATCTAAATCACCTTGAAAATGACAGAGCGTCCGACTACGGACAAGATGCAAATGGGGCTAAGAGCCCCGAAGAATAACCAATGGCGTCCATAACCCTGCCCAGGCCAAGCCGGAAGGGTAACCCTGCTAACGACGTCGATCTCAGACCTGCTTAAACAAAAGGGGTGCCGACAAAGGGCAAAGGAAAAAGAAGGAGCGTCAGTACTGAGGCCAGTACACGGCGATGCTAGAATTCGTCGGTCCTCGCCTACATAGGTATGGTGGACTGAAGCGGCAGCGGCAACATGCGCTAAACAACCTATAGAGACTCGATACAACTGGCGACTATCAGAGAGGGGTAAGAAAGACCTATTCGGATCCAACCTGATACTATCATCAAACAAACCCATCCTGGCTTTTCCCCCTCGAGACCAAATGAGGAAGTCAACCGAGGAACTCACACAGTTGGCAGTTTTACTTATTCAGTTATAGTTGCGGCACTTTACTAGTCAGGTTTAGTTAATCATCCTGATAAAGTAAGCAGTGGGCACTTTTAGTTAATCATTCCGTTATAGTGGCATCACTTACTAGTCAGATACAATTAGCATGAGATAACCCAAAACCCAGCAGTTGTTGGTACTTTTACTTAGCCATTCCGTTGTAGTGAAGCTGATTACTAGTCATATCGGGGCCAAGTCAATTTATAACAGTAAACTTTAGTTATAGTTGTCTATGATCAAGCACTGTGCTCCAAGTCGTCCATAACCGCGGACACGGCTTCTCGAAAAGATTTAACCCTGCAGGGGTGCACCAAAGTATCCACAGGCACTTCGACCCTTTTTGCCAGATCAGTTAACATACACCCATCGGTATGTCGGCGGGGCCTAAGTCACGACGTTCCCAGACCCAAAGCAAGTACATGGGGGCCACCCCACCAAGTCGAACCCGCAACGAAGTCGGCCGGTCTTCGAGACGGACTTAGGGTTTGGGTAGACGGCTGTGAACGACAGCAAATCCCCAAACGGGGACTGTCGACACCGCAAAAACGTGTCCCGATCCTAAACAGTACAGTGTGCTCCTCGCACAATCGTAAATAAAGCAGTAAAGCATGGCATCAGTACAGGATCGTAAATAAAACCTCAAACTAGTTTGTGGCCCCCAGTACAATACTTTGAAATCAGGTAATAATCAATGGGGGGCCCATATCTCCCCACCTATGGTTAGCGCGCTCGATCTCGGAACAGGTGTCAAGAACTCGGGTCCTACGGGACACAAGTGGGCGGTCGGAAACCAAATATTATCTATCACCCACCGATGCCTCTGCTTACTTCAATTTTAGTTGTTAAACAGGAATTAAAGTGAACGAGAAGTAAAACCATGGTCTCCTCCAACATTGAACATGCGGCAATTCTCCAACAACTGTGGTACTTGACGACACGCAACATCACTTGAGCAAACGACTACGGCGCGCAAGTCCAACTATCTACCAAACAACAGGTAATAGGATGTGTCCAAGGCAATATAGGATGCAAGGGATATCACGGGTACGGAAACTAGAGCATCGCAACACAGATAGCAATAGATCAACAGGAGGAAATAAATACTATAAAAGTAATATGGGTAGAAAGGGGGAGATGCTCGCCTGAAAACATTGTCGAAGGTTCAACCGAAGATCGGGTCGACACTCGCATCAACTCAACGGCCTTATCCGCGAAGAAGCAAAACACTAGAATAAACACCGGATGTAATATTTAAGATTACGGCAGAAGATCGGCATGATGCATGTGTGATGCATGACATGGCAAGGTGCGATGCAATTAGGCCATATTAAGCGGAACCGGGGGTCCCGAAAATTAGTTAGATGGTTCGAGTTGTTTATCTACCCCGCAAATTAAATGTTGTTTAGCAAGACAACAGATGGCACCGGTTCGCTACACATGTTTAAATGAGGCCAATATAAGGCTAGATTTGCCCGCATATGGGCCCCATATTTAATTATTAGGTGAATCGGCATAAGGCCCCCAAACCACAGACAAGCATGCATGCATGAACACTTTAATATGCAACAATTTGTTATTACATTTATAAAATAGGGCTCGAGAAAAGGGGTCACACATTAGAGGGCCGCGACGAACTTGGGGTTCCGGGGTTCGGGGTCGGTCTCAGGGTCCAGGGTTCGACAGGATAGGTCTTGGCAGGAACAATCTCGAACAACGGGCAGATCTTGTCGCATCTGGGTTCTGGGCAGACTCGGCGTCCGGAAAGGAGTACTTGGTTCGGTGTCGGGGCGCATCGGACTCTTCCGGGTCGGTGTCGTTCTTATCGTCGCGAAGATCTTGTCGGGTCCGCGTGTTGGGTCGGTCCTGGCGTTCGGGGTGAAGCACTCGGCGTCCTCGAGGAAATACTTGTCACATCCGTGTCGGCGAACTTGGCGTACCGAGGGTTCGGTCTTCCGATTCCGTGAGGGAGATCTTGATGTTCCGGGTAGGCGATCTTCGGGTGCGTCGAATCCATGCGGAAGGTCTTGTCGCACGGTGTCCGGGTAGGCGAACTTGTCGGTTCCGGTTTCGATTGTCGGTGATGATCTGGGAACGCACCGACGGTCTTGCTTTCCTAGTGAGGTACTCGTCAGACTTGTTCGATGGAGGTCGCTGAAGTTTAGATAAATCGCCACTGATCCATCTTCACACGGTCGCCATCGCAATCATCTACACATCCCATATGCTCATGACCATTCCAAAACAAAACGCCTGAAGCCACCTCTCTGGTACTAGAGGAACCCTCAAAGAGGCAGGAACCCCAGATGGTGGCAGGCACAGAACGAGGACAAGGCTAGCAGGGAAGGCGGCGTGCACGGACAAGCTTGGCGGCCGAGGGAGACAGGGCGTCAGAGGAGGCGGCGGCGCTGGCGCAGGTGAGGCCGGCGAGCGCGGTGGTGGGCGAACCCGAGCGGCGGCGGGGCGAGGACGGTGCTGGAAGGCGGGCTGCGCGCGGCGGGAAGCGAGCAGCGAGGCGGGGCGGCTGTCGGTGGAGCGGAGGGGAGGAGGCTAGGGCGGCGGGGTGCTGGCGGGGCCGCTGGACGGCAGGCGAGGCCGGCGTCGGCCAGACAGAGGACGGCGGCTGGCGGCGGACGCGGAGGAGGGGGAGGGAGCTGCGGGGGGGGGGGGGGGGGGGGCGAGCAGAGGAAGGCGCGGCCGGCGAGCGCGCAGGTGGTGGCCGACGGCACCGCTGCTGCTGCCGGGGAGGAGGCAGACGAGCCGGCGACGGGGAAGAGGAAGAAGAGGGAGCCGGCGGGGGAGAGGGAGGGAGGAGCGGCGGCGACACGAGGCCGGAGCGGCGCACGCGGCGGAGCGGGAGGGGCGCGAGGCGGCCAGGCGAGGCGAGCGGCCGGCCGCGGGGCAGGGGCGAGGGAGGCGGTTGCGGTGGCGTGCGGAGGGAGGAGAGGAAGGAGCGACGCGAGCGGGGCGGGCCAGGGTGCGGGGGTGGCGTGCGTGGGTGGGGCCCAGGGGCGGGGCCAGGTGGGTTGGGTGGTGTCGGTGTGGGTGGTTTTGTGTGGTGTTCTGTGTGAGGTGGAGGGGAGTGGGGGTGAGAGGAGAGAGGGGCTGCTGAGGTGGCAGTTTAGGATTGGGTAGAGGGGGAGAGAGGGTGAGGTGTCAGGAGGGGGTTGGTTGGGATGAGGTGGAGGGGGTGTGGTTAGGATAGGTTGGGTGTAAAAAGGATTAAGGGATGGACCGATTATAATTCCCTGGGGGTGGTTGTTCGGGTCGGTTCGGCCCGTTCGACTGCCCCCACTAAAAAGAATTAAACATTTTATTTGTTTTAAACGGGCCGTTTGCAAACCGCTAGCAGCCAAAACAAAATAATCCGGAGACCCGGGTTTTTGCGTTTGAATTAAGATGGGGCGTTTGGAAAACAAATTAGGTTTTTCCGCAAATAGTTTTATGCAAACAAATGCAAGATGATGACGATGCTCGAATGCAATGTGGCATGATGACATGAGCATGCGGTCATGATGATGCAATGCACAAAAACGACGCGATTTTCTAGTAGTGGTTTTGCGGGATGCCACAATTCGACACCACTAACAATGGATCTCGCCCTCGAGATCCGCCTCATGGTACCGGAAGGAAGGTCAGTGGTCTACGTCTTCTCGCTTCGTGTAGATCTTCGCGACACCACTAATAAGAGGTCGTTGTCCGTGATCGTCGAGAGAGCACTCGGGAACAAAAGGTCGAAGGTAGAGGTATCAGCAAATAAAGCCACCTCTAGCTTCCGTGGACGGAGTAAAATTGCATCGATCCACCATTCAATGTACATAAGCGAATGATAAGAGTAGTGGTATGGTCGCGACTCCATCCCGCACTCAAAGCATTACTATGTACACGAATAGACAGATTATGCAACCAACTCTCAGAATTCAGACTGAAGATCTCAACAAGCGAGGTTCGGAAACAAAGGAGTGATGCAGACTCTGCATCGGATCTGGCGTGGAGGATGCCGTCGCGTCGGAAAACACCGGAAGGCACGAGCAGGAACAAAGGATGGTAACACAGAAGACGGATTCCTCAGGCAGCATGAACACCGGACGTAGCATCACCGGTACCAAAGGAGGAAGCGAAACCCTGAAGGTACGACGGAAACCCAACCACGACATATCCTGGACTCGAAGAGAGAGAAGAGAGCGGATTCAAAACACGTAGAGGTAAGAGGAGAATAGCAGAGGGGAAGGAGTAAAATCATACCTAATTCTGAACTATCCAACCGATTTTCAAAAATAGTTTTGACACTCCACTTCGGCCGTTAGCTAGGTTATCCTACAGGCTGTTCTTTTGGGGTATCGCAACTGCTGAGCTCTGATACCACTCTGTAACACCCTCAGAATCGGCCCTATGCAAGTTTTAGCGAAACTCGCCAAACCCGCATAGAAACGATTCAAAGGTGCCCACCAGGCACTTTCGTGCGGGTGGAAAACGAAGTAATAACATTACACAACAGTCCTCGATGGGACCCACAGAACAGATATATATACAACAGCGACTCAAAGAGTCAAGAATACAGATATAATGTACAAAGATCCAAATCACCTTGAAAATGACAGAGCGTCTGACTACGGACAAGATGCAAATGGGGCTAAGAGCCCTGAAGAATAACCAATGGCGTCCATAACCCTGCCCAGGCCAAGCCGGAAGGGTAACCCTGCTAACAACGTCGATCTCAGACCTGCTTAAACAAAAGGGGTGCCGACAAAGGGCAAAGGAAAAAGAAGGAGCGTCAGTACTGAGGCCAGTACACGGCGAGGCTAGAATTCGGCGGTCCTCGCCTACATAGGTATGGTGAACTGAAGCGGCAGCTGCAACATGCGCTAAACAACCTATAGAGACTCGATACAACTGGCGACTATCAGAGAGGGGTAAGAAAGACCTATTCGGATCCAACCTGATACTATCATCAAACAAACCCATCCTGGCTTTTCCCCCTCGAGACCAAATGAGGAAGTCAACCGAGGAACTCACACAGTTGGCAGTTTTACTTATTCAGTTATAGTTGCGGCACTTTACTAGTCAGGTTTAGTTAATCATCCCGATAAAGTAAGCAGTGGGCACTTTTAGTTAATCATTCCGTTATAGTGGCATCACTTACTAGTCAGATACAATTAGCATGAGATAACCCAAAACCCAGCAGTTGTTGGTACTTTTACTTAGCCATTCCGTTGTAGTGAAGCTGATTACTAGTCATATCGGGGCCAAGTCAATTTATAACAGTAAACTTTAGTTATAGTTGTCTATGATCAAGCACTGTGCTCCAAGTCGTCCATAACCGCGGACACGGCTTCTCGAAAAGATTTAACCCTGCAGGGGTGCACCAAAGTATCCACAGGCACTTCGACCCTTTTTGCCAGATCAGTTAACATACACCCATCGGTATGTCGGCGGGGCCTAAGTCACGACGTTCCCAGACCCAAAGCAAGTACATGGGGGCCACCCCACCAAGTCGAACCCGCAACGAAGTCGGCCGGTCTTCGAGACGGACTTAGGGTTTGGGTAGACGGCTGTGAACGACAGCAAATCCCCAAACGGGGACTGTCGACACCGCAAAAACGTGTCCCGATCCTAAACAGTACAGTGTGCTCCTCGCACAATCGTAAATAAAGCAGTAAAGCATGGCATCAGTACAGGATCGTAAATAAAACCTCAAACTAGTTTGTGGCCCCCAGTACAATACTTTGAAACCAGGTAATAATCAATGGGGGGCCCATATCTCCCCACCTGTGGTTAGCGCGCTCGATCTCAGAACAGGTGTCATGAACTCGGGTCCTACGGGACACAAGTGGGCGGTCGGAAACCAAATATTATCTATCACCCACCGATGCCTCTGCTTACTTCAATTTTAGTTGTTAAACAGGAATTAAAGTGAACGAGAAGTAAAACCATGGTCTCCTCCAACATTGAACATGCGGCAATTCTCCAACAACTGTGGTACTTGACGACACGCAACAGCACTTGAGCAAACGACTACGGCGCGCAAGTCCAAATATCTACCGAACAACAGGTAATAGGATGTGTCCAAGGCAATATAGGGCTGCAAGGGATATCACGGGTACGGAAACTAGAGCATCGCAACACAGATAGCAATAGATCAACAGGAGGAAATAAATACTATAAAAGTAAGATGGGTAGAAAGGGGGAGATGCTCGCCTGAAAACATTGTCGAAGGTTCAACCGAAGATCGGGTCGACACTCGCATCAACTCAACGGCCTTATCCGCGAAGAAGCAAAACACTAGAATAAACACCGGATGTAATATTTAAGATTACGGCAGAAGATCGGCATGATGCATGTGTGATGCATGACATGGCAAGGTGCGATGCAATTAGGCCATATTAAGCGGAACCGGGGGTCCCGAAAATTAGTTAGATGGTTCGAGTTGTTTATCTACCCCGAAAATTAAATGTTGTTTAGCAAGACAACAGATGGCACCGGTTCGCTACACATGTTTAAATGAGGCCAATATAAGGCTAGATTTGCCCGCATATGGGCCCCATATTTAATTATTAGGTGAATCGGCATAAGGCCCCCAAACCACAGACAAGCATGCATGCATGAACACTTTAATATGCAACAATTTGTTATTACATTTATAAAATAGGGCTCGAGAAAAGGGGTCACACATTAGAGGGCCGCGACGAACTTGGGGTTCCGGGGTTCGGGGTCGGTCTCAGGGTCCAGGGTTCGACAGGATAGGTCTTGGCAGGAACAATCTCGAACAACGGGCAGATCTTGTCGCATCCGGGTTCTGGGCAGACTCGGCGTCCGGAAAGGAGTACTTGGTTCGGTGTCGGGGCGCATCGGACTCTTCCGGGTCGGTGTCGTTCTTATCGTCGCGAAGATCTTGTCGGGTCCGCGTGTTGGGTCGGTCCTGGCGTTCGGGGTGAAGCACTCGGCGTCCTCGAGGAAATACTTGTCACATCCGTGTCGGCGAACTTGGCGTACCGAGGGTTCGGTCTTCCGATTCCGTGAGGGAGATCTTGATGTTCCGGGTAGGCGATCTTCGGGTGCGTCGAATCCATGCGGAAGGTCTTGTCGCACGGTGTCCGGGTAGGCGAACTTGTCGGTTCCGGTTTCGATTGTCGGTGATGATCTGGGAACGCACCGACGGTCTTGCTTTCCTAGTGAGGTACTCGTCAGACTTGTTCGATGGAGGTCGCTGAAGTTTAGATAAATCGCCACTGATCCATCTTCACACGGTCGCCATCGCAATCATCTACACATCCCATATGCTCATGACCATTCCAAAACAAAACGCCTGAAGCCACCTCTCTGGTACTAGAGGAACCCTCAAAGAGGCAGGAACCCCAGATGGTGGCAGGCACAGAACGAGGACAAGGCTAGCAGGGAAGGCGGCGTGCACGGACAAGCTTGGCGGCCGAGGGAGACAGGGTGTCAGAGGAGGCGGCGGCGCTGGCGTAGGTGAGGCCGGCGAGCGCGGTGGTGGGCGAACCCGAGCGGCGGCGGGGCGAGGACGGTGCTGGAAGGCGGGCTGCGCGCGGCGGGATGCGAGCAGCGAGGCGGGGCGGCTGTCGGTGGAGCGGAGGGGAGGAGGCTAGGGCGGCGGGGTGCTGGCGGGGCCGCTGGACGGCAGGCGAGGCCGGCGTCGGCCAGACAGAGGACGGCGGCGGACGCGGAGGAGGGGGAGGGAGCTGCGGGGGGGGGGGGGAGGGTGGGGTGGGGTGGGGGGGGAAGGGCGAGCGGAGGAAGGCGCGGCCGGCGAGCGCGCAGGTGGTGGCCGACGGCGCCGCTGCTGCTGCCGGGGAGGAGGAAGACGAGCCGGCGACGGGGAAGAGGAAGAAGAGGGAGCCGGCGGGGGAGAGGGAGGGAGGAGCGGCGGCGACACGAGGCCAGAGCGGCGCACGCGGCGGAGCTGGAGGGGCGCGAGGCGGCCAGGCGAGGCGAGCGGCCAGGCGAGGCGAGCGGCCGGCCGCGGGGCAGGGGCGAGGGAGGCGGTTGCGGTGGCGTGCGGAGGGAGGAGAGGAAGGAGCGACGCGAGCGGGGCGGGCCAGGGTGCGGGGTGGCGTGCGTGGGTGGGGCCCAGGGGCGGGGCCAGGTGGGTTGGGTGGTGTCGGTGTGGGTGGTTTTGTGTGGTGTTCTGTGTGAGGTGGAGGGGAGTGGGGGTGAGAGGAGAGAGGGGCTGCTGAGGTGGCAGTTTAGGATTGGGTAGAGGGGGAGAGAGGGTGAGGTGTCAGGAGGGGGTTTGTTGGGATGAGGTGGAGGGTGTGTGGTTAGGATAGGTTGGGTGTAAAAAGGATTAAGGGATGGACCGATTATAATTCCCTGGGGGTGGTTGTTCGGGTCGGTTCGGCCCGTTTGACTGCCCCCACTAAAAAGAATTAAACATTTTATTTGTTTTAAACGGGCCGTTTGCAAACCGCTAGCAGCCAAAACAAAATAATCCGGAGACCCGGGTTTTTGCGTTTGAATTAAGATGGGGCGTTTGGAAAACAAATTAGGTTTTTCCGCAAATAGTTTTATGCAAACAAATGCAAGATGATGACGATGCTCGAATGCAATGTGTCATGATGACATGAGCATGCGGTCATGATGATGCAATGCACAAAAACGACGCGATTTTCTAGTAGTGGTTTTGCGGGATGCCACAAATTACTAGTCAAGTATAGATAATCATCCTGATAAAATAAGCAGTGGGTCATTTTAGTTAACCATTCCATTATAGTTGCAACAAATACTAATCAGATACAGATAGCATGAGATAAACCCCAAAACCCAGCAGTTGTTGGTACTTTTATTTAGCCATTCCGTAGTAGTTGCAATACTTACTAGTCAGATACAATTGTCGCAAGCGACAAACCAAACAAGCAATGGTGGGAAGTTTTAGTTAGCCATTCCATTATAGTGAAGCTGATTAATAGTCATTATAAAGTCAAATTTATAGCACTACTTTAGTTATGCTTGTCTATGGTCGAGATACGGTGCTCCAAGTCGTCCATATCCGCGGACACGGCTTTCAGAAAGTTTTACCCGGCCGGGGTGCACCAATAGCAACACACGCTCGATCAACCTCGGAAAAACCAAATCAAAACCCAACGAGGCCTTCACGACAAAGCAATCACAGGATTCAGAAATATTTCAGGGGGCCACCCCATTGAGTAGACCCGCAACGAAGTAAGCAAGCTCCGAGACGGACTCAAGGTTTGCGACAATGGCTGTAAACGACTGGGAACCCGAAAGTGTGGCTGGGCTTGTCGATACCGCGAAAACATTCCGCTTACCTAAACAGTACAGTGTGCTCCTCGCACAATTTAAATAAAGCAGTAGCATGGCATAAGTACAGGATCGTAAATAAAACCTCAAACTAGTTTGTGGCCCCAAGAAATAAGACTGAATCAAGCTCTGGCTCAGGGGGGTCCCATATACCTCCCGGATGTGGATAGCGCGATAAATCAAGGAACAGGTATCAAGTACTCGGGGTCCTACGGGACACAAGTGGGCGTTCGGAAACCAAATATTATCTATCACCCACCGATGCCTCTGCTTACTTCAATTTTAGTTGTTAAACAGGAATTAAAGTGAACGATAAGTAAAGCCATGATCATCTACAACATCAACATGCGGCATTACTCCATCAACTGTGGCACTTGACAACACGCAACGGCATTTGAGCAAGCGACTACGACGCGCAAGTCCAACTATCTCCCAAACAACAGGTAATAGGGTGTGTCCAAGGAAATATAGGTCTGCAAGGGATATCACGGGTACGAAAACTAGAGCAACGCAACACAGATAGCAATAGATCAACAGGAGGGAATAAATACTATAAAAGTAAGATAGGTAGAAAGGGGGGAGATGCTCGCCTGAAAAGATTGTCGAAGGTTCAACCGAAGATCGGGGCGAAGCTCACATCAACTCAACGGCCTTATCCGCGAAGAAGCAAAACACTAGAACAAACACCGGATGCAATATTTAATACAACGGCAGAAGATCGGCATGATGCATGTATGATGTATGACATGGCAAAGATGCAATGCAATTAGGTCATATTAAGTGGAACCGGGGTCCCGACAATCAATTAGGTGGTTCAAGTTATTTAGATACCCGCCATTTTAAATGTTGTATTAACAAGGCAAATTATATCACCGGTGCGCTACAAAATTTTAAATGGAACCAATATGAGACTAGAAATGCCCGCATATGGTCTCCATATTTAATTATGACGTGAATCGGCATAAGGCCCCCAAACCACATGATATGCATGCGAGATGAATGATTTAATATGCAACAAGTTTGTTATATTATAAAATAGGGTTTTCGGGAAGGGGTTCACACATTAGGGGTCTCGACGATCTTGAGGTTCCGGGGTTCGGGGTTCGGTCTCAGGGTTCAGGGTTCGACGAAAGCGTTCTCGGACTCCGGGGTCGTTCTCGGATGGCATAGTAGATCTTGGCGTTCGGGGTCTTCGGGTAATGTTGACGGCCTTGGTGTCCTCGTTGGAGAACTCGGTGTATCCGTGTAGGAGAACTCGAGGTCGATGGCGAACTTGTCTGGTACCGGGGTTTTCGGAGTTCATGGCGCGGCACCGGGTACGGGATCGGTCTTCGGGTTCGGGGGTCTCGGCGTCCGTGACGAAGATCATGGCGTGCCGACGGGTTCGGTTTATGTGCAGGTCTCGTGGTTCAGGCTTTTGTATGATGACAGCTCGGGTAGGCACCAGCGGTCTTCCTGAGCACTTATACTTGGTGTAGCGGTCTTGATATCCGTCGATCTTGAGAAGGGCCCGGTCTAGCTTCTGGTCTGGAGTCGGAGGAGTGGCACAACTACATCACCACCAATCCATCTTGACAACCATCGTCGCCACACCATCTGAATATCGTTAAGAGCACATGCACTCACAGGTACATACACGCATACATCTGAGACAGGGAATGTGCGACTGACAGCAAGAGGGCCCCGGCGTCCGTACTGCAGGAGCGCCCGCAGCGGCTGCTGGCGGCCAGAAGACGGGGTCGGCGGCTGCTGGGGAGAGCGGAAGAGGCCGAGGTGGCCGCGGGAGGCGCAGGCGGCCGACGGGGAAGACGTGGTCTGGGGCGCGGCGAGGCCGGCGACGGGGACGATGGCGACGGCTTGGCGGTGGCAGAGCTCGGGCGGGGTCTTCCGCGGAGGAGGGCAGTGTGGCCCGGAGGTTGGGGACGGGGCCTGGGGAGGAGCAGGGGCGGCGGGGCGTCGGCCCAGGGCGGCGGACGGGCGAACAACGGGGGAGGGGCCGGCGACGAGGGAGACGGCCTAGGCCGGAGGGTGGCGCGGCGACCCGCGCGGCACGGCGGCGCTAGAGGGGGCCGGAGGTCGACGGCGATGTGGTTGGGGCACGGGGCGGACGCGGCCTGGGCGGTGGCGGGGCGTCGGGGCGAGGCCGTGTCGGGCGGAGCCGAGGGTGGGGAGCCGGGGTGGGGAACGAGCGGAGGGAGGGAAGGCTCGCAGGCGTCGGGGCCGGAGGAAGCAGGGCGGCGCGTCCTTGCGGGGGGGGGGGGGACAGAGACCGGCGGCGATGGCGGGCATGTGGTGGAGGCAGAGGTTGGGGAAGAGGAACGAGGGAGAGAGGGAGAGGAGGATGTCGGGGGAGGAGAGGATCGTGGGGGTCAGGGTGGGGCCACGGGGCAGGTCGGGCAGGGGTGTTGGGGGAGTGTGGCGTGCGTGTGTTGTGTGCTGGTGTGGTGGGGAAGTGGGGTGAGAGAGAGAGGGAGGGTTGGGGTGAGGTGGCAGGGTCTGATAGGCTAGGGGGAGGGGAGAGGATGAGGTGGCGGCGTGGGACTGGTCCGGGTGAGGTGGCCGGTGAGTGTGGGTAGATAGGTTGGTAGCTTTAGGATTTAGAGGGGGGCGGATTAGTTGGACCGATTTAATTTTCTAGGGGTGGTCGTTCGGGTCATTCGGCCCGTTCGACTGCCCCACTAAAATACTATAATCTTTTATTTACTTTAATGCACCGTTTGCAAACCGATAGTAGACAACAAAAATATTCCGGCGACCCGGGTTTGAATTTGAAAACAGGACGGGGCGTTTTAGAAAACAAAACAGACTTTGCGAAAATAGTTTTAAGCAAACAATGCATGATGATGAAGATGCAATGCACAAATTCAACGCGATTTTCTAGTAGTTGTTTTTGCGGAATGCCACAGAGAGACAGGCGCGTGGGGGTGGTGGGGTCGGGCGGCAGGTGGGGCCTAGGGCGGTTGAGTGGGAGTGGGGGTCCTGGGTGGGTCGGGTGTGTGAGCTGAGAGAGGGGTGGGGCCAGGGTGTCGGTGGAAGGGTGAGAAAGAGGGTTAGGTGGGACTGGGGTGAGAAAAGGGAGAAAGAGGGGGATGGGGATTGATGAGGTGGCAGGTGGGTAGGAATTGCGTGAGAGGGTGAGGTGGCGGGCTGTGAGAGGTGGGTAGGATAGATCTGGGTGTAAATAGGATTTAGATTTAGGCTGATTAGAATGTGTGTTTGTTTGGTGTTGTTTATTTTAAAACGGGGCCACTTTGCAATTAGTTTTTAGGGAACAAAAATATCCGATACACTCGGGGTTTTGCATTTGAATAAAGAGAGGGACGTTTGTAAAAATGAAAAAGGGTTTTTATTAAAATAGTTTTATACTAATATATACATATTGGTGACGATGCTCAAATGCAAGGTGGCGTGATGACATGAGCATGCGGTCATGATGATGCAATGCACAAAAAACAACGTGATTTTCTAGTAGTGGTTTTTGCGGGATGCCACAATTCGACACCACTAACAAGGGATCTCGCCCTCGAGATCCGCCTCATGGTACCGGAAAGAAGGTCGGTGATCTGCATCTTCACGCTTCGTGTAGATCCCCTCGACACCACTAACAAGAGGTCGTTGTCCGTGATCGTCGAGAGAACACTCCGGAGCAAAAAGGTCGAAGGTAGAGGTATCACAAATTAAGCCACCTCTAGCTTCCGTGGACGGAGTAAATCGCTGGATCCACTGATTCGATGCACAAAAGCGAATGATAAGAGTAGTCGGATGGTGATCAGTCCATCGCGCACCCAAACCATTACTCTGCACACGAACAGGCGGATTATGCAACCAACTCTCGGAATTAGACTGAAGATCTCGACAATCGAGGTACAGAACAAAGGAGTGATGCAGACTCTGCATCGGATCTGGCGTAGATGATGTTGTCGCGTCGGAAAGACACCGGAAGGCACAAACAAGGCACAAAGAATGGTACCACGGATATAGGATTCCTCGGATAGCATGAAGACCAGATGTAGCAACACCGTTATCAAAGGAGGAAGCGAAACCCTGAAGGTACGACGGAACCCAACCACGAGAAATCCTGGACTCGAAGAAAGAGACGAGAGCGGATTCAAAACACGTAGAGGTAAGAGGAGAACAACAGAGGGGTAAGGAGTAAAATCAGACCTAATCAGAACTATCCAACCGATTTTGAAAAATAGTTTTGACACTCTACTTAGGCCGTTAGCTAGGTTATCCTACAGGCTGGACTTGTGGGGTATCGCAACTGCTGAGCTCTGATACCACTCTGTAACACCCTCAGAATCGGCCCTATGCAAGTTTTAGCGAAACCCGCCAAACCCGCATAGAAACGATTCAAAGGTGCCCACCAGTCACTTTCATGCGGGTGGAAAACGAAGTAATAACATTACACAACAGTCCTCGATGGGACCCACAGAACAGATATATATAACAGTGACTCAAAGAGTCAAGAATACAGATATAATGTACAAAGATTCAAATCACCTTGAAACGATAGAGCGTCCAGCTACGGACAAGAAGCAAATGGGGCTAAGAGCCCTGAAGAATAACCAATGGCGTCCATAACCCTGCCCAGGCCAAGCCGGAAGGGTAACCCTGCTAACGACGTCGATCTCAAAACCTGCTTAAAACAAAAGGGGTGCCGACAAAGGGCAAAGGAAAAAGAGGAGCGTCAGTACTGAGGCCAGTACACGGCGAGACTAGAATTCGGCGGTCCTCGCCTACGTAGGTATGGTGGACTGAAGCGGCAGCGGCAGCATGCACTAAACAACCTATAGAGATTCGGTACAACTGGCGGCGATCAGAGAGGGGTAAGAGAGACCTAATCGGAACCAACCTGAATCTAACACCAAACAAACCCATCCTGGTATTTCCCCCTCGAGACCAAACGAGGAAGTCAATCGAGGAACTCACCCAGTTGGCAGTTTTATTTATTCAGTTATCGTTGCAGCAATTACTAGTCAGGTTTAGATAATCATCCTAATAAAATAAGCAGTGGGCCATTTTAGTTACCCATTCCATTGTAGTGGCAACACTTACTAGTCAGATACAATTAGCATGAGATAACCCAAAAACCTAGCAGTTGTTGGTACTTTTATTTAGCCATTCCGTTGTAGTTGCAATACTTACTAGTCAGGTACAATGGTCACAAGCGACACTCCAAACAAGCAATTGTGGGCAGTATTATTTAGCCATTCCATTATAGTGAAGCTGATTACTAGTCATGATAAAGTCAAATTATAGTACTACTTTAGTTATGCTTGTCTATGGTCGAGATACTGTGCTCCAAGTCGTCCATAACCGCGGACACGGCTTTCAGAAAGTTTTAACCCGGCCGGGGTGCACAAATAGCAACACACACTCGATCAACCTCGGAAAAACCAAATCAAAACCCAACAAGGCTTTCACGATAAAGCAATCACAGGATTCAGAAATATTTCAGGGGGCCACCCCATTGAGTAGACCCGCAACGAAGTTAGCTGACTCCGAGACGGACTCAAGGTTTGCGACAATGGCTATAAACGACTGGGAACCCGAAAGTGTGACTGGGCTTGTCGATACCGCGTAAACACTCCGCTTACCTAAACAGTACAGTGTGCTCCTCGCACAATTGTAAATAAACAGTAGCATGGCATAAGTACAGGATCGTAAATAAAACCTCAAACTAGTTTGTGGCCCCAAGAAATAAGACTGAATCAAGCTCTGGCTCAGGGGGGTCCCATAATCCTCCCGGATGTGGATAGCGCGATAAATCAAGGAACAGGTATCAAGTACTCGGGGTCCTACGGGACACAAGTGGGCGGTCGGAAACCAAATATTATCTATCACCCACCGATGCCTCTGCTTACTTCAATTTTAGTTGTTAAACATGAATTAAAGTGAACGATAAGTAAAGCCATGATCATCTCCAACATCAAACATGCGGCAAGGCTCCAACAACTGTGGCACTTGACGACACGCAACAGCAATTGAGCAAGCGACTACGATGCGCAAGTCCAACTATCTACCAATCAACAGGTAATAGGATGTGTCCAAGGCAATATAAGGCTGCAAGGGATATCACGGGTACGAAACACTAGGGCATCGCAACACAGATAGCAATAGATCAACAGGAGGGAATAAATACTATAAAAGTAAGATAGGTAGAAAGGGGGAGATGCTCGCCTGAAAAGATTGCCGAAGGTTCAACCGAAGATCGGGACGAAGCTCACATCAACTCAACGGTCCAATCCGCGAAGAAGCAAAACACTAGAATAAACACCGGATGCAATATTTAATACTACGGCAAAAGATCGGGCATGATGCATGTATGATGTATGGCATGGCAAGGGTGCAATGCAATTAGGCCATATTAAGCGGAACCGGGGTCCCGACAATTAGATATATGGTTCTAGTTGTTTAGATACCCCGCAATTTAATTGTTGTATTAGCAAAGCAAAATATAATATCGGTTTGATGCACAAATTTAAATAGGAACAATATACGTCTAGATTCGCCCGCATATGGGCCCCATATTTAATTATGAGGTGAATCGGCATAAGGCCCCCAAACCACACAAATATGCATGCGAGTATGACAATTTAATATGCAACAGGTTTTTTTTATGTTTAGCATTTATAAAAATAGGGGTTCGGATAAGGGTCACACATTAGGGTTCGGCGATCTTGGGGTTCCGGGGTTCGGGGTTCAGTCTCAGGGTCCAGGGTTCGACGGATCGGTCTCGGACAGCAGAAGTAGATCTTGTCGCATCCGGGAAGCAGGACTTGGTTCGGCGTCAGGGGCGCATCGGACTCTCCTTGGTCGGTGTTGAACTTGTTGTGGTGAAGATCTTGTCGGGTCCGCGTATCGGGTCGGTCCTGGCGTTCAGAGTGGAGAACTTGACGTTCCGGTGGCGATCTTGGCGTCCTTCCGGTTCGGGTTTTGGCGTCCGAGGGTAGTACTTGGCGTTCCGGATCGGGTCGATCCTGTCGATGAGAAGAGCTTGGCATCTAGGTTCTCGGCGAACTTGGCGTATACGCATTGGCGATCTTGGCGTTCCGGATCGGTCTCGGGATACAGGATCAGGAAGAACTTGGTGCTCCGAGGGTTCGGGTTCCGTCTCGGTGGTGTCTATCTTCGGGGTTTCGTGAGGGAGGCCTTGTAGATGGGTCTTGCCCGAAGAGCTTGGCGGTGGTCGTTGTACATCTGGTGGTAACTGTCCCCTGGAAGGACTCGATCAACCAAAACAGCATCCATCGGGTAGACGTTGCGGAGCCCACTCACACCACAGATAACTCAAAGCACCAACTTCATGTATCTACACAGTTGATGCTGGCTATTGGAACCTTCCTGGACGCATGGCCCTGTGCCCGACGCAGAAGTCCGATTCGGGGATGGTGCAGCTGGCGATGGTTGTGGGCGGGCACGACCTTGGCGGCCAACGAAGAGCTCACGGCGCGACGGTGGTCGAGCACCCGACGGGAGGGGTCGGCTCGGGGACAGAGCCTCGCGGGGCCGGCGGCGCTGCTCGACGGGGGGGGGGGGGGGGGGTGACGCGGTGGCGGATGAGGGCGGACGGAGGGAGGCTTGGGTCGGCGACGGGGGTCGGGGTCGAGGAGGAAAAGCCCGGAGGCGCAGAGCGAGCTCGAGCTCGAGGGAGATGGCGACACCGACGGCGAGCGGAGGAGGGAGGGCGCGGAGGAGGCGCTGGCGGCTGCGGGAGTGGTGGAGCCGGCCGGAGGCGCCGGGCGCGGCGGAGGGCGCGTGCTGGCGGGGCGCTCCGGTGGCGAGGACGAGGCGGAGGAGGGCGACGCCGCGGCCGGAGGCGGCTCCTGGCGGCGGGCGGACCGGAGGAGGCGGGGCCGGAGAGCGGAAGGGAGGGGGGTCGCGGTGGAGAGGGGCCGCGGGCGGAGGCGCTCGCGGGAGGGAGGGCCGGCCCTGGCGGCGGCGGACGGAGGCGGGGGGTCCAGCGGAGCAGAGCGGTGGCGAGGCGGGGCGCGGCCTGCGGCTCGCTGGGACGGGGAGGGGCGGCGCGCGTCGGCGACTGGGCGGAGGAGGACGGCGCTGAGGAGGGGTAAAGGCGGCGAGGCGGCGCCGCGGTGGAGGCGGGTGGCGGGTCGGCCGGAGATGGGCGGCAGCGAGGTGGAGCAGGAGAGGGGGCGGCGCCGGGTGCGAGGAGGTGGGAAGGTAGAGAGAGAGAGACAGGCGCGTGGGGGTGGTGGGGTCGGGCGGCAGGTGGGGCCTAGGGCGGGTGAGTGGGAGTGGGGGTCCTGGGTGGGTCGGGTGTGTGAGCTGAGAGAGGGGTAGGGCCAGGGTGTCGGTGGAAGGGTGAGAAAGAGGGTTAGGTGGGACTGGGGTGAGAAAAGGGAGAAAGAGGGGGATGGGGATTGATGAGGTGGCAGGTGGGTAGGAATTGGGTGAGAGGGTGAGGTGGCGGGCTGTGAGAGGTGGATAGGATAGATCTGGGTGTAAATAGGATTTAGATTTATGCTGATTAGAATATGTGTTTGTTTGGTGTTGTTTATTTTAAAACGGGGCCACTTTGCAATTAGTTTTTAGGGAACAAAAATATCCGATACACTCGGGGTTTTGCATTTGAATAAAGAGAGGGACGTTTGTAAAAATGAAAAAGGGTTTTTATTAAAATAGTTTTAGACTAATATATACATATTAGTGACGATGCTCAAATGCAAGGTGGCGTGATGACATGAGCATGCGGTCATGATGATGCAATGCACAAAAAACAACGCGATTTTCTAGTAGTGGTTTTTGCGGGATGCCACAATACCATCAATAGATATTGCCCGCATTGAAAACGTTCCCCATGATAGATGGTTCTGCTAATACTCAACCTTGAACATGCCATGCATACAACAAACATACTTCTATCCACAACGGGTCAAGTTTAATTATAATTCTTCATTGTTTTTAGCAGTTCTGCACTTTTGGATACATATCATATATTTCTTTCCCATGAGCCTTAAACTACATAAAAGGGATGATTTTGAAAATTCTGAAGATATACCACATATAATACAATTGGAATAGCATTTTTCTATGTAGGTAGGTAAAGTGGACACTTTTGGAATAACTTGGTTTAAGGGATTAGGGATACACAAGTCATTGCTTGCTTAATTATTTGAGCTTAGCAAGAGGGAGATGGTTGACCATCTACAAGTATGTAGAAGGTGTCCATAGTACTAGTCATTTCTTAATAGAAAATATCAACATAAATGTAAAACATCTATGAAGTAACTAAGAACAAGCACTAAATAAAACACTTGCAAATTATCACTCATTAAAGAACATGAAATAAATAACAATGTGACAAATATGCATAATTTTCAATGCAACTACTCTTTCCCTTCCCCTTTATTTGTTATCATCCAACTTTAACTTTAATTTTAGTTTAGTAGATCTTTCGTATTTATTATACATATCATCATATGGTGGTCTATTTATTCCAAAGGTAAAATGCAAAGGTAAACATAAAAACTAGATACCAACGTTCTAAGTTTATGCAGTTGTCTTATGTTCCTCAAAAAACATAGTTTAGAGGCGCGCAAACAGAGAGTGTAGTAAGTCCAGTGGGGTTTCTTGGGCATCTCCAAGCTTATGGTTTTCAGCATCATTTGATAGCTCTCGGTGTGGTGTTCTTCCATTCCCCGTCAAAAAACTTGAACACAAAACGTTCTCTCATTTCTTTTCTATGGGATGACACCAGTGAACATAAATATATATGCTAGCTTCCATAAATAATCCAAATAAAATTTGGTTTGAAACAACCAAAGAGTGTATTAAGTTCTCAACATTCAAAAAATATCAAAAGACTAAACAAGAATCATGTCAAAACTTAAAAGAATGGCTAAAGGAACTAAATACTGAATCTGTCTAGAAAAACATCAGCAGGAAAATGCCGCCGGACATACGACTCCATGCGCCCTCAGCCGGATGGTAGACACACCACCAAAGCAAAGATAGGGCGAGGATGACCTTATGCTAACATGTAGTTTGACCTGGCTTTTGTCCAGGTCAACCAGCTGGTCGGCTTCGCCGTGGCCGATAGGTGCTACTGGTGGCCAAACTGGAGGCTATATCATTTCCATGATAAATGCGACCAGGGGGGCCAAACCCTAGCCAGGCGCGGGCCCACCCCTGGCCGCGCCTGGGGGAGGTCTGGCTGCCCGGGCCCGCTTCCTCGTCTCCCCTCTGGACTTCTTGTTTCCCATGGAAAGTAATTGACTTTGATGTTTATCCCGGCCAATTTCGAGAATATTTTTTTACTAACTTTTCTGAAACCAAAAACAGCAGAAAACAGGCATCTGGCACCGTTGCTACTTGTTAATAGGTTAGTACCAGAAAACATGTAAAAAGCACCTCAAAGTGTAGACAAGTAAAGCAAAGTAGATACTAAACAAGCATGGAGTATCAAAAATTATAGATACGTTTCCGACGTATCAACCAGCTGGTCGTCTTCGCCGTGGCCGATAGGTGCCTATCGGTTGGCCAAACTGGAGGCTATATTATTTCTGTAATTTCTCAAAATTGCTTATTTCTAAAATTATTAAAAGTGTATTTCATTAGTCTGAAAATAACCGACTTGGGTTTGTCTAGGTTCGCATGTATCTATATATGCTTTAGTGTGTCTAGAAAAATATAGATCACCTATTTCTGGACCGAGGGAGTATTAATTTACCTGTAACAAGGAGTGCCACTAAAAATTTCATTTTTATATGAGCTCAGTGTTATAGCTTTTGTAACTTGTAATCCATATTCCATTGGTTAAGTTTAAAATAAAAAGAATCTTGAAAAATATGTGCGTTACATAAAAAAGACTAGAAGTACACTTATTTGCGGACGGAGGGAGTACACGACTATCTTAATAATACTAGTATAATTTTGTCACGAGTAAAAAATGCAACCAAGATACTTAAACTTAGACACCTAAAATCAATAGGATCACCCACGCAACGTTCGATGACTAGATATGACTTGGTGTTTCATACTCCACTGGTTCATCGTAGAGAGTCATATTTGCTGCCGTTGCACTATTGACTAGTAGTATTGACAAGCAGGTGGCCTGGACAGAGCGGTCTTCCTTAGCTGCTCGTTGCCACGCGTGGCCTGCCTGCCTCAAGGTCAAGGGGTGCCATACTGCCATGGTACTCCCAAGGGGTGTCCTCAAGTGTTCCATGGGCTTTTCTGTAAAAAATTCAGCGCTGCAGACGACCCGTCAACAATACTATATATGTCAGCAAATACGACTCTTTATGATGAGTCCGTGACCTAGATAAACACTAAGCCATTCACGGTACGTTGCATATTCGAAAGCTAGATGACCGTATCGATTTTAGGGGCCAAGTTTAAGTAAGTCGGCCGGGCCGTATTTTACCTCTTTTTCTAACTGTGTTATTATTACTTTCTTCGATCCATATTAATTGTTACTGGTGGTACTAACCGTGCCGGCTAACGGCGATGCTTCGCTCACGGCATGCCGCCCCTGTTTGACAGAGAAATACAAGCCTCTAGATCGAGCACATGAACGCAGGCGAGATTATTGGAGCAGGATCTCCGGCTACCACCACAAAGAGCATGACGGGGAACAACACCTCTGAGATGTAGCTTGGAACCAGCAGGAACCCCTGAGACCGCGACATAAAGCCAATACAAACCCTAGCTACTACACCTAAAACTAACATAGAACTACTAGAACATACGCGGGCGCCTCTCCTCCGCCATCTCCGACCGACAGCGTCGGCGGGGAGGGCCCGGGAGCTGTCGGTAGATCTCAACAGGAAAGAGATGGGAGAGGTGCGTGAATTTCGTGACTTGATGAAGAGGAACACGAGTATTTTGCGTTTGGAGGACATTTGTCAAATCTTACTCAAAACTGCGTGCAGGCGACATGCGATGTAGTAGAAGCTAAAAATTTGTACACAAAGATTGCAACGTATATAGATACTCTATTCTTAAATACAAAACTATTTTGTCCTCACCAAAAATGCTTTTTCTTGTCGATATTTAATCTTCGAAGGCAAATTTGATGAGTTCTAACCGAAATTTGCAAAAAAATAAACACCAAACTCTTTTAGGTACAAATATTTTGGTACAAGCCTAACGAAGACGAGGCACCGAGCAGCTAAGGAAGAGCGCTCCTGCAGCTTGCAAGGAAAAGAAGTAATATGTACATAAGTAAGCTTTGAAAAGAAAATCTCAGGTGCGTGCCTCTACATGCATGCGGACAGACTACTCGCCAGCTAGCGCGCTCAAATAGAAAATCTCAATATCCTTGACCGCCCATGGCAAAAAGGTCCATCTAGAGGTTAGATTTTCCATGATAAATGCACAAAAGTCTATGGAAACTTAACCGTCAAAATCCAGCGGGTTTGTACAATTAGTTATTAAAAATTTGCTCCACGTACTGCTAACAAAGTTTTGAATTTATACCATTTGATTAGATTTTCCATGATAAATGGGCAAAGTCTATAGAAACTTAACCGTGAAAACAGAAACGTCATTGTCGTCTTTGACATATTGAAGATATTTTCTCCGGCCCATACTGTTTTCTCTCCTTGGAGAGGGCAAGGATATTGTTTTGCCATGCGCTCGTGAGAGATCCTTTCTCACCACCTCGACCGCTCGCCCAGTATGGCTAACATCTAAACGGCCACATGTGTTAGATTTCCCTTTTGAAGGATGTCCATATATGTAGTTATTCACTCAAAATATTTAGATAAAAAGGTCATGCATGCGGCTCTGTGTACTAGATATCCATCTATCCAGATGCTGGGTGTAAACTCTTTTACTTTGTAAAACCTTTATAAGTGAATAAAGACGCTTTTTAACTGAAGGATAGAAAAAAAGCGTATGACTGATGGATGACGACCCACGGCGGTGACCATATATATGTCGCCACGCCGGTTCCACAGTGTCTCTACTCGCGGATAGACTAATTGCCAATGCACCAATCGTCAACTAGGTCATTGACCCGTGCGATCCAACTTTCTAGACAATGACATGTTGTCCATCCGGTCAAGTTTTTCCCTATCTTGAAAAATCAATTAATAAAGAATTGTTCTACACACTAGTATGGAATATTTCATTATCTTAGATTTGACTTATCTTAACAGAGGGCTTACAAGAGCTATATATAGTGGTGGAACCCTAGGTCATCAACACTCAATACTGCGGGGGACTTCTTCCATTGTACCCTCCCTGGCCCAAGCTTCTGGTGACATGCATCGCTCCACTCGTTAGAATTCAGCACCCTTTGTGAATTTCGATCACAACATAAGAATTATCTGATTCGGTCTGAATATGTCGTTAAAATATGGCCGTTTCGATCCGATTACATCTCTATGTCCACATTTCATTACTCAAAATATTTGTGGTCACATTCAGATAAAAAGGTCAAGCATGGCCGAAGGGCGGACACTCCGAGCTCAGGCGCTAGAGTCTTGATGTCGGTATTTCTTCCTGTTTCTCCAGGTTAGCGAGCCATCAAGGAGGATCGTCGCGAGATCTATTGTGGCACACATCGCCTTGTCGTCACCAAGTGGTGCAGTCCCCAAAGAGGGCGCATGCGGCCACGATGAGATGCTCAGTACCATCGGTGGAGAAGGACCCGATCACGGTTCCAAAATTAGTTGCAGGGTCCTTTGTGTAAAAATCTAGGGTCATGTTGGAGATAGTCTTTCTGCCAGGTTCCTTGATATAAATTGCCACCCCACCGCTTCTCCTTAATACAGTTTCTGGACTCTTCGGTGTCTATCCCGTGCAAAATAAATAAATATTTGTGGCGACATTTAGATAAAAAAAAGTCAAGCATGCGTCTAGGCTTGTACTATATGTCGATCGAGATGCCACGTGTAAACTACTCCCTCCATCTCAAAATAGATGTCGCAGATATATCAAAAATTCTAATGTATCTAAACACCATTTACTATATAGATACATCTAAATTTTGACGAATTCCCGACATGTATTTTTAAGACGGAGGGAGTAATTTAATTAGTAACTTTTATACTAAAGGAATAAAAGGTTTTTTTTATTTGGAGTAATACGAAAAAACGCATGGTTGATATACAAACGGTTGTTACTACGGTTTGAAAAGAAAATCTGAAGTGGCTCTGCGTGCGGACAGGACTACTCGCCAGCTCGCTCATATAGGACATTGACCCGTGCGATTCAACTGTGTAGACAATAGCAGAGGGTCCATCCGGAGGTTAGATTTTCCATGATAAATGTACACAGTCTATGGAAACTTAACTGTCAAAATGAAACCTTGTAGAAGATTACAAAGGGTCTATCTAATTAAGTTTCTTCCTATCTTGTACAATCAGTTATTAGAAAGTTGTTTCATATACTACTAATAAATATATGAATTTTTATGTCTAAACTATATATTTGAATTTGTACCATTGATTAGATTTTCCATGATAAATGGACAAAGTTGTACAAATTTTAAGTGTCAAAATCGAAACATCATTCTCTTTGACATATTGAACATATTTTGTTCCATCCTAGCTCTCTTTCCTATTCTCCTTCGAGAGGACAAGTATATTGTTTGCCACCTCCTCATATCATCTCCTCCACAGGCTGCCCATTATGGCTGACATCTAAACGGTTACATGTTAGATTTCCTTATTGCAGGACATCTATAGCTAAGCTAGTTCTTCACTCAAAATAATTTTTGGCGACGATTAGATAAAACGGTCATGCATGCGGCTATATGTACTGGATAGATATCAGGTGTGAACTCTTTTACTTAGTAAAACCTTTATAAGTGAACAAAACCGAAGAAGGATGGAGAAAAACCTATGATCGATGGATGTGGACTCACGGCGCCTATTTATAAATATTTGAATGTTTACTATTTGTAAGGATTTTCGAGAAAGTCCATATGAACTCGACGGTCAAAATGGAAACGTCATTTTATTTTGACATATTAAACAGCTAGCATATATATTTGTGGCCAAGAGATGGAGGCTTAAGAAGTAGTACTCCTACTACCGTATCTGGGTGGTTGTTTGGAAGAGAGAACGGCAGGGAGCTTGCATTGACAAAACCTAGCTCCATCGTACGATCGACGTAACTAGCTAGGTTGAACATGCATTTTATGGATTATTTTAAATTTCACCACTCCGATCCCGAATGGCATATATATATGGGACACCCAGCAGCATGGCATGGCACCACTAGAGCTTGCATGCTCACCTCGAATCAAATCATGGAGCTCAATAATGCCTACTCCACGGCCCTGCTTGCCCTCGCTGTCCTCCTCCTGCTCCGCTTCCTCCTCGTCGTCGTCGTCGGCAAGAAGAATACCAGCAGGCTCCCTCCGAGCCCGACGGGCATCCCCTTCTTCGGCCACCTCCACCTCCTGGACAAGCCCTTTCACGCCACTCTGTCCCGCCTCGCCGCGCGCCACGGTCCCGTCTTCTCGCTGCGCCTCGGCTCGCGCAACGCCGTCGTGGTGTCCTCCCCGGCCTGCGCCAGGGAGTGCTTCACGGAGCACGACGTGGCCTTCGCCGACCGCCCGGACCTCCCTTCGTGGGCGCTCGTCTCCAAGGACTACGACGGCGCCGTGCTCAGCATGTCCAGCTACGGCCCGGGATGGCGGACCCACCGCCTCGTCGCCGCCGTGCACCTGCTCTCCGCGCACCGCGTCAGCTGCATGGCGAGCGTCATCTCCGCCGAGGTGCGCGCCATGGTGGCAAGGCTGCGCCGCTCCGCCGCGGCATCCCCGCGCGTGCAGCTCAGGCGGAGGCTGTTCGAGCTCTCCCTCAGCGTGCTCATGGAGACCATCGCGGACACCAAGACGACGCTTGCCAATTCCGACGTAGACGGTGACGCCGGTACCGACATGTCCGTGGAAGCCAGGGAGTTCAAGACGGAGGCGGACGCCATCAACGAGCACCTTGGCACGGCCAACCTGTGGGACTACCTCCCTTTCTTGCAGTGGTTCGACATGTCCGGCACCAAGAAGACGATCCTAGCCGCGTCCAGCAGAAGGGACGCGTTCCTGCAGCGGCTCATAGACTCGGAGCGCCGCAAGGTCAACAATAATGGCTATGGCAGCGGCGACAACAAGAGCATGATTTCCGTCTTCTTGTCTCTGCAGAAGAAAGAGCCGGAGGTCTACACTGATAAAATGATCATGGGTCTCTGCGTCGTAAGTTCTATTTTCTATATATATCTTGCATTTCTTTGTCACCGATCGACTTAATTTCTGTATTTATGCTTAATTGGTCACACTGCACCTAGTAGTATGCTTGTATTTGCAACCCAATTTGTCAATAACTCATGTTTTAACCCAGCCATCATTTGGTAAATTTTTGCTAGTCATTGATTGAGACAATACTTATTAGGCCACTTAAATCTTATAGGTTGCTGAAATACTAGTTTAGTATTATGTTTTAAACTAAAACCACCCAACCATTACAATTAGGGTAATTCTTCTCACCGGCGCAAATTGGTCACTTCAGCACGAGGTTGGACGCCATGGAGGCTGTAAACGAAGCCCAAAAATATATATTTTTCCTCCCGAGTATAGATTAAAACTCTTGAACTTCATATAAAAATCACAATCACAAGCTACACAGAACCTCACTAATATTTTCTCCATTTATTTGGTGCAGAACTTATTCACCGCAGGAACGGGGACAACTTCAATCGCTGTAGAATGGGCGATGTCACTCCTACTGAACCACCCTGCGATGCTCAAAAAGGCACGGGACGAGATCGAGGCATCGGTAGGAACATCCCGTCTTGTCACGGCTGAGGATGTTCCACGCCTCACCTACCTTAGGTGCATCATCAACGAGACCCTTCGCCTGTACCCCGCCGCGCCGCTACTGCTGCCTCACCAGTCGTCTTCGGACTGCAAGGTCGGAGGCTACCATATCCCGAAAGGTACAATGTTGATTGTTAATGCGTACGCCATCCATAGGGACCCGAGCATGTGGGAGAACCCCGATGAATTCAGGCCGGAGAGGTTTGAAGAAGATGGGAAGGGTGAAGGGATGTTCATGTTGCCATTCGGGATGGGGAGGCGTAAGTGCCCCGGGGAGGCAATGGCTTTCAGGGTGGTAGGTCTTGTACTAGCTGCGATGATACAATGCTTTGAGTGGGACCGGGTGGATGGCGTGCAGGTGGACATGACGGAAGGACCAGGATCAGCGTTCACTGTCCCCAAGGCTGTGCCATTTGAGGCCATCTGCAAGCCGCGTGCAGCTATGCGTCATGTGCTTCTCTAGCTTCGGCTAAGCGTACTTCCTCGCATATATATGGCTTATGTTCCGCTAATAAAAGGGGAGATATTAATAAGTGTTTAGTACTACACATATACTAGATGACCAAGGTATTGCTGCTGTGTCAAATGTAATGAACATGTTTCGAGTTGATTCATACTATAGATCAGGGTGTTTCTGTTTGATCATCATGTCCAGTCCTTATAATAAAATATCCCTTAAACCTTAATTTTGTATGGACCAGTTTCTTTTGACCCGTCCAAACGTCATATTCGTGCTATGGACCACATCCCGTTATCGCGATCTACATCTTTGCGTGTCATGTTTTAAAATTTTATTGATGCTGCTATATACCTCCCAAAAGAACCATATATGCTTCGTATGGGTTCGTACTCAGTCTTTAAAATGAATTGGTATCAAGTTTTTGTTGTCAAAGTTTGAAAAGGAGAGGGACACAGAAGCAAAAGTGTAAAATAGTTCCTCTATCGAGAATGTATTGTTCTTAATGTTATATATCATATTGGTTTCCTCAAAAGAAAATAGTACTGAAACTAATCTAGACTAGCTAGCAGGCTTTTCTAGGCACGGCAAATCATGATGCGACTCGAGCGGAGGGAAATAAATTCCACCATAAGACAAATAAATACAATGAGAGTTCTTTCGACAATTCTTGATTTCTTGAGAACGTAGCAATTCGTTGGCACTCTAGGAACACATACACACACACACGCACGTACACACGCACACGGTTGATTTATTTCTTATCTTTCATTTCTCAAAAGAAGATACGAAGAGATGGATGGTCGATGAGTGTCGCAGGCTGGCACGAATAATTTCATAATTTGGGTCCTAGTTGAAGGGTTCCATACACGCTGAGGCACTTGGTGGGCTGTTGATTATTTGCTTGATATACTACTATTGATGTGGACCTTGTCACTCTTGTCAACATGGCGTTGTTCGCATTTTGGTTATTCATAGTTATTTTGAGCAATAATGCTAGACTTACGGATGATTTGATACGGAATTGAACTTACGGGATGACGTGTAACTAACCGGTTGGTCTTGATTCTATTCCCTCCCGTAATTTAAAGCCTCTACTCCAACTAAATTGTACCATGTCTCTCTCTATCTCCATAAGTAAATTCCGCGAGTTTCCGTCCGTAGCTGTAGCATCACTGTATTTTGAGCAGCATCGGCTAAAAAAAAAGTTATTTTGAGCAGCATTGAGATGCTTCTGTGTTGTTTGTTAGAGAGCGAGGTGGTCCCACTTCCATCGCGAGACTTCTGATTTTGTGTCCGCGCCAGATATGGTCCCGTTATTTTGGAGACACAAGGGGGATGATAATGAGGATGAGGACTTGAGAAAGACGTGGATGATATTCTACCGGACCAAGTAGAGGGCCAGGATCTCAGGTGCCCAATATGTATATGGATGTTGATACCACTCAAATCCAAAGCTCGTCTACTCATGAAAAATCGGTATCTAAGATTGATCCATCTATTTGTGGTGCGTTAGGTGTTTCTCTCGCACAGAGAGGTTCAGAGTCCTATCTTTCAGAGTGAGAATCCATGGTCTGGTCTTAATTGGTTATGTCTGGCAATGGTCTTGTTGAAGGTATTATTTTGAGAGCGTAAACTTTTTTCTAAGTGAAAACCTAAGTTCTATGATCAGGCAATGACGGTGTTTGTGTACTGTTCTCTTTTTAAAGGCATCACTTTTGGAGAAGCTGGACTTCTGGTGCTGTCTTGATAGTGGTAGTACTGCTGTTTCGACGAATGAGTCACTGTAGCGGGACTTTTTTGTAATTCTTTTTCCGTATAGCCGTTAGGGCAATGCTTTGTTGTAGAGGTTGGTATAATAGGTATCTTGTGATATTAATATACGCTCCTTTCAAAAAACAATTGTTATGCGTTAGTGGCGGTGACCCCTTTTTATCCTCGCCCGCAAATTCCGTGGGGTGTTGAGATTATTGAGAGGGCACACAGCCTTTCACCGGCGCTCGTCAGGGCTATAAAGCAGACGTTTCCTACCTCTTAGGTGCATGCATGGGTCGATGCTAAAGGGGTCGGTGGATCCGTCTTCTCTCATCATACTATAGGTGTTGCTGCTTCTAGTCCAAACCAAGAAGGGACACCAACGAGTGTGCCTATTGCGCGCTGTGTCCCACCCTACCCGCCCCTATATCTTTGAAAACTCAAGGCCTACTATGCATGTCCCTATGGTCGACATCCGGTGCTTCTTCCTAGTGTTGCGATCGGCTCTGAACTGTGATAAATAAAGAAGATGATACTTTTTCTGAAAGAAATGTGGTAGAGAAAGCCCCATATAGATGGACTTTTTAACAATAAGAACTCAAATCTGCATAGGTGGGGACTTAGGCCTGGATGACTGGGTTGTACATCCAGTTCTCTAATCAAGTCTGTTAGGCACACTTCTTAAGAAGATGATACTTCATCATGTGGATATATGCACTCGGCTGATTGAGCTAAGACCACCTGACATTGATATCGAAGGAAGGGTGTTCTATATTTTGGTAGAGAAGTGTCGCACATTTCTCATCAGCTATGGTCACATGCGTGTGTACTTTGCCCACGGCCCACCTCGAAGCGGGATAATGGAGGAGGTGATGCACCGTCCTGGGGCCATCTTAGCCCAAGGGATGTGGTGGATTAAAGATGGACAAATCGGTTCATGGACCTTCCGAGAGTATGCAATCAGGCACATCAGACGAACTAGAAACGAGGTTGCACACAGGTTTGCGAGGGACGACTGCGAAAATAAATTATATAAAACTTGGTTTAGTGTACCTCCTATGTATTCTATGAACCTTGTAGCTTTGTAGTGTGTTGATGTTTAACTAAATCGCAGCGCCTTTGATCTCAAAGAAACATATATATGAACGAATTAAGAAAATAAGAAAGGAGAAGAGGACAGACACATAATTCAACCCAAAAGCCCACCTCCGTTTTATCCTGGCTCCCTCATATCTCCTCAAAGTGGCCAAATTAGGCCCAAATCCCTCTAGGCTCCATCCCTCCTACAATTGAGATCTAAAAAAACGTGTGTCGCACCCCCAGGGCGGGCGACACCGCTAAAGCTCCACCTGTCGCCGCTGCTGCCATCGGCCTCGCTGCGGTGGCTGCGGGCCCAGCCACCGAAGGTGGTTTGGGGTGGGTGGACGCCGGAGTTAGCCACCATGGCTGCTGGGGAAGAGATGGCCGGATCGACAACAACTAGTGACCAGGGCGGCGCCCCTGGTTGGGGTGGTGGTGGAGGTCCCTCCCGGCAGCACCATGACCGGGGATGGAAGTCCAGGGCCAAGCCGTTTGGTGTTGCAAACCCTAGATCTTACGATCGGGGGCTCCGTGTTGGAGATATGCCCTAGAGGCAATAATAAATATAGTTATTATTATATCTTTGTGTTTATGATAAATGTTTGCATTCATGCTATAATAGTATTAACAAGGAAACCATTAATACTTGTGTGAATTGTAAACTTAATTTGAAGTCCCTAGTATAGCCTCTATACTTCACTAGCTTGTTGGTTGATTGATGATGTGGTTTCTTTGTCATGAACATTGAGATGTTATCAACAACAAGATCATATCGTTAGGAGAATGATATGGTGGACATACTCCTATAGATAAGCGTAGCATAAAGATCAAGTCATTTCAATAGTTCAATTGCTATATGCTTTCTGATACATAGTAACCTAATTCCTTCGACCATGAGATCATGCATATCACCTTTACTGGATGGATGCTTTGATGTCATCAAACACCACACCGTAACAGGGTGGCTATAAAGGTGGTATTGAGTGTTCGGAAAGTATTGGTTGAAACACATGGATCAAGAGTGGGATTTGTCCATCCACATGACGGATAGATATTCTCTGGGCCCTCTCGGTGAAATGTCATCCAATTAGCTTGCAAGCATGTGACTGGGTCACAAGGGATCACATATCACGGGAACGAGAAAAGAGTACTTATCAGTAACGAGGTTGAACTAGGTATGCAGAGATACCGAAGATCATAACCTCGGATAAGTAACATATCGTGAGACAAAGGGAAATTGGTATCGTATGTAAGTGGTTCATTCGATCGCAAAGTAATCGTAGAAATATGTGGGAGCCATATGAATTTCCAGATTCCTCTATTGGTTATTGTTCGGAGAAGTGTCTCGATCATGTCTGCATAATTCACGAACCGTAGGGAGACACACTTAAGGATTCGACGTTGTTTGAGTAGTTATGGTATTATGAGAAAGAGACCGAATGTTGTTCGGAGTCTCGGATGGGATCCGGGATATCACGAGGTGATCCGGAATGGTCCGGAGAATAAGATTCATATAAGGAAAGTCCCGTTTCGGAGTTCGGGAATGATTCCGGTGTTTTCATCGGGAACATTCTAGAAGGTCCCGGAATGTCCGGCACTCCGGGAGGGAAGGGGTACATGAATGTGTCATTGCATGTTGGAATGATTGCATCATGTACTAAGTGTTCTCGCTGTCCGAAATAAAGGGTTAATTCAAATCCTAATTGAAAAAGTCAAACTGCCAGTTTTCGGTCAAACTGCCAGTTTTCGGAAAGAGGAGAAAGAGGAGGAGAGGTGGAGGCCGAGTTGGAGGAGGGTTCCTCCCCTTGGCCGGCGCACCTCCCAAGGCCGAGTTGGGGAGGAACTCCTCCCCTTGGCCGCCGGCCCTCCCACCTATAAAGGGAGGGGCAGGGCTCCCCTCTCTACACAACACTACTAGTTCCTACCCTCTAAACTAAACCCTAGATCTAAAACCCCGGTTTAGAGCTATTTTGGTTTAGAGCCTTCTAATTGGTTTAGAGCCCTCTAATTGGTGTGTCTAATTACTAGACCACTAATAGCCTCTCTCATAAGCTCCACCATACTCGCACCGGCTTAAGGCGAAGCCCTGCGGGATCTCCCCTCTACTTCCGGTACCACGCCGTTGTGCTGCCGGAATCGCGAGGAGAGTGCTACAACCTCCGCTGCCTGCTGGAACAAGGGAGAGGAAGGTCTTCGTCGAGTACCGAACGTGTGACCGACTGCGGGGGCGCTGCTGGAACGTGGCGCCGGAAGGATCGTCTACACGATCTTGAGATCGGAAAGAGTACGACTACATCACCCACGAGAATCTGCTCTCGTTAAACACTTTGGAATCTTCGAGGGTGAGTTATTCCATCGACTCGTTGCTACAATCTAGTAGATAGATCTTGGCTTGTTTGTTTGTATGCGATAGAAAATTTTTGTTTTCCATGCTACGAACCCCTACAGTGGTATCAGAGCCGTGTCTATATGTAGATCTGTTGCACGAGTAGAACACAATGGTCATTGTGGGCGTTGATGCTTTTATTGTAGATTGCTTTTTGTGTACTTTGCATCTTGCGGTATGTTGGGATGAAGCGGCCCGGGCTAACCTTACATGACATCGTTCATGAGACTTGCTCCACGCTTAACATGCAACTTGTATTGCATAAGTGGCTTTGCGGGTGCCTGTTTCTCCTAGCATAGTAAAGATCCAATTTACAACGGGTAATCAACAATGCTAGTATCAATGTTGTGGTTCTTGTTCGTAGGTTAGAACGACACTTATGGAAAGCCCCAAACCACGTAAAATATGCAAAGAAAGTAGAAGCGTCTAACTTTGTTTTGCAGGGGTGTGCAGTGATGTGATATGGCCATGATTGTGATTATATTTGATGTATGCAATGTTCCTTATTGTAAGTTGGCAACCGGCAGGAGCCATATGGTTGTCTTTAATTTCTGTTAAGACCTGCGTGTCTATTCAAAATAGTTGTAATAGTTGAAGCTGGTGGACGACAACCATGAAGAAGCGTCATTGACCTTGATGCTATGCCGGTGATGATGGAGATCATATTCGTGCTTGAAGATGGAGATCGGAAGCACAAAGAAGAAAGGCCATATCATATCACATATTATGAATTGCATGTGATGTTAATCCTTTATGCATCTTGTATTGCTTAGTAGACGACGGTAGCATTATAAGATGATCCCTCATGCACATAAATTTCAAGTTCTGAAGTGTTCACCCTTAGTATGCACCGTTGCCAAAGCTTGTTGCTTCGAAGCACCACGTGATGATCGGGTGTCTTTGATTCCGCGGGTGAATACAACGTAAGCAAGCCAGATTTGCTTATGCGGTAACTAAGGTTTGATCTTGACGAGCCTAGCATGTACAGACATGGCCTCAGGAACACGGATCGCCGAAAGGCAAAGCATGAATCATATAGTAGATATGATGAACATGATGATTGTTCGCCATTAAAACTATATCGGCTCTCGTGATGATCGGTGTTGATATAGTAGTTTTGGTTCGTGTGATCACTAAAACAATGTGAGGGATGTTGTTTTGAGTGGGAGTTCACCTAGTTTAATTTCATTAATTAATTTGAGCTCAATTTGTCATAAACTTAGTCTAAACTATTGCAAATATGTTGTAGATCAATGGCAGCCCCTACCATCAATTTTAATGCGTTCCTAGAGAAAGAAAAGTTGAAAAACAATGGAAGCAACTTCGCGGATTGGTTCCGCAATTTGAGGATTGTCCTCACAGCTGGTAATTTGACCTATGTGCTGGATGCACCGCTAGGTGACCCACCTGCAGCTGATGCTACCGATGAAGTAAAGAATGTTTACCTCGCTCGGAAGAATCAGTACTCCATAGTTCAGTGTGCTATCTTGTATGGTTTAGAATCGGAGCTTCAGAAAAGGTTTGAAGAGTCAGATCCATATGATATTGTCGAGGATCTCAAATTAATTTTTGAGACTCATGCGGCAATTGAAAGTTATGAAGCTTCTGAAAAGTTCTTTAACTGCAAGATGGAAGAGGGTAGCTCCGTCAGTGAGCATGTGCTTAAGATGTCTGGGCACGCAAATAAACTTCAAAGTTTGGGTATAGTGATTCCTAATACTTTGGGAGTTTACCGCATCCTCCAATCACTACCACCAAGTTACAAGAACTTTGTGATGAACTACAACATGCAGAACATGAACAAAGAGTTGCCAGAACTATTTGCTATGTTAAAATCTGCAGAAGTGGAGATCAAGAAAGAGCACCAAGTGTTGATGGTCAATAAGACCACCAAATTCAAGAAAGGCAAGTCTAAGCAAAAGGGACACTTCAAGAAGGGTGGTAAGAAAGTTACCATGCCAACGAAGAAGACCAAGGCTGGACCTAAGCCTGAAACTGAGTGCTTTTACTGCAAGGGAGAAGGTCACTGGAAGCGGAATTGCCCAAAGTACTTGGCGGATTTGAAGAACGGCAACATCAAGAAGAAAGGTATATTTGATATACATGTTATTGATGTGTATCTCACTAGTATTCGTAGTAGTGCCTGGGTATTTGATACTGGTTCGGTTGCTCATATTTGTAACTCGAAACAGGAGCTGCAGAATAAACGGAAGCTAGCGAAGAACGAGGTGTCGATGCGTGTGGGAAACGGATCAAAGGTTGATGTGATCGCGGTCGGCACGCTACCTCTTCATCTACCATCGGGATTAGTTTTATACTTAAATAATTGTTATTTGGTGCCTGCGTTGAGCATGAACATTATATCGGGATCTTGTTTATTGCGAGACGGTTACTTGTTTAAATCAGAGAATAATGGTTGTTCGATTTATATGAGTAATATGTTTTACGCACATGCACCTTTGATAGATGGTCTATTCTTATTGAATCTCGATAGTAGAAATACACATCTTAATAACATTGAAGCTAAACGTTTGAAATCAAGCGATAATTCGACCTATATGTGGCACTGTCGTCTTGGTCACATTGGAGTGAAACGTATGAAGAAACTCCATTCCGATGGACTTCTTGAATCACTTGATTTTGAATCACTTGAAAGATGCGAAGCATGTCTGATGGGTAAAATGACTAAGACTCCATTTTCTGGTATAATGGAGCGAGCTACGGACTTATTGGAAATCATACATACCGATGTGTGTGGTCCAATGAGTGTAGCATCGCGCGGTGGTTATCGTTATGTTCTTACCTTCACGGATGATTTGAGTAGATATGGGTATATCTATTTCATGAAACATAAGTCCGAAACTTTCGAGAAGTTTAAGGAGTTTCAAAGTGAGGTAGAGAATCAACGTAACAAGAAGATTAAATTTCTACGTTCTGATCGTGGAGGTGAATATCTAAGTTACGAGTTTGGCGAGCATTTAAAGAAGTGCGGAATACTTTCACAATTGACACCGCCGGGAACACCACAGCGTAATGGTGTGTCCGAACGTCGTAATCGAACTCTCTTAGATATGGTTCGTTCTATGATGTCACTTACAGATTTACCGCTATCATTTTGGGGTTATGCATTAGAAACAGCCGCATTCACTTTAAATAGGGCACCATCTAAATCCGTTGAAACGACACCGTATGAATTATGGTTTGGGAAGAAACCTAAATTGTCGTTCCTTAAAGTTTGGGGATGCGAAGCCTATGTAAAGAAGTTACAGCCGGACAAGCTTGAACCCAAAGCGGAAAAATACGTCTTCATAGGATACCCAAAGGAAACTATTGGGTATACCTTCTATCATAGATCCGAAGGCAAAATCTTCGTTGCCAAGAATGGATCCTTTCTAGAGAAGGAATTTCTCTCGAAAGAAGTGACTGGAAGGAAAGTAGAACTCGACGAGGTTGTCGAACCTTCTCTCGAAATTGCGAGTAGCGCAGCACCGGAAGAAGTTCCTGTGGTGCCTGCACCAATAAGAGAGGAAGCTAATGATGATGATCATGAAACTTCGGTTGAAGTTGCTACAGAGCCTCGGAGGTCAACGAGAACTCGTACCACTCCAGATTGGTATGATTCCGTTATGAATGTCATGTTGGTGGACAACACCGATGACCCCGAGACATATGAGGAAGCGATGATGAGCCCAGATTCCAATAAATGGCAAGAAGCCATGAAATCCGAGATTGGATCCATGTACGAAAACCAAGTATGGACTTTGGTGGACTTACCGGATGGCCGGAAGGCTGTCGAGAACAAATGGATTTTCAAGAAGAAAACAGATGCTGATGGTAATGTTACTGTCTATAAAGCTCGACTTGTCGCAAAAGGGTTTCGACAAATTCAAGGAGTTGACTACGATGAGACTTTCTCACCAGTAGCGAAGCTAAAGTCTGTGAGGATTATGTTAGCAATCGCTGCATATTATGATTATGAGATATGGCAGATGGATGTCAAAACAGCATTCCTCAATGGAGACATTGATGAAGAGTTGTATATGATGCAACCCAAAGGTTTTGTCGATCCTAAAGATGCTAACAAGGTATGCAAGCTTCAACGGTCCATCTATGGATTGAAGCAAGCATCCCGAAGTTGGAATCAACGTTTTGATAAGGTAATCAAAAGTTTTGGTTTTATACAAACTTATGGAGAAGCTTGTATTTACAAGAAAATGAGTGGGAGCTCTGTAGCATTCTTAATACTGTATGTGGATGACATATTGTTGATTGGGAATGATGTAGACCTTCTTAATAGTGTCAAGGAATATTTGAATAATAGTTTTTCAATGAAGGATCTTGGCGAAGCAGCTTACATATTAGGCATAAAGATTTATAGAGATAGATCGAAACGCCAAATATCATTGTCACAAAGTACATATTTGGACAAAGTTCTAAAGAGGTTTGGAATGGAAGATAGCAAGAAAGGGTTCTTGCCCATGTTGCCCAATACGACCTTGAGTAAAACTCAAAGTCCGACATCGGCAGAAGATAGAGAAAGGATGAGTAAGACTCCCTATGCCTCAGCCATAGGATCTCTAATGTATGCCATGCTATGTACTAGACCCGACATTGCATATGCTGTTAGTTTAACTAGCAGATATCAAAGTGATCCAGGAGTGGATCATTGGACAGCGGTCAAAAACATCCTTAAGTACTTGAGAAGAACTAAGGATATGGTTCTTTCTTATGGAGGTGATGAACAGCTCGTTGTTAATGGTTACACCGATGCTAGTTGGAACACTGATCCGGATGATTCTAAATCACAATCTGGATACGTATTTATTTTGAATGGTGCAGCAGTTAGCTGGAGGAGTGCAAAGCAAAGCGTTGTGGCGAGATCTTCAACTGAATCGGAATACATGGCTGCTTCGGAGGCTTCACAAGAAGCGATATGGATGAAAGAGTTCATTACAGAGCTGGGTGTGGTTCCTAGTGCGCTGGACCCAATGTCTATCTACTGTGATAACATGGGCGCCATAGCCAATGCGCAAGAACCAAGGTCACACAAGAAGCTGAAGCATATCAAGCTACGTTTTCACGCTATTCGAGAACATATCCAGGATGGGGATATAAAGATTTGCAAAGTACACACAGATCTGAATGTGGCGGATCCGTTGACTAAACCTCTCCCGAGGGCAAAACATGACCAACACCAAACTGCCATGGGTGTTCGGTATATTACCATGTAATCTAGATTAGATGACTCTAGTGCAAGTGGGAGACTGTTGGAGATATGCCCTAGAGGCAATAATAAATATAGTTATTATTATATCTTTGTGTTTATGATAAATGTTTGCATTCATGCTATAATAGTATTAACAAGGAAACCATTAATACTTGTGTGAATTGTAAACTTAATTTGAAGTCCCTAGTATAGCCTCTATACTTCACTAGCTTGTTGGTTGATTGATGATGTGGTTTCTTTGTCATGAACATTGAGATGTTATCAACAACAAGATCATATCGTTAGGAGAATGATATGGTGGACATACTCCTATAGATAAGCGTAGCATAAAGATCAAGTCATTTCAATAGTTCAATTGCTATATGCTTTCTGATACATAGTAACCTAATTCCTTCGACCATGAGATCATGCATATCACCTTTACTGGATGGATGCTTTGATGTCATCAAACACCACACCGTAACAGGGTGGCTATAAAGGTGGTATTGAGTGTTCGGAAAGTATTGGTTGAAACACATGGATCAAGAGTGGGATTTGTCCATCCACATGACGGATAGATATTCTCTGGGCCCTCTCGGTGAAATGTCATCCAATTAGCTTGCAAGCATGTGACTGGGTCACAAGGGATCACATATCACGGGAACGAGAAAAGAGTACTTATCAGTAACGAGGTTGAACTAGGTATGCAGAGATACCGAAGATCATAACCTCGGATAAGTAACATATCGTGAGACAAAGGGAAATTGGTATCGTATGTAAGTGGTTCATTCGATCGCAAAGTAATCGTAGAAATATGTGGGAGCCATATGAATTTCCAGATTCCTCTATTGGTTATTGTTCGGAGAAGTGTCTCGATCATGTCTGCATAATTCACGAACCGTAGGGAGACACACTTAAGGATTCGACGTTGTTTGAGTAGTTATGGTATTATGAGAAAGAGACCGAATGTTGTTCGGAGTCTCGGATGGGATCCGGGATATCACGAGGTGATCCGGAATGGTCCGGAGAATAAGATTCATATAAGGAAAGTCCCGTTTCGGAGTTCGGGAATGATTCCGGTGTTTTCATCGGGAACATTCTAGAAGGTCCCGGAATGTCCGGCACTCCGGGAGGGAAGGGGTACATGAATGTGTCATTGCATGTTGGAATGATTGCATCATGTACTAAGTGTTCTCGCTGTCCGAAATAAAGGGTTAATTCAAATCCTAATTGAAAAAGTCAAACTGCCAGTTTTCGGTCAAACTGCCAGTTTTCGGAAAGAGGAGAAAGAGGAGGAGAGGTGGAGGCCGAGTTGGAGGAGGGTTCCTCCCCTTGGCCGGCGCACCTCCCAAGGCCGAGTTGGGGAGGAACTCCTCCCCTTGGCCGCCGGCCCTCCCACCTATAAAGGGAGGGGCAGGGCTCCCCTCTCTACACAACACTACTAGTTCCTACCCTCTAAACTAAACCCTAGATCTAAAACCCCGGTTTAGAGCTATTTTGGTTTAGAGCCTTCTAATTGGTTTAGAGCCCTCTAATTGGTGTGTCTAATTACTAGACCACTAATAGCCTCTCTCATAAGCTCCACCATACTCGCACCGGCTTAAGGCGAAGCCCTGCGGGATCTCCCCTCTACTTCCGGTACCACGCCGTTGTGCTGCCGGAATCGCGAGGAGAGTGCTACAACCTCCGCTGCCTGCTGGAACAAGGGAGAGGAAGGTCTTCGTCGAGTACCGAACGTGTGACCGACTGCGGGGGCGCTGCTGGAACGTGGCGCCGGAAGGATCGTCTACACGATCTTGAGATCGGAAAGAGTACGACTACATCACCCACGAGAATCTGCTCTCGTTAAACACTTTGGAATCTTCGAGGGTGAGTTATTCCATCGACTCGTTGCTACAATCTAGTAGATAGATCTTGGCTTGTTTGTTTGTATGCGATAGAAAATTTTTGTTTTCCATGCTACGAACCCCTACACTCCGATGCTGCCTCCCCGGTACTCTTCGTTGCTGGTAGGGCTGGGTCCGGTGGGGTCGACTCTGCTCTGTTGTCATCTCTCTCGTTACTAGCCTAGCCACAGGGCTGCTGGTAGGGTTTGGTGCGGCGGAACTTGCAGGTTGCAGGTGGGTGGCGAGGGGGCTGCTGGCTCTGTATGAATAAAGGGGTGGTCCTCGGATCCCTCTCGCACCAAGACGAAGATGTACTTGATACATGTCTCCATTGATCTGGCCGGAGTGTCTAGTTCCGGAAGGCTCCACCGGTGACCTCCGATGGGCAAATATGCCTGGAGCTTGCTAGATCGGAAGGAATTCGGTCATGCGCACATGTGTTTTTTAATGGCCGTTTGGTTTCAGTGGGAGCGTGATGAAACTCTGCTAGCTGTTACCATCATGTGTAATGTCTTTGACGATATATATGGTGAAGTCAGATGCAGAAAATGTTATAAAGTCATAGACATGTGGGCTAGCTATGGTGGATTGAGTCTTTATAGTGATGAGGATCTGGCTTGGTTATCTGTGACTCGTAACAGCGTCTGTTAGTGAAGGAAATATGTCCTAGAGGCAATCATAGAGATGATTATATTTCTTATGTATCCATGAGTTATTGTAATGTTCCTTAAATATCCATATCAGACAACTCGTATTGATTCACAATTATGTGAATTGTTTGTTAAACTCTTTACTTGTATGGTTATTTAATAGTTGTCCCTAGTTGGAGTTCATGTGAGGACACATATGAATATTAGACTAGCACATCGATTGGTTGATGACTATGTTTCGCAAGTCATAGACATGGAGATGTCAAACCAATGATGCTGACACATGTTATGAACATGGGGTTGGACTGACCCAACTTGAGGCTGACAATTAGACTTGCAGCTCTCTCTACACATCGTGTACGTTTTGTCCTTAGACCTGTGATTGTCGCATGTACTTGAGATATGGATAGACCTACTTTGGGGCTATCAGACGCTACTCTGTAACTGAGTAGTTATAAAGATAGCTTTCGGGTTTGTCCTGAAGCATGCTACAAGGCATGGTCATTCAAGATGGGATTTTCCGCTCTCTATTTGAGAGAGATATCTCTGGGCCCCTCGAGTGATCGGATCCAGAAATGCATGGCCGTGCTACATATGGTTAAGAGTTAACCTAGTAAAGGGATTCCGAATCACAGTATCGAGAAAGGGAGGTCAGGTTGGAGCTAGACCAAATATCGTGAGGCAAAGGGAAAGACATGTACTAAACCTTGTGATGGTTCGACCGATATGATCTTTGTATGCGTTTAGAAGTTGGCACGTCTTGCTAGAGGCCGCTACCAACTATTGACAGAATAAGTGTATCCGTGTCATGTCTATACATATATGAACCTATAGGGTCACACACTTAAGAGGCTAGAACCCTTATGAGGATTGGATCCGAATTAGACCAGGCTTAGGCTACTAATGGGCTGCTGATGTAAAAGCCTACTAGGAACGCCTATATAAGAGAGGGTGGGGCGTGCTGACTAGGGGGAGACCATTTTCCACCCAGTCGCCACTCCTCACGCCTGTGTTGCACGTGCAGACCTAGCAGTCAGGCGTCTGATGCTTCCATCCCGTACGTGTGGATACCTCGGAGGCGCTGCATATGTAGCGTTTGGACGAGCCGGCGCAAGGAGAGCTACTCGTGGGACGAGAAAGAGGAGGAGACGTAGATCGTCTATACTGCATCGACGCGCTTCATCAAGTTCCGCAACTGCGCATCTAGTGGTAATCTCGTGATCTATGACAACAGTAATCCTGGTTTACGCGGTAGAAAATTTTGATTTGCACTAGTGTAGCCTATCCGTATCCCTCAGTTAGAGGTGGCGACAAAGGAGTTCACAGTCTTATCTTGCAGGGTGAAAGCCCAAGATCTGGCCTTCATTGGTTGTGTCTAGCAATGTCTTGTAGAAGACATTGTTTTGCGAGCGGGGACTTTCTCTAGGATGAAAACCTAAGATCTTTGGTCGGGCGATGACAACGCTTGTGCACTGTTTCCTTCTTAGAGGCGTTACTTTTGGAGGGATTGGACTTCTGGTGTTGTTTTGATGGTGGTAGTGTCACAGCTGCTAAGTATCTAATCACTACAGCAGGACTTTTTTTTGTAATTTTTGTTCTTCTTTTTAAGCTGTGTTCATCCGTATTGGCAATAAGATATGCATTGTTGCAAAGGTCAAGTAAAATTGGTATCCATATAATATTAATATATGCTCATTTTCAAAAAAAAATACAGTCGAACAACTCTCTCTCTCTCTCTCTCTCTCAAAAAAGGATACAGTCAAACTCTCCTCCGGCTGGCTCACTTCCCCCATTGGAACAACATCAGTTCCGAAATAATTCATCTGAAATTCAGAAGATGTAAGTGTTGTTTTGATTTTGATTTTGAGATAGCTTAGTTTGCACTTGGTGTGAAGCATGACAAGAAAGACCGGCCCCGTTACAGATTTGAAGGTTTTTCTTTTAACAGTGAAGGTTTTCTTGGAAGTTAAGGACGAGGAAATCATGACTACTCTTTAAGTCTTCAAACATAGAAAAGTTATGATATCATTTTGATATTTTCTTTACTATTCCATCCGTTCCAAAATAGATGTCTCAAATTTATCAAAAATTAGATAAACTAGACACTATTTCGTATATAGATGCATCCAAAATTTAAAAAACGTAAGACATCTATTTTTGGACGGAGGAAGTATATGTTTTCATATGTTAATTCTGTTTTTTTTTAGAAAGATGTGAGTTCTTTCTTATGTTCATGCCCCAGGCCAGGTCCAAGCGCCAGTTCAGCAGACACTGCTGAAAAAAGCAGCGTTAGTGGAGCCCGCCCAGCGGCAGCCCACTATATACTACTTAGAAAGCTAATTATTGGCCCAGCTGGATTAGTCGTGTCGTGTGGGTCTCCCGTCGTTTTATTCTCAGGCCCAAAATACCTCCTCGATTGCGCTTGCGCTTGCATGACTCTGCGGCCCAAAATACCTCGTCTATTAGTCTCCTGGTCCGACTCTGCTTTTTTTTAAAAATGAAAATGATACGACTCCCCTCGGGATCCGGTGATTTCATCCCTCAGGTGGCGTCAAGAGCATTTCTTCCGTCGCTCGCACGCCACGCGTCCGACCTGAAGGTCTTCAATGCATGGGATTTCATGGTATTGGCAACGAGTACATCACGAGGGGGTTCTCACATAGAGTTTAGAAAGTTGTGTGATGAAGATTGTGAACGTCCCGGATCGCGATGACACAGCTTATCTAGATTCAGATCTCACGATAATGCAATACACTATGGATTATCGGGCTCGTTGTATGCGAGTTGTGTGTAAAGCTTATGTCCTAAGAGCTCTCGTACGCCGGCTTATAAAGACGCCAAAAATTTAGGACTAGAGGGAAAGACACAAAAACCTAGAGTCATTGATGACAAGTTAGCCAGATGCAATGGCAGCCAGCGTCAGGTCTGTCTAGAGGTATAGAAGTAACGAGTTCATGAAGGTTTGTGACATTTCTCTAAATTGATGATATTCATAGTGACGCACTTCCAATTTCCGCTGAAATTGTGACACAATAGTAAAATCAGTTTTTTTCTTAATGCACCCTCCTCTAGGAACAACCATGATTGGGACGGTGCAGCAATGGAACAACGCATAATAAAAATACCAGTTTTTTAAATAGTCGTTTTAAATAGTCGTTTTAAAAATTGTGACACAATAGTCGTTTTAAATAGTCACATAATAAAAATACCAGTTTTTTAGAAAAATACACCATGATTGGGACGGTGCAGCAATGGAACAACGCATCGGAATAAGGACATTTTCAATTTTCAATATAGGTAAGTAGGTTTGCCTTGCTCAGAGCACCTTGCAGGTACACCTTCGATATCACTGTTGTGGCAAACATCACAACCAAGCTCAAAAGAAAAACAAGAGAAAGAAAAATGAAAACAATGCCGATAGTGCCAGATCGACAAAAGCGATGAAGACTCGTAACAGGTGCGCCCTCCGGACAAGTCTTCTCACCACATTCCTATGCATATGAATCGCCGTGTACCAAGCAACACCTTCAAGAAAGAATGTAACGATGATGATGCCGTTGTTCGGACTGGTCTCGGGATTTCTCCCGGTACACGGAGGGGATTGGGGAAGAAGTACATGCGATGCCCTTCAAAGGGAATAGGGGCGCCCGCATGCGTCATCACGTCGGTGTCGGCAGCGTCGAGAGGGATTTCTCCTGACCCCAAAAAACCACCACCCGTACAATCTGAAGCGCTCCACCAAGCTTGTCACTCACCAACATGCACCACCACGGTCTTGTATACACCACCGTTGTCTCACCATAGCAAACGCTGTGAAGCCGGCCGTACCAAGAGGAAAGAGCCATAGACAAGGAGCGAAAGTACTGCAGCCACGTGGGAAGGGAACAACCTCCACCGCCGTAGACGGTAGCAGCCTCACACAATGGCAAGAGCACACCAGTCGAACCATGGGAGACAGAGGACGGTAGACGCACAACCGCCTGGAGGACTTCCTCCACCGTCATAAGTGGGTGACGGCTGGAACGCGGTAGTAGGTACACACCAGGCCGAGCAGTCCCGTCCAGGCCCAAGTCGGGTTTGTAAAGTCCCTGCCTCCATGCTAAAACATGTAGGCCTGTCGCCTCTACCCTCATGTTTGGCGCCCTAGCCCCGGCTAGGCGGGCCTATGAAGCTCCTACCGCCTAGCTACAGTAGACGCCTCGGCACCCCATCACTAACTTCTCCTTGGTCCAACAAGAGCCGGCACAACTGAGGCTGACCCGGCCCGACTTGACCTAGATCAGGCCCAATAGCCCAGGCAGCGCCCGCCGCTGCGCCACCACCCCCACCTGCGTCGGAGTGCTGTCAGCCTTACTATAGATGGGCGTGACATACAGCGAGTCACACGCCCTTGTGGAGAACCATCGGTCGGACCCGCTCCAAACCACCGATGCCACGCAGCCCTCCGCGCCACTACATAGCTCCTCCGCAGTGCCGATCACCACTAGGGACACCACCGAGTCGCCCTACCGAGTGTCGCTGCCCCCCACTCACGCGCGCCACCGCCGCTGCTCACCAAGCCCGTCCCGCGCCAAGTTCCAGTGACTGGTGGGTGGGGCGGGGGGAAGGGGGGGGGGGGGCTCCATTGCCAGTGACACCGAGCAGATTTGCCGTCGGCGCGTCCCGCCGGTGGCGAGGAAGGGGGAGGTGGTGGCCTGGCCTAGCCTGGCCGGCGGCGCTCTAGAGTTTTCCCTCGTCGCTCGCGGGAGCGACGCGTAAGGGGAGGTTTTTTTTCTTCCTAAGAGGAGTGACCAGCAATTCGAAGAGCAGTGGATCCGGGGACAAGCTAAGGCTAGAAAGACAACTCAGACAATTTACGTGCGAGATTCTCTGAATTATTCTCATTGTTTTATCTGTAGTTTTGGACCTTTTTGGGATGGGCTCCATCTTGGAAAGTGCCTCGAGGAAGTGACAATATTGTGGTGATGACCAAGGAAGACCGCAGTTAGGTTCCCTGGCTTCGCCGGCGCCTCTATTGGCGTCACACGTCAAGACATTATATTGCGACCGTGGACGCGTTGTCATGCTAATTCCACACCGCTGCCGTGTGGTGCAGGATGCTTACTTGCCAACCGTGGACGCCTCTTTTGGATTTTCACGCTGGAGAAAGTCTGAGCTTTTAAAACAATACATTCAGAAAGACCATTGTTAGATACAACTAATAAAGATCAGAACTTTGATTTTTATCCTGAGAATCATAACTTCCTACTCGAGAAGCACCACCAAAAATACTATTACACCTACACTTCCACCCCTCTTGCCAAGGCTGCACAGAGACTCAACACATAAAGAAAATAACAAAAAAAAACACCACATTTAAGGCGTCGGTGTCACGTGACCACCAAGTAGTGACCACCAAGTAGAGGCTAAACGACACACATAACCACCACTTTAGGGGCAGGTGCTCGACAAAAAGCACTGATTGCACGATTTACCCGGTTTAATGGGTTTTTCAATAGGTAGGGTCCATTGTCATGTCCGACATGGCTAGTCCTTATTTATATAAGAAAAGTTGGTAGCGTTTAGTATGATGGGCCCTAACGTGCCCAATTATTTGTGATGAGTTAATTGTTTCCTTAATGCACCCACTTGTAGTGTGGTGGTCTCGTTTTAAATAGGTTTAATTCTCACATAACAAAATGTCCTTTCCTAAAAAAAGTTATACCCCTTCAGACCTATATTAGTTCACTCAAATTTTTCTAAATTTAAATAAAGTATATAAATTCATTTAAATTTTAACAAATTTAAGTAAACTAATATACAGAGAGAGTAGTAAAATTATAGCATGATTGGGACTGACGGTGCAGGAGTCAAGGGCCCACCGGAAGAGTAAACTGACTCAACTTTCAAAGTAGCCGCATGCAAGTAGGTTCGCCGACCGTGGGACCCGGGTAAGAGGATCTGTTCCGTTCGAGCGTGTTCGAACTCGTCCACGTGGACGTTTGCGCCGATCCATCTGAACAAACGTCTCGACCCATCATGCATCTAATCTGGCCCTCGGTTGGATCGACCCGGACTCGTGTAGACAGCGCGGGTGTCCTGCTCGCATGTGCCACTGGCCTACCGTCATCCACCGCGACCCGCGACATTGATTCAGACGCGGCCAACGGCACCAATTCAGACGCAACCGTGGCAGCGATTCAGAGACACTCGTGGAAGGCTGACCGGCGGCAGCCTGCGCCATTAATGGCGACGAGACGGCACACTGACTGACTGGACGCTGCCTGAAAATCATAACTTTCTACTCGAGAAGCACCACCAAAAATATAGTACACCTACACTTCCACCCCTCTTGCGAAGGCTGCACAAAGACTCAACACACCGAGGAAATGACAAAAAAACCACCACATTTAAGGCGTCGGTGTCACGTGACCACCAAGTAGAGGCTAAACTGACACACATAACCACCACTTTAGGGGCAGGTGCTCGACAAAGAGCACTGATTGCACGATTTGCTCGGTTTAATGGGTTTTCCGATAGGTAGAGCCTACTGTCATGTCCGACATGGCTAGTCCTTATTTATATAAGAAAAGTTGGTAGCGTTTAGAGCATCTCCACTCGTTGGCCGAACCCAGGCCGAAAATTGGTCCATTTTTCGGCCGGACGGAACTAGTTTTCGGTTTGGGTACGCCCATTTTCCCACTCGCGTACCCATACCGAGTTTCCAAGTTCGGCTAAAATTCATCAAAGATGGGCGAATTTCATTAAGTTGGGCGAATATAGGCGGATTACATGAAATTTAAACTAAACTAATACATAATAAACTTAAAAAAGGCCGCCGCTGGTGCCCTCGCCGTCCTACATGCCGAAGTTGCTATAGAACACCGTGTAGCCGGGGTCGGCCCGGCCGTCATCCTCGCCGCCGTCATCGCTCGGCGGCTGGTTCTGGCGGGAGCTCCCCTGGCCTGGGTCGCCGCACCTCCAGGGCTAGAAGGACGGGCCTACGTCCTCGTCGTCGTCTTCGTCGAGAACGTAGAGCGGGGCGCCCTGGTAGGTGAGCTCACGTCCAGACAACGCCCGACGCCGGGCTGCCTGCTCCTCGGCCTGCTGCTGCAGGATGTGGATGCGCTGCCACTCCGCCTGCTCCCAGTCCTTCCTGGACCACTCCAGGATGTCCGGCGAGGAGGGCTCCACCGGCGGCGGCTGCGGCGCGGTTTCGCGGAGCGACTGCTCCAGCGCCATCTTCAGGGCGGCGTCTTCGGCCGGCGCCGAACCTTCTATCTTGGGGCGGCGGAGACGTAGGTGGCCGGTTGGCGACGCCGTCGTCCGCGGCTCGCCGATGACGATGCCGTGCGAGCGCGTCCGAGGCGGCGAGCGCACAGGAGACTCCGCTTCGCGCTTGACCGCAGTCCCCGCGTGGTTTCGAGGATGACGACGACTCGGCTCCTGTCGCTGACTCGGCGGGTCCACACACCGCTTTGAATTTTTTTCGCCCATTTCGCTGAGTCCGGCGTTCCCAGGGCGTACCCAGAAACCTGGGTTCGTTCTGGGTAGTCCGGACCAAAATTGGCCCAAATCCAGCCGAAAACAGGTCCTTGGGTACGCGACTGGGCCAATTTTCGACGTCCGGACATAATTTCGGCGTCAGGATCGGCCTCCTGGGTAGGCGAGTGGAGATGCTCTTAGTATGATCGGCCCTAATGTGCCCAATTGTTTGGGATGAGTTAATTGTTTCCTTAATGCACCCACTTGTAGTGTGGTGGTCTCGTTTTAAATAGGTTTAATCCTCACATAACAAAATGCCCTTTCCTAAAAAAGTTATACTCTCTCCAATTCATATTAGTTGACTTAAATTTATCTAAATTTGGATAAAGTATTGAAAGGGTTTCGCGGCATAGTAAATCAAAATTTTCTACGGATGCAAACAGAGGGAAGCCAAGATCTAATCTAGGAGATGCAAACAACGAGAGAGATTGGATTAGATCTTCATACCCTTGAAGATTCGCACAGCGGAACATTCGTCGGAACGTGGGTGATGTAGTCGTACTCGCTTCTCCTCCTCGCGATCCGATCCGATCTAGCACCACAAGTGGCAGTGCCTCCGTGAGATGCACACGTGCAGCACCTCGACGTCTCCTCCTTCCTCGGACCAGCAAGTATGGTGGAGAGACGGATTGGATCTACAACACGATGGCGTGGTGTATATGGTGGAGAATTTCTGCAGCAGGGCTTCGCCTACAAGTAGTCGGGAGGGAGAGACGAGGACAGCAGGGCGGCTAGGGTTGGAGGGGAAGGTGTAGGGGGTTGGTGCGCCCCCACCCCTCTTTATATAGAGGGGGGGGGGCGCAGCCCTAGCCCCTCCCCTAAGCCCAAACCGGCGGCCCCAAAGGATAAGGAGTGGGGGGCAAGGAAACCCCCCCTTCTAGAAGGTCTATCTCGAGTTTAAACCTCTCTTGGCCTGCTGGGCCCTATGGGGCCTTGTGCCCCTGGCCCAATGCGGCCAGGGCACTTCCTCATAGGCCCATTCCCCCTCCCGGAAGGTGGGGCCACGTTGGTTCCCTTCCGAAAGGTTCTAGAAGCTTCCGGTACAATACCGATTAACCCGGAACAGTTCCGAACTCCAAAAACTGCACTGCCTTATATGAATCTTATTCTCCGGACCACTCCGGATCCTCTCGTGGTGTCCCGGATCCCATCCAAGACTCCGAACAAAAAAACTCATAAGCCAATTATCCAATCTATCCTACCGTCGAGACACGTTAAGTGTGTGACCCTGCGGGTTCGAGAATATGCAGACATGATCTTCTATCAATAATCAACAGCAGGGTCTGGAAACCCATATTGACTCCCACACATTCATCGATGATCATATCGGATGAACTACGATGCCAGGATTCAATCAATCCCATATATATATTCCCTTCGTCTCGCGATATTTTACTTGCCCGAGATTCGATCGTCGATACCGTCATACCTAGTTCAATCTCGTTCACAGCAAGTACTTTACTCGTTCCGTAATCCGATATCACTTTGTGATTAACTTCTTAACCACATGCTTGCAAGCGGTGTTGATATCGATTACCGAGTGGGCCCGAAGTATATCTCTCCGACTTGGGAGGGACAAATCCCATCTCGATACATACAACCCAACAGATACTTTTCGATCACCTGAGAGACACCTTTATGATCACCCTCTCATAGGATGACGTTTGATGACCTCAAAGCTTTCTTCCGATACCAGGTAGTTGTATTATCTCATGGTCTAAGGAATACAATATTTGACATAAGAAAAGCTTCGCAAAGACGAACACGATGACACGATCTAATTGCTTCGCTTAGTTTGGGTCTGTCCACCATATCATTCTCCCAATGATATGATCTCATTATTAATTGACAACTCATGTCCATGGTTAGGAAACCTTAACCATCATTAATCAATGAGCTAGTCCATAGAGGCATACTAGGGACACGGTGTTGTTCACAAACCACACAAGTATTAAAGTTTCCGCTTAATACAATTCTAGCATGGAATATAAACATTATCATGAACAAGAATTATAATAATAACATCTTTATTATTGCCTCTAGGGCATAATTCCAACAGTCTCCCACTTGCACTAGAGTCAATAATCTAGTTTACATTCGGCAACAATCTCACACCCATGGCACTGAGGTGTTGATCATGTTTTGCACGCGGAAGAGGTTTAGTCAACGGATCTGCGACATTCAGATCTGTATGTACTTTGCTAATCTTCAGATCTCCATATGCTATATAATCTCGGATTATATGAAACTTGCGGTTGATATGCTTGGTCTTTGGATGATATCTTGGTTCCTTAGCGAGTGCTATGGCGCCAGTGTTGTCACACAATATCTCCAGTGGGTCCAATGCACTTGGAACCACGCCAAGCTCAGTGATGAAGTTTCTGATCCAAACTCCTTTCACTTGACGCTTCTGCAGCAGCCATGTATTCCGCTTCTACTGTAGATCCCGCGATCACGCTTTGCTTGCAGCTTCTCCAGCTCACAGCTCCTCCATTCAAAATATACACGTATCCTGTCTGAGATTTAGAATCATCCTTGTCGGTGTCAAAACTAGCATCGACGTAACCTTTTACGACAAGCTGTTCATCACCCCCATAGACTAAGAACATTTCTTTAGTTCTATTTAGGTACTTTAGGATGTTCTTCATGGCTGTCCAGTGTTCCACTCCTGGATCACTTTGATATCTGCTCGTCAAACTAAGAGCATTGGACACATCCGGTCTAGTACACAACATGGCATACATGATAGAACCTATGGCCGAGGCATAAGGCACTTTGCTCATAGCTTCCCTATCATTTACCGTAGCTGGACACTGAGCCTTGCTCAATATCTTACTTGACAACATAGGCACTGAACCTTTCTTTGCCTTATCCATTCTGAACCTTTTCAAAACTTTGTCTAGGTATGTACTCTGGCTTAAAGCTATCAGGCGTTTTTGTCTATCTCTATAGATCTTGATGCCCAATATATAAGCAGCTTCACCTAGGTCTTTCATTGAAAAACACTTGTTCAAATAACTCTTCACATCGTTAAGCATGTTGATGTCATTTCCAATAATCAATATGTCATCCACATATAGTACCAGAAATGTCACCGAGCTCTCACTCACTTTCTTGTAGATACAAGCTTCGTAGCAATTTGGAACAAATCCAAAGCTCTTGATCACTTGATCAAAACAAAGGTTCCAACTCCGAGATGCTTACTTCAGTCCATAAATGGAACGCTGAAGTTTGCATACTTTACTAGCATCCTTAGGATCGACAAAACCTTCGGGTTGCATCATATACAACTCTTCATCAATGTTGCCATTGAGGAAAGCAGTCTTGACATCCATCTGCCATATTTCATAATCATGAAACGCAGCAATTGCTAATAAAATCCGAATGGACTTAAACATCGCTACGGGAGAGAAAGTCTCATCGTAGTCAACACCTTGAACTTGTCGAAAATCTTTCGCGACAAGCCGTGCTTTATAGACGGTAACATTACCATCCGCGTCCGTTTTCTTCTTGAAGATCTATTTGCACTCAACGGCCTTTCGGTCGCTAGGAGGGTCCACCAAAGTCCATACTTGGTTTTCGCTCATGGATCCCAATTCGGATTTCATGGCTTCTAGCCATTTCTCAGAGTCTTCTACCAACAAGACAGTCAAGACAGGGTTGCCGTACCACTCAGGAGGGGCACACGACCTTGTCGACCTGCGACGTTCAGTAGCAGCATCGTCCGAAGCTTCATGATCCTTGTCATTAGCTTCCTCTATTGTTGGTGCAGGCGGCACTGGAACAATTTCAGGTGCTGCGCTACTCTCCAATTCAAGAGAAGGTTCAATAACCTCGTCTAGCTCTACTTTCCTCCCACTCACTTCTTTCGAGAGAAACTCCTTCTCAAGAAAGGAACCGTTCTTCGCGACAAACACTATGCCTTCGGTTCTGTGATAGAAGGTACACCCAATAGTTTCCTTAGGGTATCCTATGAAGACGCATTTCTCCGCTTTGGGTTCGAGCTTGTCCGGCATCAACTTCTTGACGTAAGCTTCGCATCCCCAAACTTTAAGAAACGACAACTTAGGTTTAGCACCAAACCATAGTTCATACGGTGTCGTCTCAACGGATTTAGATGGTGCCCTATTTAAAGTGAATGCAGCGGTTTCTAATGCATAACCCCAAAATGATAACGACAAATCAGTAAGAGACATCATTGATCGGACCATATCTAATAAGGTTTGATTCCGGCGTTCAGACACACCATTGCGCTATGGTGTTCCGGGTGGCGTGAGTTGTGAAACGATTCCACTTGCTTTAAGATGCGTAAGAAAATCATAACTCAAATATTCACCTCCACGATCGGATCGTAGAAACTTAATCTTTCTGTTACGATGGTTCTCCACTTCATTCTGAAATTCTTTGAACTTTTCAAACGTTTCAGATTTATGTTTCATTAAATAGATATACCCATATCTACTTAAGTCATCGGTAAAAGTGAGAAAATAGCGATATCCACCGCGCGTCGAAACACTCATCGGTCCGCATAAATCGGTATGTATGATTTCCAACAAGTCCGTTGCTCGCTCCATCATACCGGAGAACGGGGTTTTGATCATCTTGCCCATGAGGCATGGTTCGCATGTGTCAAATGATTCATAATGAAGAGACTCCAAAAGTCCATCAGAATGGAGTTTCTTCATGCGCTTTACACCAATATGACCTAGACGACAGTGCCACAAATAAGTAGTATTATCACTATCTACTTTGCATCTCTTGGCCTCAATGTTATGGATGTGTGTTTCATCCCTTTCTAGATTTAGAAGAAATAAACCATTCACAAGAGGTGCATGACCATAAAAGATGTTACTCATATAAATAGAACAACCATTATTCTCCGATTTAAATGAATAACCGTCTAACAATAAACACGATCCAGAAATAATGTTCATGCTCAACGCAGGCACATAATAACATTTATTGAGGTTTAAAACTAATACCGAAGGTAAAACTAAGGAGAGCGTGCCGACGGCCATCACATCAACTCTTGATCCGTTGCCAACGCGCATCGTCACCTCATCCCTCGCAAGCCGCCGTCTATTTCGTAGCTCCTGTTTCGAGTTACAAATATTAGCAACTGAACCGGTATCAAATACCCAGGCACTACAACGAGGGCTAGTAAGGAAAACATCAATAACATGTATATCAAATATACCTTTGATGGTGCCAGCCTTCTTGTCCGCTAAGTACTTTGGACAGTTGCGCTTCCAGTGACCCTTGTCCTTGCAATAGAAGCACTCAGTGTCCGGCTTGGGACCATACCTGAGCTTCTTCTCAGCAGGGGAATTGCGCTTGCCGCCGCCCTTCTTGAAGGGCTTCTTTGCTCCCTTACCTTTCTTAAAGGTGGGCTCGTTGACCATCAACACATGATTATCCTTTTTGATGTCCACTTCCGCAGCCTTCAGCTTTGCGAAGAGCTCGGTGATCGTATCAGTGGAACCAATCTGATTGTGAGTCACTACAAAACTTTTGTAGATGGGAGGGAGTGATTGCAGAACCCTGTCAATCTTGAGCTCCTCTGGAATCGTGCATTCCAGTTGCTCAAGGCGTTGAGTGTAGCCCGTCATCTTAATGGCGTGCTCACTAACGGAACTCCCTTCCTCCATCTTGCTGTTAAAGAACTTCTCAGAGATCTCATATCTCTCAGAACGGGCCTGAGTCCGAAACATGGTTTTCAGCTCTTCGAGAATCTCAAAGGGCCCGGGATAGTCTTCAAAACGATTTTGAAGTTCCGGTTCCATAGCAAACAACATGGTGCTCTTAATCACACCATAATCATCTTTGCGCGACTGATAGACAGCTTTCTCATCAGCCGGCGCAGTTGCAGCAGGGGGGTCATCTAACGCTTTCCCAAGGACATAGTCCTTTTGACCGCCAGAGAGAATGATTCTTAGATTGCGGAACCAATTGGTGAAGTTAGACCCATTGTTTCTAAGCTTTTCCTTCTCAGCAAAAACGTTGAAGTTGAAGTTGGACTTGGCCATGTGATCTACAGTATTTGCAAGTACAACTTTAGACTATGTTCATGATAAATAGTTCAACTTAATCAAATTACTAGATGAACTCCCACTAAATTCAACATCCCTCAAGTTGTTTAGTGAACATGATCCAAATTCACCACACCTAATCCGATCATCACGAGAAGAGATGTGGCTTCAATGGTGGACAACAAAGTGTCGATCATATCATTCATATGACTCATGCTTAACCTTTCGGTTCTTGTGTTCCGAGGCCATGTCTGTACATGCTAGGCTCGTCAAGTTAGACCCAAGTATTTCCGCGTGTGCAAAACTGGCTTACACCCGTTGTATGTGAGCGTAGAGTCTATAGCACCCGATCATCACGTGATGCTTGGACACGACGAACTTTCGCAACGGTGCATACTTGGGGAGAACACAGTTTTTATCTTGATCTTTAAGTGAGGAATCATCTTATAATGCTACCGTCGCGATCTAAGCATAATAAGATACATAAAAGGATAAACATCACATGCATATAACTTTATGTGACATGGTATAGCCAATCTTCGCGCAATGATCTCCATCTTGTGCGTTCCGGCATGATCTCCATCACTCCACCATGATTGCCTCCACCACGAATAGCAACTACAACTATTGCTAACTACTTAGCGATAAAGTAAAGCTATTACATGGCGTATAAGAAGTTGACTCGCAGGTCATACACAATTATAAAGACAACCATATGGCTCCTGCCGGTTGTGTACTCATCGACATGCAAGTCGTGAAACATTACAAAACATGATCATCGCATACAATATACACATCACATCTTGGGCCATACCATATCACAGAAAACACTCCCTGCAAAAACAAGTTAGATGCCTCTACTTTGTTGTTGCATGTTTTACGTGGCTTATGGGAGTAGATGCTAAGAACGATTTACCTACGGAAAGCCACAACGGTGATATTATGGTTGCCAAACTCCGGTGTTAATCCCATGACAACTATAGTGAGAGAAAATGACATCCACCAGCCGCATGTGTGGAACAAGCCACACGTCAAGTGCGGAGCCGGTCTCGCGAGCGACGTCGCGTAAGGTTGGCCTGGACCGCTTCAATCTCACTATCCCGCGTCATAAGAAGAACACAAACAAGAGGCTTGCAACAGAAAACATCAACACCCGCAACAACCATGTTGCGTTCTACTCGTGAAACACATCTACGCATAGATCTAGCTCTGATACCACTGAAAGGGTTTCACGGCATAGTAATTCAAAATTTTCTACGGATGCGAACAGAGAGAAGCCAAGATCTAATCTAGGAGATGCAAACAACGAGAGAGATTGGATTAGATCTTCATACCCTTGAAGATTCGCACAGCGGAACGTTCGTTGGAACGTGGGTGATGTAGTCGTACTCGCTTCTCCTCCTCGCGATCCGATCCGATCTAGCACCACAAGTGGCGGTGCCTCCGTGAGATGCACACGTGCAGCACCTCGACGTCTCCTCCTTCCTCGGACCAGAAAGTAGGGTGGAGAGACGGATTGGATCTACAACACGACGGCGTGGTGTATATGGTGGAGAATTTCTGCAGCAGGGCTTCGCCTACAAGCAGTCGGGAGGGAGAGAGGAGGGCAGCAGGGTGGCTAGGGTTGGAGGGGAAGGTGTAGGTGTAGGGTTCGCAACATAGAAAACAAAAATTTTCCTACGATGTGAAATATATACCAATATTTATCTACTAGATACAAACAACGGGCGGATGTATATCCGTAGAGAACATACCCTTGAAGACCGACAAAGCTTAACGAGTTCAACTCGTGGTTGATGTAGACGATCTCTTGCCGATCTCAAGATCGAGAGGAAGTCCTAGCGCCGCAAATCAGCAGCGCATCCGTGCTCGCACACACGTTCGAGGCACCGAGCAACCTCCGCCTCCTCGCTCCAGCGATGCAGCGGAAGCACAACTCTTTCTTGCCGAATAGCCACCGGGAACATGTATCTCGCTAGTCCGAGACCATGGGGGATAAATTCTAGAGGGGGAGAGAGATCCTTCACGAGGAGGTGTGAGAGACAAGTGAGGAGGGGGGCTCCTTTTATAGGAGGAGGGGGGAACCCCAAGGGGGTGGCCGGCGCATGGGGCTGCCCCCTTTCCCTCCCCTCTTCATGTGGGTGGACACTCCACTCACAAATCTCCTTTAAATTCCCTCCACTCAAAAGTCCACTCAAATTCCCATTAAATTTCCACCAAATTTAATGCAAACTCTCATTAAATAAAACTCTTTTATTTTATTCAGAATTTTGTCAATTACTTTAATGACAAACATTCACAAATAACCCCTTGCTAGAATTCTATTTCACATGCATAACCGCTTTATGCAATTTCACCCGAAAACCTGTTTCGGTATCTAGTGAAATAAATTCCTGCGCTTGTTCATTCTTTCGGCATGAAACATTTGCTCCAATTGGATGTCGGTGTCTCTTAAGTGTGTCACCCTACGGTTCGTGAATAATGCGGACATGATCGAGACCCCTCTCGGATCAATAATCAGAAGCGGGATCTAGAGACCCATACTGACTCCCACACATTAAACGATGACTTTCTTGTGATCGTCGGAACCTTTTACGCTAGTATCTTAATCCCTTTGTTTCACGATATATTACATGTCCGAGATTCGATCATCGGTATCTCCATACCTAGTTTGATCTCGTTACCGACATGCACTCTTTTCTCGTTCCTGTGATATAACATTCTAGTGATCAAATCACTTGCTTGCAAGCTAATCAATGTGATATCACCGAGAGGGCCTAGAGTATATCTATCCGTCATCGGGATGAACAAATTCCACTCTCGATCCATGAGCCTCAACATAACACTTTATTAGTTCCGAATCCATCTTTATAATCACCCTGTTACGGTGTGACGTTTGATGTTATCAAGAAACTCTTCCGGTGTTAGTGATTGACATGATCTCATGGTCTAAGGATTAGGATGACTTCGTAAGTTGTTATAGCAATATAAACTCAATGACTTTGATCGTAATGCTATACTTCGGATGAATGTTTATCACACCATTACACTAATGTTGTGATCCCGTTATTAACAACATCCAATGTCCATGATCAGGAAACCTTGATCATCTTGTTAATCAACGAGCTAGTTTATGAGAGAGGCATAACTAGGAACTTTCTATTTGTTTATTAAACACACATGTATTAACGTTTCCGTATTAATACAATTATAGCATGCAAAATAAACATCTATCATATACTTGGAATACACATAATAAACACTTTATTATTGCCTCTCAGGGCATATTCCCTTCAGTAGGGGGTTGGTGCGCCCCCACCCCTCTTTATATAGAGGGGGGGCGTAGCCCTAGCCCCTCCCCCAAGCCCAAACCGGCGGCCCCAAAGGATAAGGAGTGGGGGGCAAGGAAACCCCCCCTTCTAGAAGGTCTATCTCGAGTTTAAACCTCTCTTGGCCGGCTGGGCCCTATGGGGACTTGTGCCCCTGGCCCAATGCGGCCAGGGCACTCCCTCATAGGCCCATGCCCCCTCCCGGAAGGTGGGGCCACGTTGGTCCCCTTCCGGAAGGTTCTAGAAGCTTTCGGTACAATACCGATTAACCCGGAACACTTCCGAACTCCAAAAACTGCACTGCCTTATATGAATCTTATTCTCCGGACCACTCCGGAACCTCTCGTGATGTCCCGGATCCCATCCGAGACTCCGAAAAAAAACTCATAAACCAATTATCCAATCTATCCTAGCATCGAGACACGTTAAGTGTGTGACCCTGCGGGTTCGAGAATATGCAGACATGATCTTCTATCAATAATCAACAGCGGGGTCTGGAAACCCATATTGACTCCCACACATTCATCGATGATCATATCGGATGAACCACGATGTCAGGATTCAATCAAACCCATATATATATTCCCTTTGTCTCGCGATATTTTACTTGCCCGATATTTGATCGTCGGTACCGTCATACCTAGTTCAATCTCGTTCACAGCAAGTACTTTACTCGTTCCGTAATCCGATATCACTTTGTGATTAACTCGTTAACCACATGCTTGCAAGCGGTGTTGATATCGATTACCGAGTGAGCCCGAAGTATATCTCTCCGACTTGGGAGGGACAAATCCCATCTCGATACATACAACCCAACAGATACTTTCCGATCACCTGAGAGACACCTTTATGATCACCCTCTCATAGGATGACGTTTGATGACCTCAAAGCTTTCTTCCGATACCAGGGAGTTGTATTATCTCATGGTCTAAGGAATACAATATTTGACATAAGAAAAGCTTCGCAAAGACGAACACGATGACACGATCTAATTGCTTCGCTTAGTTTGGGTCTGTCCACCATATCATTCTCCCAATGATATGATCTCATTATTAATTGACAACTCATGTCCATGGTTAGGAAACCTTAACCATCATTAATCAATGAGCTAGTCCATAGGGGCATACTAGGGACACGGTGTTGTTCACAAACCACAGAAGTATTAAAGTTTCCGCTTAATACAATTCTAGCATGGAATATAAACATTATCATGAAGAAGAATTATAATAATAACATCTTTATTATTGCCTCTAGGGCATAATTCCAACAAGTATATAGGTTCATCTAAATTTTAACAAAACCAAGTAAACTAATATGGATCAAAGAGAGTAATAAAAGTATATCATGATTGGGACTGACGGTACAGGGTGTGGTGTGTGTAGCGTTCCAGCGGCCTGATCTATCTAGACAAATGTGTCCGGCTCGACCATCCATGCATCTAATCTGGTCCTCGGTTGCGTCAATTCAGACGCGCGCGGACAGTGCGGGTGTCCTGCCCGCGCGTGCCACTGACCCACCCGTCAGCCACCGCGACCCGTGGCATTAATTCAGACGCGGCCAGCGGCACCAATTCAGACGCAACAGTAGAAACGATTCAGAGGCGCTCATGGAAGGCTGACAGGCGGCTGCCCGTGCCATCAATGGCGACGAGACAACACGCAGATTGATTGGACGCCGCCTGCGTTCCCGCGCCGGCATTGATGGCGAAGGAGCGGGAAGCTGCACACGTTCACTAGCGAAGGGGCTATTTAACCCTGCGCCCGTCAGTGCCGCACTCCTCACCTCTCGCCATCGCAACCCTAGCAACAGTCACCGTCGCCACCAAAGATGAAGACACCGTCCTGGCTAAAAAGGATCAAGAACGCCCACGAGGCATCTGGCTCTAGCAGCTAGCGCTCTCGGCTGCCAGCCTTCCTCCGCGACACGTCCTTGCCACCTCCGCCGCAGCCAGAGGAGTTCCGGAGCGACCCTGTGGGGGACTACTCGCCACCGTGGGACCTCCGCATCCGGCAGTACAACCACGTCAGGGAGTGCGAGCGCTGGTAGAGGGAGGGCCGCGACATCCAGCACATGGATGTCTCCCTCCCTACCGGCTGGCACTTCAACCGGGACCGTGTCCCGGTGCCGCCATCGCCCAAGGCAGGTAGAGGGTTGGCGGAGGAGATCCATTGCCGGATCAACAACCTCTCTCGGACCCAACGGTACAAGATGGGTTACCACTCTGAGGCATACTGGATCAAGTTCCTCGAGTGGGAGCACAAGGTGCGGCGTGCCAGCACCATCCATCATGACCTGTAGCCAGGGGAGGTCTACCAGATCCCCGACATCGACTCGTACGACGAGGGCGCCCACAACCACTCTAACGCCAACCTTGGCAGCGAGGATGCCAACGACGAGGACGACGATGACATCATCATAAAGTAGGAGGTGATGGACGACATCGCCACGAACCTGCCCCTGGAGTACCACGAGGTGCTGGCACGGGGATACAACGAGGACGCCTTCACCGAGCATGCCATTGCAGCCATCACGTGGGAGGAGGAAGCCTAGTGGGTCGACTTCGAGGAAGCCGTCTAGCTCACCGGTATGGTGGCGCAGGCGAACGCCCAGCTGCCTCCACCGCTGCCGGGATGGGCGTCCGCGATCGCGCCGAAGGTGGGATGGAGCTGGCGCACCTCCAGCACGGTTGGTCGTCGTGGCCTGGGCAGGCGATCAATCCACCTGCGCCCACTCCCGCACCGGCTCTGCCACCGCCCAACCTCTGGACACCGCCGGAGTACATCAACCTCGACCCGTAGATGGACGAGACGGCGCCGGCGCACGAAAATCGATAGCTAGGGTTAGGAGTAGTTTAAATTTCGTTTTTGATATTTTGAATATAAATTAAGTATGAACTTTGGCAGTTTTTACCATGAACTGTTTGTTTTATGTTTGAATTTGTAAAAATAATGCCGCTCTCAGACCGAACAAATGGGTCGCGCTACTGGACATGATTGGCCGAACAGACCAAACATCCTCCCCATATCAACCGGGGCCCGACACAAACGGACGGAATCGAACCGTTTTGATCAACGGAATGGGCTGGCCCGATGAAGATGCCCTTAGCAGCACCAAAGATTTTTCAAGAGTACGACGACCTTATTAAAACTGATCACAGCTTCACCTGATCCTCCCTTGGCTTGGTGAGAAGCGGAAGATCGGACAATCTAGGCTGGAAAGATCCTTTTTGAATACTGTAGTCTTCATTGTCTTATTATCACATGGTAGATTTGGAAACCATCTTAAAACAAAATGGGCTCCATCTCGGAAAGTGCCTGCAAGAAGAAGAGATAATATTGTGGCCATGACCATGTATGGCTACGACGACCGCACTTAGGTTCCCTGGCTTCCCCGGCGCCTCTCGGCCGGTGGTGACACGTGGAGAGTAGGTGCTAATTAATTCCACGGCCCTCACATGTTCAAAGATGCTTATTTGACAACCTTAACTATTCTCTCCGTTTTATATTAGTTAGTCCACACGATTTGATTTGGCTAGGTCAAGATCAAAATTCATTATTAATTAGTTCACACGCATTCTCTGATGTGGAATTGAGTACGGCCCGAAAAGGTTTATCATTGGCTTTAAACTGGTGTAACCAACCTCTTATTCTTGAGGTGAACAGTCTGGAGATGGTTAAAATGGTGCATGACAACACCTTGGGTCGCTCGTCGTACTCGTCTTTGATTGAGGAGATCAAATTCCTTATGAATGTATTACTCATGTAAAGAGAGCTTCGTAATGCTCGTAATGTTAGTTGACATTTCATGGCAAATTACGCTAGAATTAATAGGCGCCACGGCAGTTGGCTATCTTCCGGCCCGGAAGGTTTAGTTGAGTCGTGCCAAGATGTTATAATCGCTACTACTTCTTAAGTAATGCAATGATTCATCCGCATAAAAAAAAACTTCACCTTTATGTTTTTTTTCTAATTTGCAAAATTAGTTTTTTATTAGTTGTAGGCTGGAAAGATCCTTTTTTGAGTTATTTGCATTGTTTTAACACATGGTAGATTTGGACCTTTTTGGAATAGACCGATCACCCTATTGGAAACCATCTCGGAAAGCGCGTGTGAGGAAGAGACAACATTGTGGCCATGACCTTTTTGGACGACGACAATTGCAGTTAGCTTGCTTCCCCGGCGCCTCTCTATCTTGGCGGTGACACGTCAAAAGACTGGATTGCGAGCGTGTAGTGCTAATTCCACACCGCTGCCCGGTGGTCAAAGATGCTTTATTTGACAACCGTACGTGACTGCTTCCTCCGCTTCATATTACTCTCCACGTTTAGGCTTGGTCATGGTCAAACTTTGTTAGATCTAACCAATTATATAAAGAAATATATATATTTTTAGTTGTCCAATCTATACTACTATAAACATGATGAATTATAATTTCATTTTATATCCATTTCGTTCACCGTTAGCGTCGGTTTCCACCTCGCGCCGACACACTTACCTGGAGGTTAGAAAGAAAAAAAAACTATTTGCATAGAGCTACTTACGTGTTGTAGTTGCACGAGTGGCCTATTAGCGTGGCACTTAGAGAATTTTCATTGGATTGACCCAACCCGTCTGAGCACGTCCAAACTTGATCGCACGGACACGCGAGATATGCGCGGCGTCCCAACGGCACGACCCATTCAAACTGACGTGTTCGACTCGATACATTCGTGCACCAAATCATGGCAACAGTTGCGTTGGCTTAGACGCACGCGGACAGAAGGCGTGTTCTGCCAGTCGGCCACTCGGGCCCATATGATGAAACATTAGTACTTAATGATAGCTTTTCATTAGATTAGCCCTATCGGTTAAAAAAAATACCGTTTAAACAAAATGAGGGAAGAGGGAATTGCTGCTATGGAGGATGTCGCTACAACTACTCGCCGCCGTTGCCGCGACACCATTGCCGCGACCACCGTTGACTCTGCCACCGGCCCCGTAGATTGCCGCCCTGGCAGATCGCAAAAACGGTCACGCACTAGGCCGCGAACCACCGTCTTGCCCGCCGCCTTCCTGCGGTCCTCCACCGCCCGGTTCGCCAGGGCCTTCTCCATCTCATCGGCTGAGTGGTCCCTTGCCTCCTGGTTGATGAGATCCTTCGACGCAGCAATGGCAAACGCTTGGCACTGGGCTTCTATCTCAGTCGCGAGCAACTCCGCCCGAGAAGGATCCAGAGCTAGAGCCGGAACCGGAGCACCATTTGGGGCGGAAGCCTAGCATCTGCACGATCTGCAAGGGGACGGCGATCGCCTCCCCCTCCTTAGCCTCCTGCTGATTCACATCCCCCTCCTTCTCATCGTCCTCCTCCACCTCTATCTCGTCACCGTCGATGAGATCCCATGCGGCCACCACCTCAGCGGCCGTAGCCACTCGCTTCTCCTTCACCACCGAGTCGGCGATTAGGTCGCGCTGCGCGCTTTGGCGGCGTGGTGAAGCTCGCGAACGACGACCTTTGGCATGTAGGGTTCGCAGCATAGAAAACAAAAAATTTCCTACGATGGGAACTATGTACCAAGATCTATCTACTAGATACAAATAACGAGCGGATGTATATCCGTAGAGAACATACCCTTGAAGACCGACAAAGCTTAACGAGTTCAACTCGTGGTTGATGTAGACGATCTCTTGCCGATCTCAAGATCGAGAGGAAGTCCTAGCGCCGCAAATCAGCAGCGCATCCGTGCTCGCACACACGTTCGAGGCACCGAGCAAACTCCGCCTCCTCGCTCCAGCGATGCAGCGGAAGCACAACTCTTTCTTGCCAAATAGCCACCGGGAACATGTATCTCGCTAGTCCGAGACCATGGGGAATAAATTCTAGAGGGGGAGAGAGATCCTTCACGAGGAGGTGTGTGAGACAAGTGAGGAGGGGGGACCCCAAGGGGGTGACCGGCGCATGGGGGCTGCCCCCTTGCCCTCCCCTCTTCATGTGGGTGGACACTCCACTCACAAAATTCCTTTAAATTCCCTCCACTCAAAAGTCCACTCAAATTCCCATTAAATTTCCACCAAATTTAATGCAAACTCTCATTAAATAAAACTCTTTTATTTTATTCAGAATTTTGTCAATTACTTTAATGACAAACATTCACAAATAACCCCTTGCTAGAATTCCATTTCACATGCATAACCACTTTATGCAATTTCACCCGAAAACCTGTTTCGGTATCTAGTGAAATAAATTCATGCGCTTGTTTATTCTTTCGGCATGAAACATTTGCTCCAATTGGATGTCGGTGTCTCTTAAGTGTGTCACCCTACAGTTCGTGAATAATGCGGACATCATCGAGACCCCTCTCGGATCAATAATCAGAAGCGGGATCTGGAGACCCATACTGACTCCCACACATTCAACGATGACTTTCTTGTGATCGTCGGAACCTTTTACGCTAGTATCTTAATCCCTTTGTTTCACGATATATTACATGTCCGAGATTTGATCATCGGTATCTCCATACCTAGTTTGATCTCGTTACCGACATGCACTCTTTTCTCGTTCCCGTGATATAACATTCTAGTGATCAAATCACTTGCTTGCAAGCTAATCAATGTGATATCACCGAGAGGGCCCAGAGTATTGTTGGAGATATGCCCTAGAGGCAATAATAAATGTAGTTATTATTATATCTTTGTGTTTATGATAAATGTTTGCATTCATGCTATAATAGTATTAACAAGGAAACATTAATACTTGTGTGATTTGTAAACTCAATTTGAAGTCCCTAGTAAAGCCTCTATACATCACTAGCCTGTTGGTTGATAAATGATTGTGGTTTCCCTATCATGAACATTGAGATGTTATCAACAACAAGATCATATCATTAGGAGAATGATATGGTGGACATACTCCTATAGATAAGCGTAGCATAAAGATCAAGTCATTTTAATAGTTCAATTGCTATATGCTTTCTGATACATAGTAACCTAATTCCTTCGACCATGAGAGCATGCATATCACCTTTACCGGATGGATGCTTTGATGACATCAAACACCACACCGTAACTGGGTGGCTATAAAGGTGGGACTGAGTGTTCGGAAAGTATTGGTTGAAACACATGGATCAAGAGTGGGATTTGTCCATCCATATGACGGATAGATATACTCTGGGCCCTCTCGGTGGAATGTCATCCAATTAGCTTGCAAGCATGTGACTGGCTCACAAGGGATCACATATCACGGGAACGAGAAAAGAGTACTTATCGGTAACGAGGTTGAACTAGGTATGCAGAGATACCGACGATCATAACCTCGGATAAGTAAACTATCGTGAGACAAAGGGAAATTGGTATCGTATGTAAGTGGTTCATTCGATCGCAAAGTAATCATAGAAATATGTGGGAGCCATATGAATTTCCAGATTCCTCTATTGGTTATTGTTCGGAGAAGTGTCTCGATCATGTCCGCATAATTCACGAACCGTAGGGTGACACACTTAAGGATTCGACGTTGTTTGAGTAGTTATGGAATGAATGAGAAAGAGACAGAATGTTGTTCGGAGTCTCGGATGGGATTCGGGATATCACAAGGAGATCCGGAATGGTCCGGAGAATAAGATTCATATAAGGAAAGTCTCGTTTCGGAGTTGGGGAATGATTCCGGTGTTTTCATCGGGAATGTTCTAGAAGGTTCCGGAATGTCCGGCACTCCGGAGGGGAAGGGGTACATGAATGTGTCATTGCAAGTTGGAATGATTGCATCATGTACTAAGTGTCATCGTTGTTCCAAATAAAGGATTAATTCAAATCCTAGTTTGAAAAGTCAAATAGCTAAATTGAAAAGTCAAACGGCTAAATTTGGAAAGAGGAAAAGAGGAGGAAGGTGAAACCGAGTTGGGGAGGGAGTCCTCCTCCCCAAGCCGGCGCACCACCCAAGCCAAGTTGGGGAGGGACTCCCCTCCCTCCCCTTGGCCGCCGGCCCCTCCACCTATATAAGGAGGGGCAGGGCTCCCTCCTAGCACACACAAGTACCTCTCCTCAAACCCTAGCTTGGCGCCTACCACCATAGCCGCCGCCGCCCCCCCTAGGGTTTTGCCCTAGCCGCCGACTTGGGGTGCCCCAAACCCTAGCCGCCGGCTCTAGCCTCTCCTCCTTGGTGTGTCTAAAATCTAGATCGCCGAGGAGCTCTCTCATACTCCACCATACTCGCTCCGGCTTAAGGCGAAGCCCTGTGAGATCTCCCCTCTGCTTCCGGTACCACGCCGTTGTGCTGCCGGAATCGCGAGGAGAGTGCTACAACTTCCGCTGCCTGCTGGAACAAGGGAGAGGAAGGTCTTCGTCGAGTACCGAACGTGTAACCGACTGCGGGAGCGCTGCCGGAACGCAGCGCCGGAAGGATCGTCTACGCGATCTTGAGATCGGGAAGAGTACGACTACATCACCCACGAGAATCCGCTCTCGTTAAACACTTTGGAATCTTCGAGGGTAAGTTATTCCATCGACTCGTTGCTACAATCTAGTAGATAGATCTTGGCTTGTTTGTTTGTATGCGATAGAAATTTTTTGTTTTCCATGCTACGAAACCCTACAAGTATATCTATCCGTCATCGGGATGAACAAATTCCACTCTCGATCCATGAGCCTCAACATAACACTTTATTAGTTCTGAATCCATCTTTATAATCACCCTGTTACGGTGTGACGTTTGATGTTATCAAGAAACTCTTCTGGTGTTAGTGATATACATGATCTCAAGGTCTAAGGATTAGGATCACTTTGTAAGTTGTTATAGCAATATAAACTCAATGACTTTGATCGTAATGCTATACTTCGGATGAATGTTCATCACATCATTACACTAATGTTGTGATCCCGTTATTAACAACATCCAATGTCCATGATCAGGATACCTTGATCATCTTGTTAATCAACGAGCTAGTTTATGAGAGAGGCATAACTAGGAACTTTCTGTTTGTTTATTAAACACACATGTATTAACGTTTCCGTATTAATACAATTATGGCATGTAAAATAAACATCTATCATATACTTGGAATACACATAATAAACACTTTATTATTGCCTCTCAGGGCATATTCCCTTCATGGTAGCCTACTTGGCCACCTCCGCTAGTGTGGTCATCGCCGCCTCGTGGAGGATCTCGCGGAGAGACGCTGATTGATATGTCAGAAACATATCAATAATTTTTTATGTTCCATGCTTGTTTAGTATCTACTTTGCTTTTGTTTGTCTACACTTTGATGTGTTTTATATGTTTTCTGGAACTAACCTATTAAGAAGTTGCCATAGTGCCAGTTGCCTATTTGTTCTGTTTTTGGTTCCAGAAAGGCAGAAAATCAATATTATCGGAATTGGATGGGACAAAAGCCAAAGTCAATATTTTACCGTGGGTGACACGAAGTCCAAAGGAGAGACGAAGAGGCGCCAAAGGGCGGCCACACCCCCCCAGGCACGTCCAATCCTGGCCCGCGCCTGAGCAGGGTGTGGGACCCCTAGGCCCCCCCTTCCTCGCCTCTTCACCTATAAGAAGCCCCCGATGCAGAAATCCTAGGCACCCAATAAAAAATCCAGGAAACCGTCTATAGCCGCCACCACCATCGTCCCTAGATCAGGGGGAATCTGAAGTTCTTCCCGGCACCCTGCCAGAGGGGAAATCATCCCGGAGGCCTTCTTCTTCGGTATGAAGCGTGAGTAGTTCCACCTTGGACTACATGTCCATGTAGTAGCTAGATGGTTGTGTCTCCTCCTTGTGCTTTCATGCATAGATCTTGTGAGCTCCATTCGGGATCAATATCTAATCTATTTGTAATCATGCATATTGTGTTTGCAGGGATCCGATGGATATTGAGGTTATTATGTCAGTTTGGTTAATGGTTTTGTCTATTTGATTCTATCATGTCTGTGTTGTTTGTGATCTTGCATGCTCTCCGTTGTTAGTAGCTATCTTGGAGTGACAAAAATCTCTTCGTTTATAGATTTGGTGTTCATGCCTCTAGTTTCCAAGGGAAGTGATAGAAATCTCTTCGGTTGTAGATGCGGTTTGTCCACTAGGGAGAAAACAATGGTCTCTTGTTCATGGAACAAGTGGATTGTTTACCTCACATACTTTTCTTAAAGTAGTTCGTTGTATGTTGCTTGCAACTTAATACTGGAGGGGGTTCAGATGATAACCTGAAGGTAGACTTATAGTCATAGATGCAATTGGATGGCAGTCTATGTATCTTATTGTATTGCTCAATCGAATCTCATAGGATCTTTCTGACTAGTATTGCATTGTTATGCATTGCTCAGTTCCTATCAATTGCCCTTCTGTAATTTTTTTACCCTTCATGCCATGTTGTTTATCTAAGGAGAGCACCTCTAGTGAACTATGGACCCCGTTCCAATCTTTACCATTGATACATCTTTCGTTGTTACTGTTTACTTGTTGCAAACAACCATTAACTTCCACACCATATAGTTAATCCTCTATTACAGCAAACCGATGAGCTTAATAACCTTACTGTTCGCTGGGACAAAGTCTTGAGTTTGTGTTGTGCAGGTTTTCACGTTGCTTGCAACACCTTTGAGACGTTTTCTTCCTCCTTCTGGTTCGATAACCTCGGTCTCTACTGAGGAAAAACTTGCTGATATGCTCATCACACCTTGCTGTTGGGGTTTCCAACGAAGTGCACCACACACAGCCAACACTGATGCGGCCTCCATGGCCACCGCCTCCTTGGCGGCGACGTGGTGTATGTGGCGCACCGCCCATTGAGCGGCCACCGTGGAGGCCGCTTCGGCCACATGACCTTCCTCCTCGAAGACCAAGACCTGCGCCTCGCTCATGCACCTTGCCAGCAACGTGGCCACATGGCTTGGGAAGCGGGTGCGGCACATATCACGGATCTTGGTCCAGTTGGTGATCTTGCGGTGAGGCATGGCTGCTGGTGGCTGGCACTTTTTCGGCTGCATGTTTGCTCTTGCTTTGGTCTTGTTGTCTCCGCCGCGCTGGCAACCGTCTTCTATAGACTGTGGTGAAGGCATGAAACGGCCAGGAAGGCATGTGAAATTTCCTGGCCGCGGGAAATAAGGCATGCGCAGGGAACGATGACGGGAAACGCGGCCGGCATTGATAGCCGACGTCACGTCGCCATTAACGTTTCATCGCGAGAGTGTCAAGCGGTGACAGCGAGAGAAAGACAGACAAATATGTCACACCATTTGGCGTGGTCGGCCGAACAGGCTGAACCCAGTGCAAAAGTGATCGCAACCGGATTCAAAACGGACAGATATACAGACTCGACCGAATGGGTCAACCATGTAGAGATGCCCTTAAGAGACTGATTAATTCCACTGGTTCGGCAGGGAGGATATGGCCGGGCATGTAATAGAGCAGTCGCATCAGTCATGGTGGTTGTGTGACGGAATACTAGTATTTTGTAGTAGGTACATGAGGTGTAGCTCGTTCTCATGTGTTGGAAGTCTTATCCATGGAAACTGCCCATGTGCCCATGACGTGTTGTTGGAACCACATATCATATATAAGCGAAACAGAGAGCCAAACAAACTTGGCTTCTGAAATCATGAAAGAGTTGAATTATAAAACACCGTCATAATTAAGGACACTTTGAATAGTACTATCTCATTTTGGGTATACCTAAATATTTATTTTGGGTATAATCACAATACAAATTAGTGTATAAGATCTACTTATAATTGAATAATTAAGTTTTACATTCACGGGACGATAGATTTGAAACTAGTAATAATTTTTTTTTGACTCTTTCAACTCTGGATCGAGGAGGATGAGGACCCGTTATTGGCCTTAGCGGCAAGTTCCAACTTCTTCAGACCTACCATCTGGATAGGCTAGAAACAATTGACGTGCGATCGAGATTCTCTTTGAATTATCGATCCGTAGATTTGGAAGCTAGGGACCGACTAGTACTGTATTTGATACCATGCATATATCTTGGAAAGTGCCTGTCTGCGAGGAACACACAATTTTAATTTGTGCTGACGACCAACGACGACTATATTAGAAACTTATTAGCTAGGTTCCCTGGCTTTGCCGGCATCAAAAGATGCTGGACCTTCTTGCATCTAGCTACACTCCATGCTGGACCTTGCATCATGGAATCAAATGGAAAAACATTATCTTTTAGGACGGACGGACGGACGGACGGAGTACTCTTCTTCCTTGACCTTACAACCTTGTCTGCATCCACCGATGGAGAGAGCTCTAGATAGGCGTTTAGCATTTATTTTCAGCAAAAAAAACAAAAGAAAAACTATATAGTAGTATTTACACGCGATGGCCTATGAATTTATTAGTGGCCTATATATTAGTAGAGACTGTTTCCACTGGTGGTCAGCATACGGCAGGGCACAAGCAGTCGAATAAGCAGTCAAGGTTGCCCGACATATATATTGATACTTTTTTTTTTGTTTTGAGATAGATGGTCCTGGAATAATACTATTTTGTTGCATGACGCGTCGTGTTGGAAGAGAGCCAAAAAAAAAAAAACTTGGCTACTGCAGAAACCATGCATGCATGAATAATGAGTCATATATAAGCGCATGCACTTTGTTGTATATGGGACATATTATATAGTTATCTTATGTGTGAACAAAAGTTTTTGGTACCACGTGAAAAATTATTTAAGTCGTATACTGTGCATGTGTGAGGAAAAGTGTTGTGACGCGTACACACCATTTTCTTAGTTACAACCAAACAAGCACGAATTAGATCTAATTAATGTTAAGAAGGGGGTGGTATCCGTCCGATGCCTGCTATATATATACAGGACACACCAGCACCCCACTTACCTCATGCATCTCCCTAGCTGAGCTCGAATCGAATCATGGAGTTCAATAATGCCTACTCCACGGCCCTGCTTGCCCTCTCCGTCCTCCTCCTGCTCCGCTTCCTCCTCGTCGGCAAGAAGAATACCAACAGGCTCCCTCCGAGCCCGACGGGCATTCCCTTCTTCGGCCACCTCCACCTCCTGGACAAGCCCTTCCACGCCACTCTGTGCCGCCTCGCCGCGCGCCACGGGCCCATCTTCTCGCTGCGCCTGGGCTCGCGCAGCGCCGTCGTGGTATCCTCGCCGGCGTACGCCAAGGAGTGCTTCACGGAGCACGACGTCACCTTCGCCGGTCGCCCGGACCTCCCATCGCTGACGCTCATCTCCAAGGAGTACGGCGGCGCCGTGCTCAGCACCCTCAGCCATGGCCCGCAATGGCGGACCCTCCGCCTCGTCGCGGCTGTGCACCTGCTCTCCGCGCATCGCGTGAGCTGCATGTCCGACGTAATCTCCTCCGAGGTCCGCGCCATGGTGGTGCGGCTGCGCCACGCAGCCGCGGCCTCCCCTCGCGTGCAGCTCAGGCGGAGGCTGTTCGAGCTCTCCCTCAGCGTGCTCATGGAGACCATCGCGGACACCAAGACAACTCTTGGCAATACCGATGATGTCGACTACACCGACGCCGGAACAGACATGTCCATGGAAGCCAGGGAGTTCAAGAAGGAGGCGGACGCCATCAACGAGCACCTTGGCACGGCCAACCTGTGGGACTACCTCCCTTTCTTGCAGTGGTTCGACGTGTCCGGAACCAAGAAGACGATCCTAGCCGCGTCGAGCAGAAGGGACGCGTTCCTGCAGGGGCTCATAGACTCGGAGCGCCGGAAGGTCGACAATGGCGATGGCGGGGAGAAGAAGAGCATGATTTCCGTATTGTTGTCGCTGCAGAAGAAAGAGCCAGAGGTGTACACCGATAAAATGATCATGGGTCTCTTGGTCGTAAGTTCCTTCACTTCCTCCTCATGCATGTTTTAACGAGGCTGTAAACCAACCTCACAATTAAACTCAACATACAATCTTACTAATATTTTATTGATTAATTTGGTGCAGAATTTATTCACGGCAGGAACGGGGACCACTTCAATTGCTGTAGAATGGGCGATGTCCCTACTACTCAACAACCCAGAAGTGCTCAAAAAGGCACGGACGGAGATCGAGGCATCGGTCGGAAAATCCCGTCTTGTCACGGCCGAGGACGTACCGCGCTTCACTTACCTTCGGTGCATCATCAACGAGACCCTCCGCCTCTACCCACCCGTGCCGCTGCTGCTGCCACACCAGTCAACTGCGGACTGCAAGGTCGGAGGCTACCATGTCCCGAAAGATACGATGATCATGGTTAATGCATATGCCGTCCATAGGGACCCGACCATGTGGGAGAACCCCCATGAATTCAGGCCGGAGAGGTTTGAAGACGGCAAGGCCGAAGGGCTGCTCTTGATACCATTTGGGATGGGGAGGCGTAAGTGCCCCGGGGAGGCAATGGCTTTGAGAGTGGTAGGGCTTATACTAGCGGCGCTGATACAGTGCTTTGACTGGGACCAGGTGGATGGCGTGCAGGTGGACATGACGGAAGGACCAGGGACATCGTTTAGTGCTCCCAAGGCCGTGCCATTTGAGGCCATTTGCAAGCCGCGTAAACTATAAGTGATGTGCTTCAGTAGATTCGATGATCTTCGTGGCATTGCTTATGTTCCGTTAATGAAAGGGGAGTTAGTAGTAAGCGTTTAGTAGTACACATATAGATGACAAAGATATTGCGGCTGTGTTCAATGTAATATGAGTATATTCATAATATTGATCGGTATGTTTTTGTTTGCTCATCATGTACCGTCGTTATAATAAAAAAAGAGAATTTCTTATTTGACATTGCTTAAAATATTTATATCCTATTTGACCCTCCAAAAACTTTTTCTTCCCTATATAACACAAGACTAAAATTTCTTTCTCTATATGACACTCAAGTACAATTTGAAACCTACTGTTAACTTGAGATGTAAGAAGATGCTTTTGCCCCCATACATTATGCGAGAAGAAGTACTATTCAAATGCAACAATATATCTGGTCATCATGGTTAAATAACCAAATGAGAGAACACATATTCAGCCACAAAAGCAATTTTAATTCCAAAACACGCACTAGTGCAAAACGGGGCATTAGTCCCGGTTCGGGAGGGCCATTAGTCCCGGTTTTCTAACGAGGACTACGGGTTCGGGACTAAAGGTCCCCCTCTCTAGTCCTGGTCCCTTCCCGAACTGGAACAAAAAACGCTCCACGTGGCTATGGTGCAGAGCGGGGGGTCGAGGACAATTAGTCCCGATTCGTATTACGAACCGGGACAAATTGAGTTCTGCCGTGGCAGCGGCTGTCTGCCGCAGCAGAGTTTTCGGGCATTTTTCTGCCGCGGTAGAAGAGGGAGAGCGAGCGAGGTTTGGCGTTTGTTATAGGAACCATTACAGAACATTGTCATGAATATAGAGATCGAAGAGTGAAATCTTTCTTCGTTCTTTGGTCGAACATATTACATACAGTACGCACGTTCATGCATATACACAATATAATTTCTCTTACACGATCCCTATTGTATAAATACAAGTTCTCGATGGTATTCTCATTGGATCTATGACCTCCTTAACTAAGAATCCCGCTAATTCCTCTTGAATAGCTCATATGCGATCCTGCTCTAAGAGACAGTTCCGAATCCCCGAATCCGTTCAATCTAACTTAAAGAAGGGGATCAATATATATGAATGAAACTCAACACAATTGATGGTAATAAAATAAGATTATAAACATTGTTGACGTACTTCAAGTTGTTGCCTAGCTCTGTTTTTATCATAGGTCGTCTGACGAATGAACTGGCAAACGTAGTATCCACATAAATTACAGGCGGGGGTTTGCGCATGCAGGTGAGAAATGCGGGGGAGAGGGGGTTCCCCGGGAGGGCTTGCTAGGCTGCCAGGCTTGCTGGGCCAAAAGGGTGGCGCCTGCTTTTATTTTTTTCTCTTTGCCTTTTTCTTTTTCTAATTTGATTTTCCAAATGACATTTGAATGGCTTTTTCAAATCCAAATGAATTCAATCCTTCACAAAAAATTTGTATGGTGATCCTAGTATTCAAAAGTGTGTCAACCACATACATTCACTCAAAAAATTATTTTGAGGTCATTTTTAATAGAAATTTAACATTATTAGGTTACAGTTCTTAAGATGAGGTCATTTCACTCAAACCATGATGACATGAATTATTTTGACCAGGCATTTTGAGTGAATGTAACCTAATAGAACCATTTGGATGTAACCTAATAAAAAATTTCAAAGTTTTTTGAGTGAATGTAACCTAATAGAACCATTTGGATTATTAGGTTATATAAAAATGGTTCTATTAGGTTACAGTTCTTAAGATGAGGTCATTGTTGGAGATATGCCCAAGAGGCAATAATAAAGTGGGTTATTATCATATCTTCATACTTATGATAAATGTTTACATACCATGCTATAATTGTATTAACATGAAACATTAATACTTGTGTAAATTGTAAACATAAAAGAGTCCCTAGTAAAGCCTCTTGTTAAACTAGCTTGTTGGTTAATATATGATCGTGGTTTCCTGATCATGAACATAGAGATGTTATTAACAACAGGGTCATATCATTAGGATAATGATGTGATGGACATACTCCTATAGTTAAGCGTAGCATAAAGATCAAGTCATTTAAATATAGTTCATTTGCTATAAGCTTTCTGATACATAGTAACCTAATTCCTTCGACCATGAGATCATGCATATCACCTTTACCGGAAGGATGCTTTGATGACATCAAACACCACAACCGTAACAGGGTGGCTATAAAGGTGGCATTGAGTGTTCGGAAAGTATTGGTTGAGACACATGGATCAAGAGTGGGATTTGTCCATCCATATGACGGATAGATATACTCTGGGCCCTCTCGGTGGAATGTCATCCAATTAGCTTGCAAGCGTGTGACTGGCTCACAAGGGATCACATACCACGGGAACGAGAAAAGAGTACTTATCAGTAACGAGGTTGAACTAGGTATGCAGAGATACCGACGATCATAACTTCGGATAAGTAAACTATCGTGAGACAAAGGGAAATTGGTATCGTATGTAAGTGGTTCATTCGATCACAAAGTAATCGTAGAAATATGTGGGAGCCATATGAATTTCCAGATTCCTCTATTGGTTATTGATCGGAGAAGTGTATCGATCATGTCCGCATAATTCACGAACCGTAGGGAGACTCACTTAAGGATTCGACGTTGTTTGAGTAGTTATGGAATGATGTGTAAGAGACCGAATGTTGTTCGGAGTCTCGGATGGGATATCACGAGGAGATCCGGAATGGTCCGGAGAATAAGATTCATATAAGGAAAGTCCTGTTTCGGAGTTCGGGAATGGTTCCGGTGTTTTTCATCGGGAATGTTCTAGAAAGTTCCGGAATGTCCGGCACTCCAGAGGGGAAGGGTACATGAATGTGTCATATCAAGTTGGAATGATTGCATCATGTACTAGGTGTCATCGCTGTACAAAATAAAGGGTTTAATCAAATCCTAGTTTGAAAAGTCAAACGCCAATTTAAAAAGTCAAACGGCTATTTTGGAAAGTGGAGAAGAAGTGGGAAACCGAGTTGGGGAGGAGTTCCTCCTCCACCGCCGGCCCACTAGGGATCCGAGTTGGGGAGGGACTCCCTCCCCTTGGCCGGCGCCTCCCTCCACCTATATAAGGAGGGGCAGGGCTCCCCTCCTAGACACACAAGTTGCCTCCCTCTAAACCTAAACCCTAGCCACAGCCTAGGTTTTCTCCCAAGGCGCCGAGTTGGGGCTTCTAGGTGCCCTAGACGCCGGCCTAGCCCCTTCTACTTGGTGTGTCTAAACCCTAGAACACCAAGAGCTCTCTCATAGTCCACCATACTCGCTCCGGCTTAAGGCGAAGCCCTGCGAGATCTCCCCTCTACTTCCGGTACCACGCCGTCGTGCTGCCGGAATCGCGAGGAGAGTGCTACAACCTCCACTGCCTGCTGGAACAAGGGAGAGGAAGGTCTTCGTCGAGTACCGAACGTGTGACCGACTGCGGGAGCGCTGCCGGAACGCAGCGCCGGAAGGATCGTCTACGCGATCTTGAGATCGGCAAGAGTACGACTACATCACCCACGAGAATCTGCTCTCGTTAACCGCTTTGGAATCTTTGAGGGTGAGTTCCTCTATCGACTCGTTGCTACAATCTAGTAGATAGATCTTGGCTTGTTTGTTTGCATGCGGTAGAAATTTTTTGTTTTCCATGCTACGAACCCCTACAGTCATTTTCACTCAAACCATGCCCTATACATATATAATAAAAGGGGTATCAAAATGCCATGATGACATGAATGCAATAACATGATTTTGCATTTGATGAAATTTGGGATGTTACAGTTCTTAAGATGTCTGGTCACGCCAATAAGCTCCAAAGCTTGGGAATAGTGATTCCTAATGCATTGGGAATTCATCGTGTCCTCCAATCACTACCCCCCAAGTTACAAGAACTTTGTGATGAACTACAACATGCAACGCATTGATAAGTCGTTATGTAGGGGTTCGTAACATGGAAAACAAAAATTATCTACCACATGCACACAAACAAGCCAAGATCTATCTTCTAGATTGTAGTAACGAGTCGATTAGAGTACTCACCCTCGAAGATTCCAAAGCGGTTAACGAGAGAAGATTCTCGTGGGTGATGTAGTCGTACACTTGCTGATCTCAAGATCGCGTAGACGATCCTTCCGGCGCTGCGTTTCGGCAGCGCTTTCGCAGTCGGTCACACGTTCGGTACTCGATGAAGACCTTCCTCTCCCTTGTTCCAGCAGGCAGCGGATGTTGTAGTTCTCCCCTCACGATTCCGGCAGCACGACAGCGTGGTGTCGGAAGTAGAGGGAAAATCCTGCAGGGCTTCGCCTAAGCCGGAGCAGGTCATGGTGGATCTAGGGTTTCCGGCAATCTATGGATTAGAAGGCCAGAGAGGAGGAGGCATGGCCAGCGGCGGCTAGGGAGGCGACGGCGAGCCGGCGGCGGTGCGGCAGCGGCGAGCGGCGAGCGACGGCGGTGACGCTGGGGGGCGGCACGGCGGCTAGGTGGGGAGGGGCTGGTGTAGTCTCTCCTTGGGGCACCCCCTCCCCTCTATTTATGAGAGGGAGGGCAGCTTGGGAGAGATGAGTTTGAACCTTCCCCAACTCCCTCTCCTTGTTGGCTTGTGGTGGAGGGAAAGAAGGATTCTTTCCTTTCTCCACCAGGATACATTGTCTCAGCTTGATTTCTTTCTTGCTAATGCCCAACCAAGTGACCTAGGACATGATTCAATCATTCCACTTATCCATGACACATTCATGTACCCTTCCCCTTCCGGTCTGGTGAACCTTCTAGACCCTTCTAGAACCTCTCCGATGAAATCGTCGGAATCATTCCCGAACTCAGGAATTATACTTTCCTTATATGAATCTAATTCTCCAGACCATTCTGTATCTCCACGTGATATCCCGGATCCCATCTGAGACTCCGAACAACATTCGGTCTCCCTACTTACATTCCATATCTACTAAACAACATCGAATCCTTAAGTGTGTCTCCCTACGGTTCGTGAATTATGCGGACATGACCGGACACCTCTCCGATCAATAACCAATAGAGGAATCTGGAAATTCATATGGATCCCACATATTTCTATGATTACTTTTCAATCGAATAATCCACTTACATACGAGACCAATTTCACTTTGTCTCGTGATAGTTTACCTATCCGAGGTTTGATCGTCGGTATCTCGGCATACCTAGTTCAACCTCGTTACCGATAAGTACTCGTTTCTCATTCCCGTGATATGTGATCCCTTGTGATCCAGTCACATGCTTGCAAGCTAATTGGATGACATTACACTGAGAGGCCCCAGAGTATATCTATACGTCATATGGATAGACAAATCCCACTCTTGATCCATGTGCCTCAACACATACTTTCCGAACACTCAATGCCATCTTTATAGCCACCCAGTTATGGTGTGGTGTTTGATGTTATCAAAGTATCCTTCCAGTGATGGTGATTAGCATGATCTCATGGTCGAAGGAATTAGGTTACTATGTATCAAAAAGCTTATAGCAAACGAACTATTTAAATGACTTGATCTTTATGCTATGCTTATCTATAGGAGTATGTCCATCACACCAATCTCGTAATGATATGATCTTGTTGTTAATAATATATCAATGTTCATGATCGGTAAACCACGATCATCTATTAACCAACAAGCTAGTATTACAAAGAGGCTTTACTAGGGACTCTAATTTTAGTTTACAAATCACACAAGTATTAATGTTTCTGGTTAATACTATTATAGCATGAATGTAAACATTTATCATAAACACAAAGATATAATAATAACCGGGGATGGGGATGTCGTAGAAGAAAACCACAAAGATTTATCATAAACACAAAGATTTATAGCATGTCGTAGAAGAAAACCACAACACTAGATGGGGATGTTAGTGATGTGTAACAATGTATTAAATATTTTATGTAACTATATGTGTATTAACTCTCAAATAGTTTTGTATTAGTTATTCAAATTCAAGCACTTTTCATGTTGAAAGTTTTGTCAGATTCGAAAATATGCAAAAGACATGAGTTAATGCATTTTTAGTTGAAAATAGCAAAATAGTTAATAGTTAGAATAATTACTTTGGAAAACATAAAATGGTTTTGGACTAGTTATTCAAATTAAAACACTTTTCATGTTGAAAGTTTTGTTAGTTTCGAAAATTTGCAAAAGATATGAGTTAATGCATTTTTAGTTGAAAATGACAAAATGGTTAATAGTTTGAATAGTTAGAATAATAATTTTAGAAAACAGAAAATGGTTTTGAATTACGTATTCAAATTCAAACACTTTTCATGTTGAAAGTTTTGTCAGATTCAAAAATATGTAGAAGTTATTCAAATTCATATTCAAACACTTTTCAAATATCCAAAAGATGGCAGATTAGGAAATAGTATATGAATTATTATATTTTAATGGGTAGAATATATTTTTATGATCATTTTGGTATATAATATGTATTTTAAATAATAAAATATGTTTTTCCAAGATTTATACTTAATAGAATATTTGTTAAACAATAAATTATTTTATTTAATTTGTATAACAAAGTATGATAATAGATTTAAATTATATATTTTATTTTTCTGAAAATTTTGATATATAATACATAATTTTTTCAATTATAGTATAATAGATATTGATTTTATAAATTTTACTTATTTTTCGGATTTTCTAGCAGACATATTACAAAATATCCATTAGTCCGAGTTACAACCACCAATTCGGACTAAAGGTCAGCCTCGCGCGTGAATTCCAGCGGGCGGTCGAAAAACCTTTAGTCCCGGTTCATAGCTATAACCGGGACTAAAGGGGGTATCTTTAGTCCCGGCTGTAGCTACAGACAGCGACAAAAGGAAAAGGTCCTTTTGTTGCTGTCTGTAGCTGCAGCTGGGACCTTTTCCTTTTGCCGCTGTCTGTAGCTGCAGCCGGGACTAAAGATACCCCCTTTAGTCCCGGTTATAGCTATGAACCATAGCCCCTCCCCAGTTGCGGCTAGCAACCTGAACTTGGGGAAAATCGAGCGAAACTTCGTACCACCATTGTATGCAAGGAGGAGGAGCACGCGCCATCGCCAGCAACCGCCATGCCGCCGCTAGCAATCGCAAGGAGGAGTCAAAACCGTCAACTTCATGCTCGCTGATGAGACTGAGGAACCTTCGCGCTGTCGTCGATCTACAGGGAGGAGGAGGGCGCCACACCTTCGCCTGTAAAGGAGGAGGAGGCTGCTGCCGATTTGCAAGGAGGAGGAGGGAGCGCGCCTGCATTTTATGCAAGAATGAAGTGGAGGGCACCGCCATCGCTGCAAGGAGGGCACCACCAGTACCGCACACCATTGTCTTCAAGAAGGAGGTGATCTCGCTCTCCCTCTTTTTGATTTTTACATTAATTTTTAATAGTTTACCACATTTTGTAGAATATGCTAGTTTATTTAGATATGCTAGTTTATTTTGTTGAATATTTCTATTTTATTTCATAGAATATGCTAGTTTATTTTGGGTGGATTTAGGGGTGGGCATATTCAATAAACCATAAAATATAGGATTTATGTGGATTTAGATATGCTAGTTTATTTTGACGATTTAGGTGGATTATTTAGGATTATTGCTTAGAAAAGAGGATTATTCAAGATTATTGCTTAGAAATAGGATTATAGGATTATTATTTATGATTATTTAGGATTATTGCTTAGGAAATAGGATTATTTCTTAGAAAATAGGATTATTTAGGATTATTACTTAGAAAATAGGATTATTGATTAGTCTTTTATTGTGATTTTTTGTAACACTTACTTTTTTTGTAATATAGTTTTATTTTATTATTTTAATAAAATAGTCTTTTATTCATTTATTGTAAAACATTATATTATTATTTATATAAACAAAATTCTCATTATTATTTATTCATTTAGGGTTTAGGGTAGAAAGTAGAAATAGAAATAGGATTTTATAGAAATGTTATGTTAATACAAAATTGTTTTATTTTTATTTTGTATTAGTTAAGCAATAGATGGTAGAGACGGTGAATGACCCGTGGTAGATATTATACATGAGGTTTAAGGTTATTACGATGAAGCAGACGATGGTGGAGATGATGACTCACAATATCTATACTTGACTGGTAATGGAATGGAGGTAGAATAAAGAGATGAAGATTGCGTGACGACTTAACAAACTTTGGTGAGGTATATTAAGCATCACTAGTAGATGGATTAATTGATTTGTATATATATATATATATTAGTGAATGTTTCTTATCTTAGACCTCCGTATTGGGCTAGTCTTTTAAAAATAAATGAGGTTCGACCAGAAATATGACCAATGGTGCGCATCTTACCATTGAATTAGTCTCTGAGTTAGGCGAAGCGTTGGAGCCAAAACGAATGCAACTTCATTTGTACATCAATGCGGAGTGATTGTTAGGGACATCATCCCGATCACCACTCGAGATTGGAATAAGACAACAAAAGGAAAGGAAGTTGGAGATAGCTTTGTCGACGACGGAGCCAAAGATTGTCTTTGGAAATCGCTCATGACACATTTCACCCTACCAGTCTTGCAAACTGATGATCTCACACATGAACTAGTGTTGAAAGTCAAGGCGTGGGCTCTTAAAAAGATGGACTCACAATTCCACAGCTGGAATAAAAGATTATATCAAGATTATGTCAAGGACAAAAAAGCTCCAGAATTCACTAGCGCATTAGAGAATCAGCGGGATAACTGGGCCGCATTTGTGGAGTACAAGGATTCAAAATAAGTTAAGGAAAGGTCGGAAAATAATAAGATAAATGCTTTGAAAAAGAAATATCACCACAATATGGGGAAAAGTGTCTATAAGAGTGTCATGCCTAAGTGGGAAGAAACTAAAAAAACCCTGGTTGCTAAAGGGATCACTCCAGCTACACATGATTGGCCCTTGAGGTTAAGAAATTAGTTACTTGGGCATGGGACATCGTACGACCCACAAACAAGGGACATTATTGCAAAGAAAGAAATTGCTGGACCCAAGGATGCACTTGTTAAAGTGATGAAAGAGGTTCAAGAGGGGAAAATCCATCCCAAGAGAGAGAACGATGAGCCGACAAAGGCCCTCGGAAATCCTGAAAAGGAAGGACGAACACGAGGCCTTAGACCTTCTTTTCCATGGAAGACTGGGTTTCCTCAGGACATTGAAACTTATAGAAGCTGATCAAGAAAAACAAAGCGCCGGCAGGCGGAGGAGGCAGAGCGGTTGGCGAAGGTTGAAAGAAAAATGAGGAATTTCAAGCCATGTTGGAGCTGCATTAGGAGCACATTAATGAGCTTAGAGGACTGGGCCGACATCAAAATGCTACATTCGATAGTACGGCCAACCCTCATGATAAATGTTAGAAATAAGCATTTCTTCCGTGAAGATGATATATCTATTGACCTTGAAGAATTTTTTCAGTCATACAATGTAGACACCCTCAATAAATCTCCCATTAGTAGCTATTTTCTATAAGTGATATATTTCTATAACTAAGTCTCTCTAGCTCAGCTATATTTTTATGTAATTATCCTCACTTTATTATTTTGTACATTATTATGCAGAATGAAGATTCTCGAGTGTGAAAGATGGGGAATCTTTGATGTTGGGCTCGTTGACCCATATATCGTTAATTTTAAAACGATATGAGACCATCCCTAGGACACAGAGGAAATCTTGCTAATATTTCTAAAGAACCAAAATTCCTGTTTGGAAATAGCATTTCCTTACAACTTCGGGTGAGTGTTACTCTCTTATATACATTCACTTTTGCTTACTCGATGTTAAGTATAATTGATGAGTTAGACCGCGTATATAAAGGTCTGCAACTTCCACTGGATTCTACTAATCATTCAAATTGACGATGGAAGAGTTGATGTCATGGACTCATTAAATAAATAGCATGAAGAGTACAAAAGCGTGGTTCTGATCCTCCAGAGGTAATTTCAATCATTATCGCACTATATTGGCCCCTTTCGCTCATTCTGTGATATATCAAATAATTAATAACTCATTTATTCATTTTCTTTGCCAGGCAGGGTTTGGAAACTATTTATCAAGGATGAAGTCGGTGAATAGAAAGATCAGCCGAATTTTCGACGGGACAAGGTAAGTAGTCCTAGATAGATAGGTCAACGCATATATTTAATTCTAGTTTCAATATCATTATCATGCTTGATTATTATTCGATTGAATTCTATTCTTGTAAAGTGCTCGAGGTAGCCACCAGGAATTTATATGAATAATGTCTTCGAGTTTCTTTGCATGTCGACCAGTGAGCTGAGGAGAGATTAAAGACAAGTTGAAGTACGTAAACAATATATTCACCATTTTATTTGATGACCATCAATTGTGTTGAGTTTAATTCATAATTTTTTATGATAATTGATCTATTCATATTTATCTCCTTCTTTAAATATTTAGGGGACAAGCTCCTACAAGAGAACCGCCTACGAGCAATACAGGAGAAATTGGCAAGATTTTTCTTATGAATGTCATAAATGAAAAAGGAGGATATTATTGCCGCTAATGCCTCCATGTAATTTAATGATTTCCATATAACTTATGATCTCCATGTATATACCAAGTTATATATATGTATGCTTGTAAGAGAAATTATATTATATATGCATCAATATGTACAGTATGAAAAAGGAGAATATTATTGCCGCTAATGCCTCCATGTAATTTAATAATTTCCATGTAACTTAATGGTCTCCATGTATATACCAAGTTATATATATATGTATGCTCATAAGAGAAATTATATTATATATGCATCAATGTGTACAGTATGTAGTAGCATAGAATATGTATAAGAAAACTTGTTTGAAATAAAAACACAAAATAAAAAATAATTAAACACAAAACACAAAATAAAAAGGAAAACATGAAACCATAAACCCTAAAATCCATCTCCTGCCGTGGCAATCGATTGCCCCAAAATGCTACCCAACGCATTCGTGAAGCAACATAAAAGGCTTTTTTTCCCGGTTTGTAACATAATCGGGACCGGGGGTGGCTCTAGTCTCGATTTGACAGTCCCAGTTGGACAAACGGGACTAGAGACCGCCCCGACCTAGGACAAGAGGTCCGTTTTCTACCGCTGATCAATTATATTTGATACACCACATATATAAATAAATGCTTTTCAACATAGATTCAATAACTAAAGTATACATGTATTTTCTCAGTTATGTCTTTGTCAGTCTTTCCAACATAGAGGACGACGACCCGTTATTAGCCTTAGCAGCAAGAATTTTCAAGACGACCCGTCGTTGGAACGAAGGCAAGAGGTGCAGTCGCTATCTTCACCTGATCTTGCTGAGAAGCGGAAGATCGGACAATAATCTAGGCTTTCTTTTTGAATAGTTTCCATTGTTTTACCACACATGGTAGATTTGGAAACCATCTTGGAATGGACTCCATCGTGGAGGACAAGTGCCTTTCCCTGCGAGAGGAAGAGACAATATTGTGGCCATGACCATGTATGACGACGACGGCGACGACTGCAGTCAGGTTCCCTGGCTTCCCCGACGCCTCTTGGTGGTGACACGTCAAAATATTATATTGCGAGCAAGTAGGTGTGTTGTCAAAAGATGCTTATTTCACAACCATGCATGAATGCTATCTCTAAGGCCCTTCCTATTACTCCGTACTTTAGCCTTGGTCAAGATTAAACGTTGTTAGATTTGACCAATTATATAAAAATATATATATACAAATATCAAATTTATACTACTAGAAACATGATGAATTATAATTTAATATTATATTCATTTGGTATTGTAGATTTCGGTATTTTATCACATATACTTGTTCAAATGTTGCAAAGCTTGACTTTGACCAAGACTAACTTGCGGAGTAATATGAATTGCTCGTTTGAGTAATTAAGTACACATCATATATATTAGTAGTACTAAACTTAAACTACAGAATTATTAAACCACCAGCGTGCATGTTTCTCCAGTAAAAAAGGATGAAGTTCGATGCTCTAAATAACCAACAAATTTGGCACTTGTCTTTTTAACACAGCTTACAATTTTCGAGTTTTCTCTATAATTTTTTGCCTAGTTAATTAATCTTGAGTGTTGGAGGAGCAAAGACGGCGGCACGGCTTCAGCTCGCGCTAGTATCATGGTCACTAGCACTAGGTGCTCTATGAACCTATTTATAATTTTATTACTTTTAGTCTTCTTTTGTATTTTTGTTGATGATTATTAATAGATGTCAGCAGATCACCATCACCCATCGCCGATGCAGAGCCGACTCCGCTTCTCCACCACCCCTCGCCTCCACGGTTCGCTAGAGGGAAAATGCAGCAGAGTCGATCGACACCTGCATGACGACATGAACTACGCGCAGTTTTATTCAAAAATACAACAAGAGTCGTCGCCGCCCCCAAATCCACCCAGAGGAGTTTAAGCATGGCTGGGTACGAACCCTAACCTCCAGATTAGGCCGCAATGACGGAGCTCCAGCATCTATGGGCAGAAGGCCCACTACCGGCATAAAGCCACTAATCCTAACCCTAGCTACTTCGGCACCACTCCCTTTCCATCTCCGACCGACTAATCCGGTGGGAGTACCTGGGAGGGGCCCGCTCTTCATCCAGCCTCGTTTAGGAGCAGAGGAGCACTACTGCACTAGGGCGAGAGATATGAAGTCTAAAACTAGCCATGTGTAAATTAGTTTTACTTGTAGAAACTTGCTTCATTTCGAGGTGGCAAGGAGACGGAGTAAACTTGAGATGCATCTAGAGTCGATGACAGCAAGCATGGATGAAACAGAAAAATTGCCCGGAAAATAGAATCTTCAATAGGTCTATGGACAAGTAGTGGTAGGTGTAGAATTTGCATGGTCTTGTATTATACTCTTCTTGTTGATGACGTTGACCTTTTGACCTTGCATCAGCATCAGAAAATATGGTTGTATGCATCCACCCACCCAGCTCTGGGGTTTTAACCTTTTCTTCTTTTTAGAAAGAAAAAAAACTAGTATTTGCATACCAGTTGTGGTTGCACGAGTGGCCTATTAGTGGCACTTAGCGACTGATTCCACACAGCTGGTCAAGACGGAAGATATGGCCGGGCACTAGAGCTAGCAGTCGCATCTATCAGTCATGGTTGTCTGACGGAATACTACTATTTTGTAGTACATGATGAGGTGTGTAGCTAGCTTGTTCTCATGCATGTGTTGGAAGTCTTGTCCATGGAAACTGCCCATGTGCATGTTTGACGTCCCATGACGTTTTGTTGGAACCACACGTATCATATCAGGGAAGAGAGCCAAAGAAAACTTCGATTCTGAAACCATGAAAGACTTCAAATTATAAAACACCGCCATAAGCGCACTTTGAATAGTATCTCATTTTGGATAATACCTAAAAATTTATTTTGGGTATGCATAAAAATCTGATTTCTCTTCTTGGAAACAATAAAGGTGATGCCCATGTGTTATAATACTGGTGTATGATACTATCTATATAATGCATAATATCGTGTAGTAATAATATCATTGTTGTCTCTATTTAATTAATTTCAATGCAAATTAGTGTATAAGATCTTATTTATAATTAAATAATCTAATTTTACGTGCTATGATATTGTACTCCAACTGCACGCAGTTGACGTCTCAAAAAATAGATTTGAATCCAACTGCTGCGTACATACCGGGATAAATTTTGGCCTTGTTCCAACTTCCACGGAATGAAGCCAGGTAGAGGTAGGTGCAGTCGCTCTCTCTTCAGCTCATCAAATAAGACCTAGCTAGGTATACGATCTAGCTAGAAATAATTGACGTGCGATCGAGACTCTCTTTGAATTATTATCTGTAGGTTTGGACCTTTTTTTTTGGAAGGGGGGACCGACTACTGTATTTGAAACCATATATGTGCACAGTTGCTCCATCTTGGAAAGTGCCTGCCTGCGAGCGAGGAACATCATTGGAAACTTAGGTTCCCTGCCTTGGCCGGCGAGTGACACATCAAAAGATGCTGGAATTAATAGAGTCCATGACTACAAGCATGGAACAAAATGGAAAAATTGTCTCGATCCGCATTATCTTCTACTCTTCTTGATGACTTTGACCTTATATCTTTGTATGCATCCACATATGCACAGACGAGAGCTCTAGGCGTTAAACATTTCTTTTCAGCAGAAAAGAAAGAAAAAACTATTTGCATGCATGAGTGGCCCTATAATTTATTAGTGGCCTATTAGGGACTGTTTCCAGTACTGGTCAGCATACGGGCAATAGAAGTCGCATAAGTCAGGGTTGTCCGACACGACGACATTGATCCTGGAATACTATTTTGTTGCATCACGACGTGTTGGAAGTAAGCCAAAGAAACTTTGCTACAGAAACCAGGAATAAGTCATATATAAGCGCACTTGGACACAAAATTCTTTTCTTTGGGCGTGCCTAGAGTTCAATTGTGTAATTAAGATGTAACTACGTCTCTGTCATCTGAAATCATCCCAGCTACTATAAACAATTTTTAACCTCGTGAAAAAGAATATCTCATTTGAACAAAAGTTTGGTACAACGTTGAGAAAATTAAATATACTGTGTGAACAAAAGTGTTGTGATGCGTAAACCATTTTCTTAGTTAATTACAACCAACATGCAACTTTCGAACCTATCACGAGTTAGGTCTAATGGTGACACTATAGGAAACACCCCAGACGCCGACGGCCATATGCTACGCCGGCTGATTTCTATTGAGGCTGTCGGCGTAGCGTTGGGAGTCGGGCGGGCCAGCGAACGGGCCGTCGGCATAGAAAAAAATATCTGTCGAAGTAGACGGGCCGTCGGCGTAGTAGATAGGCCATGATGGTGATGCAATGACGTTAATGCTACACCGGCGGTATTTTCCCTTTTTGTCATTTAATACTAGAAAAATCATAACTTCATTCTAATTCATAAAAATACATATACTATATCAAAATTTGCAGAAAATAAGATCTATCTAAATGAACTCAAATATTACATATTTTTATTGAGAAAAATATAGAAATTACATATACTTTGTATAACACATTTTTTATTTTCCGAGGGCATTTTGTGAAGCAACCACAAAAATGCTAATTCAAAATGCTGCCACCCCATTTTTAAAAAAATACTAGACCAGTTTACATGGACAATTTTCCAATCGGGTTATCTCAAACCTTTTCGTCCATCCATGGTGAAAAAGACAAATGTCTGCCGAATCGGGAGGAAGTGAGTCTGTTCGAACTAAATGTACATGAACTAATGCTCATGATTTTTTGAAAAAAAAACATTTTTAGACTCACAATATATGTTTCTTCAGAGATACAAGCAAGTTTTCGTGAGTCTCATCACATATCTTCATGCCCGCCATTTTGACCATATTTTGAAACATAAAATTATGAAACGGGCATAAGAAATTAAAAAACGGACCGAAAAATATAAATCCTTTGCGTGGTGTTATATTATGTGACACAGTTGCAACGAAAAATACCAAACTTCGTAAATTGATTATGTCTCAATAAAACCTTCACAAATTGACCTATCATTTTTGAGATTTCCTGGTCATCGGGTCAAATGACCAATGTTATGGCTAGAATCAGGGCATATTTTGTGATATTGTTCCCATATTGAGAAAGTTTTCCTTTTCATCGAAAGCCATTTTCTATTTTCCATTTTTTGAGCGCAAAAACGTGGTGTTTTGTGAAGCAACCACAAAAATGCTCATTCAAAATGTTACCATCCTATTTTTCAAAAATACTAGACCACCTTACATGGACAATGTCTCAATCGGGGTACCTCAAACCTTTTTGTCCATCCCTGGTGAAAAAGAAAAATGTCTACCGAATCGGTAGAAAGTGGGTCCGGTTTCAACTATATGATCTAATACTTATGTTTTTTCAAATCATTTTTTAGACTCACAATATAATGTTTTTTCAGATATCCAACGCAACTTTTAGTGAGGTTCGTCACATATCTTCATGCACGCCGTTTTGATCATAGTTTGAAACGGGCATAAGAAATTTAAAAATGGTTCAAACAATATAAATCCTTCGCGTGGTGTCATGTTATGTGACATAGTTGCAAGGAAAAATAAAAAGCTTGGTAAATTTATTTTGTCTCAAAAACCTTCACAAAATGACCTATCATATTCGAGGTTTCCTAACTTTCGGTCAAATGAGCAATGGTATGGCTAGAATTAGGGCGTAGTTTGTAATACTATGCCCATATTGTGCACGTATGTGCATCATAGGATGAAGAATAATGTTGCAGGAGAAAGTTCTCCTTTTCGTCGCACGAAAAAACCATTTTCCATTTTTCGATTGCCAAAAACATGGTGTTTTGTGAAGCAATCACCAAAATGCTTATTCAAAATGCTACCATTCCATTTTTCAAAAATACTATACATGAACAATGTCCCAACCTGAGTATTTTAAACCTTTCCGTCCATCCCTGGTGAAAAAAACAAATGTATACCGAATCGGTAGTAAGTGCGTCCGGTTTAAAATACAAGTATATGATTAAATGCTCATGATTTTTGAAAAAAAAAATTTAGACTGACAATATGATGTTTTTTCTGAGATCCAACGCAAGTTTTAGAGAGGCTCATCACATATCTCCATGCCCGCCGTTTTGATCATAGTCTGAAACGGAATTTTTTTGGAACATGCAAACGAAATTTGAAAACGGTCCAAACAATATAAATCTTTCGCATGGTGTCATATTATGTGACATAGTTGTAAGAAAAAATACCAAACTTGGTAAATTGGTTATGTCTCAAAAAAACCTTCACAAAATGATCTATTATGTTCGAGGTTTTCTGGCTTTCAGGTCAAATGGCCAATATTATAGCTAGAATCATGGCATAGTTTTGTGAGACTATACCCATATTATGCACGCATGTGCATTATGGGATGACGAACAATGTTGCAGGAGGAAGTTTTCCTTTTTGTCGTATGGAAAAGTCATTTTTTATTTTCTAAGCGCCAAAACAGAGTGTTTTATAAAACAACCACCAAAATGCTACAACCCTATTTTTCAAAAATATTAGACCATCTTACATGTACAATATTCCAACCGAGGTATCTCAAACCTTTCCGTCCATCCTTAATAAAAATACAAATGTTTATCGAACCGATAGGAAGTGGGTCTAGTTTGAACTACATGTACGTGATCTAATGCTTATAATTTTTTGCAAAAATCATTTTTAGCCTGATAATATGATGTTTTTTCATAGATCCCATGCAAGTTTAGCGTGGATCATCACATATCTAAGAATGTTTATGCCCTCCGTTTTGATCAGTTTTAGGAAAAAAATATTTATTTTATTGTCATTTGAATTTAAGATTATTATTAATTATTCAATTTTGTTTACTTAAATAATTGTTTGAAATTTTAAAAATAAAGACGTGTAGCACTATAGTGTAAGGTTTAATGGAATTGATATGATAGTATTATCAGCAAGGTCTAATTTTTTTATTAAAACTTTGTCCGAAAGGAACAGAGAAGTTAAACGTGCTATGACAGGAGTAGTGTTAGGATGAACGATCGATGAGAAAGTTTGACCATTAGTGTAATTTAATTGAAGATTAAGCATAATTAGAGTTTAAAAATTTGCTTATAAAATTAACAGTGAAAAATTAAAAAAAATAGAAAAGAAATTTAAAAATTTCTTAGAAAAAATAAAAATATAAAATTTAAAAAATAATAATAAAAACTAGGCCGACAGCTAAACCATCGGTGTATCCTAACAGCAGTCTAGGTGAGTCCCATGTAACTATGCCGTCAGCGTAACCATATACGCCGACTGCTTTATTACGCCAACGGCCACCATCGGTATAGACTATGCCGACGGCAATTTAGACTATGCCGTCCGCGTAGTTACGTGTTCCTGTAGTGTAAGCGGGGCGCTGAGATTTAGAAACTTTTTTGGAAACTTGAGAACTATGAAATCCATCATCAAACTTTAAGCCCGGCTAGCAACCCCACCCCGGATCGGACTTCTCACTATGAAATCCATCATCAAACTTTAAGCCCATTTGAGGCCATTTGCAAGGCGCGTAAACTATGAGTGATGTGCTTCCGTAGATTCAATCATCTTCGTAGTATTGCTAATGTTCCGTTAATAAAATGGGAGGCAATAGTAACCGTTTATTAGTAGTAGTACACACATAGATGACAAAGATATTGCGGCTGTGCTCAATGTAATATGAGTATATTCATACTATCGTTCGGTATCTTTTTGTTTGCCCATCATGTACCGTACTTATAATGAAAACGTCCTTTATCAATAATTTACTTTATTTTTCCTAATGTTTATATATCATATTTGTTTCTTCAAAATAAACTAGTACTGAAAACAATCCAAACAAGCTAGCGCGCTCGCTTTTATAGGCACGGTCAATCACGGTGTGAATGGAGGAGACATACATCATCCAACGTCCTCTGTTTAGCCCTCCAAGACTTGTCATGAAAATTAAGTACTTCAATCTGACATTAAATTTATTATGGATAGCCTTCGCTCCAATTGCTCCGCCCTCCACCATCACCATGAAGAAAAGTTTTGTCACAAGAGTTGAAGTAAGTTTCCGATGATCTACACTAGCCTTAGCCTCCCTTCAGTCCCTCCATATATGGGTGTCGACCGCCCCCTTGGCCAATCCGACTAGGGGGGAAGTAGTGTCCCGGTTGGACTCCCTCCCACCAAATCGACTTAGAGCATCTCTACTTGTTGGAGGGCCCCAAGCCAAAATCCGGTAAAAAATTTCACCGGATGGATAAATTTTTCAGCCTAATTAAGGGCCTAAGGGCCTAGATCATGCCGAGGATCCGGTAGAACTGGGCGTCGTAGTCGCCATCATTGACGCTGTTATCGTCGCTAGGCGGGTGGCAGCTGCTTCCCTGGCCCGGGTCGTTGACTCGTGCGGGCCAGCTGCTCGGCCTGCCTTTGTCGGAGTCGTTGTCGCCTAGGACGACGATGTTGCTGCGGTGACGGGCCTAGCGATTGGCGGCACGTAGGAGCGCCCGCTGGCGGGCTGCCTCCTCCCACTCGTACTCCGCTTTGGACCAGGCGAGAGAGTCGACGAGCCGCATCATCGACACGTCATTGTGGGAGGCTTCTATCGCCAGCCTGAGGACGTAGTTGTCCTGCTCGTCCTCCGGCGTGTCCACCGGCTCCCTCTTCGGCCGGACGAGGCGGAGTCGCCCGGAAGGAGTAGAGGGTTGTGGCGGCGGTGAGGCATGGGGACAACTGATGGTGATGCCATGCATGGTCTGTGGGGGTTGGCGATGCGTCGGAGCCCTCGCCGAAGAGGGCAGAGAGGACGTCTCGCGCTTCATTGGTAGAACCCACAGCGCGACGCGTCGCGCCTCGCCGGAGGAGCGGGAGGCCGAGAAAGACGGGGAGAAGGCTAGGATCCCATCCTCTTTGGCACCCAGGAGCTGCCACGTCGGCACGAGGAGCTCACCAGAATCCTCGCTGGGTACGTGAGACGGGGCAAGTGATACGCCCAATTTGCATCACCATTCTATATCATAATTTACCTCTATTCATTGATATTTGTCTTATTATGAGGTATTACTTATGGATTTTCATCGATTTATGCATGTTGGATGATTCTTGGAGGATGGACTGCCGGAGTCTGGATTCTGATGGAAAAGAAGGCGTTTCGGTGCAATTTCACGAAGATCAGAAAAATACCAGAAAAATATGGAAACATATTATTTTACCGGAGGAAGACTGGAGCCAGAAGGAGGAGCGAAGGGGGGCTGCAGGGGCCCAAACCCCCTAGGCGCAGGCCCACCTGAGGCCGCGCCTGGGGTTGGTTTGGCCCATCTGCTCGGCCTCCGACTCTCCCCCTTCGCCTATAACTTCCCTTCAGAACCCTAATGCAGAGGGGGGGGGGGGACCACAGATAGATTTCCGCCGCCTCTGGGGGCGGAAAACACCGAGAGAGAAAGATCTCTCCGGCAGACAGATTTCTGCCGGGGGAATTCCTTCCCGGAGAGGGTAGACTGTCGCCATCAACACCATCATCAAGCTAGGCTTCATCGGGATCAGCATCATCATCATCATCACCACTCCGTCCCGCTGTAACAATTGTGTTGGATATTGCTTAGTTCATTAGAGGAAACTTTCCCGGTGTTAATTACTATTGTAGTTGATGCTTGTGAGTGGAACCATTGGATTATTGTTTATGTTCAGATTGTTATCCATTACCATATCATCTTTGATTTTAATCCATATGATGTCTTGTGAGTAGTTCGTTGTGTTCTTGAGGACATGGGAGAAGTCATGTTGTTAGTAGTGAATCTGTGATGAGTTATTATTCAATGGTTTAGTATTTAAGTTGTGGTGCTATTATTCTAGTGGTGTCATGTGAACGTCGACTACATGACACTTCACCATTTATGGGCATAGGGGGATGCATTGTGTATTTGGCTACTAATTATGGGGTTCACGGAGTGACAGAAATCTGAACCCCCGTTAGGACACCTTTGCACAAGGGAGTGTAGGATCTCAGAGTTTAAGGCTGTGGTTAGATTTATATCTTAATTACTTTCCTATAGTTACGGATGTTTGCAAGGGGTTTAATCACAAGTATGTATTAGTCCTAGGAAGGGCGGTATGTTAGCACAGGTTCACCCACACAACACTTACGAACACCAAAGAAGAGTACTCAACGATTTGCAGCGAAAGCACTTGATAAAACTCCCATGTGTCCTCGAGAACGTTTAGTCCTTATAAGTATTTCCACTGGCTTGTCCTTTGCTAAGAAAGGATCGGGCCACTTGCTCCGTTTGTTCGTTACTTCTGTTACTTGCTCTTTGTTTTGTTGCCTTGTTAGAAAACCACTAAAAATCTGTTTGCTAAGTATTCACAGGAATTTCCTGCTCCATACCACTGTTCAGCACCTTCTGCCCCTCGTTGGGATCAACACTCCTATTTATCGAAAGTACTGCGATACACCCCCTATACTTGTGGGTCATCAAGACTATTTTCTGGCGCCGTTGCTGGGGACTGAAGCGCTATTGAAGAGTGGAACTGGTAAGGGAAACTTTTACTGTGAGTATTGCTTTTGTTACTGCTTGTTACTTTGTTTCCAATATGGATAACCCACTTGGTTTTCTGTTTGGGAAAACTACTACCACTTCTATGGTAGTAGACAAACCACCACCTGTTGAGATAGATCCTTTTAAGATACCTACGAGTATTGTTAATCGTGTCATGGATAATTATTATTTTGGGGATGGAACTTTCCATCCTGGTGATCACTTTCTTTATATCCATGAATTATGCGGGTTTTTTAAGTGTGTATGTATCACAACTGAATAGGTGAAGAAGAAGTTACTCTCCATATCCTTGAAAGGGAGAGTTGAGGCATGGTATAAACTGCTAAAGAATGGACAATCCATGGAATGGGAGGATATGGCATCTCTCTTTTACTCTAAATTTTATCCTCCCAGTGAAATCCAAAAGGATAGAAGTCTTATATATAACTTTTGGCCTCTTGATGGAGAAAGTACATCTCAAGCTTGGGGGAGACTGAAGCTGGTAATGCTTAAATGTCCTATTCATGAACTCCCTAACAATATTATTCTCAATAACTTTTATGCTAGGCTTTCTCTTCATGATAAAGGTTTATTAGATGCTTCGTGCGCTGGATCATTCACAAGTATGAAGGAAGAAGCTAAATGGGATCTCTTAGACCGTATTCAAGATAACACTGAAGCTTGGGAGAATGACAAAGGAAGAAAGTCAGGTATAAACTATGATTATGAATGCATTAAATCTTTTATGGGTACTGATGGATTCCATGATATTCGCAATAAATTTGGTCTTGATTCCCAAGTATTGCCGAATGTTTTAAGGCCTTTGCCTCTTACATATAATTTCCCAAGAAGAAGTGTAATAAGTACCATACTCCTTATAAATATGTTGTTAATCATGTTCCAGTTAGAAGTACTCAAGTTTGTACTACTAATCATATTGTGCCTGAACCTCATGTTGAGAAGATGCCTTTCCCAGCTAAGGTAAAGGAGTATTCTATGATTATTAATGCAAATAACAAAGGTACAAAGAAAAATGTGGAGCCTGGTAAGCAATTGAATGTTGAACCTGTGGTAGCTATTGTGAAAAACACTGTCACTAGAAATATAGAGGATGAGCATATTGTCTTCTGTGAAGACGCTTCTAATATTATCTCTCATCCTAGTAAGGCTAGAAAATCTAGTGTTCCTGTGCTTTCTGTTAAAATTGGTGATCATTGCTACTATGGTTTATGTGATATTGGTGCTAGTTCTAGTGCTATTCCTTATGAGATTTACAGGAAAATTATGCATGAGATTGGTCCTTGTGAGCTTGAGGACATTGATGTGGCTATTCACCTTGCTAATAAGGAAACCATTTGCCTCATTGGCATTGTAAGAGATGTGGAGGTTCTCTGTGGTAAGATTAAGTATCTTGTTGATTTTCTAGTGCTTAACTCAGCAGCTAGCAAAACTTGTCCTATCATTTTTGGTAGACCTTTCTTAAACACTTGTGGAGCTATTATTGATTGTAAGAAGGAAAAGGTTTTAACTAAGTATAATGCAGATTCTTACGAGTTTAACTTTTCCAAATTTGCTAAAGCTCCTTGTGAAAATAGCTTGCCTAATAAAGATTTCAGGATGGAATAACTTGCTTCTATTGATCCAGTCTATGACCTTGGACCTCTTTTTGATGACTGTAAGTATGCTTATTCTGATGATAAAGTTGTTTCCAGTGATAGCTATATTGTCAACTTTATTCAAAGTGTCACTGAAAGTTATTATGAGAGAGGGAAACATGGTTTTATGCATCTCAATAATGTTAAGTTTCCCCGTTTTATTTTGAAAGCTTTGAAGTTGCATCTGTTTTGTCTTCCTATGCTTGTGGATTTTTGTTTCAACAATTCATTTTCTCATGATACCCCCATGCATAGGAAGTGGGTTAGACTCAAGTGTGTTGGTTATTTGCTTCTTGATGCTCTCTTTCACTTCAGATATATATATCCTATGTGAGCATCCTTGAAAGCTTCAAGCCTAACTTAAAGGCATTAAAGAAAAGTACTTGCTGGGAGATAACCCAAGAGTTTTGTCAAGTCTCGGAAGTTATTACCTCAGTAATAACCGCTCCTTATCCTTTTTGTTTTGGTTTTTGTGTCAAGTTCAACTACTTTTGTGAAGTAGAGGAGTTGTGAAAAGTGGCTGTCCTGGGACAGATTTTTGTGCTATATTGTAAAAATTAGTGAGGGAGCTCAGTACTTCGGACTGAGCTGCATTTTTCTGAGCTTATTCTCCAGGTTGTTACCCAACATTCATTTGTTCTGCACTTTTTGATTTGAGCAACAGAAGGTCTTCGAAAAAATCAATCTTTACCTGCTGGTCTATTTTGACAGATTTCTGCTATCCTTTGCATTTGCCTCTTATAGAAGCTTTTGTGTTGATGGGTTTTCAGTTGAAGTGTGTACCAAAGGTTTATTGTTTTTGCTTATACTAATGTTGCCTTTGAGTTTTTTCAAGGGTTTTGTATGAAGGAAATTTTCAGGAGAAAGAGAAGAGGAATCTGCAGAGTTCGTCTTTGAGTAGGTAAAAGTGGTAAAAACAGAAGGTTCGTGCAACTCAAATCTTTTTATATTTTTTATGCTTTTAACATAAGGGAAGTTACGAGACGAAACTGAAGAGGAAACGGAGCCCGGGGTGGACAAACCCACCCCAGGCGCGGGCCTAGCCTGGCCACGCCTGAGGGGGGTGTCCCCTCCCCGAACTCCGTCTCCGCCTCGTTTCCGTGTCAAAACCTTCCTGATGCATTGAATCTTCGTAATATATAACCCCCGGATCCCCCGAGGTTCGTGCATCGTGTTCTCGTCGTGTTTTTGTTTCGATCTGTTTCTGTCAGAAAAAATCTCAAATTTAGAGCGCCATGGCCTCCGCCGATGACAAAGGAAAGAAGCCCGAGGAATAAGAACCTCAAGTTCCAAAGGAGGAGGAGATTCCGATAGGATATGAAGGTGACATGGAGGAGGACAAGCAGACGGACACTCGCGCTACCATCGCGAGCATTGATTTGGTGGCATGACCTACCAAGCTTAAGAGGACAGTGCGGATGTCTACAAGAGGGAAACCTCCACGTCTCTTCTACAATCCACAATCATCTCCTCCACGTAACAAAAGACCCTTCCATACACTTATACATGAATATCAATATCAACATGTGCCGAAAGGGAACTTGCCTTCGGTTTGGGATATGCGTCGTTCTAACAATGCAGAGAAGGATCATGCTAAGGATGAAGAGTGGGTAAAGAATAACAAGAACTGGGATTCTCAGACTTACATGATCATGAACCATATAGAGAAAAACTCGGATCTAATCCGTACTCTCACTTTTGAGTTCGAGGAGTTGAAGAAACTTATTGAAGATCTTATCAAGAGAACATCACCACCACCAAGGGAGTAATTCACTATCAGGTTTGGCATCCCCTTGGCTTGTTCCAAGCTTGGGGGAGTGCCGCGGTATCACCACCACTATATTTCACCTTTTACCTTTTTAGTGGATTCATATCTGTGGTAGAGAAGTTATATTATAGTTTGTTTTGCATGTGGAAGTATCTATCCTTTAGCTGATTATCTATGTATCCTTTGGTGTGAGTGCCTTTATTGAATATTAATGAGAAGTCTCATCTTTTGCTTTTTGCACTTCTTATTTTAGTTTGCAATCTCTATTATATGATGGATCTTGTTGATCAGTATTGGCACCACTTTGAGAGCATCAAGTGGATCTAGATTGCTTTTGGCAAACCGAGTTCTGGTCAGTAGCAACAAATTTTGAGGTTTGGAAGAAAAAGAGAAAGAAAAAGGCTTACAAGTATTTGGTATCATTTGTTTTCTTTCTTGTTGGCTCATAAGATTAGTATTCTTTATTTAAGATCTTTTGCGTCTTCAAGGAAGATTGCATGTTTGGCTTCATTACTTGTATGTTTGCTTGTTTCTTTCCACTCTCTTGCTTGCTACCCAGCCTTGCTAGCCAAAAACCTGTTTTTAGAAGGCATACTTCTCATGTTTGTAAACTCCTTTGAACCAAACTTTTGCCACTTGTGTCCACCATATCTACCTAGTAGTTGTTGCTATTCCAAGCAAATTCTCAAGCTTCATCTACCTTCCAAATTAAAAAGTATTTTGTTATGAGAAAACTAGTTAGTAAAGCTCTCATGAACTTGATGGCACACTTTATTTCTTGCCCCTAATAAACCTGAACCATTGTGGACATCGAAGTTGTATATTCTTGCATCTATACATTGGGATTAGCAGAACCGTGCTGTCACGGGTAACGTTTTCAACATAGCACTTGTACTCCGTACATCATTGATATCGTGCTCTTTTGACTATGGATGTTACTGGTGTGAAATGAAGTGTGAACTTGTAAGTCCATGGAGTTAGTATTCTGTGTTAGAGAAACGCCTGGGCCGCTAGACGAAGCCATGCCTAATCATGGTGGAAACTTGCAGCATCACCATATTGAGCTATCTATGAAGCATCCCCAATAAAAAGCTATGCACATAGTAAATAAAAAGATTGCTGAGATGCTCATTGTCTGCTTGCCTTGTCATTTTGGTTATAGGAAAGCTCCTATACCATGTCCAAGGGGTACCCCGTTGGTGGTTCTCAATGATATGTAAATACTTACAGTGACAAGAACTTGCCCGGGCCCTAAGTTGAGTATCCATGAGGAGTGGCCCTCATATTCAAGGGACATGAGATTGCCAACTTATATTTCGTCGAGCATATACTCCATTTTTGTTCACTTTAACCTTAACCATCTCAAGATGCTTATGATAGGGGCAATGGGGCTCAAAGCTAGTAAGTACCATAATATTTTGGAAGCTCTTTATGACTTGTAATCCCTGCTACCCTCTAAGAAGGGACCTTTCTCCTAGTTACCAAGTTGAGTCAGTAAACCTATTTCCTCTCTATCTCAAGCAAGCTTTTGAGTTGTTGTGTTTCAAGCATTCATATGGTGATTTATTCAATCATTTTCTTTATCTTCCTTGTTTGCAAAAAACTCTTATCTATTGAGTATTACTTTGAAAGCCTTCACTTGTGAAAAACCTTTTTGAGCAAAGAGTGCTCCTGTTTTGAGACTCCTACAAAAAGCTTGTTGTGAAACTGTTTGCCAGGTGTTCTTTGACCAAGAACAAGTTTTCCAATTCCAATTATGATTTATCTTTATGCATCTCTATTGTGACTAATGTGCTTGGTTGCAAGATAAGTTATATAATGGTGAGTTGCTTTCTTCTAGGAGTTGTGCAATGGTAAGTGTGATGCTTCTTGTTCATATTATTTTATTGACACTTCACTCCATAAACCTATGGACATGTTTACTGATCTCAGTATTCGCTTGGGGACAAGCGAAGTCTAAGATTGGGGGAGTTGATACGCCCAATTTGCATCACCAATCGATATCATAATTTACCTCTATTCATTGATATTTGTCTTATTATGAGGTATTACTTATGGCTTTTCATATTTTTATGCATGTTGGATGATTCTTGGAGGATGGACTGCTGAAGTCTGGATTCTGATGGAAAAGAAGGCGTTTCGGTGCAATTTCGTGAAGATCAGAAAAATACCAGAAAAATATGGAAACATATTATTTTACCGGAGGAACACTCGAGCCAGAAGGAGGAGCGAAGGGGGGCTACAAGGGGCCCAAACCCGTAGGCGCGGGCCCACCTGAGGCCGCCCCTAGGGTGGGTTTGGCCCACCTGCTCGGCCTCCGACTCTCCCCCTTCGCCTATAACTTCCCTTCGGAACCCTAATATAGAGGGGGGACCACAGATAGATTTCCGCCGCCACTAGGGGCAGAAAACACCGAGAGAGAAAGATCTCTCCGGCAGACATATTTCTGCCAAGGGAATTCCTTCCCGGAGAGGGGAGACCGTCGCCATCAACACCATCATCAAGCTAGGCTTCATCGGGATCAGCATCATCATCATCCACACCATCATCTCCACCAGCACCATCATCACCACTTCGTCCCGCTGTAACAATTGTGTTGGATATTTCTTAGTTCATTAGGGGAAACTTTCCCGGTGTTAATTACTATTGTAGTTGATGCTTGCGAGTGGAACCATTGGATTATTGTTTATGTTCAGATTGTTATCCATTACCATATCATCTTTGATCTTGATCCATATGATGTCTTGTGAGTAGTTTGTTGTGTTCTTGAGGACATGGGAGAAGTCATGTTGTTAGTAGTGAATCTGTGATGAGTTATTATTCAATGGTTTAGTATTTAAGTTGTGGTGCTATTCTTCTAGTGGTGTCATGTGAACGTCGACTACATGACACTTCACCATTTATGGGCCTAGGGGGATGCATTATGTATTTGGATACTAATTGTGGGGTTGCCGGAGTGACAGAAACCTGAACCCCCGTTAGGACACCTTTGCACAAGGGAGTGTAGGATCTCAGAGTTTAAGGCTGTGGCTAGATTTATATCTTAATTACTTTCCAATAGTTACAGATGTTTGCAGGGGGTTTAATCACAAGTATGTATTAGTCCTAGGAAGAGCGGTATGTTAGCACAGGTTCACCCACACAACACTTACGAACACCAAAAAAGAGTACTCAACTATTTGCAGCGAAAGCACTTGACAGAACTCCCATGTGTCCTCGAGAACGTTTAGTCCTTATAAGTATTTCCACCGGCTTGTCCTTTGCTAAGAAAGGATGGGGCCACTTGATCCGTTTGTTCGTTACTTCTGTTACTTGGTCTTTGTTTTGTTGCCTTGTCAAAAAACTACTAAAAATCCATTTGCTAAGTAGTCACAGAAATTTCCTGCTCCATACAACTGCGATACACCCCCTATACTTGTGGGTCATTAGCAAGTTGCCAACTAATACGTCCAAAACGTATCTACTTTCTTGAACAATTTTGATATTGTTTTTCCTCTAAAATTATGTGATTTGGATACAACAAACACGGACTAACACTATTTTCAGCAGAATTACCTTGGTGTCTAGTTTTTATGCAGAAAATCAACTATCAGGAAAATCCCGGAAAATATGCCAAAAATACTATTTCATCAGAAGATCAACGGAGCCAGAAGACGAGACGGAGAAGGGGCCTGGGGGGCCCACACCCCTGCCAGGCGCGGGCCTACCTCTGTGCCTATAAGTTTCGCTACGCCGCCGCCACCAGAAACCAAGATTCAGATCGAGAAACTCCGTTCTGGCACCCTGCCATGACGGGGAATTTGGAGAGGATCATCGCCATCGTCATCACCAACGCATCTCCATCAACCATCCATGTTTCCCTCATCCATGAGTGAGTAACCCCCCACTATAGGCTTGGGGATGGTAGGGATTGGATGAGTTCTATCATGTAATCGAATAAGATTGTTAGGGCATAGTGCCTAGTATCTCTATTAGTGCTATTTGAATTTGTTGCAACTTGTTATGCTTAATGCTTATCACTAGGGCCCGAGTGCCATGATCTCAGATCTGAACTTATTATTGAATCATTATGATAGTATTGTTTGTGATCTTATCTGCAAGTTATATACACATATCATTTTCCGGATCCAAAGGCCCCAAAGTGACAATAATTAGGACAACCGGAGGGGATGGCTGTGGTGTGAGGATCACATGTGTTCACGGAGTGTTAATGCTTTGCTCCAGTGCTTTATTAAAAAGGAGCACCTTAATTACCAGTAGTTCCCTAGAGGCCCCGCTGCCACGGGCTGGCTGGATAGAAGATGTTGTGCAAGTTCTCATTGCGAGCACGTATGACTATATATGGAGAACATGCCTAGGATTGTTTAGTACTTGGATGCTTGTTATTATTTATCTGCAATGCCAGTTACATGTTTAGACTCGTCCATGCAACGCCCGTCCATCCATCCCTATGCCTACCGCACTCGAATCCCAATATTTACTGTTATTGTTACTATTGCTCATGTTTCACTGTTGTTGTTGCTTTGCTGTTGCTACTACCAAACAGTTTTTACTGATAAACTTATGTGAGCAAGAACTATTTCCAGGTGCAGCTGAATTAACAACTTAGTAGTTAAGGTTTGCAAGTATTCTTTGGCTCCCCTTGAGTCGAATCAATAAATTGGGTAATACTACCCTCGAAGACTGTTGCGATCCCCTACACTTGTGAGTCATCAAGACTATTTTATGGCACCGTTGCCGGGGAGCATAGCTTTATTTGTAAGTTCACTTGGATCTATTATTGTTCACTGTTACTCCTTTCATCATGGGAAAGACTCGTGATGGAAAGTTCCCTATTTTACCATCCAATACAAGAAGAGGTACAGTCCTAAACACATCTGCTGCTCTTGATTCACTGTCTGTTATAAGTAAGCTTGTTACACCACCACCACATACTCATGCTACACACACTTCTACTACTGCTGAATCTGAAACTTCTTTTGATACTCATGATGTTACTTCTACTGTGCTTGATGCAAGTGGTTCATTAGGTCCTTTCCTAGATGCTACTATGGCTAGTCTAGGAAATACCAAAACTCCTAGTGAAGACACTGTTACACCTGTTAGCTCACCTGAGTCTAGTGAGAGTTATGATATTAATGATGGTTACATTGAGTTCACTGATGAGTTTGTTGAAGAGTGCCAAAACACATAGTGCTATTAAGAGTCTCCTTGCTAGACGCACCATTATTCCTAAGTTGTCCTCTAGTCCTAAGTTTACCACTTCTACAATAGATATTAAAGATAAAGATTATGATTTCTCTCTTGATTTATCCTATTTGGACATTATTGAGAAAGAACCTTTTTGTGGGACTAAAAATGAGAGTGTTGTGGCTCATATGAATGAGCTTTCTACTATGAGTGCCTTATTCTCTGATGATTTTAAGATGCGCAAGTACTTTGCTAAGATCTTCCCTTTTTCACTAAAAGGAGAAGCTAGGGCTTGGTTTAATAGATTACCTCCTGGTTCCATTGATAGTACTAATTGGTTGATTGCTTCTTTCTTTCAAAAATATTTTCCTCCTAGTTCTATAAATGCGGGTTTGCAGAGACTTTTTGATTTTAAATAGGGAGAAGAAGAGAAATTGCTTGAGTCATGGAAAAGGTTATGTGCCTTGATTCATGCTCATCCTGGATGTCCATTGCCTAAGAATGAACTGCTTGATTTTTATTATAATGGACTAACTGATGATTCTAGGACATACCTAGATAGCTTTGCTGATTATGTTTCCAGGAAAAGAACTCCTACAGATGCTAAAGAATTAATGGCTAAAATAAGCAAGAATTATGATGATTGGACTTCAACTGAGCTAAATACACCTGAGCCTATTACTCCTGAACCAGATGTTCCTAAACCAGTTCCAATACCAACACCAAGGAAAAGAGGAGTTATGCATTAAATGATGAAGTGATGAAGGAAGCTAAGAAGTGTCTAAAAGAGAGAGGTGTTAGAGCTGAAGATGTGAAGAATCTACCTCCTATATAAGAATTATGTAAGCCAATTCCCTAATCATCTACTATTGAGGTACACTCTACACTTTGATGAAGGTGATATTCCCTATAGTAATCCTCCTGGTCAATGCTTAGAGGAAGTTGACACATTTATTGTTAAGCAAGGTAATTTTAATAAACAAATTCAGAATCATTTGTTGGAAAACTCTAGAGCTATTAAAGAGTTGAAAGATCTTGTGGAAAGAACTTCAAAGGATATTAAAATGATTTGTAAACACTTTGAAATGGTTCAAACCCAACATGATCAACTTGCTAAGGTACAAAAGGATATGCTAGTTAATGCCTTAGGAGATAAACATGCTTATGGAATTAGAACTAGGAGTGGTATAGCTACTCAAGATCCTTTTTATCCCGAAGGACACCCTAAAAGAATTGAGCAGGACTCTCAACAAGGTGAAGATAGTGGTAGTCCTCATAAGAGAAAAAAAACATAGAATAGTTGAGGAACCAATTGAACCTGCTGTAGATCCTAATAGTATATTTGTCTCTGATGCTGAAACTGAGAGTGGCAATGATAAAAATGATGCTCTTGATAAGGAGGAAGTTGAGGAAGAACCTGAGAAGCACACTAAGAACACTAGGTACACTAAGGAAGATTTTATTGCTAATAAACATGGTAAAGAGAGAGAACCTTGGGTGCAGAAACCTATGCCTTTTCAGGTAAGAAACACAAGTCAAAGGAGGAAGAACACTACAACAAGATTTGTGAGTGGATGAAGCCTTTATTTTTGCAAATTCCTTTGACTGATGCTATTAAGTTGCCTCCTTATTCAAAGTATATGAAGAATATTGTCTCTAATAAAAGGAAGATTCCTAATGAGAAGATTTCTTCTTTGCTTGCTAATTATTCCTTCAATGGTAAGGTTCCAAAGAAACTTGGTGATCTAGGTATACCAACTATTCCTTGCTCTATTAAGAATAATTATGTTAGAACTGATTTATGTGATTTGGGAGCTGGAGTTAGTGTTATGCCTTTTTCTCTCTACAAGAGACTCTAGCTAGAAAACTTGATACCAACTGATATATCTTTGCAAATGGCTGATAAGTCAATTACTATTCCTGTTGGTATATGTGAGGATGTTCCTGTGCAAGTGGCTCATAATTGCTTGGTTTTAACTGATTTTGTTGTGCTTGAAATGCCTGAAGATGATAATATGCCTATTATTCTTGTGAGACCTTTTCTTAATACTGTAGGTGCTATCATTAATTGTAATCAAGGGAAAGTAACTTTCAATATTAATGACAAAGAGCACACTGTCTATTTCCCCAAGAAGGTTGCTAAGAGCTATTGCCTGAATTCCATTGAAAATATTGAGAGCATCAAGGTTGGAGAAATATATTGTCCCATTCCACAGGAAAATTTTGAAACTATTACGATTGACACCATTGCTATCAAGCTTGAGGTAACATAATCACTTGGTGGAATACAAAGTTTTGTCTCATCTAAGATTGTTTTGGTAACAAGACTTGATCAACCTTATTAACAAAAGGATTTTAATGAACAAAATAATGTTTTCACTATGGTTATACTTGCTTTCTTTTACTTTTCTCCTTCCTTGTCTTTGCTTTTGCTCTTGTTAGTTAGTTGCTTTACTTTTAGAGTATCTTAGAACCCATGTAATTTGGTTTTTGTTTTCTTTTGCTTCTTCTGAAAAAACTGTTTCTATGAGAAAATCAATTTTCATACCCTGAAAATTGGCCAAAAATAAAATTTCCCGAAAAAATCCAGAAATTTCAAAATAATTTTTTCCTCGAAAAAGGGGCAGAGGGACATCTAGAGTAACCTAGGGAGCCACCCCAGGCCACCACACCCATGGTAGGCGCGGCCTACCTGTGGGTGGCGCCTAGGGGGGGGGTGTGGCCCACCTGGGCCCCTCCCAGGTGCCTCCTTAAAGCCATCTTCTTTCTCTCTCCCGAAAAACACCGGAAAACTTTCTCAAGATCGAGTTCTTACTGTTCTTGCTCGCGATTTTTGATCTCCTTGCTCAGCCCATCTTTGCTGCTAATTTTTGGAGGGATTGCTCCTTGGTATGTGTCTCCTCCACTTGTCCAATTAGATTTGTGATTGGTAGATTGTATCTTGAGTATTTTTCTGCTATAGGTGTCAGGTTGTGTGAGCTTGCATGCTTGTTCTATGCTTAGAGATTTCATTTTTATGCATGTGTAGCCCTCTAGCAAGTTCCTATAGTAGTTTCTCATCATTTATCAACTTGGAAATCACTTGGTTTGATGTTTGTCTAAAAACTTCAGCAAGGAAGATGAGTGCTTATCCACTGAATCAATATGACTTGATGGTGACTGAGCCAATGAAGGTTCATCATGAGGAAGGAGTTTTCCCTTACATATATCCATGCCATGAATTTATGAGAACCGCGGGAATCCTCCAGGATTTTAAAACTATGATTACCAATGCGGGGTTGGAACACTTTGCTGAAGGTGAACCATTTCAATATGTTAATATAACCATGGCTTTTGTGCAGGACTTCCGGTTTACTTGGTCTTCATCTAACCCCATGGTCCATTACAAAATATACAACATACCTGTCGACTTGCCTTTTGCTGATTTCTGTGCAGAAATTAGAGTACCTCAGTGGGGATCTTGTGAGAAGATCAAGGAGAGGCCCAAGTCGCTTATGGATTTATATGCTGAGATTTGCCAAGGTTTCGACTTATCAAAGGAAAGTGGTAAAATTCGGAACATTCAGTTCCCAGCCATTAGATATTTTGCCTATTTCGTTACCAAGTGTGTTCTTGCTAGAAAGATTGGTAGGAAGTTACCCTCTTTTGATCTAGCTTTTATTGCAGCTTCTTTGAATAGTAATAGATCTTATAACTCGGGTGCTTTGGTAGCTTACCGTCTCACCACCAACCGCGAGAAGGGTGCAATTTGTGGAGGTATCATTGCTTCTAGGTTGCGAGCTTTCCATGGTTTACAGCCTCACCATTTAGATTATCAGTTCCCTATAGAAATGCTTGATCTTGAATCCATGATTCAGCATGGTTTTGTTTCCTTGGGGGCTAATGTGAGAAGTTTACCGTTTGAACTATCTTTTGCCCAACATGGTTGGAGAGGGGGTAGGACTGAGAAAATAGTTTATTTGCCTGCACCTTCTTTGTTTAAATTTTATAATAGGAAAGAATGGTCGCTCATGGAGGAGGAGGTTGACACATATGTGGCGAAGCTCTCCCAGCAAGAGGAGAATGTTGGAGAGGATGCCAAAGATGATTCGGTTCAGCCCTCCAACTTGGGAGAGTCTTCATACCAGCAACCTGCATTTGATTGGGGCGCGTCTTCTTCTTCATCGCAATAGCCTGACTATGATCATTCCTATGATGACCCACCAGCTTGGGGTTACTACCCACTCTATTGAGCCCCAGTTAGGCCAAAAGCCTAAGCTTGGGGGAGGTATACCGACACCACACTCATCTATATATCTTGTTCGGTCGGTTCTTTGTATATCCGTTGTTTCGCTTTCTTTTTGGTTCTTGTTGCTGCTTTCTCAAAAAGACAAAAATACCAAAAATATTTTCGTTGTTTCTCTTGGTTTGTTTCTTTGCTTTTTGGTTTTGGTTTTCCTTAAAAGAAAAATCCAAAAATATTTTTCTTTGTTTGTTTTTGCTTTATTTGGTTTGCTTTTGCTTTGTTTGCTTTTTTAAAAAAAAAATCAAAAACACCAAAGTTATTTGTTGTTCTTCTTTGGTTTTGTGAGTTCTTTGCAGGGTTCAGCCGTCCTCAGTGGAGTTTGTTTTCATGTTATCATTCAAGTCACGCAAGTGAAGGGCAATAATGAAGATTAAGACAACTTGAGGAGTGGTAAGAGGCTGGTAACGAACTCTATTTGTTTTCATTTTTGTACATATACTCATCATTGTGAGCATGCTTAGCCTGTTTGTGTAAGGTGAATGTCATTATGGATGCTTAGTAGTTCTTGCTTTCTTGTGATTAGCTCCAGATTGCTAATAGTTTGTAGCATGTCATATGAATGTTTGCTTGCACTGTTTTATTCATACTTTGGTATGACATTTTGGTATCCTCCTCTGATTGTTCATGTGAATCGACTTGGCACATGCTCACGCATGCATATGACTAAACAATAGTTAGTAAGCCTCGATGATTTATTTTTCCTCAGAGTTCATGTATCACTTTCATGCCATAATTAGTCCTGTTTTGTTGCAAGCATGATTATGACAGTTATTGTTCTCTAGTTTGTCAATCCCTCTCTATTGCTAGCCTTCACTTGCACTGAGTATGAGATCTACCTGTGCTTCCAACTCCCCAAAACCATTATTACCAACTGTGTCCACCATATCTACCTATTAGCATCATTTGCTATTTCAGTGCATATTCTTTATTGTAGGGATTCGTAGCATGGAAAACAAAAAATTTCTACCGCATACAAACAAACAAGCCAAGATCTATCTACTAGATTGTAGCAACGAGTTGATAGAATAACTCACCCTCGAAGATTCCAAAGTGTTTAACGAGAGCGGATTCTCGTGGGTGATGTAGTCGTACTCTTCCCGATCTCAAGATCGTGTAGACGATCCTTCCGGCGCTGCGTTCCGGCAGCGCTTCCGTAGTCGGTCACACGTTCGGTACTCGACGAAGACCTTCCTCTCCCTTGTTCCAGCAGGCAGCAGAGGTTGTAACACTCTCCTCGCGATTCCGGCAGCACAACGGCGTTGTACCGGAAGTAGAGGGGAGATCTCGCAGGGCTTCGCCTTAAGCCGAAGCGAGTATGGTGGACTATGAGAGAGGCCTCGGTGATCTAGGGTTTAGAAGCACCAAGGAGAGAGGGCTAGGCCAACAACTAGGGCTTGGGGAAGCCCAAGTCGGCGTCTAGGGTTTGCCCTAGGCGGAGGCGACAGCAGCAGGAGGTGGTGGCGCCCGCGGCTTGGGGCTAGGGTTTGGAGAGGGCAAGGTGTAGGTCTGGGAGGGGCAGCCCGGCCCCTCCTTATATAGGTGGGAGGGCGCGGCCAAGGGGAGGGGAGTCACTCCCCAACTCGGCCTCCTTGGCCGGCGGTGGAGGGAGAGGGACTTCCTCCCCAAGTAGGTTTCCTACTCTCCCTCCACCAAGCAAAATAGCCGTTTGACTTTTTCAAATTGGCGTTTGACTTTTCAAACTAGGATTTGATTTATCCCTTTATTTTGCTCAGCGATGACACCTAGTACATGATGCAACCATTCCAACTTGTTATGACACATTCATGTACCCTTCCCCTCCGGAGTGCCGGACATTCCGGAACCTTCTAGAACATTCCCGATGAAAAACACCGGAACCATTCTCCAACCCCGAAACAGGACTTTCCTTATATGAATCTTATTCTTTGGACCATTCCGGATCTCCTCGTGATATCCCGGATCCCATCCGAGACTCCGAACAACATTCGGTCTCTTACTCATCATTCCATAACTACTCAACAACGTCGAATCCTTAAGTGTGTCTCCCTACGGTTCGTGAATTATGCGGACATGATCGAGACACTTCTCCGAACAATAACCAATAGAGTGTTGCCTGTCAAAACCCACCGGAGAGCAGCGACGAGCAACACGAAGAGCCGGGAGGCTCCCAGAACTGCTGGTGGGCCCTGGTCCCTCGGGCAACGGCCCGCAAAACTCCGGCACACGTCCTGGCTTGGTTCGAGGGCGTGCCACCTGACCTATACCTGGTCAGGAAGGTGAAGTATTGCTTCGATTGGTTTCCTGCATGGTAAACAAGTATACGTAAAATTCGAGCCGTGAACGGCTCCCAGGTTTCCCTGTGAATCGGCTCTTAGAGCCGATTAACCCATGGTTCTGCATTAGATCTACGATAACATGGGGTTTTGCCTCATCAATACAAGTCAAATCGATCTACGATAGTTTAACGTTTTCACCACATGACTGGAACATCCTACACGTAATTGAGCCTGGTAGATACAAAAGATGATGGAAAACTAACCCTAGAGAAGGCCTAAAAACCAACGTAAAGTCAATTCCCGGAACAACTCCTCTTGGATTGGCAAACCATAACTTACATATTACTGGATCGTTCAACCCGTTTGCAAGGCCTGATCATGTAGATATCAAACTAAACCTTGGAGAACAAGGCACAACTATAACAGATCAAAACGACTTAAATAAAGATCAAGCAAGATGCCACCCTTACACCCGAGAAAAGGTGCAAAGGCGGCGAGATAACTAGAGGCAGCATAGCTAAACGATCATAACAAAAATGTACCGATGCTAGCCTACACAAATCTATGATAATAGTATTACTCGCCATCAACAAGGCTTCAGTACGAGTAACACCAAATAACGCATAAGTAGATACTGCCTAGATCGCAAGATGCAATCTAGGCAGCATGGCACTTACCCGAGAAAAACCCTAGAAACAAGGGGTGGCGATGCGCCGAGATTGTGTTTGTTGTGAACGTGATTGTCCTCTTTTTCTCGATAACCTTAGGTACATATTTATAGTCCGGAGACTTTCTATCTTTGGAATAACTCTACAACTCTATTTCCTACCTAAACCGAAACGTAACCTATTACAATATAAGATACACGGGCAATTTAGCCCAAATCAACGCACGAGGCTGATTCAACAACACGTTGCATATACGTATCTTCTAAGCCCATTTTGATCACGGCCCATCTCCTCCTTTGGCCAAAATATGGCGATAACACATGCCCCCCTGGTTTTGGCAATAATAATTCCAAAACCACTCTGTTTTTTCCTTCTTTTTTTTGTATCGGGTTGCACGTTGACAGAATGCGTTGCAGAACAGGATCGTCACGCCACCCCCTCATCATGATGCCTTGTCTTCTCCACTTCCCCGCAGTGCATGATTTGACAACTTCGGCAGTACATCCTGGGAAACCGCTATAGCATTGAACCGCTTCATACTATTCCCCTTATTTAAATTCATCTAAGCAGTTTGCAGTCCCCATCTTCCTCCAGCAGCCAAAAAACCCTTCTTCCTCCGCCGAAAAAACCCTCTTTCTCCGCCATGGCCTCCTCTGCTTCATCTGGCCTGTCCTCCCAAGCCTCCAACTCAATGAGCGACCGGGAGCCGACACCAGAGCACCCGCCGACGGCGGCGTACAACACTCTCGCCCCACAATGGTGGGACGAGAGGGATTGGTATTTTGCCGCTTGGTCGGAGGACGACGCGTCCTTGACTGATGGTGAGGAGGACCTGCAGTTCCTTGCCGATGGGGAACTGGAGGCGGACAGCACCGACGACGCCATGTCCTGGGACGGCGTCGACTCCTCCGACGAGGAGGAGGAAGCGGAGGAGGACACCTCCTCCGAGGAGTACCAGCCGGTGAAGTACTTCCGCGCCGGGTCCAGCGAGGACACCGAAGACGACGACAAGGAAGAGGAGGCCCCTGCTGGCATCTGGATCAGCAGCAGCGAAGACGACGGCGGCAGCAGCGCAGATGACAGCGAACAAGACGACGGCGAAGACAGCGGCGACGACCTCGGCCTCTAGATTAGGAATTAGTAGTAGCAGTAGTAGTAGATTTCCTTTTGTAAGCAATCAGCTCCTTTTGTAAGCAATCGTCTTTTGAATGAATGAAGATTGCTTTTGTCAACTCAAAAATTGTTCTTCCAATTCAATTTTGCCGATAGTCACATAGGTCGATGTTCCAGAAGCCGATAGCAACGTATCGGCTTTCACCCTGCTAGGCTCATACAGTCAACCAAGCCACAGCCCAAAGAGCCGATGGTCAAAACATCGGCTTCCCCAAAAAACGTTGACCAGGTCAAGTTTGGCCGCATACTTAGACAAATCTGAGCGGCCACTTCCCAGCTTCAAACGGTAACCTGCGACCCTCTTCAAAAAGGGCGACCTAGATCTTCAATTGCCCACTGACCAGATCGAGCTCACAGCGACAAGAACCCTCGATCCCCAACTGCATAGATCCATCTCCGTCGGCGAACTAGATGGCGGAATCGTCCAACACCAACCCAGAGGTCTCCGGTCTGAAGGTACGCCTACTCCTCGTAGTCTGAACACGATGCTAGACTTAATGGCGAACACCTGAATTAACGCCTTATTCCACCATTAAATTTTCTAGGTTTCAGACATTCTGCTGCCGCATCCTTCTCTCCCAAACTCTCTCTGTCTTGGCCCTCGTACAGAATCTAGCCCTGCTCATCTGATTTCTTGCGAAGCAAATAGAATCCCCTTCGTAATCCAAGACCTAGATTTAAACTCTTGGGCCGACGCTTGCGAGCCTGGCCTAATCCTCCTGAACATTGGGTCACTTGGTTCAGCAGGGTAGCTAGAGCTTACCAATCTCAATGGGAAACCACGGGGATAGCCGATGCCTTGCACTTGTCATTGTCTCCTCTTGAGAAACATGAGAATCTTCTAAAAACCATCGGATACTTCTGGTCTGACGCTCTGAACTGCTTTATGTTTGGTCATGGCCCTATGTCACCAACTTTGTTAGACGTGGTGATGATTACTGGTCTAGATGTTACATCACCCAGCCCCTCTGCTTTCAAACTGACCAAAGTCCCCTACAAACTGTCTTCTAAAACAGACTGCACGAACTGGGGTGCCTACCTCCAACGCCATATGAAAACAAAGGGCCCTGTCACGGAGAAGGAACACACAGCCTTCCTCCACTTCTGGCTAGAACATTTCATATTCTGTGGCCCTTCCCTTGCTCCAACCAAGAACTATCTCTCCCTAGCCCACGAACTGGCCAAAGGCACTCAACTTGGCATCGGCAAACTGTTCCTTGGAGAGGTCTATCGATATCTCCAGTTGATGTCTGTCAAGCTGTTCTCAAGCATAGCAGTCAAAACAGGTGGTCCTTGGTGGTTCATTCAGCTATGGGCTCAGCTGTATTTCCAAAACCACATCCCAAACTTCCCCCTTTTGGCGAGTTGTACCTTTCCAGATGTCAAAGGGAAGCAGATCCGATGCACTAGTTATGGCCAAGCTTTGTATAGGCTGCCAGGCAGCAAACTATCCCCTCAGGAAGCATCCAAGTGGTTCAGCACTTTCTTTCAAGGCCTGGACAATCCTACCTTCTTCCCTTACATGGAAGAATCTGAACATTTCGAAAATCCACTCTCCTTCAGGCTAGATAACTTTGCCGATGACACCAGCACTCGGCAACTCTTTTCCATTGTGATCCGTCCCTGTTTCCTTCCAGTTGGCATGAGTACATCCAACAGAATCATCAACCCTGGGTATGAATTCTACCAGCCGGTCATAGTGGCTCGGCAATTTGGCCTTGGACAAGTACCTCCCCATCTCTTTCTCCATCATCTTACGGAGAGCAGAGCCGACCTGCCTGATCCTCTCACCAGTCAGAGGTGTTACTCCTTCTTTGATGCTCTGACCATCCCTATTCCAAATGACCTCACCTTCGCCTCATCAACTGATGGCTTCGAGGACTGGTGGTCGATGTGGAAGACTCACGCCTTCAGGAACGCTCTGGGACCGTTGCTGAAACAACTTGATGCTGACCATGACATCCCCGTGGAACAGGTACCACTACTTGTAAATTTTCTTGATGCAGCTCACAAATGACTCTTCTACTAACCCAATTTTTCTCTTTGCAGCAACAAGATGGCCCTGAACCTACACACAGTGATGGCTCCCCCTTTGAGTTCTTTCCGCCAGCTCCTGTGGTTCTTTTCTGCAAAAACTCGCCGCCTTTGAAAAATGTCATGATGCAGAAACAGCCGATAACACCACAATCTGCTTCTAAGAAGCAAGGAACTTCAACATCAGCTGCCCCTCGAGTTCCAACTAAGACAAGAACGATGACGAGGAATGTAGCTGCCACGAAGACCTTGAGGCGCCGGAGCCTTTCTCCAGAAAGCTCGCATGTAGGCTGATCCATGTCTTGGTCGATTCTTCTCATTCTTTCATTCTTGCAGACGTGCTCGCGTCTAACAGCTTTCCTTCTTTTGCAGGCTTCCGCCGAAGACACCTCCCACGAGGACACACAACCCAATCAGGGAGAATCGAGCCCAACGGACTCTGAGAGGACCATCACACCGAGCCAGTCAGATGTGCCACCATCGGCCTCCAGGAAAAGGTCGGTTCCTGAACCCGCTGCCCCCGAGCACCAGTCGAGGCGGGGCCAGCTGTGGGTCCCAAGAGAGCTCGTAAAGGACCGCAAGCTTCTTCATCGAGCCAGGAGGTTTCGAAAATCATCACCCTTCATGCTCTTACCACTTACTTCCTTTTGTCTGCCGATTCATCATCATTTACATCGGCTAATCACCTTTCATGCAGACAACCGATGCTTCTAGTGGGAAGGTCGGGGCCGCGCCGACGCCTTTAGCCAAACCAGACCTGGCAATCCCCGAAAATGCAGATGAAACGGCTACCACTTTGGCAACGCCCCCAGCAACCACACACAAGCCGATCGCCTCGTCGTCTGCTACCCCCTCGGTCTTAGGAGAGGTATGTTAACTTCTTTCGGCTTATTCTTCCCCGTTGGACGCACACTGACGCCTTTTCGGGCTGCCAGGGTTGTGACATTTCAGGCTTGCTGACATTTGACCCTGAATCCATCGAACCAACTCCCTCTGTCGCCACCGATGAACCACAAGCCAGGGCTGTTCTACCTCAATTCCAACGTCTTAGAGCCTTACTGTCTTCCCCGATCGAGGAGTTGATCGAGGGTTCTGAAGAGGTGAAGGGCGTTCTTGCCGAAATCAAGGACCAACTCCCAGTAGCATTGCAGGTGAAGCCTTGGCCCGTCGTAACTCTGTCCTTCTACGGGTCAAGGGTGAAGCTAGTTCATGAAAGGATCAACCTGCGTCGTGCCCAACTTCCGCTGAAGGCCAATATTGTCGACAGATGTCAGCAGCTCAACGAGAAAAAGGCGTCTCTTGATGCCAAAACTGACACCTCTGTCAGTACCGCCGAGCTCGCATCTTTGAAAAGGGAGCTGGAAGATCTTGAAGAAAAGGTCCGGGCTACAAAACAGCTCATTCGTGACAAGGAAGCATCCATCGCCCGCTCCCAAGACGAAGCAGAAGGCCTCAGAGCTCAACTGAAGACTGAACTGGCAGAGATACGTGCCCTGAACAAGCAGCTAGTGACGGGCAAGGACGAGGATGACGAAGCCGAGATCGCCGAGGTGGACCGTGTCCGTGCTGACGCCCTCCACGCCTTCGAGGCATTTCTTCAGTAGCTCGTTTATGTAAACTGGCATCTGCTTGTAACAGTTTTGAACCTCTAGAGTCGATGACTGTGCATCGGCTGTATATTTCTATTGGCCGATTTCATGTATCGGCCCCCATCTCTCACTGTCCATCATCCCACCTGCTTGGGGAATATATATATATATATTTTTTATTTTTTTTATTGGCCGATTTCGTGTATCGGCCCCCATATCTCACTGTCCATCATCCCACATACTTGGGAAATATTTCTTGAGATGCTGACCGTTGACAGCCACTGGGAATTTCACGCCATCCAGCTCCTCCAGCATGTACGCGTTCCCTCTTAAAACCTGATCGACCTTGTATGGCCCGTGCCAATTTGGAGACCATTTACCATATGTTGCATCCTTAGTCCCTAATGGCAACACAGCTTCCCATACCAGATCGCCGACGTGGAACTCCTTTGGTCTCACTTTCTTGTTATATGCACGAGCTACTTTGGCCTTGTTCTCTTTGATTTTCTCAAGCGACCACAGCCTAAGCTCAGTCAAATCTTCAACACTGTCACTCATCAGGGCCGCATATTCTTCAGTCGTTAGATCGTTCTGAAAAGTGACACGTCTCGATCCAGCCGTAATTTCCCAAGGCAATACGGCTTCTTGTCCATAGACTAGATGGTACGGCGAGGTTTTTATCGCTCCATGACATGACATGCGGTAAGCCCATAAAGCCTCTGACAAAACCTCGTGCCAACGCCTAGGGTGCTCATCGATTTTCCTCTTGATTAGCTTGATAAGGCTCTGGTTGGACGCTTCAGCTTGCCCATTTGCTTGAGCATAGTATGGAGATGATCGAATCAGCTTAATCCCTGTATCCTCACAGAACTTTCTGAACTCGTGAGAAGTGAAGACCGAACCTCCATCGGTCGTGATAGTCTGGGGAATCCCAAACCTATGAATGACGTGTTCTTTCACAAAATCGACAACGTCCTTCGAGCTCACTGACTTCATAGGGACGGCTTCCACCCATTTAGTGAAATAATCCGTAATGGCCAAAATCCACATGTGGCCTTTGCTTGACGGAGGATTGATCTTGCCAATCATATCCATGCCCCAACCTCGGAATGGCCAAGGTTTGATGATGGGGTTCATTGCTGACGCGGATACCATCTGAATTTTCCCAAATTTCTGACATGCTTGACATCCTTTGTAGTACTTGAAACAGTCCTCAAGCAAGGTGGGCCAATAAAACCCTGATCGCCTGATCAACTATTTCATCTTGTGAGCCGATTGGTGAGTTCCACAGGCGCCTTCGTGTACCTCGTGTAGGAGCCGATTGGCCTCGGCTGTCCCTAGACATTTGAGCAATAACCCCTCTAGAGTCCTGTAAAACATGTCGTCCCCAATGAGCACATACTTCATGGCCTTGTATCTTATCCGTTTAGGTGCCCCCCGAGCCGAATCCTTCAAGTAATTGAAGATATCGGCTCTCCAGTCGTCTGCGTCCAGGAATTGTACCTGAACATCGGCTCCCTCTGCCACGTCCTTGTAGCCTGAAGCCATTTGTGCAAGATCATTTGCCTCGGTATTCTGCGATCGCGGGATCCAGGTGAAGTTTATGTACCGGAACTGTGCCATCAGCTCACGGCATTGCATCCATAATGGGAAGAGCGACTCGCTCTCACACTTGTATTCCTCCGTGAGTTGAGAAATCACCAGCTTGGAGTCTCCAAAAATTTCCACTGCTTCTGCTCCAGCTTCGGATGTTGATGTAGACGTTGTTGAAGGTCCCACCGGGCGTGCCAGAATGTGTTGCCTGTCAAAACCCACCGGCGAGCAGCGACGAGCAACACGAAGAGACGGGAGGCTCCCAGAACTGCTGGTGGGCCCTGGTCCCTCGGGCAATGGCCCGCAAAACTCCGGCACACGTCCTGGCTTGGTTCGAGGGTGTGCCACCTGACCTATACCTGGTCAGGAAGGTGAAGGATTGCTTCGATTGGTTTCCTGCATGGTAAACAAGTATACGTAAAATTCGACCCGTGACCGGCTCCCAGGTTTCCCTGTGAATCGGCTCTTAGAGCCGATTAACCCATGGTTCTGCATTAGATCTACGATAACATGGGGTTTTGCCTCATCAATACAAGTCAAATCGATCTACGACAGTTTAACGTTTTCACCACATGACTGGAACATCCTACACGTAATTGAGCCTGGTAGATACAAAAGATGATGGAAAACTAACCCTAGAGAAGGCCTAAAAACCAACGTAAAGTCAATTCCCGGAACAACTCCTCTTGGATTGGCAAACCATATCTTACATATTACTGGATCGTTCAACCCGTTTGCAATGCCTGATCATGTAGATATCAAACTAAACCTTGGAGAACAAGGCACAACTATATCAGATCAAAACGACTTAAATAAAGATCAAGCAAGATGCCACCCTTACACCCGAGAAAAGGTGCAAAGGCGGCGAGATAACTAGAGGCAGCATAGCTAAACGATCATAACAAAAAGGTACCGATGCTAGCCTACACAAATCTATGATAATAGTATTACTCGCCATCAACAAGGCTTCAGTACGAGTAACACCAAATAACGCATAAGTAGATACTGCCTAGATCGCAAGATGCAATCTAGGCAGCATGGCACTTACCCGAGAAAAACCCTAGAAACAAGGGGTGGCGATGCGCCGAGATTGTGTTTGTTGTGAACGTGATTGTCCTCTTTTTCTCGATAACCTTAGGTACATATTTATAGTCCGGAGACTTTCTATCTTTGGAATAACTCTACAACTCTATTTCCTACCTAAACCGAAACGTAACCTATTACAATATAAGATACACGGGCAATTTAGCCCAAATCAACGCACGAGGCTGATTCAACAACACGTTGCATATACGTATCTTCTAAGCCCATTTTGATCACGGCCCATCTCCTCCTTTGGCCAAAATATGGCGATAACATAGAGGAATCTGGAAATTCATATGACTCCCACATATTTCTACGATTACTTTGCGATCGAATGAACCACTTACATACGATACCAATTTCCCTTTGTTTCATGATAGTTTACTTATCCGAGGTTTTGATCGTCGGTATCTCTGCATACCTAGTTCAACCTCGTTACTGATAAGTACTCTTTTCTCGTTCCCGTGATATGTGATCCCTTGTGAGCCAGTCACATGCTTGCAAGCAAATTGGATGACATTCCACTGAGAGGGCCTAGAGTATATCTATCTGTCATATGGATGGACAAATCCCACTCTTGATCCATGTGTCTCAACCAATACTTTCCGAACACTCAATGCCACCTTTATAGCCACCCAGTTACGGTGTGGTGTTTGGTGTCATCAAAGCATCCTTTCGGTGATGGTGATATGCATGATCTCATGGTCGAAGGAATTGGGTTACTATGTATCAGAAAGCATATAGCAATTGAACTATTGAAATGACTTGATCTTTATGCTACGCTTATCTATAGGAGTATGTCCACCATATCATTCTCCTAACGATATGATCTTGTTGTTGATAACATCTCAATGTTCATGATAGGGAAACCACAATCATCTATCAACCAACAATCTAGTGAAGTATAGAGGCTATACTAGGGACTTCAAATTAAGTTTACAAATCACACAAGTATCAATGTTTCCTTGTTAATACTATTATAGCATGAATGTAAACATTTATCATAAACACAAAGATATAATATTAACTACATTTATTATTGCCTCTAGGGCATATCTCCAACAGTCTCCCACTTGCACTAGAGTCATCTAATCTAGATTACATGGTAATATACCGAACACCCATGGCAGTTTGGTGTTGGTCACGTTTTGCCCTCGGGAGAGGTTTAGTCAACGGATCCGCCACATTCAGATATGTGTGTACTTTGCAAATCTTTATATCCCCATCGTGGATATGTTCTCGAATAGCGTGAAAACGTAGCTTGATGTGCTTCAGCTTCCTGTGTGACCTTGGTTCTTGCGCATTGGCTATGGCGCCCATGTTATCACAGTAGATAGACATTGGGTCCAGCGCACTAGGAACCACACCCAGCTCTGTAATGAACTCTTTCATCCATATCGTTTCTTGTGAAGCCTCCGAAGCAGCCATGTATTCCGATTCAGTTGAAGATCTCGCCACAACGCTTTGCTTTGCACTCGTCCAGCTAACTGCTGCACCATTCAAAGTAAATACGTATCCAGATTGTGATTTAGAATCATCCGGATCGGTGTTCCAACTAGCATCGGTGTAACCATTAACAACGAGCTGTTTATCACCTCCATAAGAAAGAACCATATCCTTAGTTCTTCTCAAGTACTTAAGGATGTTTTTGACCGCTGTCCAATGATCCACTCCTGGATCACTTTGATATCTGCTAGTCAAACTAACAGCATATTCAATGTCGGGTCTAGTACATAGCATGGAATACATTAGAGATCCTATGCCTGAGGCATAGGGAGTCTTACTCATCCTTTCTCTATCTTCTGCCGTTGCAGGACTTTGATTTTTACTCAAGGTCGTATTGGGCAACATGGGCAAGAACCCTTTCTTGCTATCTTCCATTCCAAACCTCTTTAGAACTTTGTCCAAATATGTACTTTGTGACAATGATATTAGACGTCTCGATCTATCTCTATAAATCTTTATGCCCAATATGTAAGCTTCTTCGCCAAGATCTTTCATTGAAAAACTATTATTCAAATATTTCTTGACTCTATTAAGAAGTTCTACATCATTCCCAATCAACAATATGTCATCTACATATAGTATTAAGAATGCTACAGAGCTCCCACTCACTTTCTTGTAAATACAAGCTTCTCCATAAGTTTGTATAAAATCAAAACTTTTGATTACCTTATCAAAACGTTGATTCCAACTACGGGATGCTTGCTTCAATCCATATATGGACCGTTGAAGTTTGCATACCTTGTTAGCATCTTTAGGATCGACAAAACCTTTGGGTTGCATCATATACAACTCTTCATCAATGTCTCCATTGAGGAACGCTGTTTTGACATCCATCTGCCATATCTCATAATCACAATATGCAGCGATTGCTAACATAATCCTCACAGACTTTAGCTTCGCTACTGGTGAGAAAGTCTCATCGTAGTCAACTCCTTGAATTTGTCGAAACCCTTTTGCGACAAGTCGAGCTTTATAGACAGTAACATTACCATCAGCATCTGTTTTCTTCTTGAAAATCCATTTGTTCTCTACAGCCTTCCGGCCATCCGGTAAGTCCACCAAAGTCCATACTTGGTTTTCGTACATGGATCCAATCTCGGATTTCATGGCTTCTTTCCATTTACTGGAATCTGGGCTCATCATCGCTTCCTCATATGTCGCAGGGTCATCGGTGTTGTCCACCAACATGACACTCATAACGGGATCATACCAATCAGGAGTGGTACGAGTTCTCGTTGACCTGCGAGGTTCTGTAGCAACTACAACCGAAGTTTCATGATCATCATCATTATCTTCCTCTCTTATTGGTGCAGGCACCATAGGAACTTCTTCCGGTGCTACGCTACTTGCAAGTTCGAGAGAAGGTTTGACAACCTCGTCGAGTTCTACTGTCCTTCCAGTCACTTCTTTCGAGAGAAATTCCTTCTCTAGAAAGGATCCATTCTTGGCAACGAAGATTTTGCATTCAGATCTATGATAGAAGGTATACCCAATAGTTTCCTTTGGGTATCCTATGAAGACGCATTTTTCCGCTTTGGGTTCAAGCTTGTCCGGCTGTAACTTCTTTACATAGGCTTCGCAACCCCAAACTTTAAGGAACGACAATTTAGGTTTCTTCCCAAACCATAATTCATACGGTGTCGTTTCAACGGATTTAGATGGTGCCCTATTTAAAGTGAAGGCGGCTGTTTCTAATGCATAACCCCAAAATGATAGCGGTAAATCTGTAAGTGACATCATAGAACGAACCATATCTAAGAGAGTTCGATTACGACGTTCGGACACACCATTACGCTGTGGTGTTCCCGGCGGTGTCAATTGTGAAAGTATTCCGCATTTCTTCAAATGCTCGCCAAACTCGTAACTTAGATATTCACCTCCACGATCAAAACGTAGAAATTTAATCTTCTTGTTACGTTGATTCTCCACCTCACTTTGAAATTCCTTAAACTTCTCGAAAGTTTCGGACTTATGTTTCATGAAATAGATATAACCATATCTACTCAAGTCATCCGTGAAGGTAAGAACATAACGATAACCACCGCGCGATGCTACACTCATTGGACCACACACACATCGGTATGTATGATTTCCAATAAGTCCGTAGCTCGCTCCATCATACTAGAAAATGGAGTCTTAGTCATTTTTCCCATCAGACATGCTTCGCATCTTTCAAGTGATTCAAAATCAAGTGATTCAAGAAGTCCATCGGAATGGATTTTCTTCATACGCTTCACTCCAATGTGACCAAGACGACAGTGCCACATATAGGTCGAGTTATCGCTCGATTTCAAACGTTTAGCTTCAATGTTATTAATATGTGTATTTCCACTATCGAGATTCAATAAGAATAGACCATCTATCAAAGGTGCATGTGCATAAAATATATTACTCATATAAATCGAACAACCATTATTCTCGGACTTAAACAAGTAACCGTCTCGCAATAAACAAGATCCCGATATAATGTTCATGCTTAACGCAGGCACCAAATAACAATTATTTAAGTATAAAACTAATCCCAATGGTAGATGAAGAGGTATCGTGCCGACCGTGATCACATCAACCTTTGATCCATTTCCCACGCGCATCGTCACCTCGTTCTTCGCTAGCTTCCGTTTATCTGCCGCACATGTTTCGAGTTACAAATATGAGCAACCGAACCAGTATCAAATACCCAGGCACTACTACGAGTACTAGTGAGATACACATCAATAACATGTATATCGGATATACCTTTCTTCTTGATGTTGTCGTTCTTCAAATCCGCCAAGTACTTTGGGAAATTCTGCTTCCAGTGACCTTCTCCCTTGCAGTAAAAGCACTCAGTATCAGGCTTAGGTCCAGCCTTGGTCTTCTTCGTCGGTGCGGCAACTTTCTTACCACCCTTCTTGAAGTGTCCCTTTTGCTTAGACTTGCCTTTCTTGAATTTGGTGGTCTTATTGACAATCAACACTTGTTGCTCTTTCTTTATCTCCACTTCTGCAGATTTTAACATGGAGAAGAGTTCTGGCAACTGCTCGTTCATGCTTTGCATATTGTAGTTCATCACAAAGTTCTTGTAACTTGGTGGTAGTGATTGGAGGACACGGTAAATCCCCAAAGAATTAGGAATCAATATACCCAAGCTTTGAAGTTTCTTTGCGTGCCCAGACATCTTAAGCACATGCTCACTGACGGAGCTGCCCTCTTCCATCTTGCAGTTAAAGAACTTTTCAGAAGCCTCATAGCTCTCAACTGCCGCGTGAGTCTCAAAGATCAATTTGAGTTCACGGACAATATCATGTGGGTCTGAATTCTCAAACCTTTTCTGAAGCTCCGATTCCAAACCATACAAGATAGCACACTGAACTGTGGAGTACTGATTCTTCCGAGCGAGGTAAACATTCTTTACTTCATCGGTAGCATCAGCTGCAGGCGGGTCACCCAGCGGTGCATCCAGCACATAGGTCAAATTACCAGCATTGAGGACAATCCTCAAATTACGGAACCAATCCGCGAAGTTGCTTCCATTGTTTTTCAACTTTTCTTTCTCTAGGAACGCATTAAAATTGATGGTAGGGGCCGCCATTGATCTTCAACAGATTTGCAATAGTTTAGACTAAGTTTATGACAAATTGAGTTCTAATTAATAGTTAAATTAATCTAGGTGAACTCCCACTCAAAACAATATCCCTCACATTGTTTTAGTGATCACACGAACCAAATCCACCACATCAAAACCGATCATCATGAGAGTTGATGTAGCTTCAATGGCGAACAATCGACATGTTCATCATATCTTCTATATGATTCATGCTTTACCTTTCGGTGATCCGTGTTCCGAGACCATGTCTGTACATGCTAGGCTCGTCAAGATCAAACCTTAGCTTCCGCATGAGCAAATCTGGCTTGCTCACGTTGCATACACTTGCAGAATCTAACACACCCGATCATCACGTGGTGCTTTGAAACAACAAGCTTTAGCAACGGTGCTTACTAAGGATGAACACTTTAGAACTTGAAATTTATGTGCATGAGGGATCATCTTATAATGCTACCGTCGTTAACTAAGCAATACAAGATGCATAAAGGATTAACATCACATGCAATTCATAATATGTGATATGATATGGCCTTTCTTCTTTGTGCTTCCGATCTCCATCTTCAAGCACGAACATGATCTCCATCATCACCGGCATTGCATCAAGGTCAATGACGCTGCTCCATGGTTGTGGTCCACCAGCTTTAACTATTACAACTACTTTGAATAGACACGCGAGTCTTAACAGAATTTAAAGAAACAACCATATGGCTCTTGCCGGTTGCCAACTTACAATAAGGAACATTGCATACATCAAATATAATCATAATCATGGCCATATCACATCACAGCACACCCCTGCAAAACAAAGTTAGACGCCTCTAATTTCTTTGCATGTTTTACGTGGTTTGGGGATTTCAATAAGTGTCGATCTAACTTATGAACAACAACCACAACGTTGATGTTTGAACTATCAAGTGCCCGTTGTAAATTGGATCTTTACTATAATGGGAGAGACAAACACCAGCAAAGCCACTTTTGCAATACAAGTTGCATGTTGAGCGTGGAGCAAGTCTCATGAACGATTTCATGTAAGGTTAGCCCGGGCCGCTTCATCCCATCATACCGCAAGATGCAAAGTACACAAGAAGCAATTGATAATAAAAGCACCACCGCCCACAATGACCATTGTGTTCTACTCGTGCAACAGATCTACATATAGACACGGCTCTGATACCACTGTAGGGGTTCGTATTATGGAAAACAAAAAATTTCTACCGCATACAAACAAACAAGCCAAGATCTATCTACTAGATTGTAGCAACGAGTCGATAGAATAACTCACCCTCGAAGATTCCAAAGTGTTTAACAAGAGCGGATTCTCGTGGGTGATGTAGTCGTAGTCTTCCCGATCTCAAGATCGTGTAGACGATCCTTCCGGCGCTGCGTTCCGGCAGCGCTTCCGCAGTCGGTCACACGTTCGGTACTCGACGAAGACCTTCCTCTCCCTTGTTCCAGCAGGCAGCGGAGGTTGTAGCACTCTCCTCGCGATTCCTGAAGCACAACGACGTGGTACCGGAAGTAGAGGGGGAGATCTCGCAGGGCTTCGCCTTAAGCCGGAGCGAGTATGGTGGACTATGAGAGAGGCCTCGGTGATCTAGGGTTTAGACGCACCAAGGAGAGAGGGCTAGGCCAACAACTAGGGCTTGGGGAAGCCCAAGTCGGCGGCTAGGGTTTGCCCTAGGCGGCGGCAGCAGCAGGAGGTGGTGACGCCGGCGGCTTGGGGCTAGGGTTTGGAGAGGGCAATGAAGGGTTTCGTAGCATGGAAAACAAAAAATTTCTATCGCATACAAACCAACAAGCCAAGATCTATCTACTAGATTGTAGCAACGAGTCGATGGAATAACTTACCCTCGAAGATTCCAAAGTATTTAACGAGAGCGGATTCTCGTGGATGATGTAGTCGTACTCTTTCCGATCTCAAGATCGCGTAGACGATCCTTCCGGCGCCACGTTCCGGCAGCGCTCCCGCAGTCGGTCACACGTTCGGTACTCGACGAAGACCTTCCTCTCCCTTGTTCCAGCAGGCAGCGGAGGCTGTAGCACTCTCCTCGCGATTCCGGCAGCACAACGGCGTGGTACCGGAAGTAGAGGGGAGATCCCGCAGGGCTTCGCCTTAAGCCGGAGCGAGTATGGTGGAGTATGATAGAGGGCTATTAGTGGTCTAGAGATTTAGACACACCAATTAGAAGGCTCTAAAGCGCAGGCTAAAGCAATTAGAAGCTCTAAACCAGAACGGCTCTAAACCGGAGATTAGATGTAGAAAGTTGTGTGTCTAGAGGAGGAGGCCTGCCCCTCCTTTTATAGGTGGAGGGGCCTTGGCGCGCCAGGGAGGGAGGGAGTCCCTCCCAACTCGGCCTAGGGCTGGCCGCCGGCTTGGAGGAGTGGGACTCCTCCTCCAAGTTGGTTCCAACTCCTCTTGCTTGTTTCCCACAGTTTCTTGTTTTGGCCGTTTGACTTTCAAACTGGACATTTGACTTTTCTGTTTTAGGATTCAATTTAATCCTTTATTTGGGACAGCAAGAACACTTAGTACATGATGCAATCATTCCAATATGTAATGACACATTCATGTACCCCTTCCCTCCCGGAGTGCCGGACAATCCGGAACCTTCTAGAACATTCCCGATGAAAACACCGGAATCATTCCGCAACTCCAAAACGGGACTTTCCTTATATGAATCTTATTCTCCGGACCATTCCGGATCACCTCGTGATATCCCGGATCCCATCGAAGACTCCGAACAACATTCGGTCTCTTTCTCATAATACCATAACTACTCAAACAACGTCGAATCCTTAAGTGTGTCTCCCTACGGTTCGTGAATTATGCGGACATGATCGAGACACTTCTCCGAACAATAACCAATAGAGGAATCTGGAAATTCATATGGCTCCCACATATTTCTACGATTACTTTGCGATCGAATGAACCACTTACATACGATACCAATTTCCCTTTGTCTCACGATATGTTACTTATCCGAGGTTATGATCGTCGGTATCTCTGCATACCTAGTTCAACCTCGTTACTGATAAGTACTCTTTTCTCGTTCCCGTGATATGTGATCCCTTGTGACCAAGTCACATGCTTGCAAGCTAATTGGATGACATTCCACCGAGAGGGCCTAGAGTATATCTATCCGTCATATGGATGGACAAATCCCACTCTTGATCCATGTGTTTCAACCAATACTTTCTGAACACTCAATGCCACCTTTATAACCACCCAGTTACGGTGTGGTGTTTGATGTCATCAAAGCATCCATCCGGTAAAGGTGATATGCATGATCTCATGGTCGAAGGAATTAGGTTACTATGTATCAGAAAGCATATAGCAATTGAACTATTGAAATGACTTGATCTTTATGCTACGCTTATCTATAGGAGTATGTCCACCATATCATTCTCCTAACGATATGATCTTGTTGTTGATAACATCTCAATGTTCATGATAGGGAAACCACAATCATCTATCAACCAACAATCTAGTGAAGTATAGAGGCTATACTAGGGACTTCAAATTAAGTTTACAAATCACACAAGTATCAATGTTTCCTTGTTAATACTATTATAGCATGAATGTAAACATTTATCATAAACACAAAGATATAATATTAACTACATTTATTATTGCCTCTAGGGCATATCTCCAACAGTCTCCCACTTGCACTAGAGTCATCTAATCTAGATTACATGGTAATATACCGAACACCCATGGCAGTTTGGTGTTGGTCATGTTTTGCCCTCGGGAGAGGTTTAGTCAACGGATCCGCCACATTCAGATATGTGTGTACTTTGCAAATCTTTATATCCCCATCGTGGATATGTTCTCGAATAGCGTGAAAACGTAGCTTGATGTGCTTCAGCTTCCTGTGTGACCTTGGTTCTTGCGCATTGGCTATGGTGCCCATGTTATCACAGTAGATAGACATTGGGTCCAGCGCACTAGGAACCACACCCAGCTCTGTAATGAACTCTTTCATCCATATCGCTTCTTGTGAAGCCTCCGAAGCAGCCATGTATTCCGATTCAGTTGAAGATCTCGCCACAACGCTTTGCTTTGCACTCCTCCAGCTAACTGCTGCACCATTCAAAATAAATACGTATCCGGATTGTGATTTAGAATCATCCGGATCGGTGTTCCAACTAGCATCGGTGTAACCATTAACAACGAGCTGTTCATCACCTCCATAAGAAAGAACCATATCCTTAGTTCTTCTCAAGTACTTAAGGATGTTTTTGACCGCTGTCCAATGATCCACTCCTGGATCACTTTGATATCTGCTAGTTAAACTAACAGCATATGCAATGTCGGGTCTAGTACATAGCATGGCATACATTAGAGATCCTATGGCTGAGGCATAGGGAGTCTTACTCATCCTTTCTCTATCTTCTGCCGATGTCGGACTTTGAGTTTTACTCAAGGTCGTATTGGGCAACATGGGCAAGAACCCTTTCTTGCTTTCTTCCATTCCAAACCTCTTTAGAACTTTGTCCAAATATGTACTCTGTGACAATGATATTTGGCGTTTCGACCTATCTCTGTAAATCTTTATGCCTAATATGTAAGCTGCTTCGCCAAGATCCTTCATTGAAAAACTATTATTCAAATATTCCTTGACACTATTAAGAAGGTCTACATCATTCCCAATCAACAATATGTCATCCACATATAGTATTAAGAATGCTACAGAGCTCCCACTCACTTTCTTGTAAATACAAGCTTCTCCATAAGTTTGTATAAAACCAAAACTTTTGATTACCTTATCAAAACGTTGATTCCAACTTCGGGAAGCTTGCTTCAATCCATAGATGGATCGTTGAAGTTTGCATACCTTGTTAGCATCTTTAGGATCGACAAAACCTTTGGGTTGCATCATATACAACTCTTCATCAATGTCTCCATTGAGGAATGCTGTTTTGACATCCATCTGCCATATCTCATAATCATAATATGCAGCGACTGCTAACATAATCCTTACAGACTTTAGCTTTGCTACTGGTGAGAAAGTCTCATCGTAGTCAACTCCTTGAATTTGTCGAAACCCTTTTGCGACAAGTCGAGCTTTATAGACAGTAACATTACCATCAGCATCTGTTTTCTTCTTGAAAATCCATTTGTTCTCGACAGCCTTCCGGCCATCCGGTAAGTCCAGCAAAGTCCATACTTGGTTTTCGTACATGGATCCAATCTCGGATTTCATGGCTTCTTGCCATTTATTGGAATCTGGGCTCATCATCGCTTCCTCATATGTCTCAGGGTCATCGGTGTTGTCCACCAACATGACATTCATAACGGAATCATACCAATCTGGAGTGGTACGAGTTCTCGTTGACCTCCGAGGCTCTGTAGCAACTTCAACCGAAGTTTCATGATCACCATCATTAGCTTCCTCTCTTATTGGTGCAGGCACCACAGGAACTTCTTCCGGTGCTGCGCTACTCGCAATTTCGAGAGAAGGTTCAACAACCTCGTCGAGTTCTACTTTCCTTCCAGTCACTTCTTTCGAGAGAAATTCCTTCTCTATAAAGGATCCATTCTTGGCAACGAAGATCTTGCCTTCGGATCTATGATAGAAGGTATACCCAATAGTTTCCTTCGGGTATCCTATGAAGACGCATTTTTCCGCTTTGGGTTCAAGCTTATCCGGCTGTAACTTCTTTACATAGGCTTCGCATCCCCAAACTTTAAGGAACGACAATTTAGGTTTCTTCCCAAACCATAATTCATACGGTGTCGCTTCAACGGATTTAGACGGTGCCCTATTTAAAGTGAATGTGGCTGTTTCTAATGCATAACCCCAAAATGATAGCGGTAAATCTGTAAGTGACATCATAGAACGAACCATATCTAAGAGAGTTCGATTACGACGTTCGGACACACCATTACGCTGTGGTGTTCCCGGCGGTGTCAATTGTGAAAGTATTCCGCATTTCTTCAAATGCTCGCCAAACTCGTAACTTAGATATTCACCTCCACGATCAGAACGTAGAAATTTAATCTTCTTGTTACGTTGATTCTCTACCTCACTTTGAAACTCCTTAAACTTCTCAAAAGTTTCGGACTTATGTTTCATGAAATAGATATACCCATATCTACTCAAGTCATCCGTGAAGGTAAGAACATAACGATAACCACCGCGCGATGCTACACTCATTGGACCACACACATCGGTATGTATGATTTCCAATAAGTCCGTAGCTCGCTCCATCATACCAGAAAATGGAGTCTTAGTCATTTTTCCCATCAGACATGCTTCGCATCTTTCAAGTGATTCAAAATCAAGTGATTCAAGAAGTCCATCGGAATGGAGTTTCTTCATACGTTTCACTCCAATGTGACCAAGACGACAGTGCCACATATAGGTCGAATTATCGCTTGATTTCAAACGTTTAGCCTCAATGTTGTTGATATGTGTATTTCCACTATCGACATTCAATAAGAATAGACCATCTATCAAAGGTGCATGTGCATAAAACATATTACTCATATAAATCGAACAACCATTATTCTCGGACTTAAACAAGTAACCGTCTCGCAATAAACAAGATCCCGATATAATGTTCATGCTCAACGCAGGCACCAAATAACAATTATTTAAGTATAAAACTAATCCAGATGGTAGATGAAGGGGTAGCGTGCCGACCGCGATCACATCAACCTTTGATCCATTTCCTACGCGCATCGTCACCTCGCTCTTCGCTAGCTTCCGTTTATTCTGCAGCACCTGTTTCGAGTTACAAATATGAGCAACCGAACCAGTATCAAATACCCAGGCACTACTACGAGTACTAGTGAGATACACATCAATAACATGTATATTCGATATACCTTTCTTCTTGATGTTGCCGTTCTTCAAATCCACCAAGTACTTTGGGCAATTCCGCTTCCAGTGACCTTCTCCCTTGCAGTAAAAGCACTCAGTATCAGGCTTAGGTCCAGCCTTGGTCTTCTTCGCCGGCGTGGTAACTTTCTTACCACCCTTCTTGAAGTGTCCCTTTTGCTTAGACTTGCCTTTCTTGAATTTGGTGGTCTTATTGACCAACAACACTTGGTGCTCTTTCTTGATCTCCACTTCTGCAGATTTCAACATGGCAAAGAGTTCTGGCAACATCTTATTCATGTTCTGCATGTTGTAGTTCATCACAAAGTTCTTGTAACTTGGTGGTAGTGATTGGAGGACACGGTAAATCCCCAAAGCATTAGGAATCACTATACCCAAGCTTTGAAGTTTGTTTGCGTGCCCTGACATCTTAAGCACATGCTCACTAACGGAGCTGCCTTCTTCCATCTTGCAGTTAAAGAACTTTTCAGAAGCCTCATAGCTTTCAATCGCCGCATGAGTCTCAAAAATCAATTTGAGATCCTCGACAATATCATATGGGTCTGAATCCTCAAACCTTTTCTGAAGCTCCGATTCCAAACCATACAAGATAGCACACTGAACTATGGAGTACTGATTCTTCCGAGCGAGGTAAACATTCTTTACTTCATCGGGAGAATCATCTGCAGGTGGGTCACCCAGCGGTGCATCCAGCACATAGGTCAAATTACCAGCTGTGAGGACAATCCTCAAATTGCGGAACCAATCCGCGAAGTTGCTTCCATTGTTTTTCAACTTTTCTTTCTCTAGGAACGCATTAAAATTGATGGTAGGGGCTGCCATTGATCTACAACATATTTGCAATAGTTTAGACTAAGTTTATGACAAATTGAGTTCAAATTAATTAATAAAGTTAATCTAGGTGAACTCCCACTCAAAACAATATCCCTCACATTGTTTTAGTGATCACACGAACCAAATCCACCACATCAACACCGATCATCACGAGAGTTGATATAGTTTCAATGGCGAACAATCATCATGTTCATCATATCTACTATATGATTCATGCTTTACCTTTCGGTGATCCGTGTTCCGAGACCATGTCTGTACATGCTAGGCTCGTCAAGATCAAACCTTAGTTTCCGCATGAGCAAATCTGGCTTGCCCACGTTGTATACACTTGCGGATCTAACACACCCGATCATCACGTGGTGCTTCGAAACAACAAGCTTTAGCAACGGTGCTAACTAAGGGTGAACACTTTATGACTTGAAATTCATGTGCATGAGGGATCATCTTATAATGCTACCGTCGTCTACTAAGCAATACAAGATGCATAAAGGATTAACATCACATGCAATTCATAATATGTGATATGATATGGCCTTTCTTCTTTGTGCTTCCGATCTCCATCTTCAAGCACGAACATGATCTCCATCATCACCGGCATTGCATCAAGGTCAATGACGCCTCTCCATGGTTGTCGTCCACCGGCTTCAACTATTACAACTACTTTGAATAGACACGCGGGTCTTAACATAAATTAAAGACAACCATATGGCTCCTGTCGGTTGCCAACTTACAATAAGGAACATTGCATACATCAAATATAATCACAATCATGGCCATATCACATCACTGCACACCCCTGCAAAACAAAGTTAGACGCCTCTACTTTCTTTGCATATTTTACGTGGTTTGGGGCTTTCTATAAGTGTCGTTCTAACTTACGAACATGAACCACAACATTGATACTAGCATTGTTGATCACCCGTTGTAAATTGGATCTTAACTATGCTAGGAGAAACAGGCACCCGCAAAGCCACTTATGCAATACAAGTTGCATGTCAAGCGTGGAGCAAGTCTCATGAACGATGTCATGTAAGGTTAGCCCGGGCCGCTTCATCCCAACATACCGCAAGATGCAAAGTACACAAGAAGTAATCGACAATAAAAGCATCAACGCCCACAATGACCATTGTGTTCTACTCGTGCAACAGATCTACATATAGACACGGCTCTGATACCACTGAAGGGTTTCGTAGCATGGAAAACAAAAAATTTCTATCGCATACAAACCAACAAGCCAAGATCTATCTACTAGATTGTAGCAACGAGTCGATGGAATAACTTACCCTCGAAGATTCCAAAGTATTTAACGAGAGCGGATTCTCGTGGATGATGTAGTCGTACTCTTTCCGATCTCAAGATCGCGTAGACGATCCTTCCGGCTCCACGTTCCGGCAGCGCTCCCGCAGTCGGTCACACGTTCGGTACTCGACGAAGACCTTCCTCTCCCTTGTTCCAGCAGGCAGCGGAGGTTGTAGCACTCTCCTCGCGATTCCGGCAGCACAACGGCGTGGTACCGGAAGTAGAGGGGAGATCCCGCAGGGCTTCGCCTTAAGCCGGAGAGAGTATGGTGGAGTATGAGAGAGGGCTATTAGTGGTCTAGAGATTTAGACACACCAATTAGAAGGCTCTAAAGCGCAGGCTAAAGCAATTAGAAGCTCTAAACCAGAACGGCTCTAAACCGGAGATTAGAGGTAGAAAGTTGTGTGTCTAGAGGAGGAGGCCTGCCCCTCCTTTTATAGGTGGAGGGGCCTTGGCGCGCCAGGGAGGGAGGGAGTCCCTCCCAACTCGGCCTAGGGCTGGCCGCCGGCTTGGAGGAGTGGGACTCCTCCTCCAAGTTGGTTCCAACTCCTCTTGCTTGTTTCCCACAGTTTCTTGTTTTGGCCGTTTGACTTTCAAACTGGACATTTGACTTTTCTGTTTTAGGATTCAATTTAATCCTTTATTTGGGACAGCAAGAACACTTAGTACATGATGCAATCATTCCAATATGTAATGACACATTCATGTACCCCTTCCCTCCCGGAGTGCCGGACAATCCGGAACCTTCTAGAACATTCCCGATGAAAACACCGAAATCATTCCGCAACTCCAAAACGGGACTTTCCTTATATGAATCTTATTCTCCGGACCATTCCGGATCACCTCGTGATATCCCGGATCCCATCCGAGACTCCGAACAACATTCGGTCTCTTTCTCATAATACCATAACTACTCAAACAACGTCGAATCCTTAAGTGTGTCTCCCTACGGTTCGTGAATTATGCGGACATGATCGAGACACTTCTCCGAACAATAACCAATAGAGGAATCTGGAAATTCATATGGCTCCCACATATTTCTACGATTACTTTGCGATCGAATGAACCACTTACATACGATACCAATTTCCCTTTGTCTCACGATATGTTACTTATCCGAGGTTATGATCGTCGGTATCTCTGCATACCTAGTTCAACCTCGTTACTGATAAGTACTCTTTTCTCGTTCCCGTGATATGTGATCCCTTGTGACCAAGTCACATGCTTGCAAGCTAATTGGATGACATTCCACCGAGAGGGCCCAGAGTATATCTATCCGTCATATGGATGGACAAATCCCACTCTTGATCCATGTGTTTCAACCAATACTTTCTGAACACTCAATGCCACCTTTATAACCACCCAGTTACGGTGTGGTGTTTGATGTCATCAAAGCATCCATCCGGTAAAGGTGATATGCATGATCTCATGGTCGAAGGAATTAGGTTACTATGTATCAGAAAGCATATAGCAATTGAACTATTGAAATGACTTGATCTTTATGCTACGCTTATCTATAGGAGTATGTCCACCATATCATTCTCCTAACGATATGATCTTGTTGTTGATAACATCTCAATATTCATGATAGGGAAACCACAATCATCTATCAACCAACAAGCTAGTGAAGTATAGAGGCTATACTAGGGACTTCAAATTAAGTTTACAAATCACACAAGTATCAATGTTTCCTTGTTAATACTATTATAGCATGAATGTAAACATTTATCATAAACACAAAGATATAATAATAAGTACATTTATTATTGCCTCTAGGGCATATCTCCAACAGGCAAGGTGTAGGTCTTGGAGGGGCAGCCCTGCCCCTCCTTATATAGGTGGGAGGGCGCGGCCAAGGGGAGGGGAGTCCCTCCCCAACTCGGCCTCCTTGGCCGGCGGTGGAGGGAGAGGGACTTCCTCCCCAAGTAGGTTTCCTACTCTCCCTCCACCAAGCAAAATAGCCGTTTGACTTTTTCAAATTGGCGTTTGACTTTTCAAACTAGGATTTGATTTATCCCTTTATTTTGCTCAGCGATGACACCTAGTACATGATGCAACCATTCCAACTTGTTATGACACATTCATGTACCCTTCCCCTCCGGAGTGCCGGACATTCCGGAACCTTCTAGAACATTCCCGATGAAAAACACCGGAACCATTCTCCAACCCCGAAACAGGACTTTCCTTATATGAATCTTATTCTTTGGACCATTCCGGATCTCCTCGTGATATCCCGGATCCCATCCGAGACTCCGAACAACATTAGGTCTCTTACTCATCATTCCATAACTACTCAACAATGTCGAATCCTTAAGTGTGTCTCCCTACGGTTCGTGAATTATGCGGACATGATCGAGACACTTCTCCGAACAATAACCAATAGAGGAATCTAGAAATTCATATGGCTCCCACATATTTCTACGATTACTTTGCGATTGAATGAACCACTTACATACGATACCAATTTCCCTTTGTCTCACGATAGTTTACTTATCCGAGGTTTTGATCGTCGGTATCTCTGCATACCTAGTTCAACCTCGTTACTGATAAGTACTCTTTTCTCGTTCCCGTGATATGTGATCCCTTGTGAGCCAGTCACATGCTTGCAAGCAAATTGGATGACATTCCACCGAGAGGGCCTAGAGTATATCTATCTGTCATATGGATGGACAAATCCCACTCTTGATCCATGTGTCTCAACCAATACTTTCCGTACACTCAATGCCACCTTTATAGCCACCCAGTTACGGTGTGGTGTTTGGTGTCATTAAAGCATCCTTCCGGTGATGGTGATATGCATGATCTCATGGTCGAAGGAATTAGGTTACTATGTATCAGAAATCATATAGCAATTGAACTATTAAAATGACTTGATCTTTATGCTACGCTTATCAATAGGAGTATGTTCATCATATCATTCTCCTAACGATATGATCTTGTTGTTAATAACATCTCAATGTTCATGATAGGGAAACCACAATCATTTATTAACCAACAAGCTAGTATTATGAAGAGGCTTTACTAGGAACTTCAATTTAAGTTTACAAATCACACAAGTATTAATGTTTCCTTGTTAATACTATTATAGCATGAATGTAAACATTTATCATAAACACAAAGATATAATAATAACCATATTTATTACTGCCTCTAGGGCATATCTCCAACATTTATGCCTTGTTTTCTTCCAAAATAAAATGTTTGTCTATTTTGAGAAAGTTAGTTAGTAAAGCTCTCACGAACTTGATGGCACACTTTATTCCTTGCACTCAATAATCTTCAACCATTGTGACCTGTCCATGAAAGTTATATGATGGGAGTCAGCAGAACCGTGCTCTCACAGGGAACGCTTTCGATACCTTTTTGGATATTTTATCAGGTTGATACCTTGCTCTTTTGTTTGCGGATGTCATCGGTGTGAAATAAAAGGGGAGCTTGTGAGTTCATGGAGTCTACACATTGTGTTAGATAAACGCCTGGGCCGCTAGCCTAAGCCATGCATAATCATGGTGGAAACTTGCAGCATCACCATAATTAGCATTTATGAAGCATACTCAATAAAAATCTATGCACATAGTAAATAAAAAGATCACTGAGATGTTCATTGTCTTCTTGCCTTGTCATTTTGATCACGGGATCGCTCCTGTATCATGTGCAAGGGGTACCCCATTAGCGGTTCTCTATGATATGCATGTATTTAGAAATGATAAGAAATTATAGGTAACCAAAGTTGAGTAGCATGCGGAGCGTCCCTCGTACTCAAGGGACTTGGGATTTCCAGTTTATGGTCTGTCAAGCATATGATTCAGAGTGGACCTCACTTTCACTTTAACCACATAAAGATGCCTATGATAGGGTCAATGGGAGCTCAAAGCTAATGAGTACCTTTCTTTCAGCATTTGGAAGCCTTTCAAACTTTTCAAAACCTTTTCAATTTCTTGTTGAGTCACCACCTATTATTTGAGCACCTTCTTGAGAGCATAGTTGTCATTCTTGTGTTTGCTTCAAAACTTGGTTAATTATGTCATGACTTTGATGCTTGTATCTCTGATATCTTTATCTCTAGTCTTCACTTGAACTTCATAGGTGCCTTGGCATTTATATTGCACTCTTCAAACAAAGGCAAGCGAGATACCACTCTATCATACCTTATTATGAGCATTGCAATGTTGCTTATGTTTATGTTTCTTGCTACTTATTATTCTTGAGTTGGTTTCTCTTCATAGCTTGCATTGACTATTGAGTAGACTTAGTTGCATACTCTTTATTATGAATGGTTTAAGCATCTACTCCTGTGCTGAGAATATATACATCATATGAAGCAAATCTGTTCGTGAAAATTCTTTTATCGCACTCAGTTTTCAACTTAATTGCTTGAGGATAAGCAATAAGCTAAGCTTGTGGGGAGTTGATACGTCCAAAGCGTATCTACTTTCTCGAACACTTTTGCTATTGTTTCTACTCTAAACTTATGTGATTTGGATACAACTAAAACGGACTGACGCTGTTTTCAGCAGAATTACCTTGGTGTCTAGTTTTTGTGCAGAAAATCAACTATCAGGAAAAATCCCGGAAAATATGCCACAAATCCTATTTCACCAGAAGATCCATGGAGCCAGAAGACGAGACGGAGAAGGGGCATGGGGCCCACACCCCTGCCAGGCGCGGGCCCACCTCTGGCTGCGCCTAGGGGGGTGCAGCCATCACAGGCACCCCCTCGGCCTCCATATGCGCCTATAAGTTGCCTCTCGACCTAAAAACCGAGGGGGGTTTGATAGTTTTCCAGAAAGAGTTCTGCTACGCCGTCGCCACCAGAAACCAAGATTCGCACTCTGCCGGGATGGGGAAGTTGGAGAGGATCATCATCATCACCAACGCATCTCCATCAACCATTCATGTTTCCCTCATCCATGAGTGAGTAATCCCCCGTTGTAGGCTTGGAAATGGTAGGGATTGGATGAGTTCGATCATGTAATCGAATAAGATTGTTAGGGCATAGTGCCCAGTATCTCTATTAGTGCTATTTGACTTTGTTGCAACTTGTTGTGCTTAATGCTTGTCACTAGGGCCCGAGTGCCATGATCTCAGATCTGAACTTATTCTTGAAGTTACATGTTTAGACTCATCTATGCAACGCCCGTCCATCCATCCCTATGCCTACCACACTCGAATCCCATTGTTTATTGTTACTGTTACTATTTCTCATGTTTCACTGTTGCTGTTGCTACTACCAAACTGTTGTTACTGATAAACTTCTATGAGCAAGAACTATTTCTAGGTCCAGCTGAATTGACAACTCAGTTGTTAAGGCTTGCAAGTATTCTTTGGCTCCCCTTGTGTCGAATCAATAAATTGGGTAATACTACCCGCGAAGACTGTTGTGATCCCCTACACTTGTGGGTCATCACCAATCTTGATGCGTTTGACGACGGGGAGAGTGTGCGTCCAAGCACGCCGCATCATAGGTGTAACCTTGGAGAAATGGGGTTTAGTTCATCATAGATGGGTGTTAGGAATTTGGACATGACCTTTGTTGACTTTCTAATTTTGGGGAAACGAATTTGCATTCAAGACTTCAAATATGAGATCATACAATTCAAATATAACTTGGATTTAAATTTAAATCTTAAACTATTACAGGATATTACATAAACATAATACAAACTGGTATAAGTAATACAATCTTTATTACATAAATAAGAATTTAAGAAATGACAAGTTACAAATAATAAAGGTCAATTACAATAAGAGAATATACTAATATAATGTTTAAGAGGAAAAGGTAAATCTTCATTACTTTAATACAAATAATACAAGGTTCTTACAAGTAAATCAAATTACAAATGAATAAAGGAAAAGATTCCTAAATCTACTCTTGATCCTTAATCTGTATCTTTTCCTGACTAAAAGAAAAACAAAAGAAAGGAAATAAGGAAAAGGGAGTTAGTTTGGTTTATTGCTCTCAGATATCAATTGTTTTTAGAAGGGGCAAGTTTCACCAAATAAGATAGAATCTGTTCTTATAATATTAAACCTCAGAGCACCATCATTGGCCAGGGACAATTTTACCAAAGTCAAATAAAAGGGAAATTGGTAAAACATCAGATTTTCACTTGATCTGATCCACTGGGGGTGAGACAAACACCCAAGCAGCTTACACATCTGCATGGTGTTGTGCTGTCAAGCACAGGGGCATCACAAGGAGTACAAAGGTAAGCACACAACCTCAACTAGCAAACCTTACCATCCAACATCCAAACAGTCCACATCCACAACCCCAGAACATTTGGTTCAACACTAAAGCTTCCACCAGCACCCTGGTTGCTTGGGAAAGCCATCCAGGAGCAGATCAAGATCAAGCCAGGAGCTAGGAGGAGATGACCAAGCAACATGATCACCAAAGGAGAAATTGGTAAACATGGTGGCAAAAGAGGAGGAGGCAAGAAGTACTAGTAGCAGATGATTCAACTCATCCTCACAACCATAACAGTGAGTAAGCATCATGTCCAACTTTAACATCTGTTCTTACCAAAGTAATCCATACAAACACAAATGGTGTTTTTTTTGAAAAGGGGAATACTCTCAGTGTTTCATATAAATGATATGCACAATTCATCATAGAGTAGATTTTGTCAAGACAAACAATAACTGTCCTTATTATCTACTTGTGCCTCAGTCTTTGCATCTTAGGCAAAGCCAAGTAATGAAGGGATATTTTTGTCTTAACCTATGCTTCAGACCAGCATCACAAGCAATCATGTTAAACAATTTTGTTTAGTCTTACAAGCAAGAGAAGCCAATAGAACAGGGTATCCAGCAGCATATTCATGACCTACTATTGTGCACTCTCCAAGGTTGAAGGCACCACAGTAGCAGCCAAAAACAACTAAAGTCACTAAAGTAATCCCTACACATTAGCTAGCTCACAAAGTTATCCAAACCCAACAAATTCTATCATTTTCCCAGTTCAGTAAACTAGGAATCATTTTTGAATATGTAATTAATATCATTACTGAACCATAGGTTCAGTTCAGCATGCACCTTTCATATATAAACTCAACATTGAGCCAAGGACATCATTCATAATCTAAAACTAAAAAATTAGATCAAATCATCTCCCTAACATTTTAGGGATCATTTTCACAAGTTGCTTATGGACTTACATGCATAAGGAGAGTAAGATCTATTAAAATATCCTCAGAGATACACTCAGATGGATTGTTTATCAACATGGATAACTTAAGAAGGACCTAATAACATGTTTTCCATCTGTGGACAAGGTCTCAGATCATACATCATTGACCTAATCTACTGTTCACTAGTTTAGAACTAGGTGGCAGCAGATTCTTTAATGAACTACTATAGGGCACATTCCATAAAATGGTAGCACCTCTGTAGCAGTTTCATTCCTTTTTAACCATTTCTCAAATGAGAAGTACAAGTATAAGAAACTACACCAAGTTATTCTAATCATCTTCCTAAGTTACATCATCTAGGAATCATTCAACCAATCACATCTGCAAGCCATTCCTCAATAAACCAGGCCACTAGACTGAACCATAGCCAGTAAGCAAATGTTCATGAGCTAGTAATCTTACTGAAGCATATTGATCAAATACAAAATCAAATACCATGTATCAAGAACAATACCAATACTCACTAATCATAACTTAATCGAACCACAGGTCACAAGTAATCTCGTCAAGCAAATAAAACCTGGTTACAGAGATGTAACCTTGATAGGGGGTAATCACAGCAAGCATGCTTGACACGGCAAGGTATATGGGGCATAGAGAGAAACGCAGTAGGGGAAGCACACTTACCCGAGGTCCTCGCAAAAAGATAGAAGAGGAAGCAGAGGAGTGGTCGGCGGCGATGAAGGGGCGGCAGCACGGGGAGCACCCCCGGAGGGGCGCTGCAACCCGCACCTGCAACTCATCAGGAGAAGCCTGTGGAGAAGGGATGAAGATCGTGAGCAACCCAGCACAACGTCGATGAAGCACCAAGATGACTGAACCCTAATCCTAGCCTCGGGCGAGGGTCAGCGCGGCTGGGAGAAGACCCCAGAGGGGAATCGGCTTGGACAGGATCGAGCGGCGGTGTCGACTCAGTAGTCTTGCACCGCGGCATGGCCACGTTGGCGGAGTCTACCGAAATCGAGCAGTGCCAGGGGGACGGCCATGGCAGCACCAGTGCGAGGACGAGAGAGATAAGGTCGAGCGTAGGGAAGAGGGGGTACTGGGCCGCTAGGTCGGTCCAGTGGCAACTGGTTGGGTTTGAACCTAAGCCAGTTGGGCCAAGTTGGGTCCAAATGGGCCCATTGGTAATCCTGGCCCAATTCCAAAGGAAAAATAAGAAAATAAGACATTTATTAAATCACTAAATGACCAAACTACCCCTGAACATAACTTATACTCTAGAAAAATATAGAAAAATCCCAAAAACACATATGATATATCAGAATGACCACAAAAATAAAATCTACCTAATAAAAATATAATTTTAATTATTTAAAACAAATATAAAGCAAAATAATTATTAACACTATTAAATCTTAAATGAAATTTTATAAAATAAAACAAAAATCTTAAAAATAAATAAAAATTCATTTTTATGTATCAAAATAACTCTACTATTTTATAAAAATAATAACTTAGACTTTTACAAAAAAAACATAAGGCAAAATTTAAAGACACTTAATTCTTTGATACTTAAAAATAAATAAAATTCATTTTTAAGGTCTTGAATAAATATATTACACTAGAAAATATTAAATATATTATTAGAAAAGACTTTAATATTTTAAGTAATAAATCCTTATCTATTACTTATTTCTAAAAATTCTTTAAAAGCAATTCTTAAGTAAGAATAATCAAAATTGTTATAAAACCTTGAGTAATTAAAGTCTAAATACTAAATCCCAAATTCACAACTTAAATTCCTACTCAGACTTAAGTATAACTTTTAACTTTAAGGTATTCTTTTAAAAATCTTATTGAGTATTACTCTTATATATAATATGATGAACAATCATTATGTGTTAACCATTATTAACATAACTTTAAATTCAAAACAAATTACTAAGATCATCTAATTATCCTCCCATTAAATAAATACAAATTATTTTCTTAATAAGCAAAACAAATTTAATCTAAATCATTCACTTAAAATATAAAGTGAATAATTCCACACTTTAGTTATACCTATCATAAATCTAAAACTTGGGAATAATTAAAAATATATTACATCTTAAGTTTACTTAACCGTTTAAAGTTAACTTTAGTCTCAAACCTTATAAACATCAGTTCTAATAAATCACTTATGTTTTTATAGTTAACTTTGGTCTATTTCAATTAAGACATAATGCATCTCAAGTCCAAGCTAATAAATCAAATACCAGAAGGCATTGATCACATTTTATTAACAATTAAGATTGCTTAAACATTATAAAGAAAATCTTTTCTTCAAATGTTATTCTTTTTGCCACTTCAAATAACAATCTTATAATAAGTCCTTCAACTCTTAACAACTCAATCCCAAGGACTTTTATCATAGTCACCACATGACAATTCACCATAATCACATCATCTTATACTTTACTTACATATTTTGGATTGTTAACACTTAGGTTCCTTATAAAGGTCATTACTTATAAAGTAAAATTTGAAGATAAACCAACTCTGAAAAGAATCACTTAAATTCACTTCACTCAATGTATTGGGGATTCAATTTGGGAGTTTTACAAAAATGCATAGCATTACATATGCATAACTGCATATTGCTTCTTTAAACATTAGTCCTTACCAGACCAATGATGCAGATTATTGATATTGGATCTTATGCCGTCTCAAAGACCGTGAGTGCCTAATCTTGCAACCACAAAAGGAAAGTTCACACTTGCTCATGTCCTTTGATTATTTTCTATAAAGTATTTTACAAATCCATTGTTGTCATCACCTGCATTTGAAAAAGGTCAGAAATACTATTTTCATAATAATGTGATTATAGGTTATTTACCATGAGGTAATAACCTACTATAAGAGTTCCGGTGGTAAAGGAACATATTACCTAGGACTTAACAAAAAATGCATCTTAAGTTTACTTAACCGTTTAAAGTTAACTTTAGTCTCAAACCTTATAAACATCAGTTCTAATAAATCACTTATGTTTTTATAGTTAACTTTGGTCTATTTCAATTAAGACATAATGCATCTCAAGTCCAAGCTAATAAATCAAATACCAGAAGGCATTGATCACATTTTATTAACAATTAAGATTGCTTAAACATTATAAAGAAAATCTTTTCTTCAAATGTTATTCTTTTTGCCACTTCAAATAACAATCTTATAATAAGTCCTTCAACTCTTAACAACTCAATCCCAAGGACTTTTATCATAGTCACCACATGACAATTCACCATAATCACATCATCTTATACTTTACTTACATATTTTGGATTGTTAACACTTAGGTTCCTTATAAAGGTCATTACTTATAAAGTAAAATTTGAAGATAAACCAACTCTGAAAAGAATCACTTAAATTCACTTCACTCAATGTATTGGGGATTCAATTTGGGAGTTTTACAAAAATGCATAGCATTACATATGCATAACTGCATATTGCTTCTTTAAACATTAGTCCTTACCAGACCAATGATGCAGATTATTGATATTGGATCTTATGCCGTCTCAAAGACCGTGAGTGCCTAATCTTGCAACCACAAAAGGAAAGTTCACACTTGCTCATGTCCTTTGATTATTTTCTGTAAAGTATTTTACAAATCCAGTGTTGTCATCACCTGCATTTGAAAAAGGTCAGAAAACACTATTTTCATAATAATGTGATTATAGGTTATTTACCATGAGGTAATAACCTACTATAAGAGTTCCGGTGGTAAAGGAACATATTACCTAGGACTTAACAAAAAATGTCGCCAGTGATTCTTGCGCCGTATATTACACGTTGACCATGATATTTGGAATGGGACGGAGAAGTCAGCTATATCTTTTCCCTCTCGCATGGAGCTGGATGTGCGGGTCGTGGCTGTTATCACTCGTAGAGTGCATATTATTATGGTAATTCGTAGAGGATATGCAGCATATGGGTGGGAGCCCTCAACATCCCACGATAGTTTCGGCATCTGAACGGTCTGTACAAACCATTGCCGTAATTCAATAAGTAGGCATGGTGTATACCAAGGATACATGCGGGGTCGCGGAGAAGGTAGTGATTGGCTTGGATCTTAGGTTGGGCCTCAAACCAAGGAAGTTTGAACGGGGACATACTCCCCGCCGTGCAACAAAACCTAAGGTCTCTCATGGGTAAAGTGACGCACCTCTGCAGAGTGTAAGAACTGTAACTTGGTACTCCCTGTTCCGGGAAGGAGCTGCGAACGCGGCGGGAAAGGAAATCTATGAAAGTTCTGGTAAATCCGTGAGGCTGACGGACATAGCTTTTCAGAATAAAAGCAACCTTTGAAGAAATTTTTACGAAAACTTGCATTGCCTACGACCTACGGTATGTGGCTGTAGATATAGTGCATCAAACACTCATTTTCTAGTGAACTTGCTGAGTACGCTCGTACTTAAAGTATCTTCTTAACCCTTGCTAGATTCTGAAGCCATTCAAACGATGTCTATATCAAGTTATGCTCTAGGACTTATCACGCTCAGCTAAATCTTTTTCAATAAAGACAAGGAAGACAACATATACTTCAACTCAAGTGAAGACGAAGTTATTGATTAGATAGGAATATAATCTCTAGCCAAAGAACATATTTCTGTAATGCGTTGCAATAACAACAATGCCAATCTCTTAGCCAGAATACTAGACTTAATAGTATAATCGTTCTTGCGTTATTTATCTTTGATTCTTCTCCGTAAGAAGTTCTTTCTGTCTCGTTAACCTAGAGTGTTCTCTGGATCTTATGTAAAGAGTGAGTTGTAACCTTTAGCCATGTATTAGACCCGCTATGTTTCTGTTGTGCCATTCTGAGGGATGTAATACTAGTGAATGGTGTTTCATTGGTTTTATGTCAATGACTATAGTATACTACATCATGCAGTGGTATGCTGGGTCACCGCAATAGGCGTCGCCCTTCGGTATTCTTACGCTTGGGAAATGGCGGTGATCCCTCGTAGTCCGCCATCTCTCTCGCGTGCATGTCGCGGAAGTACTCTGTCCAGGCGACATAGTTTTCGGGGAAGTGTCGCGGATCCGCGCGGTCCTCGTCCGACATCCCGACAAGGATGGCTTGGACCTCTCCTATCATGTCGACGCTGTGGGGAGGATGTGGTATCAGCTCGCCACCGACGTTCAACGCCCATCCCGCGACGCGCGAACGTCCGACAATGCCGGGTGGATGTCCTCATAGAGGAGGCGGACCTCCAACTAGTTGAGGGAGCGACGGCCGAAGCCGTTCGCTGCCACGCTGTCGCCTGGAAAGTGCTCCGCCATTGTTTGCCGAGGTTCTGCCGGTGCTCCAGGAGGAGGCTAGATGCACTAGAGGAGGAAAGATTTTTGGTGTGCAACTGACGGCAAAGAGGGGCCTATTTGTCAACGGCGGCAATGCGGGAGGGGTGTAGCCGCATAGGAGGGTGTAGGAGCTGAGGCCCTGGCTCGCCGTGGTCTCAGTAGTGCTGACATGCCCAATTGTCCAGGTTGTTGCCGACTGGGCTGCAGTCGTCCAAGGCTTAACTGACGACGTATTATTCCTGAAATTTCTAAGATTTACTTGTGAAATTACGAAAAATATAATATTAGAAAAATGTTTTTCTGTGTACTACTGTGTGGTGTTATTTTTCAACTCATCGGTTTCTCCTCTTCCTTCTCATTTTTCTCCGCGTCGCTGTGTTTCGGGTGTTGTCGGTAGGTGCGACGGCTATTCACCTCTTCTTTTCCACTTTGATTTGATCTAGCCGATCCTGGGAGGTGTTATTTTTCTCTTAAAATATTCAAGTTGTAAAACTATTCATATTCAAAAACTGTGCAAGAATTGTTCATATTTAAAATTTATTCAAATTCAAAAATGTTTAAACTCAAAACTGTTTGAACTAAAAAAATAAAGTTCAGATCTGAAAATTGTTCATATTTTAAAAATATTCTGAAAACACATAAAAACAGAAAAAAAAGAACCAGAAAAAAAGAAATATAGAAAAAAGAGAAAAAATATTAAAATGTTAAGTGGGTTGGCTCAACACGCGCTGTGGATGAGCGGAGCCTATAAACACGTGAGCGATAAATAGCATTTGCCACCTAGCCGGTTGTGTAAACAAGGGGGCGGCCCAACAGTACATGGCAAAAAGCGCATTCAGGAGGTTTTCTGTTTCACGCACTGCTATTTAATATATTCTGTATTATTATCATTTTTAGCAATTAATAAGAATTAACTATTTTTAGTAATAAATTGTTTTACTAAAGTAAGACATGTGATACAATGAAAAAAATAGTTTTTTCTTATTTTTAAGAGAGACAATTTTCTCTTTCTTATTTCTTTCACCCCTAACTAAACAAAAAATCAATATGGCAATGATAAGGAAAGTCTGCCCTAAGAACCGGTAAAAAAACTCTGGTACCCATATTCCCAGGCATAAGTGTGGTTCTATGGCCTTCTAGCTAGGAATATCTCATTCGCGAACACACGACCCCGCTCCCTGCTCCGCGCTGCCCTCCCGAGCGGGCAACCGGGGCGGATCCCCTTGACCTCCCTCTCCAAGCCGCCCTTTCTCTCGCCCCTTTCATCGTCGCCGGCGAGGCGCCGTCGGGCGGGGCCCTCACGTGCCGTTGACGGCGGTCATTCCCTTCCTCACGCGCGGGTGTTCTGGTTCGGGCAGGAGCAGCCGGCAGCGAAGCTTCTCGGCGGTCGTCAGCCTGGTGCGGCGGCATGGAACTCGTGGCCGAGTGGCCTGCAAGGCGGCGACGCGATCGTTGACTGTTGGGAGGCGGGGTGGCTAGTGCGTGGCCGACGTTCCAACCTAGATCAGGGTCGTGGGCAGGCCGCACCCGGCTCGTTGTTGTCTCCCCCGGTGGTCTGAAGGCAGAGGCTAGTGGTGGTTTGGTGGTGTCGCGGTGCCCCTGCTACAGTTCGGCGGCGGGACTTCATGGGCCTTCTCGGTCCGGAGGGTGGTTTTTTGAGGGGTTGGGAGAAATCATTGTCGTCTAGACAGTGATGCCGAGACGCCCGGGGCTGTCGTCGGCCTTCCTGAACAGCATCATGTATGCCTCTTTCCTACCTCCTGTAGCATACGAGAGGAAATCCTAGGACCATTCCAAGCAACACGTTATTGTTGCTTTTCTTTTTGAAGGTGCTTCTTGGTACGCTACACGTCAGAGCGCTAGGAGTGTGGTGGAAATTCTCCGTAGGACGCACCGGCTGCGAGTCATCTTCGTTTTCGTCGAGCCTCTGTTGTTGGCAAGTATGAATCATAAAACACTTTTTGCACCCGAACTGACCACATCATCTACTACGAGTAGACCAAAATATTCTCCCCACCAAGACATGTACCAGTTCAAACTGATCCCGTCATCACCTACCACTTGAACAACATGTATCAAATTGATCTTGTCATACACGCAAGGAGCATTAAACTTATTCTCCGTCAAGGTCATGCATATACAAGTGCAGTACAGCACAACAATATCTCTCAAGCTGGTGAGGCTATACGACCAAAATATACTCCTCTCAAGTTGCATCTCAAGGAGATGATTTCTTGGAAGAACAAGACATTGTCGGACATCATTCAAGGGGCCAAATAGACTAAACAAGGAACCTCTCTGGCATTGGGGAATGGTTTTCTCGCTCGTATGTCAACCCTCTATTGCACTTGCAATACACACCCCGATATAATATTCAGGAGGATCAGGTCGATCCGGTATAAATATTAGGTTACTAATTAAACTGCAAGTAGCATGCAAAACATCCGCCTAGTTAATTGAAATGGAACAGCATATACGTCACAAGACAATAATTCACATCGGCAACTTGGCCAAAACAATTCATCATCCATGGTTGCAGCAAGTTGATCGAGCCATAGAGGCAGATGAAGATGGGAAGGATTATACTACACCTTGGCTTGAACTCCTTGATCTCAGTATGATCGTTGGCCAGCAAATCAAGCCACTTCACATTGCCTTTGGGAGCACACATGTCGTCTGCGGCGCAGTTGGCCTTCTTATGGTTGCTCTTGGATGGGGGGAGCCACCATCACCGCCACCGCCAGGCTGGCCGTCGTCGTCGCCCTTCTCCCTCCGGAGGCTCCACCTCGATCTTCTGACTGGATGAGGCTACTATGTTAACACAGAGAAAAGGACTATATTAAAATAAGGTTTGAAAGTAATAAGAGTATAAATAGACATACCGGGCTATCGATTGCACGATTTAAGTTTTTAATACTCGGGTTGAGAACATATGCACACGGACTACGTTTTAAAAGGTTTGGAGGCTGGCCTTTAGAGTCTAGAAAGATTACTGATCCCAATATACATATCTTGAAGACAATATTTTCAAGAAGCATTAGAAAAGTAAAGTCCACCATTTAAGTATAGAACTGATCACATCATCTACTACCAGTTAACAAAAGTTTACTCTCCACCAAGACATGCAGCAGTTCAAGCTGATCTCTTCATCACCTACTACTTGAAAAACATGTATAAAATTGATCTGGTCACACACGCAAGAAACATTAAATTTATTCTCCATCAAGATCATGCATATGGAAGTGCAGTACAACACAACAATATCTCTCAAACTGCTGGGGCGACCTTTAGATGGGTTAAGTAAATAGTAGTCCTTCTCTCAAGTTGTATCTCAAGAAGCTGATTTTTTGGAAGAACAAAACATTGCCGGACATCATTCTAGGGGCCAAACAGATTATAAAGGGAACCTCTGGCATTGGGTTACAGTTTTCTCTTATGTCAACCCTCTACCGCACAACACACCATGATTTGATATTCAGGAGGATCAGGTCCGATATAAAGATTTAGCTTACTAAACTGCAATGAACAACATAGACGTCACAAGACAATAATTCACATTGGCAACTTGGCCAAAACAATTCATCATCCATGGTTCCAGCAAGTTCATCGAGCTATAGAGGCAGATGAAGATGGGAATGATTATTACTATACCATTTTTGGGTTGTTTGCTGGCTAAGCAAAGAAGACCTCTTGAAGACTAAGTAGCATGATGGGCGTGTCTTGTTCTGAACCAAATTCAGAAGGAGCCTACGGCAAGCTTTGTGATAGGCTCAATATCTGCCCTTGTAGAAGGCCAATCTAACAGCCTTGGTTCAAGACCCATATCTGGTCACCTTGGGCAAAGCCAAAAATCTATCCGACTTGTTCTAAAGGCCAAAATATGTCCGGCTTAGTCTAAAGACCGAAATCTGTTCGGCTAGGCCTAAAGACCAGAATGTGGACACCTTGGTCCAAGGTTAAAAATATGGCCGACTTTGCCCAAGACATGAATCTAGCTGCCTTGCCCAAGGGAAAATCCACGGGGAACATGGATGAGGTAGTTGAAACCGTAGCTGGCCTCAAGATCCCGAAGCTCCTTGCAAGTCTTCCCTTGGTCCTTGCACGACAACCCAGGTTTCATAAGTGGTAGCACCTCCGAGGTTTCGCGCACGTGCGGTGTATGATGACGACCTTTGGTTCTCTAATCCCTGTCGAGACAAGTAGATCTCCTGGATGGAATCCCCGCAGCACAACCATGTGCCACAAAGAAGCACTCCCTTGCGGCAACCCTGACTCGGGGCAGCAGTTGCAAGAGAGAAAATTTTCTCTAAGAAAAATGCCTTAGAGAATATCTTATTTCTGTTGTCTCTTTTTGTTGGAGATATGCCCAAGAGGCAATAATAAAATAGTTATTATTATATCTTTGTGTTTATGATAAATGTTTACATCCCATGCTATAATTGTATTAAATAGAAACATTAATACTTGTGTGTTTTGTAAACATAAAAGCGTCCCTAGTAAACCTCTTGCTAAACTAGCTTGTTTATGAATAGATGATCATGGTTTCCTGATCATGCACATTAGATGTTATTAATAACAAGATCATATCATTAGGAGAATGATGTGCTGGATACACTCTTATAGTTACCATAGCATAAGATCAAGTCATTTAGAGTTTGTTTGCTATAAGCTTTCAAATACATAGTAACCTAATCCTTCGACCATGAGATTATGTTAATCACCATCACCGGATGAATACTTTGATGACATAAAGCACCACTTCCGTAACTGGATGGTTATAAAGGTGGCATTGGGTATTCTGAAAGTATGTGTTGAAGCACATGGATCAAGAGTGGGATTTTTCCATCCATATGACATATAGATATACTCTAGGCCCTCTCGGCGGAATGTTATCCAATTGGCTTGCAAGCATGTGACTAGGTCACAATGGATGCCATATCACAGAACGAGTAAAGAGTATTGATGCAGCGCTGAGTTGATGTAGGAGCGCTTCATTAGGAACCCCAAGAGCAAGGTGTGAAGCAGCACAGCAGCAAGTTTTCTCTCAGTAAGAAACCGAGGTTATCAAACCAGTAGTAGGAAGGAAACGTCACTCAGGTGTTGCAAGCAACGCGGAGACCTGCACAACACAAACTCAAGACTTTATCCCAACAAATTAGTGAGGTTGTCAAGCTTACCGGTTTTCTGTAACACAGGATTAAACGTATGATGTGGTAGGTAATGGTTTACAGCAAGTAAACAAGTAACAATGGAAGATGTATTGATGGTAAAGATTGAACCGGGGTCCATAGTTCACTAGAGGTGCTCTCCTTAGATAAACAACATGGCATGAAGAGTAAACAAATTACAGCAGGGCAATTGACAGGAAGTGAGGAAGGCATAACAATGCAATTACTAGTCAGAAATATACTATGAGATTCGATTGAGCAATACAATACGATACATAGACCGCCATGCAACTGCATCTATGACTAGAAGTTCACCTTCAGGTTATCATCCGAACCCCCTCCAGTATTAAGTTGCAAGCAACAGACAACTGCTTTAAGCAAAGTGTGTAAGGTAAATAGTCCACATGTTCCATGAACAAGAGACCGTTGTTTTATCCCTAGTGGAAATATCACATCTACAACCGAAGAGATTTCTGTCACTTCCCTTGGAAACTAGAGGCATGAACCCAGTATCGAGCATAAATACCCCCTCTTGGAGTCACTATCAACTACTTGGCCAAGATAACTACTAACAACGGAGAGCATGCAAAATCACAAACAACATAGACATGATATAATCATAAGACAAAACCATTAATCAATCTGACATAGTAATCTCAGTATTCATCGGATCCTCGCAAACACAACATGCATGATTACAAATAGATTAGATCTTGATCATGAACGGAGCTGACAAGATCTATACATGAAAGCACAAGAAGGAGATACAACCATCTAGCTACTACATGGACCCGTAGTCCAAGGTGGAACTACTCACGCATCAATACCAGAAAAGAAGGCCTCCGGGATGATCTCCCCTCTGGCAGGGTGCCGGGAAGAACTTCAGATCCCCCCGATCTAGGGACGATGGTGGCGACGGCTACAGACGGTTTCATGGAGTTTTGATCGGGTGCCTAGGGTTTCTGCATCGAGGGCTTCTTATAGGCGAAGAGGCGAGGCAGGGAGGCGACCAGGAGGCCCACACCCAGCCCAGGCGCGGGCACACCCTGGTCGCGCCTGGGGGGGGGGGGGTCTGGCCGCCCTGACTAGCCTCTCCATCTCGTCTTCTGGATTCGTGTCCCCCACGATATTGACTTTGGCTTTTGTCCCGTCCAATTCTAAGAATATTGATTTTCTGCCTTTGTGGAACCAAAAACAGAAGAAAACAGGCAACTGGCACTGTGGCAACTTGTTATAGGTTAGTTCCAGAAAAGATATAAAAACACCTCAAAGTGTAGACAAAACAAAGCAAAGTTGATACTAAACAAACATAGAACATCAAAAATTATAGATACGTTTCCGACGTATCAGGGCCGGATTCAAAAGCAGCACATCTTCAGACACCATCGAATCACCGCCGCCGCCGTCGCCACATTGGGCTTCGAACACCGTAGGAGTGCCCACCCCGAGGGGTGAGAGCTAAGAACCTTTTCCAGACCATCGGGCAGGCAAAAGATGGGAAAGAGAAAGCGGTACCTCTAGCCGAAGATCCCCGAGCAGTAGACCCTTACCACCAGCAGAACGCTCCACCATCTAACATAATTTGGCATAGACACATCAAGCCGCCTCCTCCCCTCGCCACCAAGGCCGTCAAGGAGAAGCTTCAAGACGTGCCGGCCGCACACCATCAGAAGAACACAAACAACCCTAAAAAAGGAAGACGGTGGTGCCATCCCCATCCCCTTCCTCGCTACCACGACCGGACGAGGGAAAAAACAACATCGACACCCCTTTGACTCCTGAATAGACCCCACAAACTGCGAGGCAGGGTCGAAAGTCAACCGCGCCCGGAGAAACCACCCTCCCCAGATCCGAAGATATGAGAGGACACTAGGCCAGCAGCTCACCGGCGCCGCCACAAGTGGCCTCGCCGAGATGGGAATCGAGCTCCAACACCCTTATTCCGACGCGACACCGCCTCCACCACCCCCGACAGCGTCCCCCGAAGCCTTAGCAAAAATCCCGCCGAGCCGCTACCCGGCGTAGCAGGAGAAGATCCCCTGCCGCCACCACGCCACCCGGGCTTCGCCCGGCGGCGGCGGCAGGAGGAGGGAGAGGTGAGGGCTAGGGTTTGAGGGCGGCGGGAGGAACGGAAAGAACCGAGTTTTTAGTTCTCTTACGTAGTTACAGTGTGCACGTTTTAGATAGGGTGAATCCTCACATACTAATCAAAAAACACTTTTCTAGAAAAGTAATAAAAGTATACCATGACTGATATGTTTCAGGAATCCAACGGCGCACCGGAATAAACTGGGAGTTTGAAGTTTCAAGGTAGGCACGTGCACCTATGTTGGGCAAGTGGAGGACGACCCGTTGTTGGCTTTAACGGAACAGTTCCAATTTCCAAGGATAGTAACGTCGTCGTTGCCTTCTTGCTGAGAGGCCAGGAATGAAGCCGGCCAGGTGGATCGATCTCTTCAGCTAGCTCATCAAATGAGACCACCAACGATCTCTTCTGGGTGACAAGCTAGCAGGGTAGAATTACGACTGAAACAATTGACCTTTTTTATCGGTAGATTTGGACCTTTTTTTTGGAAGGGACCGATCGACTACTTTATTTGAAACCAGGTGCCCAGTTGCTCCATCTTGGAAAGTGCCTAGGAGGAAGAGACAATTTTGTGCCCATGACCATCGACGACAGCTAGCATTGGAAACTTAGGTTGCCTGCCTTCGCCGGCGACGCTCGGCGCGTCACACATCAAAATATGTTCCGTATGTTAAATAACCAAGTAAGCTTGGTGACATGCATAAGTTATCAGAGCACTTGCACATCTTGTGTCTATAGAGTATGGGTCCGGACAGGCATCATGATGGAGGATTTTTTAAAAAAAAATTAATTTAAAGATTTAAAAAGTTTTAATACACGTGTATAAAATCTTATGTAAAAATACTTTATATTCTGGTCTTTAAAAAAGAAATAAATTTAGATCAGTGCAATGAATGGATCTTCCTTTTTCTAAAATTTGTCATATTTGTCACTTTTGTTGTGTCTGAAATGTAAGGTACTTTCCATTAAACTTTTGCAAACGTGTATTTTATACTGTCTGAAATGGAACTTTTGTTGTGTATTTTGCAAATGTAAGGTACCTCGTGGGAGAGCGAGGTGCCCGAGCGGGTCACTCTCCCTAAATCTTTCCGCCCGTCTTTGCCTAGAGACAAGGAAAGTCACTATCTTCTCAGGCCGTCCACCCCTCTCATCTGCTCCTCTCCTCCACTCTCAGCTCTCTCTTGCCCTTCAACACGTTCTGAATAGGCGTTGTTGTGAATATGGTGTGTGCGAAATTCACCCCTGGGTCGAGCCGTCATTTTCTTCTCCCCAACTCTCATTTTTATTCTTCTTTTTAATTTGCAAAATTTACTACATATGGGCATAATTGTTACTGAATTTTGTATCACCAATCCTTTATGTAAATTTATTAGATAGAAACACTAGTGGAAACGAGGGCTTTTGTTGATCCCGAAAATGGGCTTTAACACCGGTTCTTCTACGAACCGGTGTTAAAGGGGGGGCCGTACCAGCGTGGCCTCTGCGGCATTAAAGGAGACCCCCCCTTTAACACCGGTTCGTGCCACGAACCGGTGTTAAAGGTCCCTGCACCAGTGGCCCGCGCACCCCCCGAACCGGTGTTAAAGGGGGGGGGGCTATATAAGACACCACCCCAGCCCACACACACCCCACTCTTCCATTCTTTCACATTTTGGAGCCTAGCAAGAGGGTGTGAAGAGTGCTAGTTTGTGTTTTTTTCATATGCACTAGAGGTGTTCGGTGAAATGCCCGAGAGATCAAAATAACCTTTCTTGTTGCTCTTTCCGTCTCGGTCGAGGTCGGCAACTATAGTTTCATGTGTCATTGATGTACTATATATATAAATGGTCATCTCCCTATTATTTTTTGATATATACTACATATTAATGCAGATGAATCGGCAATGGATGTACGGTGACCGCCGCACTTCCGAGTACATTACGGGCCTCCAAAATTTCATCGTTGTGGCTAATGCAAACCATGGTCACAATGGTTTTATGTGATGTCCGTGTGTTCACTGTCAGAACAAGAAAGACTACTCAAATACCAGAACCATTCACGCCCACCTGCTTCAATCCGGTTTCATGCCCAGCTATAATTGTTGGACCAAGCACGGAGAAAAAGGGGTTGTGATGGAAGACAACGAAGAAGAAGAGGATGATGAAAACTATCATAATATGTATCCTGAATATGATGATAATGCAACGGAGGTAGATAATGAAGATCAAGAGGGAGCAGATGGGCCCGCTGATGACGATCTTGGTCGGGCCATTACTGATGCAAAGGAAGAATGTGAAACTGAAAAGGAGAAGGAGAAGCTGGAGCAGATGTTAAAGGATCACAAAACATTGTTGTATCCAACTTGCGAAGATGGCCACAAAAAGCTAGGTGCCACACTGGATTTGCTGCAATGGAAGGCAGAGAATGGTGTGACTGACAGCGCATTTTCAAAGTTGTTGGTAAAAATGAAGAATCTTCTTCCAAGAAATAATGAGTTGCCTGACAGTACATACCAAGCAAAGAAGCTTGTCTGCCCTCTAGGATTAGACGTGCAGAAGATACATGCCTGCATTAATGACTGCATCCTCTACCGCGGTGAGAAGTACGAGAATTTGGATGCATGCCCGGTATGCACTGCACTGCGGTATAAGATCAGACGAGACGATCCTGGCGATGTTGAGGGCGAGGCCCCTAGGAAGAAGGTTCCCGCCAAGGTTATGTGGTATGCTCCTATAATACCACGGTTAAAACGTCTCTTCAGAAATAAAGAGCATGCCAAGTTGTTGCGATGGCACATGGAAGACCGTAAGAAAGACGCGATGTTGAGACACCCCGCTGATGGGTCACAATGGAGAAAAGTCGAGCGAGAGTACCCGGACTTCGCACGTGACGCAAGGAACTTAAGGTTTGGTCTAAGTACAGACGGCATGAATCCTTTTGGTGAGCAGAGCTGCAGTCACAGCACCTGGCCTGTGACCCTATGTATCTATAACCTTCCTCCTTGGTTGTGTATGAAGAGGAAGTTCATTATGATGTCAGTGCTCATCCAAGGCCCGAGGCAACCCGGCAACGACATTGATGTGTACCTAAGGCCATTAGTTGAAGAACTTTTACAGCTGTGGGCCAAACCAGGTGTACGTATGTGGGATGAGCACAAAGGGGAGCCATTTGACCTACGAGCATTGCTTTTCGTAACCATCAATGATTGTCCTGCTCTTAGTAACATTTCAGAGCAGACAAACAAGGGATACAATGCATGCACACACTTCTTAGATGATACTGAAAGTGTATATTTGGATAAATGTAAGAAGGTTGTGTACTTAGGGTATCGCCGATTTCTTCCGAACCTGCATCCAGTAAGAAAGAAAGGCAAGCATTTCAAACGTCTGGCAGAACCCCGGAGGAAGCCTGTCCTCCGTACCGGTGAGGAGGTATTTGGTATGGTCAAGGACCTAGAAGTAATCTTTGGAAAAGGTCCTGGCAGTCTATCTGTTCCGAATGACGATGCCGGACACGCGCCCATGTGGAAGAAGCAATCTATATTTTGGGACCTACCCTATTGGAAAGTCTTAGAGGTCCGCTCTTCAATCGACGTGATGCACGTGACGAAGAATGTTTGCGTGAACCTGCTAGGATTTCTAGGAGTGTATGGGAAGACAAAAGATACACCGGAAGCACGACAGGACCAGCAACGTCTGAAGGCCCCTGAAGAGCCTATGCATCCTGAGAACGAGAAGGGTAAACGATGCCACTTAACTCCTGCCAGCTACGCTCTTACCAAAGCAGAGAAGGAAATCTTTTTTGAATGTCTGAGCAGTATCAAGGTCCCGTCTGGCTTCTCGTCGAATATAAAGGGAATAATAAATATGGCAGAGAAAAAATTCCAAAACCTGAAGTCTCATGACTGCCACGTGATTATGACACAATTGCTTCCGATTGCATTGAGGGGGCTTCTACCTGAAAATGTTCGAGTACCCATTGTGAAGCTATGTGCATTCCTCAATGCAATATCTCAGAAGGTAATCGATCCAGAAAGCCTACCAGGGTTACAAACAGATGTGGCCCAATGTCTTGTCAGCTTTGAGTTGGTGTTCCCACCATCCTTCTTCAATATTATGACGCATCTCCTGGTTCACCTAGTAGAAGAGATTGCCATTCTCCGTCCTGTATTTCTACACAATATGTTCCCCTTTGAGAGGTACATGGGAGTCTTAAAAAAATATGTTCATAACCGTGCTAGGCCAGAAGGAAGCATCTCCAAGGGCTATGTAACAGAGGAGGTCATTGAGTTCTGTGTTGATTTTATTCCTGACCTTAAGGCGATTGGTGTTCCAGAATCACGACATGAGGGGAGACTGCGTGGAAAAGGCACCCTAGGATGTAAAGCAATGATATGTAGGGACGGGCATTCTCTCAATCAAGCACACTACACGGTTTTACAAAGATCTATCTTGGTTGCCCCGTATATCAATGAACACAAGAACTTAATATGCCTCAAACACCCGGGGCAGTCTGATGAATGGATTATAAGTGAACACATGGCGAGTTTTGGCGGCTGGCTGCAAAGACTTCTCACGAATAACACCACTGTTGGGGATCAGCTGTACTTGTTGGCCAGGACACCGTCTTCGACTATATGTACTTTCCAAGGGTACGAGATAAATGGGAATACATTTTACACGATAGGCCAAGATAAAAAGAGCACCAACCAAAACAGTGGTGTCCGCTTCGATGCAGCAGAAGACAATGGGCAAAAGACCACGTATTATGGATTCATAGAGGAGATATGGGAACTTGACTATGGACCTAATTTTAAGGTCCCCTTGTTTCGATGCAAATGGGTCAAGCTAACAGGAGGAGGGGTTGAGGTAGACAAGAAGTACGGAATGACAACGGTGGATCTCAACAATCTTATGAAGAACTTAGACGAACCATTCGTCCTAGCCAATGATGTGGCTCAGGTTTTCTATGTGAAGGACATGTCCTCCAGACCAAAAAAAAGAAAAAATATGCAAACGAATACATCATATGATGAGCCAAAGCGTCACATAGTTCTTTCAGGGAAAAGAAACATCGTGGGAATCGAGGACAAGACAGACATGTCAGAAGATTATAATAAGTTTGATGAAATTCCGCCCTTCACAGTGAAAACTGACCCAAGCATTCCGTTAAGTAAAGAAGATGCTCCATGGTTACGTCTGAAGCGATCATAAGGAAGGGCATATGCCAAGAAGTTCATGCTCATATTATGTAACTCTAGTTCATGTTTTTAATATTAATACATGTCTTGAGTGTTAGTCATGTTTTGTGGATGGACCGGGACTATGAGAAGAAGTTGTCCCGATTCGTACTTACCATTAAGATCTGATCTCCAAACGCGCGCGGTCACATATTAGGGAGTGCCTCTATGACCAGTTTCTTGGAGATGCCGGAGGACTAGGCTCCGTCGGCATCTCCCTGAAACTGGCCGTAGTGGTGTCCCTGCTCTCGAAAACCATCTTGCAGCTTTGTAACTTCTCTAACTAGATCAATACACCAGTGAGCTAACTAATTTCACATATTAGGGAGTGCCTCTATGACCAGTTTCTCGGAGATGCCGGAGGACTGGGCTCCGTCGGCATCTCCCTGAAACTGGCCGTAGTGGTGTCCCTGCCTCAAACTGGCTGAGGACTGGACTCACAAGGATGCCTATTTATAGTACAAGCAGCTCGACATAGTGTTGACACTTACAAAATAATGTCGACACTCACCCCTATTATTAGTCCCGGTTGGTGTCTCCAACCGGGACTAAAGGTTCATCTTTAGTCCCGGTTGGTGACACCATCCGGGACAAGGTACACGCCGCACGGCATAATGTCGACATGCACTCACCCCTATTATTAGTGCTGACTCGTGTTTTGTCCCGGTTGGTGTCTCCAACCGGGACTAAAGGTTCATCCCGCCATTTTTTCCCGCCATTTTTCTTCCCGACATTTTTTTTCCCGCCATTTTTCTTCCCGCCAGTTCTTCCCGCCATTTTTCTTCCCGCCATTTTTCTTCCCGCCAGTTCTTCCCTCCAGTTCTTCCCGCTAGTTCACTATATATATATATGTAGGGGGTTGGCCTCCATTGTCATTGCACATCTCTAGACTCATATCTGCAACCTCATCACTCTTTCCCATGGCTTCCACCGTAGCACTAACCCCCAGGGAGGCGGAGGCGCTTTGCGCCTCGAACTACCCCTGCCCGCCGGGCTACTGTGTCACCATCGGCTGGATGCTGAGCGTCGGAGGCATGCCGGTTCCTCCTGTCCCTCTAGGTGTGGCGCGCCGGATGGCGATCACGAACCACTACTACTTCGAGCTCACGCCGGAGCAGCGGAGGAATCCCAGATGGCATCCCGACTATTTCCCTACTTGGGAAGCCTTCTTCGTGGATTGGCATGAGAGGGCGCTCGCCAGGCACGAGGAGGACGGCCCACCTCCTCCTAACTTCAACGAGGCCGGCCGTCGGCTATGGTGGCGCGGTCGGACTCTCCAGAGCGTCATGGCCTATGACACTGCCGCCGACTCTAACCCCCGTCTGCGCTACCCTCAAGTCCAGCCCACGCGCTACCCTCAAGTCCAGCCCACGCGTACTCTCCAGAGGTTCAATTACGGCGACCCCGACGACGACAGCGATGACGGCGGCGGCGAGTACGACGACTACAGTGGCGAGTATTACAGGTGTAGGCAGGAGCATGACTGAATCACTCCAACATTCCGAAACAAGTTCGGCCGATTGTTACTTAATCTGGCCATGTATCTTAATTTTCAGTTCTTTTATGTATCTTAATTTTCAGTTCCAGTTCGGCCGATTGTTACTTAATCTGGCCATGTATCTTAATTTTCAGTTCTTTTATGTATCTTAATTTTCAGTTCCAGTTCGGCTTTATGTAACTGTCTCAAAATGACCTATCTCATTCGGGTCAAATGACCAATGTTATGGCTAGAATCAAGGCATAGTTTGCAAGAGGGGTTTTCCTTTTTATCACACCAAAAAGGCATTTTCCATTTTCCGAGCATAAAAAACGGACGGTTTTGTGAAGCAACCACCAAATGGCTAATTCAAAAAACCACCAACACATTGATCAAAAAACAATGCAAGTTGAGAGAGGCTTGGTGAGATTCAAGTGTATACAAAAGATGCGACATTTAAATATCCAATCAATTCAAAAATGTTAATACAAAAGATGCGGCATTAAAATATGATTTGATCTAATAAAAATCATTTACATGAATGGATAGATATTATTTTTCTGAAAATTATGATATATTATTCATATTTTTCTGAGTTGAAATAAAAAGATATGAATTTTCTAAATTCATATCATATTTTTTGAATTAAAAAAGCCCCTTTAATGCATGAAATAAGTGTTTTAATTATTTTAAAAAATTTCATGTAAAGTAAATATAAAATGATTTACATGAATGGATAGATATTATTTTTCTGAAAATTATGATATATTATTCATATTTTTCTGAGTTGAAATGAAAAAGATATGAATTTTCTAAATTCATATCATATTTTTTGAATTAAAAAAGCCCCTTTAATGCATGAAATAAATGCCCCCCCCTTCCGGTTCCAGACAGGAACCGGTGTTAAAGGGGGGGGGGCATTTATTTCGTTTCCCGCACGCACCCACCCCCCCCCTTTAACACCGGTTCGTGGCAGGAACCGGTGTTAAAGGGGGGGCATTTATTTCGTTTCCCGCGCGCACCCACCCCCCCCTTTAACACCGGTTCGTGGCAGGAACCGGTGTTAAAGGGGAGGGGGTAATAAATACGCGCGCAAACGAATTCCTCCCCCCCCCCTTTAACACCGGTTCCTGCCACGAACCGGTGTTAAAGGGAGGGGGTATTAAATGCGCCACTTCGCTCCTTTCTTCCCCCTAGAGCCAGATCGCGCCACCACCGCCAGAGCCCGAACCCCTCGCCGTCGTCCTCGCCACCACCGAAGCCGACGACCGCCACCGCCTCGTCGTCCTCGCGCGCCACCGAAACCGACGACCGCCACCCCTCGTCGTCCTCGCGCGCCACCGAAGCCGACGACCGCCACCGCCTCTGTCCGGCCGCCTCTGTCCGGCCGCCGTTGCAGCTGCCCGACGCCCACGCCGTGGTGAGCATGCTCTGTTTCCTCCCCTTCTCTGTTTCGTCGTCGGCGCCCCCCTTCTCTGTTTCGTCGCCTTCTCCTCCCGCGGGCCTAGCGGGACGCTGCCCTTCGTGCTCAAGCGGGATATTGCCGCGCCTGGGGTAGAACAGCAGCAGCAGCAGGCGAAGACGAAGAAGAGCAAGCGCGTGGGCGGGCGGGACGCGGTGACGGTGGAGCTGCGCATGGTGGGGTTCGGCAAGGAGGTGGTGCTGAAGCAGCGGCAGCGGATGCGGCGCAGGAGGCGCCTTGGCGAGGAGGAGAAGGCCGCCATCCTCCTCATGGCGCTCTCCTCCGACGTCATCTACGCCTCCTGAGCCCCCCTCCCCATGCCTCCAGAAACCAAGATCGAAGGCGGAAACGGAAGATGGGCTCCTTTTTTCCCCTGGTCGTATGCTTAGTTTTCCCGGCTAATTACTTGGTTCGGTGATGATAATCGGCGAGTTAATAATGGATGGCGATGCAGTAGCTGTTCTTGTTCAGCTTTGTTCTTGCCCAAGTAGTAGTAGTCGTAGTAGGACTAGTAGTAAGTTAGTGTGAAGTAGTGACATTGCAATGTGTAAGAAGAGCTTTGTGATCAACAATCTCATCATCCCTCAGTTGCTCCAGATCTTGTGCAAGAAAAGAATGCAACTTTTCTCATCGTCCATGCTTTGTGATGATCTTGTCCATGCTTCTTTGCACTCGGGATCTGTGGTTGCTGCATAGATGCAGTGTTTATCCTTGAGGGAGTCCATCCCGAGCAGCGGCATGGCAGCCTGGCCGTTCTGTCCCACAGGCGGCTGGTGTGGGGAGTGCTGGAAATACTAGTCATGTCACCGTCCAGTGTTAGTAGCATTTCTTGAAAGGGAAAAGTCAGCACACACACAAACTCTTGGCGCCAGCTCCTCGCTGCTCTCGACTCCACTCCACTCCACAGGGGGATGTTGTAGCCCACCACTCACACTCATGACTACCCCTTCGGAGCGATTCCAGGGTGCCAAAGATGGGCGAGATGAACGTAGTGACATCGACCCCCGACGATCTAAACCTTGCACATGTGAATTAGAAGCATGTGGAGTAAAAATAAAATAGCTTATAGCAAAGATATTATAATAGGCCACGCCTAAACCCTAACTGACCACCTCGCTCTCTTCCCCGTGCAGGAGCGTCTCGCCGCCGCCGCTTCGGAGCTCATAGGTCACGCCTAAACGCCGACGCCGCCCGCCGCCCGACGAGCCCGCCGCTAGCACCGCCGCCCGACGAGACCGCCGCATCCGCCCGACGAGCACCGCCGCCCGACGAGAACAACGTCACCCCACCGGTGAGCGCCACGTGTCTGCCACGTGTATGATTGCTGACTCATCCTGATTAAAACTTGTTTGCTCGATAAATTATACTACATGCATAGATTAAAACTTGTATACAAATTGGACCTCTGACTCATTTGTGTATTTATTTGTGTATTTTGGTGTGAATAATATGTATATTTGTGTATGAATCCAAGTCCACTTGAATGTTTACACTCTTACTCTAGATAATATTATTGTTTTAGAAACTATGGATCCACTTAGTAGAAACCTTGAAGAAGAAGAAATAATGGAGAACATTATTGATGAGGACACCTCACAATATCTGAACTTGGAGGGACATGACGACGACAGCTCAAGTACTAGTCATGGAGAAGATGAAGACTCCGGTGAACGCAATTTAATGGTTACAAAGTCCGGCGAGGTATATGCATTGATTAAGCCTCAGCTGACTTCCACCAACAATCTTCTTCTACATGTATTAATTAACGCTTCTTTCTTCTTTTAGCCCTCTGGATCGACCAGCCAGCAACCATCTTCTTCTACAAAAAAGAGCAAGCGAGTCGCGAGCCAGCGGTTGAAAGATCGTGCAAAGTTCACGATCGAAGCAGTCCGTGTTGATGGCAGGCCGATGGAGCCCAAGAAGGCCGCAGACAAATTTGTACGTCAGGCTGGAGTTCTTGTTAGGGACCAAATCCCAATCATAATTGAAAATTGGAATAAGCCAAAGAAGGGCGACGGTACCTTTGTCGATGACAGATCCAAAGAAACGCTTTGGAATTCGTTGTTGGTAAATTTCACCCTTCCGCCAGAGGAGGATGAAAACAACCCGGTTATAAAGAAAAAGGTCAAAGAGTGGACTCTAAAGAAGATGGCTGAGGCTTTCCGCAACTGGAAGACAAAATTGAACAAATTTGTCAAATCTGGCGAGACTCCAGATTTCGAAGACGCATATTATGCGAAGATAAGACCTCACTGGACTGAATTTGAGACATATAAAAAAAGTGGTATAGCTAAAAAGAGGTCAGAAACCAATACGCTTAATGCCCTGAAGAAGGAATATCACCAGAGGACGGGGTCAGGTGGCTACATATCTCAGAGGCCTAAGTGGGAGGAAGCTGAGAGGGCCCTGCGCGAGAGAGGGATCACACCCCAGACAGATGGGTGGGTCCTACGTGCAAAGACTTGGTTCTACGGAATCGGGGCAAGGTTGGACCCAGAAACAGGATTGTGTATCTTCCCAACCATCCTTGCCAAACCTGTCACTGAACTCATCACGGCATACGAGGAAACATCCGCCAGGACCTTCCATCCCAACAGAGAGAATGACTAGCTCACACGCGCCATCGGTAAAAAAGAACACCCTGGACATGCACGAGGCACAGGGGGTATGACATGGAAGGATGGGTTTGCCGACTGGAGCGACTCTTACAGATGGCACGGCAGAAAAGAAAAAGAGCGTATAGAGCGGATGACACAGATAGAACATGCACTTGCGGCGCTGCAGACGCAAGTGAATGCACAACAGAGCCATCAAGCTACCGGCCCATCTCAGCGGCACGAAGAGCCTGCATTGGAAGCTGCCCGCGGCCCAGACTCTGTGCGGAAAAGCAGTGTGGCTTCCACGGAGAACGTGCAGCCCACGCTTGAAATGACGGGTCCTCGATACCCCGTTGATGAGATCACGGAGAGCGAACACGCTGAGCTGCATGTGAGATTAATGGGCTTATCCATTAAGGTGGCTGTCGGCTATGCCTTACCTCCTGTAGCTGGTGGAACTTACCACTGCCGACCGATTCTAGATGGCTATGCTATTGTCGGGGTGGATGAGGTTGTGAAGGAATATGAGGAAGCACAGCTTGACCATGCTACAGGTGAAGGGGAAACTCAACTCAAATTTGCAGTGAAAACAACCATTCTTTGGAAGAAGGAACACATTGTGCTTCCAAATTGGAGGTCACTGGCACCCCCGCCGTCTCCGCAGCGTCAGCAGTCTGAGCCGCTTCAGCTATCTCCTACGCGGCAGCCATCTCCGGCCCGTCAGCCATCTCCTGCGCAGCAGCCATCTCCGGCCCGTCAGCCATCTCCTGCGCGGCAGCCATCTCCGGCCCGTCAGCCATCTCCTGCGCGGCAGCCATCTCCGGCCCGTCAGCCATCTCCGGTGCTTCAGCCATCTCCTCAGCGTAAGCGGAAGAGCACTGCCACGAGGAGCATCAGTAGCACTGCCACAAAGAAATCCGCAGGAAACCGTACGCCAAAGAGTTCAAAAAACTACGTCCCGCAGCCTTCCGCCAAGCCATTGCCGGTTTTACCGTGGAATCGCAGCGATGAGGAGACCAATAGGATCTCGGGAGAACAGGTCAAGAAATTCTTTGCACCTAGACGGGCCGAGCCAAAGGAGAAAATAGATCCGGCGGTGGTGGAGAAGTTTTACAAAAATCTTTTGAAACCTGAAACCCCACTTGTGCCGGACTACGAGCGCCAGATTTTGAAGGCGGATGCAAGGCGCCGTAGGGAGACTGAAAGTAGCAGTCGTGAGGCACCCCAGAAAACAGTTCCCATGCTCGGAGAGCAGGAAAACCAATCATGCGCCCCGCTCCAAATGTTTGACAAACGGGACGCTCCTCCCGTAGATGATTACGAGGCAGAGCTACAAAGAAAGTCCAATGAGATGGGGATGACTTACATTGCATACTTGAACGTCATGGGAGACAACTTGCCCAAATGCGATGTCAACCCCATACAGCCATGGAAGTATGGGAAGAATCTAGTCAAGAAAGAGGAGCTCAAGATGTAGGGGTTCGTAGCATGGAAAACAAAAATTTTCTATCGCATACAAACAAACAAGCCAAGATCTATCTACTAGATTGTAGCAACGAGTTGATGGAATAACTTACCCTCGAAGATTCCAAAGTGTTTAACGAGAGCGGATTCTCGTGGGTGATGTAGTCGTACTCTCTCCGATCTCAAGATCGCGTAGACGATCCTTCCGGCGCTGCGTTCCGGCAGCGCTCCCGCAGTCGGTCACACGTTCGGTACTCGACGAAGACCTTCCTCTCCCTTGTTCCAGCAGGCAGCGGAGGTTGTAGCACTCTCCTCGCGATTCCGGCAGCACAACGGCGTGGTACCGGAAGTAGAGGGGAGATCCCGCAGGGCTTCGCCTTAAGCCGGAGCGAGTATGGTGGAGTATGAGAGGGCTATTAGTGGTCTAGGGATTAGACACACCAATTAGAAGGCTCTAAACCGAAGGCTAGGGCAATTAGAAGCTCTAAACCAAAACGGCTCTAAACCGGAGATTAGAGGTAGAAAGTTGTGTGTCTAGAGGAGGAGGCCTGCCCCTCCTTTTATAGGTGGAGGGGCCTTGGCGCGCCAGGGAGGGAGGGAGTCCCTCCCAACTCGGCCTAGGGCTGGCCGCCGGCTTGGAGGAGTGGGACTCCTCCTCCAAGTTGGTTCCAACTCCTCTTGCTTGTTTCCCACAGTTTCTTGTTTTGGCCGTTTGACTCTAAACCGGAGGCTGTGGCTAGGGTTTAGATTTAGAGGATAGGAACTTGTGTGTCTAGAGGAGGGGGCCCTGCCCCTCCTTTTATAGGTGGGAGGGCCGGCCAAGGGGAGGGGAGTCCCTTCCCAAGTCGGCCTTGGTTGGCGCGCCGGCTTGGAGGGACTCCTCCCCCAAGTCGGCCTCAACCAATCCTCCTTCTCCTCTTTCCGAAAACTAGCCGTTTGACTTTTCAAACTAGCCGTTTGACTTTTCAAATTAGGATTTGAATAAACCCTTTATTTCGGACAGCGAAGACACCTAGTACATGATGCAATCATACCAACTTGATATGACACACTCATGTACCCCTTCCCTCCCGGAGTGCCGGACATTCCGGAACCTTCTAGAACATTCCCGATGAAAACACCGGAATCATTTCCGAACTCCGAAACGGGACTTTCCTTATATGAATCTTATTCTCCGGACCATTCCGGATCACCTCGTGATATCCCGGATCCCATCCGAGACTCCGAACAACATTCGGTCTCTTTCTCATAATACCATAACTACTCAAAAACAACGTCGAATCCTTAAGTGTGTCTCCCTACGGTTCGTGAATTATGCGGACATGATCGAGACACTTCTCCGAACAATAACCAATAGAGGAATCTAGAAATTCATAAGGCTCCCACATATTTCTACGATTACTTTGCGATCGAATGAACCACTTACATACGATACCAATTTCCCTTTGTCTCACGATAGTTTATTTATCCGAGGTTATGATCGTCGGTATCTCTGCATACCTAGTTCAACCTCGTTACCGATAAGTACTCTTTTCTCGTTCCCGTGATATGTGATCCCTTGTGAGCCAGTCACATGCTTGCAAGCTAATTGGATAACATTCCACCGAGAGGGCCCAGAGTATATCTATCCGTCATATGGATGGACAAATCCCACTCTTGATCCATGTGTCTCAACCAATACTTTCCGAACACTCAATGCCACCTTTATAGCCACCCAGTTACGGTGTGGTGTTTGATGTCATCAAAGCATCCATCCGGTAAAGGTGATATGCATGATCTCATGGTCGAAGGAATTAGGTTACTATGTATCAGAAAGCATATAGCAATTGAACTATTGAAATGACTTGATCTTTATGCTACGCTTATCTATAGGAGTATGTCCACCATATCATTCTCCTAACGATATGATCTTGTTGTTGATAACATCTCAATGTTCATGATAGGGAAACCACAATCATCTATCAACCAACAAGCTAGTGAAGTATAGAGGCTATACTAGGGACTTCAAATTAAGTTTACAAATCACACAAGTATCAATGTTTCCTTGTTAATACTATTATAGCATGAATGTAAACATTTATCATAAACACAAAGATATAATAATAACTACATTTATTATTGCCTCTAGGGCATATCTCCAACACAAGAATCTACCAACAAAGATGCGAAAATTGCACAAGTGGTACCTTCATTTCTGCAAGACGAGAAAAGAAGAATGGATCACGGCGCATATAAGAGATCATATTTTCTTGTGCGGAGATGACGCGATCGACTTCAACATTCAAGACTTGCATTTTCTATTCAATCAGAAGGAACTCGACAAATCTGCCATCAGCCTTTATTGTGTGTAAGTACTATTTCTGTAATTTTTATCTCATCTCATTCACTTCATTAATTGCATGTATATATATATGCTCACCATATATGTATATACTATTATGCAGGAAAAAGGTTATGGAATGCATGAAAGGAGGCCCTTTTGACATTGGGTTCGTTGACCCAAATAGAGTTCATGAAGAAGTGGTAAGAGACAAACCCGGGCAAACAGAAGATTACTTGCTAAAGTCTTTACCGAGACAACAAACCAAAAGGGAAATACTATTGCGTTACAGCTTCTCGTGAGTACTGTTACCCTCTCTCTTGTACAAATTCTGTTTCGGCTTACTCGATGTTAAGTGTAACTGATGATGAGTTATGCGTGCGTAGGTTCCACTTTATTCTGCTAGTCATTCAACCCGACTCAGGAAAAGTCCTTGTCATGGACTCGTTACGAAAAGAAAAAGAGCTATGGGCAGACTTTAGAGAGATGCTCCAGAGGTAATTTCAATCATATTATCGCACTAGATCGGCAACTTTCGTGACAATAAGTAATTAATTACTCCTTTATCCATTTTCTTTGTCGGACAGGGTTTGGAAAATGTTCACGGGCAGGGCCGTGGGTGAATGGTCAGAAGAACTAAAATTTGTAGACCAAAATGTAAGTAATACTAGCTAGCTTCCAATTCCATTATATCATGCTTTATTGATTATTATTTTGATTGAACTCTCTATTCTCGTAAAGTATGCGCATCAGGGACACGACAATAACTTATGTGGGTACTATGTTTGCGAATTCATTCGCAACACGATATGTGCGACAGGCCAAGCCGCACTAGAACAACTTAGAGTAAGTAAACAAAGTCCACAACATTATTTTATTACCATCAATTGTGTTGAGTTTTATTCTTATATATATATATATTGACGACCCATTCTTCATATATATTCAGATCGAACGGATGCGGGACCAACTCCTACCATTTGAACGCATACGAGCCATTCAAGAGGAATTGGCGGGGTTCATACTTGATGAGGTCGTCACGCCTGGTGGAGAACTCTTTAGATATCCACCAAAATGAACGATGACGATGTATGTGCCGATGACGATGTATGTGCCGATGACGATGTTTGTGTATAATAATAGTTGCTTAATTATTCATGTACTCGTATGTACCGATGACGATTTATAAGTATACCGCTCCCGATCGATTCCCCCTCGCTCCCCCCCCCCTCCCGCAGAAATACGCCCAGAACGGGGCAGAGACAGAAGTCTGCCGCGGCAGAGATTTAGGCCGTTTTCCTGCCGCGGCAGAGTTCTGCCGCGGCAGGAAAACGGCCTAAATCTCTGCCGCGGCAGAAGAACCTTTAACACCGGTTCCAGATACGAACCGGTGTTAAAGGGGGGGGGCTGAGGCCTGCGGCAGCCCCACGTGCACCACCCTTTAACACCGGTTCGTATACGAACCGGTGTTAAAGGCCCCCCCCCCCCTCTAACACCGAACCCTCAACAGCGGTTGGGGAACCGCTGTTAGAGGGCCCTCCCAACCGGAGTTAAAGTGGGGGCTCTGCACTAGTGAAAAATCATGTGCTTAGAGAACGGAAATAAACATTTATTTATTTTTAACCTAAAAATATCTATTTATATTCTGATAATAAGAATGGGCCAAAGTGCTAACAACACTCCACCAATTAATCATGTACGCAATTACGCAATGTTAGTGTATTGAAAAAACCAGATATAAAAAAAATAAGGGTATAACAGAAAATTCGCTTGCTTGCTCGCGATATCTAACACGATATAGACAGCAGGACGGAGGTGGCACACCCACCTACAGTATATTTTATTTTTCTTACCGTCAACCGAGATGCATGATCCGTCCGCAACTTAGGTTCCCTGTCTTCGCAGGCGATCGACGCTCACATCAAAATATGCTCCTTCTGTTAAATAACCAAGTAAGTATATTTTATTTTTGTTACCGTAAACCGAGATGCAGGCGATGGAATGAAGAAAGGACTATATATATAGTTCAGTATATTCCTCACAACTTTTATGAATTGTCAGTTAATAATTTTTGTTAATGCACCCAGTTGTACGTAGTGTGGTGGACTGAATCCTCATCATCGCATAATGAAAATACCCTTTCGTCCTAGAATAGTACTAGTACTACGTAATAAAAGTATACCATGACTGGTACGGTGCAAGAATGCAACGGCGCACCGGCCTGAATAATCGGGCAAGAGGACGCGACGACACGTCGTTACTGGCCTTAATTGAAACTTGAATGAAGCCGAGTGCTGCAATCCATCTCTTTCGGACCTCATCAAATGAGACCAAGCACAAGAGTAGAGGCATATATATATCCGGACAATTGACGTAGTTTCTCTTTGGATTATTTTCATTGTTTCAACACACAGGATAAGCACCACCGGAGGAATTCAAGTTTGGTGGCGCTCGAGTCTGGACCTTTAATTGGGGTGAAAGCCAAGGGTTGTTTGACCTTCGTTTGTTGTGTCTGGCAATTGTATTTCTAAAGGAATTATTTTGAAGCTTTTGATTTTGTTCAGGATGAAAACCTAAGATCTTCGATCGGATGGCGACGACCGTTTGTGCACTATTTCTCTGATTGTAGAAGTCTATTGGGAATAACCTTCTACAGTTTTTTCTCTTTCTTCTTCTTTTTATATATAAGTCTGTGTGCATTTTGGGATGTCATTTGTGACATTTTTTGGTGCAGACAGGGTGTAATAGGTATCTCTGCGATATTAATATGTTTGCTTTATCGTAAAAAAATCTTACAGTACTTGATTTTTCTCCATAATTCGTTTTGCTAGTAAATTAAAGGACACAAGAATGTACACGTCTAATAACATCATCTTTAATATTTTCCCCCTAACTTTCAAAATAACTTATGCATGTACACGTCTAATAACAAGCATGCGCATGGATGAATTCGAAAAAATGCCTGAAAAATAGAATCTTCAATAGGTCCATGGAACGTGTACTGACTTTATTATAACCGTGCATGGTCTTCCAATATACTCTTCTACTTGATGAATTTGACCTTATAACCTTTGCATCAGCTTTTGAAAAATAAGGTTGCATGCATCCACCGATGCCGATAGCTCTGGGCGTTTAACTTTTATTTTGGCAAAGAAAAACTAGTCTCTATGCATGCCTCGAATTAGATGTTTGAGCAATCACATCTAGGTAAGTATGAAAACGGGTCTACGACACGGGCACTAGCTAGCTAGCAGTCGTATCAGTCAGCGTTGTCCGACGGAATACTAGTATTTTTTTTTTTGTACATGAGGTGTAGCTTGTGTGACGTGTTGGAAGTCTTGTCCATGGAAAGCAAGCGCCGATGTGTGTGACTCATGACGTGTCCATGGGAATCAGAGAGCCAAACAAACTTCGCTTCAGAAACCATGCATGCATGGATGCGTTGAATTATAAAACATGCACCGTCGTCATAAGCGACACTTTGATGACATTTCTATGGGACATAGTTTTAAAGTAAAGTGGCACGAAATTCTTTATTTTGAGTTCAGTTTAACAAGTACCGTTCAAGTCACTGCTCAAGTCATCATACCATTCGTGACACACAAGCAAATTCTAACCTCGTGATCAAAAAAATTTGTATGTGAACAAAAGTTTTGTGATTCGTAAACCCTATAGTTTTGTGCAAAAATAACTGTACCGTGTCAACAAAATTTTTGTGATGCCTAAAACAATTTCTTAGTTACAACCCACGTGAAACTCGCAAATCCGCAAAATTTGAAGCTGGGATTGCACGGAACCAGATCCTCTAACTTGCACAAGAAAAGTCGGTGGAAGCTACGGTAACCTAAGGCTGGTCATAGTACTACTAGTATTATGCATATGGTACTAGTGTATGATACTATCTGTATAGTGCATGGTATCATATAGTAGTATTATAGTACCACTATATTTAATGATTTGTAAAATTTCAATATAAAATTGTGTACAAGATTTACATGCATTATGATTTCTAGTTTTACATGCTATGATACTCTAACCCTCTTTTTATTAATTGTTGTGACACATCAGATTTTTTCCAACATGACATGCATAATACTAGTTCTGATACTCCTAGTAGGACTAGCCTAACTTTCCTTGTTCCAAACCATATGATTAAGGCCAAAATGACATAAATTAATTTGTATAATGCAAATTTATGTTATGCATTTTGAGTTATTAAATACAGGCAAAACTATAGTGCAATAAAGTTTAGTTTAAAATTTTATGTCTAGAGTAATTATATAGAGTATGACAGAGCTGAGTCGCTCAGCTCTCTGCTTCCTCTCTCTCTGCTACTCACGTTCTCGCACAAAAGGTAGAGAGACAAGGATTTTTGTGGCTCTGGCTGTTTCACACAGCCCTCACCTTTTCTTCTTAATCTCTTGATACAAAGTAAACATGATTACATGGCTTTAAGTACTAACGCACACGCACAGCTACGGCACCACATTCGCCACTAACTCGTGCATGTATCCACTAACACACGACTAACTATGCATACACTCATAAAGCTATCTGACACACATGCAGCTAACTAGGTGGACCGATTCACTCGGTCGTCCATAACCATCTCAATGGATCAGCTCCAGACCTTCAGCTCCCGCCGCTTCTCACGGTCTGCTACATCTCACAGCAAATGGGCATCTCGCCGCGCACCCGCATCGCATGGAGCCTGGCATCTCACCGCGCACGCTCGGCTGGAGCTCTACTGACTACTACATGCAAAAACTAAATAACTAATGCAGATAATTAAATCAAGATTAAGCTAACAGAGTACACTATAATTAGAGTAGTACTTAATGGGCTAGTGTACTACTACTACTCTAACTTTCCTTTGACTTACCTCCTCAACTTTAGAGGAGCTAGCCAGTTCCGGGTTGCACCCCACACCCACCCACCTACTCTAGAATTGTATCCGTCCGATGATGCTTATATATAGGAGACCTGCCGGGATGGGCAATGGCATCACCGCTCCCAATCCCAACCTGAGCTCGAACCCAAATCATGGAGTTCAATAAGAATGCCTACTCCATGGCCGTGCTGCTTGGCCTCGCCTCCCTCCTCCTTCTCCGCTTCCTCGTCGTCATCGGCAAGAAGAAGAATACCAGCAGCAGGCTCCCGCCGAGCCCCACGGCCATCCCCTTCTTCGGCCACCTCCACCTCCTCGACAAGCCCTTCCACGCCGCGCTATCCCGCCTCGCCGCGCGCCACGGGCCCGTCTTCTCGCTGCGCCTCGGCTCGCGCAGCGCCGTCGTGGTCTCCTCGCCGGCGTACGCCAAGGAGTGCTTCACGGAGCACGACGTCACCTTCGCCGCCCGCCCGGACCTCCCGTCGCTCACGCTCATCTCCAAGGATTACGGCAGCGTGCTCAGCACGCTCAGCCATGGCCCGCAATGGCGGGCCCTCCGCCTAGTCGCCGCAGTGCACCTGCTCTCCGCGCACCGCGTGAATTGCATGGCGGGCGTCATCTCCGCCGAGGTCCGCGCCATGGTGGCAAGGCTGCGCCGCTCTTCGGTGGCCTCCCCTCGCGTGCAGCTCAGAAGGAGGCTGTTCGAGCTCTCGCTCAGCGTGCTCATGGAGACCATCGCGGACACCAAGACAACTCTTGCCAATTCCGATGATGATGTCGACTACACCGAAGCCGGAACAGACATGTCCATGGAGGCCAGGGAGTTCAAGAAGGAAGCGGACGCCATCAACCAGTACCTTGGCACCACCAACCTGTGGGACTACCTCCCATTTTTGGAGTGGTTCGACATGTCCGGCGCCAAGAAGAAAGTCCTGGCTGCCATGGGTAGACAGGACGCGTTCATGCAGAGGCTCATCGACTCGGAGCGGCGGAAGATGCTGGACCATGCCGATGCCAATGGCGGCGAGAAGAAGAGCATGATTTCCGTCTTGCTATCACTGCAGAAGAAAGAGCCTGAGGTGTACACCGATAAAATGATCATTGGTCTCTGCCTCGTAAGTTCCTTCTTCTTTGCACTTTCGGTTCCATTATTTTTATAATTTTGTCAACCAACACTGTCTCACTAGCTAATTAATATTCTCTTCATTAATTTGTGCAGAACTTATTCACGGCAGGAACGGGGACCTCTTCAATCACTGTAGAATGGGCCATGTCCCTCCTACTGAACCACCCATCGGTGCTGAAAAAGGCGCAAGCCGAGATTGAGGCATCGGTCGGAACATCCCGTCTTGTCACCGCCGAGGACGTACCGCACCTCACCTACCTCCGGTGCATCATCAACGAGACCCTCCGCCTCTACCCACCCGTGCCGCTGCTGCTGCCGCACCAGTCGACTGCGGACTGCAAGGTCGGAGGCTACCATATCCCCAAGGATACGATGATGATGGTTAATGCGTATGCCGTCCATAGGGATCCGACCATGTGGGAGAACCCCAATGAATTCAGACCGGAGAGGTTTGAAGACGGCAAAGCCGAAGGGCTTGTCTTGATGCCATTCGGGATGGGGAGGCGTAAGTGCCCCGGGGAGACAATGGCTTTGAGGGTGGTAGGGCTTGTACTTGCGTCGCTAATACAGTGCTTTGACTGGGACCGAGTGGATGGCGTGCAGGTGGACATGACGGAAGGAGAAGGAATATCGTTTAGTGCCCCCAAGGCTGTGCCATTTCAGGCCATTTGCAAGCCACGTACGGCTATGATTGATGTGCTTCCATAGATTCGATTTACTTCTTCCTGGTATTGCTTAATTATGTTGCGCATTAATAAAAGGGGCCGGAGACATTATTAGTAGACTTTTAGTAGTACACATAAAGATGGCAAATGTATCGATACCGCGTCAAATGTTATAAACATGTTTCGAGTGGACTCATACTATCCCTTCTGTATGATTATCATCATATACTGTACCGTCCTTATATACTACCGTCGGTTTATATTAATGGCCTCAACTTTATCTAAATTCAAATACATCTAGTTATGTCTGAATTTCGGATTCATATATAGTTTAAATACTTAACTAGATAAATACGAATCTACTACCTCCTCGTTTGCTCTGAGACCAAGGCAGCAATCGGTGGTTAATTAGTTGGGATTTTGGAAGGTTTAATTTGGACGGAACATTAGCAATGAAATTAACCCCCCGCGCCTTATTAGTGGTAATTAAGTGTAGTGTAACTCGTCCCGTACGTCCAGTAAACGAGGAGAAGAGAAAAGAGGCATGCAAATTAATTAAGTTTCCACTTGCATGTAACTCATCTGTGTTCACATAATAATGTTAAAACCACCTAGCTAGAAGGCACCACAATGTTTTGGGCCTTTATACTACGGTCAGTCCGGGCTGCTGCTCCGCAGGCTGGGCTAGCCAAATTCAGGTTAATTGGGCCGTTTGAGTGTCGTACAGGCCATAAGGCTTTTTTTCGTACCTTCTTCCTCAACCTCGGCCTCGCATGCAGATTTTGTAGGAAAGAAACAAGACGAGGCGACACCGTACCGTCCTTTCCTCTCCGCCTCATGACAAGAGACACTAGAAAGAAACCACGAGTAGGTTGTTTTTGTCGGAGATATGCCCAAGAGGCAATAATAAAGTAGTTATTATCGTAGTTATTATCATATCTTCATACTTATGATAAATGCTTACATACCATGCTATAATTGTATTAACAGGAAACATTAATACTTGTGTGATTTGTAAACATAAAAGAGTCCCTAATAAAGCCTCTTGTTAAACTAGCTTGTTGGTTAATATATGATCATGGTTTCCTGATCATGAACATAGAGATGTTATTAACAACAGGGTCATATCATTAGGAGAATGATGTGATGGACATACTCCTATAGTTAAGCGTAGCATAAAAATCAAGTCATTTAATATAGTTCATTTGCTATAAGCTTTCTGATACATAGTAACCTAATTCCTTTGATCATGAGATCATGTTAATCACCATCACCGGAAGGATGCTTTGATGACATCAAACACCACACCGTAACTGAGTGGCTATAAAGGTGGCATTGAGTGTTCGGAAAGTATGGCCGTGCCTCCAGCGTGGCACCGCCGTCGCGGTCGACTATGACGGCGTCGCGCTCGCCTTCGGGGCCACCGGCAAGGAGGTCTGCGTCGATCCATGGAAGCTTTGGAAGGTTCGGAAGACGACGGTCGTGGCGCGGAGCAGCGTGGAGGTGGGTGCCTTGCCGGAGTCCGTGGTCGTAGGCATGCTCGTGGACGCGCACCGTGGAGATCAGGCCTTCAACGTGACGGTCCGGATCCCAGCAACCAGGCAGGACGGAGAGCATGGCGACGACGACGGGAAGCTGGCGTCGTGCGTGGCGAGGATGGTCAGCGACCACGAGGCCGATGCGTGCGTCATGCACTACGCGTAATATATATATAATATTGGCCAGGTTTACTACTAGCGTCTCGTACTGAAAAAGATATCACATATTTGTTTAAATTTATATATATCTTGATACAATTTCAGTGTATAGATTTATATAAATTTACACAGATCTATGACATCTTTTTCAGGATGGAGCGATCGAGTACCTTGATTTCAGTAGTAATTTTTCATAGAGTTGAAATTTCTAGCACCACCAAGTTATATATATATATCGTTTCTAAAGACTTATTAGTACGTTGCATGTTTTTGGACTATTAATTAGTTACTGTTGTTTTTCACGTGGAAAAGTTATTTGCAAGTTAATTGCTGTTTTATCTAGTTTCATCTGTGTAATCGGTTTTGATGGATCGGAGAGCATTAATTTTCCCAACTAGCTTTTGGATCCCAAATATGCAGTATATTAATTAGTTTCAGAGATCATGTATGCAATAATGAGGGCATGTTTGGTTTAAAGGATTTTCAAAGGAATTCTATAGGATTCCTAACCATAGGAATTTTTCCAATAGGGTGTGTTTGATTCAAAGGAATAAATCCTTCAAAATTCCTATGCATGACTTTCCTACACTACAATCCTATAGGATTTCTAACAAGAGGTGAGACCTCTTGGAAAATTTCCTTTGTGTCTATGACAACTATGACATGTACCTAAACCCTATAAAATTTCCTGCATTTTTTCTACGGTGCAATCAAACAGCTTATCTTATCGATTCCTGCATTTTTCATTCCTATAGGATTCTAAATGTCATGTCATTCTATTCCTACACTTTTCCTATTCCTATGTCTTACAAATCCTTTGAATCAAACAAGCCCTGAGTTTGACTATGTTCAAAAACCTAGCTTTCTAACCTAATCCTAGCTTGCTCATGTCGGCTGGGTGTGGGCAACTTTATATAGTTCCTCATGCCCCTCACAAGAAAATATGTAATACTAGTGTTTGATGAATGAAGCGAGATTGTGTTCATATAAAACCCGAGTTGATTAGTATCATGGTAAAACCCGTGTCCATGATTACAGTTTAAATATTGTTTTTCCAATTCTCAGTCAGAAGTCTCTATCGTTTTGTTAATATATAACTTGAATTTAGGAAAAAAGAAAGTGCAGCTTTAGTATTATAAAATCTCAATCGACCAAGTGAAGCATAATGGGCGAAGCTCTCCACATAACACAAAAGAAACAAAGACTAGTTGTCATATTAACCGGTATTACAACCCATAGATGATAGATCAACGTCGTTGCTCAATTTCAGAGAAAAGAAATAGCTACATAATTTAGATATGTAATCCCCTCCATTGCTAGATGTTTAGCTTTCTTTAAATTAAGGAGCTTTCTCTCTTATAATGCATAGAGCTAGGCCTAGTCTAAAGGAGAGCATGCAAAAATGGTTCGACTCTTTGTAAGCAGAACATATGGACTTAAGTGTCCTACTATGTACAGTTTCAAAAAATATGTCAAAAACAAATTCAGCGCAAAGCAACACCGAGGTACTCATAGAATGAATTTGTAAGAATTTTTTCCCCGTAAGACCACGGAGAATCATATATAGGTGAGGGTCAAATAGTATTTTATTACCTAGAACATGAGGCTCACCTTTATATTAGAATACCAGCACCAGATGTACACTACAGGTTTGTTTTAAACACACACAGTTCTACGGGGTAACCATGATGATGGAGTATATTAATTTTTACGTTCATACCGGGCATGATTTGAGCACAAATCATTTACTAAAAAATTTCCTTGAATTCTAAAATATTATTGTGTTTCTTGTGTTTTTCCTTGTAATAACTAGTAAAACTTCCGAAGTGGGTGGCAGTTTCCCCACATCCTGCATGCAAATCTTTGTAGTGTAGAAGGACATACAATACTATATGACCGTAAAATCGCATTACGGCAATTTCAAAAAGATATTTATTTCATTCCCGTTGCTTTACACCCTTCATAGCAATCTTGATATGATATCAATTTTGGTATAAATGTCATGTGGATCAAAGAAATTTGCAAGAATTGGCCAACCTTTTTCTCATGCCATTGGCTTCTTACAAACTATAGTTCCTTTTTAGCCAAAGTTAGCCAATTCATTGGTCCAAAATTTTGGCTAGTCAATTCTTGGACTCAAATAGAACACTCATGCATCTTCTCCAATTCTCTATGCCTCGGTCATGTGGCCTCGTTCGCCACCTGTGAGTGCATTATTTGTTCCCGATTATTACTTCCAGGCACCCCACCTTTATCCCTTGGAATCTGGGTTCGATGCATGTCTCTAGAGCATATTCCATGGCTACTAAGTCCTAAGAGGATAGAAATTGCAAAGAAATCGGGTTTATTAGCGCTAAATTAAATCAGGAATTCCCAAATTGAAATCACAAATCCTAACCCTAGATATTGAGGAACTTACCCCTACAATGGACGGGCTTGATGATTAAGGCATGGAGACGATGGATGGTGGAGGGCGCGTACGGCCAACCGGCAACGAGATTGCTATCCTTCGGCACGCGCAGACACCGCGGGGGTTCCTCGCAACCAGTATCAAGCAGAGCCCGTCTCCATCCTTGGCGTTCGCCTCAGCCAGAGGACCTCGTACGTGATTCTATGGTGTTGGTCAGGGAGATCATGGAACATGATGCCATATACAGTAGCCTCCTCAGCTCATTCGTGGGCCACTCATGAGAACATAGATCATGCATGGGAGACAGGCACATTGTGCAGTACTGCTAAACAAGGGTCTAGATCAGCACAATAAATCCGTATGTTCTGTCCACTCTGATGACCATGTACTCCAAGTGTGGCAGCTTAGAAGAAGGTTTCAGGAAGGTGCAGATGGCTGTCTCATGCCTGCCAGGACCAGGTATCGCTCAATTCCGTGATCTCGGGGCTCTCCTCTTTGGGAAGAGGCGACGATGCCTTTCAGCGGTTCTTGCTGATGAGAAGGCATGGTGCTGACACGGACATGTGTGTTCACCTTTGCTAGCATGCTAAAGGCTATAGGGAACTCATCCTCATTGCTGGAAGGCAGACAAGTCCATGCTTTGATCCTCAAAACTGGACACGGTTCTGATGTCAACGTCCAGAATGGTTTGATCTCCATGTACGCCAGACGTGGCGAGAGAGATATGGGAGTCCAGAGGGACGTTTTCGCCTCGGTGCAAGTGCCCGATCGACCTGGTCTCTTGGAACTTGCTACTATCGGGGTATGCTCAGCACGAGTACGGCAAAGAGGTGGTTGAGGTGTTTGAACAGATGAGGAGGAGACTGAACGTCCGTCCAGCCAGACCGCACGACCTTCCTGCTGGTGCTCACAGCCTGCAGCCATGCCAGCCTTGTCGATCAAGGGTTAGAGTACTTCCACCTTATGAGAACGGACAGGCTTCTCGCGGGAGCAAGACAAGAGCACTATGCAACCTTCTCAGTCGAGCATGCCATCTCCGAGAAGCCGAGTCTGTCGTCAAGGACATGCCTATGGAACCTTGAGATGATGGTGTCTCGGCGGTGTACCGTACGTGCTCTACTTAGCGCCTGCCAGATTCACGGCAACCTTGAGATGGTGGTGTTCCAGGGGTGTCGGTAAGCCTGATTGAGCTCTGCCCTGGTGACTCATCTGCCCATGTGCAGCTATCGAAGGCCTTTTGCTGGTGATTTTTGGAACTGGGGTAGTGCTGCTGAGGTCAGGGAGGCCATGGCGGGGAAAGGAATAGTAAAGAACCCTGCTTGGAGCAGTGTCGAGGACCAGATCGATGCAGGCTGGATAAGAAGGTTTGGCAAAACAAAACCGTCAGTCTTTACCTGGGAGTGACTTATGGTCGAGTGAATTGCAGAAAACCACCACAATTGGGGCAAAGTCATCAAACACCCACCAAAATGCATGTTTTCTGGTGGGTTTTCTACAAAGGGTTGATAACTTTTCCCCAATTGTGGTGCTTTTTTGAAAGCTCACTGTATCTGTGGATAAGAGCACAGAGATCATATGCCATCACACAAATAAGTTGACTTAACGGTCAACATCACAGCATAGCAATTGCAGAAATGTCACGCAAAAAATCTGACATTTGTGCTACTGGGACCAAGACCATCAGGACCCAAATCTGGAACATGAAGAAGGTCAGTAGTATCTTAACTTCACACTTGTGTTAACCACGAAGCTTAAACTCCCGGAACACAGCATGTTTTTGGAGAAGCCTACATGAAGCATGTTCGGACCAGGCTGGGCTGGGCTGGGTTGGGTAAGAAGGTTGAAATTGCATGATTCATGTTGTTTGCTGACCAAATTGCCTTTGTTAACTGGGAGATACTTAACAGTCGGCTTTGTTGCGGTGTCCAATGAAGATATCGCCAGAAACCAGATTGTTGCGGTGTTGAGTTGAGGACCAGATGCAGGTTGGGTAAGAACAGGGCGGGCCCTGGATAAGAAGGTTGAGATTGTATGATGCATGTTTGGCAAAATAAATTGCCTTTTTAGCTGGGAGTGACTTAATGCTCAACTCTGCTGCAAGTGTCCAGGTCTAGGCACACAGTTATGTGAACGAGTCTGGTTGTGCAGATGTTGGCTGAGAGATTAAGTCATTCCAAAACGATATTGAAATCAGGCCCCCTGGAGCACCTGGATCTGTTGCCAAAGGGGTAGTTGAAGCTCGGACTGCACGTGTCATCAGGCAACCTTCGATCTTGGCGGTTGTGGCTTGTTACAACTCCAGATGGCAAAACTGTTTGCTTTACTAGTGACCCAAGTACCAACAGAGATACTTGGATCAGGGAGGCCATGGCAGGGGAAGGAGGAGTAATGAAGAGCCCTGTTTTGAGCTGTGTCTGTGTGGAGGACCGGATGCAGGCCAGCCCTGGGTAAGAAGAGATTGCATGATGCAGATTCCAGTTGAGACTGCTTGTCTGATATGCAGGTAGCGTAAGAAGGTTGAGATATGCTGCTTGATTCATATAGACATGTGGTTTGGCAAACCAAATTGCCTTTGCTAACTGGGATGGTCAACTCTGTTGCAGTGTCCACTGAAGGTGTGCCAGAAATCACTTACGTATAAATCTGATGAACATCCGATCCCGTTTTTGGAGAAGGGAGATATTCTCACACTAGGAGCTCACTGTATTTATGGATAGGAACACAAGCTAGATATGCCATCACACCAAGTTGACTTGATGGTCGACATCACAGCATAGTAATTGCTGACAAAATATTTCTGACATTTCAAGAAACAGGTCAGTATTACCAGCACCTTGTTTTTCAGAGTCACATTTACTAGACATTCACTGAATCCTGTGTGTTAGACATTCACTGAGCTTTAGACATTCAGCAGTTGGTTGCCAGATGAAGCATGTTCGGGCCGGGCCGGGCTGGGCCGGGCTGAAGTGCAGTGCAGACACTGCGCGAGAGAGCAACGCGCGCGTGCGCCTCCGATACCACCGAGGCGAGCTGCACAAGAGAGCGACCAGCGCCTCCCAGATCGACGAATCCTCCGCGCGCCCCCTCTCCTCCTCCTCTTCCTCCCCCCCCCCCCCCCCCCCCCCCCCCCCACTCACGCGAGTCACGCCTGTCGCCTCCACGCACGCAGCATCTCGATGCCGGCGGCGGCGGCGGCCTCGTTCTTGCGGACGACAAACAACTGCTAGTTCTTGGGGATGCCCGCCCGCTCCCTCCTAACATTCTTCACCATTTCCAAATAAAAATTCTCTCTTGGCTCTTCTGCTCCGCCCCCTCACTCTCTCCCCCGCCCCAGATTCTCTATATATTCGCTGCTCATTGCGGGGAAGCAAATCTCGGTCTGTCCATCCTGCTGCCTTGCTAGCTCCTCCGCCTCCTTCTTCTGCTTCTTGCTGTCGGTGCTGCATTCCGGCCGCCGGAGATGATGATGATGATGATGAACGGGCACGCTGACAAGCACCGGGTGGCCGTCATCGGCAGCGGCAACTGGGGCAGCGTCGCCTCGCGCCTCATCGCCTCCAACACCGCCAAGCTGCCAGACTTCCATGGTAAGCTCGCCCCCCCTGCACTCTCTCTGACGCTCCACCCTGCTCTTCAACTCTACAGAACGACTTGCTTCTTTCAGTTGTTGGATTGCTAGTTCCTGCCTGTCTTTGCTGCATCTGACCATGCAGTGCAATAGGAGACCACATGTATCATATCCTTCTGTTGGGCTCTTTTACTGCTAACTAACAGACATAATGATCCAGTATCAGATAACAGAATGATTTTGTGACATGGACTCGTTTTGGGCTATACGCGGTATGCATCTACGGCATTTCCTGTTAGCAATCTGTAGCAGGGTATCGCCTTGCAAAACTAATAAGGTTTACATGCCGTGGTCCCCTGTGTTATCCACCATAGTGTCTCTTGAACTGAGTTCTATACTAGCCGCAGTTCTCTCTGTAAATTTGCATTCTTGGTTACTCATAAAAAGAAAGATGCGCTACTGTACCTTCTGTTATTAATTCAAAGGGGGTAAAACTGTTTGCAGATGAGGTGAGGATGTGGGTGTTTGAGGAAACATTGCCAACAGGAGAGAAGCTGTCTGAGTCCATTAACCAAGCACATGTAAGAGTTCAATTGATTCCATTTGCTCTGTTTTACTTCTCGAGCGGGCAATACCTTGTTTAGTAGTGATGATTTTTTTTTTCTTCCCGCCTGTTTCAGGAGAACTGCAAATACTTGCCAGGTATAAAGCTTGGAACTAACGTCATTGCTGACCCCGACTTGGAGAGTACAGGTAATCACACAGTAACCTATTTCTGGTTATCGTTAGGAGGAAACTCTTGGACGCTAGCAATGCTTGCAGTTCTACTTAACCAATGAAACTAAGAAAAAACAATTGACTTACTATGTACAACTATGCTGTTCACAGAGGTTTTTCATAATTTTGGATTCGTTTGCCTATGGCTACTAGAAATAACAATCCATTTAATGGCATGAATTTCACGAGTACAACTTGTTTTCATTACCGTTGCAGCTATACATCATGTTGTTTGCATGTTGCCAGAAATAATAATTTAATCTCGTTCCTCAGTCAAAGACGCAGATATGCTGGTTTTTGTGACTCCCCATCAGTTTGTGGAGGGTATATGTAAGAAGCTTGTGGGGAAATTAAGACCAGGAGCAGAGGCTATATCCCTCATCAAGGGCATGGAGGTCAAAATGGAAGGGCCATGCATGATATCAAAATTAATTAGGGATACGCTTGGAATCAATTGTTGCGTCCTCATGGGTGCTAACATTGCAAATGAGGCAAGCATCTGTTCAACATACCATGCAGAATTTTTTGTAACCTTCAAATGCAAAAAGATAAGCGTGTGTGCATCTGAAATGCAGATTGCTGTTGAGAAGTTCAGTGAAGCAACAATTGGATACCGGGAAGATAAACAAGCAGCGAACCGCTGGGCTAAACTTTTCACCACTTCATACTTCCTAGTGGCTGTTGTAAGTCTTCAACTATTAAAGACAGGGCGAATTTGGTTCTTATTAGTGCATCAATAAGTTTGTACCCTTCATGTGCAGGTAGAAGATATTGAGGGAGTAGAACTATGTGGGACACTGAAAAACGTTGTGGCCATTGCAGCAGGTTTTGCATACAGTACCACTCCATGTGATTATATCCATCATTTTCTTTCAACCTCAATGGTTTGGCTGATGGAATTGACTTGCAGGCCTTGTTGATGGCTTGGATATGGGAAACAACACCAAGGTATCCATTCTATTATATGAAGGATTTAGCCACAACCTAAAAGCAGAGTAAAGAATAAAATTTGCATGGCATGATCTTATTGTATTTTTTCTATCTGTTAGGCTGCAATAATGAGGATTGGTTTGCGGGAAATGCGTGCTTTTTCTAAGCTTCTGTTCCCTTCAGTCAGAGACAACACTTTCTTTGAGAGCTGTGGTGTGGCCGACCTTATAACTACATGCCGTACGTATCTTCATTGTTCTCAGTTAACCATTGAACACATATACTGATACATGTTGGCATTCCATGGCAGTTGGTGGGAGAAACAGGAGAGTGGCAGAAGCCTTTGCAAGAAATGGTGGCAAAAGGTTTCTTCTCTAAACCATGCATCTTCTGTTTCTTAATGCAGGAATTGTTTTGATGTGCTGACCTTTGTTGGAGAATCCAAACAAGATGCATTGTGACTTGTGACCTATGCTAAAGATTTAGGCAGTTAGCATAGCGTAAATATGTTTTTTTCTGTCTTCTGTGGTTATATTCATCTCATCATCTTCATGACAGGTCTTTTGATGAGCTAGAGGCAGAAATGTTGCATGGACAGAAACTACAAGTAAAGAATACATTTGAAATTCAGAATGTATGATGAATGCAAGACTGCTTGGCGATCTAATTCTGTTATTTTCGTAGGGGGTATCCACTGCAAGAGAGGTCTATGAAGTATTGACTCATCACGGGTGGCAGGAACTGTTTCCTCTTTTATCAACTGTTCATGAGATCTGTATCGGACAACTGCCTCCTACATCAATAGTTGAATACAGTGAGCACACGCCCGTCCTCTCCCTCGTGGGTGGTTCTACTCCATGTTACTGAGCTGGATACTGAAATTTGTATAACTACCCCAATGCTCAGTATGAATTGTTCTAAACAAAACAAGGCAGAACATACTCAATGTTGTGATATGATCATTCTGCCATGTAACTTTTAAAGTGCATGGCCATGTGAGTTCATGCTTCTATTTCGAGTTGTTTGAAACTTGGTTGCTTATCAACCTTACATACAAATCAGTGAATCGCATGGTTTGTTTCATATGGATGATTCTCAAATGAAAAAGGACACCAGAAGCTGTACCTTTTGCCCCTTTACATCCTGGAAAATTGACATGATCAAATCCAAGGAGATGTAGTATTAACTCCGTGTATAATGGTGTGAAATTGTTTGTGTTTTGTTGTCTTGATAAAATGATTCCATGTTTCCAAGTATCAGAGAAAACAATACTTGGGCTTTAACTGGTGACATCTTAAGGACTAGTTGTATCATATTTGTAAGGTCTCAAATCAGTTTATGGATTCAATAGGAATTGCAAAACTGGGAAGCATTTACAATCCTGAACTATCACGTGCCGGTCAAGACAGTTGGAATGACGATGAAATCTGTATCTAAATGTATTATTGTAAATTTTAAATGGAGGGTTCGTGTTGTAGTTGTGAGCTATTTCTGCTGATGGAACTATGGAAGGAAGAATCATAATCATGGATGAAAAATATACTGGAAGACACTCTATTTTTGTTGCATTAAAACGCTTGGTCCATTCAATCTGGAAGATCATAGAGTTCACATTTGACATAGCAAGACTAAATTCTTATGTTGTTGATTTTCTCTGGCATGTACTTTATTTTTTGAACCATGTGTATGTACTACTATTATATTGCCTGATGTGCTCAAGTGGTCATGTTCTTTTTCTTAACTACTAGTAACAGTAAATCATATTTGTCCTGGCCAAGTGCTGAGTTACTGAATGTACCCTGGCATGAACCCATTTTCAGGGCTCCACTGAAGGCTAACATCTGAAGATGGCATGAAGAACAATTTTGGCTTCCTAAAGAGTTTGAAGATCCATTAGCTGCTAAGCAAGACACGGCTCAATGGATACCAGATTTTTTTTGTACAGACTTTGTTTTCTTTTTTTATTAAATAAGGCTGTGGGGCTTTTGCCTCACAGTCCCAAGGTTTTTTTTTTAAAAAGGATACCAGCTGTCAGCTTACTCTATTCATTCGTTTGTGGTATCATCTGTCAGATCTTATAGATCTCCAGGCTTCAGCAAAAACCAAGCAAGAAGTCATCAGAATGTATTTCATAGGTCATGTTTATTTGTACTGATAGGTTACAAATTATGGTCCTGCTCATGAGTAAATTATGATCCTGCTCATGAGTTTTTGAAAAGGATGCAGCAATGTTTGATCAATGGAAACCTGTTTATTCAGTTTCCAATGCAAATTTGTACTAATAGGCAATGTGATTTTGTCCCCAATCTTAACATGGTTGCTGAATGTGTTTAAAAGAGGTCAATCACCATGTTTGGGCGTCATTGCTCGCAGGCTGATTCCTGTCTGAATTCTTGTCACGGCTCTATGACATGTCTGCCAGTGTCAATCACTGAATTGTTTTGGCTGCTGCTTTCTATTTCTGTGAAGAAATGTGCAGCTTGCTATTGCCAGAATAATACTCATGTACAAATTTTGATGCACGTACACATCATTTAGTATGACAATATTCAGCACCAGAAACATGTATAAAATTATGTTGAACCAAGGGACACACATACACGACATGGGAAAATATAACCAGACATCTATCAGTTTCAAGTCACAAATTACGAGTGGATGTCCTAGAACCAGTTCTCAAATTTCATGACAGGCCACGATGGTACAAGATATGCATGCAATCCGCGCTAAACTTATTCAGTTCACAATCTTTCGACAGACTGACTGATATAACGATACTAAGCAGACTCTGACTTGGTGTAGTAGATCCGTAAAAACTGACGACAACAATACTAAGCAGACTCCGACTTGGGTGTAGTAGATCCATAAGGAAAGACCGACGACAACAATACTAGGCAGACTCCGACTTGGTGTAGATCCGTACGGCGACAGCGAGGCCCAGTATCGCCAAGGGGACGAGGAACTGGAGGATCTTGATGATGAACTCGGGGGTCTTGTCCTGGTTGTAGTGCGGCTGCTTGGGGGGCGCGTACTTGACCTTGGTGGGTATCGTGGTGGCGTCGATCTCGCCGACGTAGTACTCGTCCATCATCGCCCTGGCGGTCGTGCTGTGGCCCACGTCCTCGAAGTCGTCGGTGGCATCCTTGGCTGCAACGTAGAAGTAAATGTGTAAGATGCTTCCTTATTTGCAGCCTTATTATTATTTACTAAAGAGACAAGTGATGATTGAGCAATACCAGTTGAGGACAGCAGGACATCATCACCTCCAGGGTGGTCATCGAGGAACTTGGTGACATTGTAGACCTATATAGGAGAAGAACATATTCTTCTGTGAGTTTGGATTGCGTAAGTAAATACTTAATATTTTGTTGACACCACACCATGCCTCATCAAAATATAAATATAAGGATTCAAGGAAGAAAAAAGAAGTTTGTGCCACTTTGGAAGTGTCACACATGTTTCCTAATTAAACAACCTGTGAAACATATGGAAGAAAATAATGTTAACACGAAGTGACAACAGGGCTCAGTTTTTGGAACTAAACCAGCAGCAGCAGATAGTCTTAGGACGTGTCAACCTCTTCATTGGAGAAGCAGTCTCGAAGAAGAGGACAGATTACCAAACGATGTTGATGCGCACCACTGGTACAATGAAATCAGTACAATGGCCCAACACTGAACAAGAACTAAGGTGATGGCAAGCCTATTAATTAGATGAACACTGACTGTTATATACATACAGAGAGAGCAGCATACTGATCAAATCTTGAGTGAAGAGAGCAAATTAGGATCTGAAAAAAAATATGGGTGCGAGGATGGAACCTAGTAAAACCAAAATGGGAAGAAGAAGAAGAAGAAGAAAGTAGTCATTCAGACTGTTACGCTGGTTTGGTCAATCTTGTTCCGATTCAATGGAAATCGGCTAACCTTGCTTCAGAATTCAGTGAGCAAACATAGATGGGACGCCTGAACTAGCACACACCTGGTGATATACTCCCTCTATGTGAAAGGAATACTAGGCGGGGTTTTGTATATACTACCAATATTATGTATGTTCAGGTGTCAAATTGGCAGGGTGGGTGGTCGTGGTGAGCAGTCTGCGCCCGAAAACTTAGTTGGATCTGCTTAGATGCGATCCAGAAACTAGCCATATGAGAACTTAGTATTATTATCTAACAGAATTATGAGAACTGACTGCACCCCACCTAAGCAAAGTTGCATATATGTTGCCTGGGATCAAGCATAAACACTAGTATTACTTAGTACCGACTGCACCCCACCTAGGCAAAGAATCAGGAACCCAGGAGTGAGTCAGTCAGTCAGTCAGTCTGTGGTACTAGTAGCAAGAAGCAACCCAGGGCAGCCGGAATCGCAGGAGGATCCTTGGGGCGGAGAAAACAAGGGAGGCGCCGGATCTCGCAGAACAGGGGAGGAGGAAAAGAAAAGAAAGAAAAAGGAGGGACCTTTCCGCCGATGATGAGCCAGCAGTCGTCCTTGGAGCTGTGCTTGGAGACCTCCTCCAGGGTGAACACCTTGGACGACGCCATCTTCGAGGACGCACCCAATTGGAGAGGAAGAGAGAGTGACGATGATGATGATGGATGGGGGTTTGGATCGGAGCAGGGGAAGAAGAGGAGGATTGATTGGGTAGGTCGGGTATGGGTAGACTACTACTGGGTAGGTCGGGTGGGGACTGTTGAGCCTCGGGCCCACTGGTCATGGTCTGGTAGGTCTCTGGGGTGATTGACCCATGTAGTACACAGCAGCCGCATCTACCCAACCACCTGACGTACGCCGTGCCGTCAGCACCACTCTTCACACTACCCCTACTACTGTGGGCCTATAGGTAAACTATGGGCAAAAAAGAAAGTTAAATATAGTAAGAGTCTCTTCGTAGATAATTTTTTTAAATAATACGTTATTCTAATCATTTTTAGGAATAATAGACGAAATAAAAGTTTTGCAATTCTAGCGCGGGGTGCTGACCCGAACTCGTCTTCTTTTCAAAAGCCGACCAGGCTTGTCGCCTTTTCTAGAGCTGACCAGCGTGACAGCGGGCCCCGCCTGGCCGGGTTGTCGGCCGACAGGGGAGGAGCGTGCCTTCGTCAGTATTTGAATTGCCGACTAATATGTCGAAAACGTATCTATAATTTTTTATGTTTCATGTTTTGCTTCGTCTACACTTTAAGATATTTTTATATGTTTTATGGGACTAACCTATTAACAATATGCCATAGTGTCAGTTGCTTATTTCTTCTGTTTTTGGTTCCAGAAAGACAGCAAATCAATATTCTCGGAATTGAACGGGACAAATGTCAAAGTCAATATTTTACCGTGAGGAACACGGAGCCAGAAGACGAGACGGAGAAGGGCCTCGAGGGGGCCACACCCCCTGGCCGCGTGGTCAGGCCTGGCCTGCGCCTGGGGGGTGCAGTCGCCTCGGGCATCCCCTTGGCATTTCTCTTCGCCTATAAGAAAACACCGATACCAAAACCCTAAGTACCCGATCAATCTTCCACAAAAACAGTTTGTAGCCGCCGCCACCATCGTTCCTAGATCGGGGGATCTGAATCTCTTACCGGCACCCTGCCGGAGGGGAGAGATCATCCAGGAGGCCTTCTTCATCACCATGCCAGCATTTGGTATGATGCGTGAGTAGTTCCACCTTGGACTACGGGTCCATGTAGTAGCTAGATGGTTGTTTCTCCTCCTTTGTGCTACCATGTTTAGATCTTGTGAGATCCGTTCATGATCATGATCATGATCAAGATCATGATCTTGTGAGCTATGCTTAGACATCTCCTCCAGGGTGAACACCTTGGACGACGCCATCTTCGAGGACCCACCCAATTGGAGAGGAGTGTGCGTCGTGGTAGGAGAGAAGAGAGAGTGATGATTTGGATGGATCAGATTAGGGGAGGGAGGGGAGGAAGATGAGGATTGATTGGGCTGCTGGGCGCGTGGGTAGGTCGGGTATGGGTAGACTACTACCAGGTAGGTCGGGTGGGGACTATTGAGCCGCGGGTCCACTTGTCATGGTCTGGTAGGTCTCTAGGGTGATTGACTCATCTACCCACCCACCTGGCGTACGGTGTGCCGTCAGCACCACACACACCGTGTGCTCACTCCTCACACTCTGGGCATCTAGGTAAAACTATGGGACAAAGAAAAGTTAAATATAGTAACAGTCTCTCTTAATTGAGCACATGGTTCAATTTAGTCCTCGTGCTCGTGTTTAATAGAATCATTGCCATGCATACTCGATTTCGTACTAAACCAGGTTTACAATCGAAATTGTGGTGGCGTGAATGATACGTGGACATGAGTGATATTGATCCTAAGTTTTTCGTATTTTTATAAAATTCTATGGACCAAATTTTCAAATCCTTACATACAGAAAAATAATCCACTCGATCATGTCCACCACGCGGCCATGCTTGCCAACATGGCTGAGCTCGTCGCCAACTGGCCTGGTCAAGCTCACCACCATCCGCCGGACACAAGGAAGCTACGGACACTGAGCTCCATCAACGTGTTCTTTGACGCCTCGACCCTCTCGGCCGATCAACCCTAGACTAGGACGCCTGTCCCGCTCAGCCGCTCAACTCAAAGTTAGTAGCGGAGATCCAAAGGTCACAACGTAGGCTATAGTGCTATGCCATATCGACAAGATAGAAGATAAAGCCCATCCCAAAGACTTTGGCGATGTGTCAGCTATAGTGCCAACAGCTCCGCACGGTTGAGGTGACTCCCATTCGGCGCGTGACTGTGCCCATAGCGTTGACTCTATGCCTGGACGATGACCCACAAGTATAGCAGGTGTATTGCACTACTTTCGATAAATAGGAGTGTCAATCCCAACAAGGAGCAGAAGGTGCTGAACAGTGGTATGAAGCAGAAAATTCCTGTGAATACTTAGCAAACGGATTTTTAGTGGTTTTTTGACAAGGCAACAAAACAAAGAACAAGTAATAGAAGTAACGAACAAACAGATCAAGTGGCCCAATCCTTTCTTAGCAAAGTATAAGCCGGTGAAAATACTTATAAATACCAAACGTTCTCGAGGACACATGGAAATTCTGTCAAGTGCTTTCGCTTCAAATAGTTGAGTACTCTTTTCTAGTGTTTGTAAGTGTTGTGTGGGTGAACCTGTGCTAACATACTACCCTTCCTAGGACTAATACATACTTGTGATTAAATCCCCTACAAACATCCGTAACTATAGGAAAGTAATTAAGATATAAATCTAATCACAGCCTTAAACTCTGAGATCCTACACTCCCTTGTGCAAAGGTGTCCTAACGGGGGTTTAGGTTTCTGTCACTCCGGCAACCCCACGATTAGTAGCCAAATACACAATGCATTCCCCTAGGCCCATAAATGGTGAAGTATCATGTAGTCGACGTTGACATGACACCACTAGAAGAATATCACCACAACTTAAATACTAAACCATTGAATAATAAACCATCACAGATTCACTACTAACATCATGACTTCTCCCATGTACTCAAGAACTAAACGAACTACTCACAAGACATCATATGGATCAAGATCAAACATGATATGATAATGGATAAAAATCTTCATGAACATAAACAATAATCCAATGGTTCCACTCACAAGCATCAACTACAATAGTAATTAACACCGGGAAAGTTTCCCCTACGAACTAAAGCAATATCCAACACAATTGTTACAACGGAACGGAGTGATGGTGTTGGTGGAGATGATGGTGTGGATGATGATGATGATCCCGATGAATCCTAGCTTGATGACGGTGTTGATGGCGACGGTCTCCCCTCTCTGGGAAGGAATTCCCCTGGCAGAAATCTGTCTGCCGGAGAGATCTTTCTCTCTCGGTGTTTTCTGCCCTCGAGAGGCGGCGGAAATCTATCTGTGGTCTCTCCTCTGGTATTAGGGTTCCGTAGGGAAGATATAGGCGAAGGGGCGGAGTCGGAGGCCGGGTAGGTGGGCCACACCTGCCCTAGGCGCGGGGTTAGGTGGGCCCGCGCCTAGGGGCGTGCCCCCCTAAGGCCCAACTGTAGGGGTTCGTGGCATGGAAAACAAAAATTTTCTACCGCATACAAACAAACAAGCCAAGATCTATCTACTAGATTGTAGCAACGAGTTGATGGAATAACTCACCCTCGAAGATTCCAAAGTGTTTAATGAGAGCGCATTCTCGTGGGTGATGTAGTCGTACTCTTGCCGATCTCAAGATCGTGTAGACGATCCTTCCGGCGCTGCGTTCCGGCAGCGCTCCCGCAGTCGGTCACACGTTCGGTACTCGACGAAGACCTTCCTCTCCCTTGTTCCAGCAGGCAGCGGAGGTTGTAGCACTCTCCTCGTGATTCCGGCAGCACGATGGCGTGGTACCGGAAGTAGAGGGGAGATCTCGCAGGGCTTCGCCTTAAGACGGAGCGAGTATGGTGGACTATGAGAGAGGCCTCGGTGATCTAGGGTTTAGACACACCAAGGAGAGAGGGCTAGGCCGGCGGCTAGGGCTTGCGGAAGCCCCAAGTCGGCGGCTGCAGGAGGGCCAGCGGCTAGGGCTAGGGTTTTGGGTGGTGGAGGTGTGTTCTTGGAGAGGCAGCCCTGCCCCTCCTTATATAGGTGGGAGGGCGCGGCCAAGGGGAGGGGAGTCCCTTCCCAACTCGGCTTCCAAGGCCGGCGGTGGAGGGAGAGGGACTTCCTCCCCAAGTAGGTTTCCTACTCTCCCTCCACCAAGCAAACTTGTCGTTTGACTTTTCAAATTGGTGTTTGACTTTTCAAACTAGGATTTGATTTATCCCTTTATTTTGCTCAGCGATGACACCTAGTACATGATGCAACCATTCCAACTTGTTATGACACATTCATGTACCCTTTCCCTCCGGAGTGCCGGACCTTCCGGAACCTTCTAGAACATTTCCGATGAAAACACCGGAACCATTCTCCAACCCCGAAACAGGACTTTCCTTATATGAATCTTATTATCCGGACCATTCCGGATCTCCTCGTGATATCCCGGATCCCATCCGAGACTCCGAACAACATTCGATCTCTTACTCATCATTCCATAACTACTCAACAACATCGAATCCTTAAGTGTGTCTCCCTACGGTTCGTGAATTATGCAGACATGATCGAGACACTTCTCCGAACAATAACCAATAGAGGAATCTGTAAATTCATATGGTTCCCACATATTTCTACGATTACTTTGTGATCAAATGAACCACTTACATACGATACCGATTTCCCTTTGTCTCACGATAGTTTACTTATCCGAGGTTTTGATCGTCGGTATCTCTGCATACCTAGTTCAACCTCGTTACTGATAAGTACTCTTTTCTTGTTCCCGTGATATGTGATCCCTTGTGAGCCGGTCACATGCTTGCAAGCCAATTGGATGACATTCCACCGAGAGGGCCCAGAGTATATCTATCCGTCATATGGATGGACAAATCCCACTCTTGATCCATGTGTCTCAACCAATACTTTCTGAACACTCAATGCCACCTTTATAGCCACCCAGTTACGGTGTGGTGTTTGATGTCATCAAAGAATCCTTCCGGTGATGGTGATATGCATGATGTCATGGTCGAAGGAATTATGTTACTATGTATCAGAAAGCATATAGCAATTGAACTATTAAAATGACTTGATCTTTATGCTACGCTTATGTATAGGAGTATGTCCATCATACCATTCTACTAATGATATGATCTTGTTGTTAATAACATCTCAATGTTCATGATAGGGAAACCACAATCATTTATTAACCAACAAGCTAGTATTATAAAGAGGCTTTACTAGGGACTCTAACTTAGTTTACAAATCACACAAGTATTAATGTTTCCTTGTTAATACTGTTATAGCATGAATGTAAACATTTATCATAAACACAAAGATATAATAATAACTACATTTATTATTGCCTCTAGGGCATATCTCCAACACCAACTCTGTCCCTCTTTCTGGCTTCCTTCGTCTTCTGGTAAAATAATATGTTTCCATATTTTTCTGATCTTCGTCCTAAAACGCCTTCTATTCCATCAGAATTCAGACTCCGGCAGTCCATCCTCCAGGAATCATCCAACATGCATAAATAGATGAAAAGCCATAATACCTCATAGTAAGACAAATATCAATGAATAGAGGTAAATTATGATATAGAATGGTGATGCAAATTGGGCGTATCACTGGATCCCATTGGCTGGACCCCACCAGTCGACCAATACCTTGTAAGCCAGTATATAAGGGGTGTGAGGGCCTCTAGAGATAGGTTGATCACTGCTCTCTCCCATTTTACCCCAATTCATCCTCGATACAGCTCAAGGAGCCTCTGTAATGTGTTACTCAATAACAATTATTGAGATTTACAGGAGTAGGGGTTTTACCTTGCCACGAGGGTCCTAAACCTAGCTACATCGCTATCTTTCAGTGCATGTTCCCAATCCCGTCTATGGAATCCATCGCTTGCCCCTAACAGCTCCCTCTTAAGCCATACCTGATGGTACTGTCGTGTTCCACACCACGACAGTTGGTGCCCACCGTGGGATTCGGCGCACCAGCTGGGGCCATCTCCCGCACGGGACATCCTATCATCGCCGATGAGCATGTCGCCTCTGGCTTCATTCTCATGATTGTCTCCTATGACTGCGTCATCGATAATGCATCCTGCTTTGCCGGATAGAACTTCCGAGGACGACTCCATACTCTACTTCGGCAACCACCGCGTCTACATCACCACCATCGCCGAGGAGTTCCCCGGTGAGGTCCTTAGCTTATACGACTTGTCGGCCAGCTGCGACACCCCAGCGGTGCCGCACTGGCTGTGTCAAGGCGGCGATCTCTTCATAGAAATGGAGCGCGAAGTTTAGTCGGCTCTGGGAGCACACATAGCACAGCAGGTGTACAACACTCTTGCTAAGAACATGAGGGCGGAAGAAGTCGCAACTGCGGAATGGGACAACTTGGAGGGCGAGGACCTACATCGCCAGCAGCAGCGCATTGAGAAACTCATAATTGTCGCCAACCAGCAGCAAACCAAAGGTGGCTATATCCACCTAGGCGTAGGAGAGATTCAGGCTCCCATCGCAACTGGTAAGCCCTCATCGTGTAAAATCTGGCTCAGCAGGCATCGTCGCCACAAATCCACAGACAAAACATCCAACTACAAGGATCCGGCGACAAGGGCTAATACCGCCACGATCCGGCTGCGGTCACTAGCAAGAAGCGCGACCCGGGTGGCTTAGCCGGCCAAGGTCATGCTCTCCCAAGTCTTGTCTCACCGAACGACTTAGTCCACGTGAGCCGAAAGCTTCAGATTCCCGTGGACATATCGATTTGTTGGTATAATCGTTCTTCGCAGAGGAGGAAAGTTTAGCTAGCCCGATTTGTTTCGGTCCACGCATCCGAAACAAGCCATTTCCCAAGGGCTTCACTCTACCAGAGACACCCCCAAGTACAATGGCACCACCAAGCTGGAAGACTGGGTAGTGGATTATACCACCGGAGCGGCAACAAGCGTGTAGCTTTTTCACTAAGCCTCCCTCATGCTCCAAGGCTCAGCCCGTAAGGCTAAACAACCTTCCAATCGGCAGCATCAACGCTTGGATAGACTTCGAGGAAGCATTCATCCACAACTTCATCGACACCTACAAGCGACCTAGCCAGCCTAGCTTGATGTCCCTGTGCATCTAGGGCAAGGATAAATCTGACAAGGACTACCTCACCTGGTGGTCGATTCTGTGCAACTCCTGCGAAGGGGTGCACGAGCGCCAGGCGATTGACGTCTTCACCAATGAATGCTGAGACTGCACAATGCTAAAGGACAAGCTGACGTGTGTAGATCCTTCCACCATGGACGAGACCATGGAGATCGCGAACAAGTACGACACAGCTAACTCCTCCAAGAAGAATCCTATCGTGGTAGATGAGCAAGGGAAAATCGTCAGCGAAGAATCGGCTTCCAAGCTCCAACCAACATACGGACTCCTAGTCAACATACGGGTTGCTTGCCTACTCACATATGAATAAGAAGTATCACAATCACTTATCTTATTTCATTCGCTTGGCACTTTCACTACCGCTATGAACATTTTCACTCCGCGCTTAACTTCTCATCTGCAGGAACTCCGAACACTTTCTTCGCCTCTTTACTTTTATGTTATTTACCGTTAGCATCTTTTTTTACCCAAGTTTCCTCTATTATTCACTCATCCCTTTCCATCTTCAATACTTGCAGTCAATTCGTTCAAGAAAATGTGACACCTTAGGTGCGACAGAAAAGTTGTATAAAAACATTTACCGAGGCTCCTTATTGTGATCGATATAAAAACTAGAATTAATACTTTCGCAAAAACGTGCTCTGACCAACCTGTGCACTTGCAGGCCATCAAAGCATTATAAGCAAATGGCATAAATATTAATTTTTTGTTCAAAAGCATATGATTTAAAGTCTATGTTGTGTGCTTCGATTTTAGAAATATTTGGAAATTGATTTTACTCCAATTTGGAGTTAAAACAAAACTATAAAATAAATACTAAAATAGAAAAAAAAGAAAAAGAAACAAAAAAGGAAACTAACTAAACCCACCCATCCTACCATGCCTAGCGGCCGAACCGACTCCCTACCCTACCGTGTACGCGAGCAAAGCAGTAGTGCAGGAGCCCGACAGTAGTATTATAGTTTTTTATTTGAACCAGTAGCATCATAGTTTTTTTTTGAGCGGACAGTAGCATCTCTGACAGATACCTTAAAATGGTCAAAACCAGAAAACTCTGGCGGGTATAAGGGCCGGGCGTATTTTTTAGACCGAACAAACACCACAAACCGTGCCCGGTCCATATAATTTTTACGAGGGCCGAGAAATCCAGCCCTCGACCTATAAATATCTGGTTCGATGGGTTGATATGGTTCTCAACCCGTCTATTTTCCATTGCTCCCTCCACTCCTCCGCCGCTCTCTGCCTCGCACCACCGTCCCCTCCACTCCTCCGCTGCTCTCCGTCTCGCACCACCTCCCAAATCGCCACCCACCGGCGAGCAATTAGTCACCGCTCTTAGTAGATCTAGCACCGCACTTTCACGCCGATGGGGAGCGCAAGCGTGCCACCCTCGACTACACCATTTCTAACCATCCGGTGCCGCGAGACGGAGGAGTTTGACCGCTGCAGGTAGGGAGAGGGTTGCTCTCGTGGACTGCGATCTCGTCTGCCACCGCCGAAGAGGGAGGAGGAGGAGATCCTAGGCTACGACCCAACAACGTTCAGCGGAGTCATCACCCGTGCCGACTACGCCGACGATGTGTCCACCGACAATTGGATGGACGTCATCACGCAGCCGTGGCACGTGACGAGGAGGTGCGACGTCGCCGCGACACGATCTTGTACGATCAGGGGCACACCCGCGGCAAGAAGCTCGAGTGGGACCTATAGCGGGCGATGCAGGAAGACAAGTTCGTCAATGTCTGCTCTGACTCGTCCGACCTCTCTGACCTTGACCTCAGCTCCGACGATGAAAACCTCTGAAGCCGCCGTCAGTAGCATCACCGCCACACCCTGAAGCTCCGCTAATCCCATTTTTGTGGCCATGCTAGGGTTTAGTGGCTGCGATGGCAGATCCCTACCGTATTTAGTTGTTAATATGCATTTTGTATGTATGATCGCAACGACGTATGTATGAACACTTTGAAATATCCCGCGAATGTTTAAAATTTGTGTGTTTATGGTTTGATTATCTGGTTTCTGTTCTGGCCAATGTCTCCGCGGAGCAAAAACGACCAAAAACTCGACCCTTCTGGCTATGGGGATCTTCGGATCGTCAAGGAGATTTATCGGCGGTTCATCTTTCTTCTTTGTCTCGGGGCGGATGTGGTCTTTTAGGCCCGTTCGGTGACATCCCGTCTGCAACCAACAACGTTATGCCGGCTCTAGGAAGAGCGGCAGCAGAGCCGCGCCGTCGACACGGTCTGAAGGTTGAAGATGAAGGGCATCTCATTAATTTTGATATAATTTTCGTTTTTTGTTGAGGTGTTTTATAGTGTTCGCTGTTTCTTTTAATGCCAAAGTCATTATTCAGCTAAAAACATTGTATAGCATATAACAATTTGGGCAAGTATCGCTCAAGTACGTATGAGTGAAAGAGAATTCCTAGAAGTAATATTTTTGGAACGTGACGTGAGAGTTAGCTGCCTGGTGAGATTAATTGAGGAATATAATTTTTTGGGCCGGCCTTAGACCCAAAAGATGAACCCAACTAATCGACTAGTCGCATAGGAGTATCTAACCCAAGAGGAGATGGGCCTGCCAACCATCTGAATCTAACAGATCCGATCAACATCGTTAGCAGTGATCGATCGAGATCAACTCGTTAGCCAGCGATGGACGCCCTCCCCACCGGCGGGGTGGAACGGCCGTGGTCCGACCTCCCCGCCGACCTCCTCTCCTTGGGTGTGACAAGGACCTCTTTCGTGTTGATGGAAAACGGCTCACGTGCTTCTGTTCATGGTGTTGGTACGGTAGATCTGAAGCTTACTTCGGGGAAGACCGTACAGCTGAAGAATGTGCAACACGTTCCCTCCATCAATAAGAATCTCGTCAGCGGATCGCTTTTATGTCGAGACGGCTTTAAGTTGGTTTTTTAGTCCAATAAAGTTGTAATTTCTAAGCATGTACAATTTGTTGGAAAGGGTTATGAGTGCGGAGGTATGTTCCGCTTGTCTCTGTCAGACTCATGTACTAAAGTTATTAATCATGTTTGCAATGATAATGAGTCCAATGTTTGGCATTCACGACTCTGTCATATTAACTTTGGTTGCATGACGCGGCTAGCCAATATAAGTTTAATTCCAAAATTTACCACTGTCAAAGGTTCTAAGTGCCAAGTTTGTGTGCAAGCAAAGCAACCCCGCAAGTCTCATACGGCTGCGGAACCGAGAAACTTAGCACCGCTAGAACTTATACATTCAGATCTCTGTGAGATGAATGGTGTGTTGACAAAAGGTGGAAAAAGATACTTTATGACGTTGATTGATGACTCCACTAGATACTGCTATGTTTATCTCCTGAAATCTAAAGATGAAGCTTTGAACTTCTTCGAAATCTATAAAGCTGAGGCAGAAAACCAACTTGATCTTAAAATCAAGCGGCTAAGGTCGGATCGTGGTGGAGAGTACTTTTCAAATGAATTTGATTTATTCTGTATGGAACACAGTATTATACATGAGAGGACGCCTCCCTACTCACCTCAGTCAAATGGGGTGGCCGAAAAAAAGAACCGCACTCTAACTGATTTGGTTAACGCCATGTTAGATACATCTGGTCTTTCCAAGGAATGGTGGGGGAGACGCTAATGACTGCGTGTCATGTCCTAAACCGTGTTCCTGTAAAGGATAAAACCATGACTCCATTTGAGGAATGGGAAAAGAAAAGGCTTAAACTCTCTTACTTACGAACTTGGGGTTGTTTGGCGAAATTCAATATTCCAATACCCAAGAAGCGAAAGCTTGGACCAAAAACCGTTGATTGTGTTTTTCTGGGATATGCTTTTCATAGCATTGGCTATAGATTTTTGATAGTAAAATCTGAGGTATCCGACATGCATGTTGGTACAATTATGGAGTCGAATGATGCGACTTTCTTTGAGGACATCTTTCCTATGAAAGGCATGTCTAGCTCATCAAATCAGGAGATGACTAGTTCATCTAGTTAGGAATTTTCTATAATTCCTGAACCCACTATGCCGATAGAACACTCTGATGATCCTGTGGAGGATGACAATGAAGCTCCCAAAAGGAGCAAGAGACAAAGGACTGCAAAGTCATTTGGTGATGATTTCATTGTGTACCTTGTGGATGATACTCCCACTTCTATTTCAGAAGCCTATGCATCTCAAGATGCTGACTACTGGAAGGAAGCTGTCCGAAGCGAGATGGACTCCATCTTAGCTAATGGTACTTGGGAAATCACTGATCGTCCTTATGGGTGCAAACCTGTAGGATGTAAGTGGGTGTTCAAGAAAAAGCTTAGTCCTGATGGTACTATTGAAAAGTACAAGGCACGTCTTGTGGCTAAGGGTTATACCCAAAAGGAAGGTGAAGACTTCTTCGATACCTACTCACCTGTAGCCAGATTGACCACTTTTCGACTACTACTTTCCTTGGCTGCCTCACACGGTCTTCTCGTTCATCAAATGGACGTTAAGACAGCTTTTCTAAATGGAGAGCTAGATGAGGAAATTTATATGGAGCAGCCTGACGGATTTGTGGTAGATGGTCAAGAAGGAAAGGTGTGTAAGTTAGTGAAGTCTTTGTATGGTCTTAAGCAAGCTCCTAAGCAGTGGCACGATAAGTTTGAAAGAACTTTAACCGCTGAAGGCTTTGTTGTAAATGAAGGTGACAAATGTGTGTACTATCGCCATGGTGGGGGCGAGGGAGTTATTATGTGTCTCTACGTTGATGACATATTGATATTCGGGACCAACCTCGCTGTTATCGAGGAGGTCAAAGAGTTCCTATCTCGCTGCTTTGAGATGAAGGACTTGGGAGTGGCTAATGTAATCTTAAACATCAAGCTACTAAAGGATGACAATGGTGGGATTACATTGCTTCAGTCTCACTATGTGGAAAAGTGTTGGAGATATGCCCTAGAGGCAATAATAAATATAGTTATTATTATATCTTTGTGTTTCTGATAAATGTTTACATTCATGCTATAATAGTATTAACAAGGAAACATTAATACTTGTGTGATTTGTAAACTTAATTTGAAGTCCCTAGTAAAGCCTCTATATAATACTAGCTTGTTGGTTAATAGATGATTGTGGTTTCCCTATCATGAACATTGAGATGTTATTAACAAACAAGATCATATCGTTAGGAGAATGATATGGTGGACATACTCCTATAGATAAGCGTAGCATAAAGATCAAGTCATTTTAATAGTTCAATTGCTATATGCTTTCTGATACATAGTAATCTAATTCCTTCGACCATGAGATCATGCATATCACCTTTACCGGATGGATGCTTTGATGACATCAAACACCACACCGTGACTGGGTGGCTATAAAGGTGGCATTAAATGTTCGGAAAGTATTGATTGAAACACATGGATCAAGAATGGGATTTGTCCATCCATATGACGGATAGATATACTCTGGGCCCTCTCGGTGAAATGTCATCCAATTAGCTTGCAAGCATGTGACTGGCTCACAAGGGATCACATATCACGGGAACGAGGAAAGAGTACTTATCGGTAACGAGGTTGAACTAGGTATGCAGAGATACCGACGATCATAACCTCGGATAAGTAAACTATCGTGAGACAAAAGGAAATTGATATCGTATGTAAGTGGTTCATTCGATCGCAAAGTAATCGTAGAAATATGTGGGAGCCATATGAATTTCCAGATTCCTCTATTGGTTATTGTTCGGAGAAGTGTCTCGATCATGTCCGCATAATTCACGAACCGTAGGGAGACACACTTAAGGATTCGACGTTGTTTGAGTAGTTATGGAATGATGAGAAAGAGACCGAATGTTGTTCGGAGTCTCGAATGGGATTCGGGATATCACGAGGAGATCCGGAATGGTCCGGAGAATAAGATTCATATAAGGAAAGTCCTGTTTCGGAGATGGAGAATGGTTCCGGTGTTTTCATCGGGAATGTCCTAGAAGGTTCCGGAATGTCCGATACTCCGGGGGGGAAGGGTACATGAATGTGTTATATCAAGTTGATATGATTGCATCATGTACTCAGTGTCATCGCTGTTCAAAATAGAGGGTTTATTCAAATCCTAGTTTGAAAAGTCAAACGGCTAGTTTGAAAGTCAAACGGCAAGTTTTGGAAAGAGGAGAAGGAGTGGGAAACCGAGTTGGGGAGGGTTTCCCTCCTCCAACCGGCGGCGCACCACCCAAGCCGAGTTGGGTAGGGACTACCCTCCCTCCCCTTGGCCGGCCGGCCCCTCCACCTATATAAGGAGGGGCAGGGCTCCCTCCTAGAAACACACAAGTCCCTTGCCCCGAAAACCCTAACCCTAGCCGCCGCCGCCCTCCAAGCCGCCGCCTAGGGATCTCCTTGCCGCCGACCTGGGCACCACCAAGCCCTAGCCGCCGGCTCTAGCACCTCTTCCTCGGCGTGTCTAAACCCTAGATCGTCGAGGGATTTCTCATAGCCCACCATACTCGCTCCGGCTTAAGGCGAAGCCCTGCGAGATCTCCCCTCTACTTCCGGTACCACGCCGTTGTGCTGCCGGAATCGCGAGGAGAGTGCTACAACCTCCGCTGCCTGCTGGAACAAGGGAGAGGAAGGTCTTCGTCGAGTACCGAACGTGTGACCGACTGCGGGAGCGCTGCCGGAACGCAGAGCCGGAAGGATCGTCTACGCGATCTTGAGATCGGGAAGAGTACGACTACATCACCCACGAGAATCCGCTCTCGTTAAACACTTTGGAATCTTCGAGGGTGAGTTATTCCATCAACTCGTTGCTACAATCTAGTTGATAGATCTTGGCTTGTTTGTTTGTATGCGGTAGAAAATTTTTGTTTTCCATGCTACGAAACCCTACAGTGGTATCAGAGCCGTGTCTATATGTAGATCTGTTGCACGAGTAGAACACAATGGTCATTGTGGGCATTGATGCTTTTGTTGTCGATTGCTTCTTGTGTACTTTGCATCTTGTGGTATGTTGGGATGAAGCGGCCCAGGCTAACCTTACATGACATCGTTCATGAGACTTGCTCCACGCTTGACATGCAACTTGTATTGCATAAGTGGCTTTGCGGGTGCCTGTTTCTCCTAGCATAGTTAAGATCCAATTTACAACGGGTGATTAACAATACTAGTATCAATGTTGTGGTTCATGTTCGTAAGTTAGAACGACACTTATTGAAAGCCCCAAACCACGTAAAACATGCAAAGAAAGTAGAGGCGTCTAACTTTGTTTTGCAGGGGTGTGCTGTGATGTGATATGGCCATGATTGTGATTATATTTGATGTATGCAATGTTCCTTATTGTAAGTTGGCAACCAGCAGGAGCCATATGGTTGTCTTTAATTTATGTTAAGACCCGCGTGTCTATTCAAAGTAGTTGTAATAGTTGAAGCCGGTGGACGACAACCATGGAGAAGCGTCATTGACCTTGATGCAATACCGGTGATGATGGAGATCATGTTCGTGCTAGAAGATGGAGATCGGAAGCACAATGAAGAAAGGCCATATCATATCACATATTATGAATTGCATGTGATGTTAATCCTTTATGCATCTTGTATTGCTTAGTAGACGACGGTAGCATTATAAGATGATCCCTTATGCACATGAATTTCAAGTCATAAAGTGTTCACCCTCAGTTAGCACCGTTGCTAAAGCTTGTTGTTTCGAAGCACCACGTGATGATCGGGTTTTTAGATTCCGCAAGTGTATACAACATGAGCAAGCCAGATTTGCTCATGCAGAAACTAAGGTTTGATCTTGACGAGCCTAGCATGTACAGACATGGTCTCGGAACACGGATCACCGAAAGGTAGAGCATGAATCATATAGTAGATATGATGAACATGTCGATTGTTCGCCATTGAAACTATATCAACTCTCGTGATGATCGGTGTTGATGTGGTGGATTTGGTTCGTGTGATCACTAAAACAATGTGAGGGATATTGTTTTGAGTGGGAGTTCACCTAGATTAATTTTATTATTAATTTGAACTCAATTTGTCATAAACTTAGTCTAAACTATTGCAAATATGTTGAGGATCAATGGCAGCCCCTACCATCAATTTCAATGCGTTCCTAGAGAAAGAAAAGTTGAAAAACAATGGAAGCAACTTCGCGGATTGGTTCCGCAATTTGAGGATTGTCCTCACAGCTGGTAATTTGACCTATGTGCTGGATGCACCGCTGGGTGACCCACCTGCAGCTGATGCTGCCGATGAAGTAAAGAACGTTTACCTCACTCGGGAGACTCAGTACTCCACAGTTCAGTGTGCTATCTTGTATGGTTTAGAATCGGAGCTTCAGAAAAGGTTTGAGAATTCAGACCCATATGATATTGTCGAGGATCTCAAATTGATATTTGAGACTCATGCGGCAATTGAAAGCTATGAGGCTTCTGAAAAGTTCTTTAACTGCAAGATGGAAGAGGGCAGCTCCGTCAGTGAGCATGTGCTTAAGATGTCTGGGCACGCAAACAAACTTCAAAGCTTGGGTATTGTGATTCCTAATGCTTTGGGGATTTACCGTGTCCTCCAATCACTACCACCAAGTTACAAGAACTTTGTGATGAACTACAACATGCAGAACATGAACAAGACGTTGCCAGAACTCTTTGCCATGTTGAAATCTGCAGAAGTGGAGATCAAGAAAGAGCACCAAGTGTTGTTGGTCAATAAGACCACCAAATTCAAGAAAGGCAAGTCTAAGCAGAAGGGACACTTCAAGAAGGGTGGTAAGAAAGTTACCACGCCGACGAAGAAGACCAAGGCTGGACCTAAGCCTGATACTGAGTGCTTTTACTGCAAGGGAGAAGGTCACTGGAAGCGGAATTGCCCAAAGTACTTGGCGGATTTGAAGAACGGCAACATCAAGAAGAAAGGTATATCTGATATACATGTTATTGATGTGTATCTCACTAGTACTCGTAGTAGTGCCAGGGTATTTGATACTGGTTCGGTTGCTCATATTTGTAACTCGAAACAGGTGCTGCAGAATAAACGGAAGCTAGCGAAGAACGAGGTGACGATGCGCGTGGGAAACGGATCAAAGGTTGATGTGATCGCGGTCGGCACGCTACCCCTTCATCTACCATCGGGATTAGTTCTATACTTAAATAATTGTTATTTGGTGCCTGCGTTAAGCATGAACATTATATCGGGATCTTGTTTATTGCGAGACGGTTACTTGTTTAAGTCCGAGAATAATGGTTGTTCGATTTATATGAGTAATATGTTTTATGCACATGCACCTTTGATAGATGGTCTATTCTTATTGAATCTCGATAGTGGAAATACACATATTAATAACATTGAGGCTAAACGTTTAAAATCGAGCGATAACTCGACCTATATGCAGTGGCGGAGCCAGCTGGGTGGAAGGGTGGGGCCAGCCCCACCCTAAGATTTGGCCCAGCCCATACTGCATATATAGAAAATAAGAAAAATAATGAAAAAGCCTGGCCCAAGTTAGGCCTGCCCCACCCTAACAAAATGGGCTGGATTCGCCACTGCCTATATGTGGCACTGTCGTCTTGGTCACATTGGAGTGAAGCGTATGAAGAAACTCCATTCTGATGGACTTCTTGAATCACTTGATTTCGAATCACTTGATAGATGCGAGGCATGTCTGATGGGTAAAATGACAAAGACTCCATTTTCTGGTATGATGGAGCGAGCTACGGACTTATTGGAAATCATACAGAACGATGTGTGTGGTCCAATGAGTGTAGCATCGCGCGGTGGTTATCGTTATGTTCTTACCTTCACGGATGACTTGAGTAGATATGGGTATATCTATTTCATGAAACATAAGTCCGAAACTTTCGAGAAGTTGAAGGAATTTCAAAGTGAGGTAGAGAATCAACGTAACAAGAAGATTAAATTTCTACGTTCTGATCGTGGAGGTGAATATCTAAGTTACGAGTTTGGCGAGCATTTGAATAAATGTGGAATACTTTCACAGTTGACACCGCCGGGAACACCACAGCGTAATGGTGTGTCCGAACGTCGTAATCGAACTCTCTTAGATATGGTTCATTCTATGATGTCACTTACAGATTTACCGCTATCATTTTGGGGTTATGCATTAGAAACAGCCGCATTCACTTTAAATAGGGCACCGTCTAAATCCGTTGAAATGACACCGTATGAATTATGGTTTGGGAAGAAACCTAGATTGTCGTTCCTTAAAGTTTGGGGATGCGAAGCCTATGTAAAGAAGTTACAGCCGGACAAGCTTGAACCCAAAGCGGAAAAATGCGTCTTCATAGGATACCCGAAGGAAACTATTGGGTATACCTTCTATCATAGATCCGAAGGCAAAATCTTTGTTGCCAAGAATGGATCCTTTATAGAGAAGGAATTTCTCTCGAAAGAAGTGACTGGAAGGAAAGTAGAACTCGACGAGGTTGTCGAACCTTCTCTCGAAATTGCGAGTAGCGCAACACCGGAAGAAGTTCCTGTGGTGCCTGCACCAATAAGAGAGGAAGCTAATGATGATGATCATGAAACTTCGGTTGAAGTTGCTACAGAGCCTCGGAGGTCAACGAGAACTCGACACGCACGATTTCCGAGGCATGTGGCTCCTCTGAGGTGTCCGTGGGGCGACCTCCGGCTCTCGCCGGCGCCTTGCCGGTGTAGGCTCTGCATGGATTCCTCTGGAGGTTGTTGGAAGGTCACCTACTCTGGTGTGACCTCGGGTGGTAAGTTTTTGGAAGGTTCTCTCGTTGTCTCGGCTGATTCTTGGCTGGTTCTTCTCAATGCCAAAGTCTCTCCTCTTGAGGGACGATGTTTGGAAAATGGGGAGAAGATCTCTGTTGGATCTGTTTTGAGGTTCCCCTCTCATCTCTCCCGTGTTAATGATTCTTTGGATCCTTCATCTAGATTTCTTGGTAGATCTCCTACCATCACTGGATCAGATGAAGACACTGGTCTTAAATGGCATGCCCTTTGCTCCTCTTTGCCGACTGATGATCTTGAGCCTTCTAAAGGTTTTCTCATGCTTTTTCCTAGTTCTAAAAGGCTTGTTCTCCTCAACCACAATGAGGTTGTGATCGATGCTAGATACTTGGTTCATGGTGAGGTGGTGGCTTCTGGTATCTCCATTGATCTCCAGGTGAAGAGGGTTGTGGTTGGTTCTCAAATTTTACCAAGCCCTTTGGTTAAAAAAATTTCCACCAATGTTGAGAGGCTGGCGCCTAGATCTCTGGATTTCTCGGAAAATCTTCCCTCAGGTGGTGCTTCCAAAGAGGTTGCTTCCAAAGATGTTGCTTCATGTCGACCTGCCCTGGATTTTTCTTTAGGGCGTGATTTTGAGAAGAGGATTTTTGATAAATTCAGGCATCAAGTTAATTTCATTGGTGGGTTCAGGAAGAGACCATTTTATCTGGTTTGTTCTTTTGGGAGGGCAAATTTTAAGTTGGACTTTCATACTGTTAGTCTTGCTCTTCAAGCCTGTTTTGGTGGTAATGCTTCTAAATTCCAGGTGAAGCTTTTGCAAGATAGAACTTTTTGTTTCTCGGTTGCTTCTCGGGCAGTGGGTTTTGAGATCTACAATATCTCCAAGTTTTCATGCCATTCTTTTGTGATCCATGTCAATCTTTGGGGTAATGGGGGGCCGAACTGGATTCATGAAGAAAGGGAATTTTACAAGGAATCTGCTAAGGAATGGAAAGTTGTCACGTACAAAAAAGAAAGTGCAAAAAAATCTCCTTCTTTAAAGCCTCCCGGTAAAGGTGGCTCGGTTTTTCAAAGACTCAAATTTCCTTCGTCACCTGAGGGTCCTTCGCCCGTGATTGAGCATCATATTAATGGGGAATTCAAATCAGGCCATCATGGCATATCTTATGCTCAGGTGCTCACTAATGAGGGTTTTAAGTCGAAGGTAATGCCGGTCAGGTCTGGGGGGGGGGGCGCTAATCGCGCTGCTTTTAATTTGCCTGGGCTCCTTCCTTTTCTGAAATTTCCCTCTTTCCCTAATTGTACTTGGCCCGACAAATCGTATGAGGGATGGTTCAAGGCCCAGGTGGTTTCTCATTCCCGGCCCGCCATTCACGGCAGTTTTCACGAGTTCACTTCCTCGTTGCAAAAAACAACTACCACTTCCCCTGTCTCCTCAACTCCCCCGCCCGCTGAAACCCCATTCCCCTCCTGCTCGTCGCCGGCGAAGGGCGTCGCAATGGTGAACATCCCGATCGACCCTGAGCCTTTCCTGCCGAATGGCTTCCAGATTTTGCAAGTGGCTGGGCGGAATCGTGTTAAAAGGGTGGTGGTGCCTCGGAGGTCACGAGCACATGAACAGTATGCTATTGCTAACATTTTTCCCCTCCCTCCTGGTCCGGTTCCGTTCGTAAATATTCATGGTGTCTTGGTTGATTTCTTCAACAATGTGGCTGGAGTGCACTTCAGAGATATACAGGACTGTCCCTTTGGGTCTGCTTATGTGCAGTTTCACCATGTCAGTGACCGTGATAGACTCATTGCGGCGAGCCTGATCCCGTTTCAAGATGTGCATGTTTCTTTTGTCAAGCACAATGAGGGTGATAACTGGCGTAGGATTCAGTTTAATAATGAGTGCTAGGTGATGCTGGTTGGGCCTCCCCTTGACCACTGGCATACGGAGGACCTGAATGCTATCTTTGCGGACATTGGAAAAGTTCTCCTGTGGGAGAGGGACCCTGATCATAAGGGTAGGATTATTGCTAAAATTCGTGTGACTAATTTGGCTGACATCCCCAAGAGTGTGCGGTTTACCATAGGTGACCTGGTGGAGACAGAGTCATGGACTTTTTCTGTTGAAGTTCTTCAGAGTCACTTGCTTGGTGGGGGCCCACCTGAAGAGGACCCACTGCCAGATGACAATGTGGACCCTCACCCTGTTCCTGCACATGGGCCAGTCTTTGGACCTCAGGTGCCACCTCTCCCTCCTCCCCCCTGCTCCTGGGGGTGATTGGGGTCAGTGGATGGCTCCTGTGCAGAACCCTGCTCCTGATGGTGGGAATGCTGAAGGTTGGGGACCCTGGGAGGCTGCTGCTGCTCCTGTTCAAGGATCTGTCATTACTCCTGGAGAAGACATGCCTATTGACAATCAGCATCTGCCACCTCAGGATGTGAACAGTGGAGTTACAGGTGTCATTGTTCAAGATTGGGAGTCTGATGATGATGAATCTGTTAATGAGCCTGAGGCTGTGGAGGAGCTTGGTGTTGCAGTTGCACCTCAAGGGGTTGGCATTGGGGAAGGACTGCAAAATATCTTTCAAAACTATCTGGCTGATGAGGAGGAGCCTAATGCTGATGCTGAAGAGGAGACTGGAAGTCCTATGGATTCAAGTGCTTTGGCCCCTGAGAATGATGATTGGATGCTGGAGGATCAGCACCTTCTTTCCCCAAATGAGGCTCACCTTCAGGTTGGGATGGTGAGAACATTTATTACCATTCCTGATGTGCATGTTGCCAAGCAGGGATTTTCCCAACAAGGATTGGAGCTCTGGGAGAATTATTTTGCTCCCCATATCCAGAAGGAATCTTCTTCAAAGGGTTCTCTTAAATGTGATATTCCTGTAAGTTGGTTTAACTTCATTACTCTCATGCTTGCTACTCCTGAGAAGTTTAATTGGGTCAAGGGATTTCTTACTTCTCCTTTATGGGATATTATTAAAGAACCTATTGCTGAGGAAAGTTCAATATCTTTCATCATTCCTAATGAGAATTTATCCCAGATGGCCCCTTCTTGCCTGGGTATTGAAGCCAATAAATCTTCAGGCTCTCCCTCTACCCCTGCTAGAAAGAGAAAGGGCAAGGAACCTCTTGTGGAATCTGAGGTGAGAAGAAGTCCTAGGATTGTTGAACTAAATGGGGGTTTTAAAAGTCATTTACATTGTAAAATTGTTGATTGCCTGGTTTGTAATGCTGCCCCTCCTTGCCTGAATGCCAAAGTGGTTAAAAATCTTGCTGCTTCATTCTGCAAGGTGAAAGATGGGGACCTGGAGAAGAGATTACTCAAGAAAGGGAAGATCAATGATGTGGCTATTAAGGCTCCTACCAAAGGCAGCATTAAAGGAGGTCACTCTTCTAGCTTGGGGATTGGTGGCAAGAAAAAGCCTGGGGCTGCTAGTACCTGTGGACAGCAAGCCAAGAAGAAGACCTCTTCTTAAGTGTTTTAATGTGTCAAGCTAAATCTTTTGCTGGAGTCTTGTTGACTCCCTGTTATGTGTTCTGTGATTGTGATATTGCAATGTGGAGGGTACTTGTTGTGGATCATCTATGTGGTACTCTAAATTGGTTGAGCTTTTGTCTCTGTATTTGCTGTTTTCTCTTCTGGGTGATTACATTATTTACATCACCCCACATCTATACTTGCTCCTGGTTTCTTAATGAATAACAACAGAACTTGGAAGATCTTGAATTGGAATATCAGGGGAATTAATTCTGATAAAAAATAGTTTGCTCTCAGAAGCAAAATTGAGGAGTCTGGCTGTGACATTATCTGTCTCCAAGAAACTAAGCGAGAGGGTTTTGATAGCTCCTTCATTAAAAAATTCTGCCCCTACAAATTTACCAACTTTGAATTTCTTCCTTCCAGAGGTGCATCTGGAGGTTTGATCATCATTTGGAATGGCTCCCTGTTTTCTAGACAACTTTCTTTCCTCAATGAGTTCTCTATCTCCATTACCTTGACATCTCTCTTGTCCAATAAATCCTGGATCCTCTCCAACGTTTATGGGCCATGTTTACCTGAAAAAAAGTCTGAATTTTTAGACTGGTTTGGTAGCATTGATATGCCTGATGATGTGGATTGGCTTATAGTGGGAGATTTTAACTTCTGTAGGCAGCCTTCTGATAGAAACAAATTGGGAGGGGATGTGAATGGTATGCTTCTCTTCAATGAAGCTATTAATAATTTGGGTCTCATTGAATTACCACTTAAGGGTAGAAAGTTCACTTGGAGTAACATGCAGAAGGATCCTCTATTGGAAAGATTGGATTGGTTTTTTACTTCTGCTGTCTGGACTCAGAGTTTTCCCTTCACTTTTGTTGCTCCTCTTGCTAAGCCTACTTCTGATCACCTTCCCTGTGTCATTACCATTGGCACAATGATTCCAAAAGCTCAGGTGTTCAGATTTGAAAACCATTGGTTACATCATAAGGAGTTTAAAGCTATTGTTCAAAATGCCTGGAACATTCCTGTGGGCTTCCTGGATTCTGCAAAAAAAATAAATGCTAAATTCAAAAATGTGAGAAGAGGGTTGAAGCTTTGGGCCAAACAACTACCTTGTCTAAAGGAACAAATCTGTAATGTTAATGCCACCATTGACCTGCTTGATATCATGGAGGAAATGAGAACTCTTACTGTTCATGAGTGGAATCTTAGGGATATCCTGAAAGATCTTATTATTTCTCTTTTACAAAACCAGAATACTTATTGGAAACAGAGAGGGAAAATCAAATGGGTTAAACTGGGGGATGAGAACACCAAATTCTTTCACTCCAGAGCTACCATCAGTTTTAGACATAACTACATTTCCATGCTCAAAGATGATTCTGATCTTGAGATCTATGATCATGATGGAAAAGCAAATCTTCTTTGGAATTCCTTTAAAGATAGAATGGGCACTTCTGATAAGCCTGAAATGCATTTCAATCTTAATGATTTGGCTGGTGGCTGCTTAAGTCAGGAGGAAAAGGAAGCTCTGGAAAAGCCTTTCTCTGATGAGAAGATTGATGAAGTCATCACAAATTTGCCTAATGATAAGTCTCCTGGCCCTGATGGATTTAATAATGAATTCATGAAGCTTTGCTGGCCTATTATCAAGGATGATGTGAAGCATTTACTTATTGAGTTCTATGAAGGGAATGTCTCTTTGGAGAGCATTAATTCTTCTTTCATCACCCTCATTCCAAAAATTGCTGCTCCTTTGACTCCTGCTGATTTTAGACCTATTTCCTTGCTAAATAGTGTCCTTAAGATTATCACCAAGATTCTGGCCAATAGACTGCAAAAAGTCATTCTTAAACTTGTTCACAAGAATCAATATGGTTTCCTCAAGCAAAGATCTATTCAAGACTGTTTAGGTTGGGCATTTGAATTTCTTGATCAGTGCCACAAGTCAAAGGAGGAAATTTTAATTCTCAAGTTGGATTTTGAGAAGGCTTTTGACAGAATTGAGCATTCTGCAATCATCAATATCCTTAAAGACAAAGGTTTTGGAGTTAAATGGATTTCTTGGATTCAGATGATCTTTGGGTCTGCTTCTTCCTCTGTGCTTTTAAATGGTGTGCCTGGGAATTTTTTTTACTATAGAAGGGGTGTCAGGCAAGGAGATCCTTTGTCTCCTCTGTTGTTTGTGCTGGCTGCTGATCTCCTTCAAAGTATCCTCAATAAGGCAATGAACCTGGGTCTCCTTTCTTTGCCCACTGAGAATGTATTCTGTCCTGACTTCCCTGTGGTTCAGTATGCAGATGACACTTTAGTAATCCTTAAGGCTGATTCAGAGCAACTCTTGTGTCTTAAAGCAATCCTGCATACTTTTGCTCTCTCCACTGGAATCAAAGTCAATTATTCCAAGTCCAGCATGATGCCTATTAATATGGATTCTGAGAGGCTTGGGCACTTTGCTAATACTCTTTCTTGCCTCACTGGATCCTTGCCTTTTACCTATCTTGGTCTGCCCCTGAGCTTGAATAAACCTGCTGTGGAACACTTTTTGCCTATTGTTCAGAGAATTGAAAGAAGGTTGTGTGGAATTGTTGACTTTCTGAATTATGGGGGGAAATTGCAGTTAGTTAAGTCTGTGTTATCTTCCCTTCCCATATATTACATGAGTTGTTTTGATCTCCCTGTCACTATCAAGGAGCAGTTGATTAAATATATGAGGCAATGCTTGTGGAGAAAGAAAACTTCTGATGTTCAAGCTAGAGGTACTGCTCTTGTAGCATGGAAGAAAGTTTGTAGACCCAAAAACCAGGGAGGATTGGGAGTTCTTGATCTTAATGTTCAAAATTCTGCTCTTCTTTTGAAGAATTTGGATAAGTTCTATAATCATAAGGATATTCCCTGGGTTCATTTGGTATGGAATACTTACTATTGTAATGATAAGCTGCCTGGAAGAAGTGTTGAGGGATCCTTTTGGTGGAAAGCTCATCTAAAACTGATTGACATTTTTAAAGGACTTGCAAAGTGCTTGGTTGGAAATGGGGAATCTACACTATTCTGGACTGATATGTGGAATGATAGTTGTCTCCAACATAAGCTTCCTCACCTACTTTCATATGCAAAAAACCCTCACATTTCTGTCAGTGAGTTCCTGCATACTGCAAATACTCAGGATCTCTTTTATCTTCCTTTGTCCCAACAAGCGTTTCAGGAATATCAAAGTCTTGAACAAATTCTCAATTCTGGCAGGGAAGGGGAATCTGATTGTTGGTCTTACATCTGGGGCAATAATTTTTCGGTCAAAAAGGCTTACTGTTCGTTAGTTGGTTACCAACCGGTTCAGCCACATTTCTCTTGGATTTGGAAATCTTCTTGTCAACAAAAGCACAAATTCTTCTTCTGGCTCCTTCTGCTTGATAGACTCAACACAAGAAATCTTCTGAAAAGGAAATGTTTTTCTCTGGCATCTTATGATTGTGTCTTCTAGGGCTGCCATAGTGAAGAAACTAGTTTACATTTGTTTTGGGAATGCCCATTTGCAAGAGCCTGTTGGGCTGAAATCTCACAGGTCAATATGGCTGATCAAAGCGACCTAAAGGTCCCTTTTGCAATGGAAATTCTGATACTTGGAACTTGGAGCATCTGGATTTGCAGAAACAATGAAATTTTCAACAATCAGCATGCGTCGGTGGAGACCTGGAAGGCTATTATAGCCCAGGAATTAAGATGGGTCCTATATAGAATTAAGAAGAAGTATTATCAGGGCCTTAAGGATTGGATTGAAGCCAATTTAGACAGGAGATAGCTGATTAGAATGTTATCCCTCTTTTTGAGGTGGAATATGTTTGTAAATATTCTTTTGTAACTCTATTTGATATATAAAAAAAAGAAATTGCAGTGGGGATTTTTTGCCCTACTGTTTTACCCTCAAAAAGAACTCGTACCACTCCAGATTGGTATGATCCCGTTATGAGTGTCATGTTGGTGGACAACACTGATGACCCTGAGACATATGAGGAAGCAATAATGAGCCCAGATTCCAATAAATGGCAAGAAGCCATGAAATCCGAGATTGGATCCATGTACGGAAACCAAGTATGGACTTTGGTGGACTTACCGGATGGCCGGAAGGCTGTCGAGAACAAATGGATTTTCAAGAAGAAAACAGATGCTAATGGTAATGTTACTGTCTATAAAGCTCGACTTATCGCAAAAGGGTTTCGAAAAATTCAAGGAGTTGACTACGATGAGACTTTCTCACCAGTAGCGAAGCTAAAGTCTGTGAGGATTATGTTAGCAATCGCTGCGTATTATGATTATGAGATATGGCAGATGGATGTCAAAACAGCATTCCTCAATGGAGACATTGATGAAGAGTTGTATATGATGCAACCCAAAGGTTTTGTCGATCCTAAAGATGCTAACAAGGTATGCAAACTTCAACGGTCCATCTATGGATTGAAGCAAGCATCCCTAAGTTGGAATCAACGTTTTGATAAGGTGATCAAAAGTTTTGGTTTTATACAAACTTATGGAGAAGCTTGTATTTACAAGAAAGTGAGTGGGAGCTCTGTAGCATTCTTAATACTATATGTAGATGAAATATTGTTGATTGGGAATGATGTAGACCTTCTTAATAGTGTCAAGGAATATTTGAATAATAGTTTTTCAATGAAGGATCTTGGCGAAGCAGCTTATATATTAGGCATAAAGATTTATAGAGATAGATCGAAACGCCAAATATCATTGTCACAAAGTACATATTTGGACAAAGTTCTAAAGACGTTTGGAATGGAAGATAGCAAGAAAGGGTTCTTGCCCATGTTGCCCAATACGACCTTGAGTAAAACTCAAAGTCCGACATCGGCAGAAGATAGAGAAAGGATGAGTAAGACTCCCTATGCCTCAGCCATAGGATCTCTAATGTATGCCCTGCTATGTACTAGACCTGACATTGCGTATGCTGTTAGTTTAACTAGCAGATATCAAAGTGATCCAGGAGTGGATCATTGGACAGCAGTCAAAAACATCCTTAAGTACTTGAGAAGAACTAAGGATATGGTTCTTTCTTATGGAGGTGATGAACAACTCGTTGTTAATGGTTACACCGATGCTAGTTGGAACACCGATCCGGATGTAACATCCCTAAAATCATAATTTCAAAGTTTGCATATCATTCATGCATGCATATAGATTTGAGAACAATTTCAAACTCATTTTAGAAAAAAGTAGCACAAAGTGCTATGATTTTATGTGAGCAGATTCAAATCAAATGGCCATCCCCATTTGAGAAGTTTGATTGATTTTAAACCTAGCTTGTTTGCCTTTCTTATAGAAAGGATTGAGTGTGGTTTTGGACCAAGATTTACAAATTGGAAATGTTTCAAAAACCATTTCTCAAATTTTGCAAACCAAGTGCCAAGCCTCTGATATTTTGATCCCCAAGCTTGACCAAGCCTTTGCAAAGCAACCACATGATCTTATGGCTATATTTGAGACTACTGCTCACTGCAAAAATCTCAAGAAAATTTGCATTCAAATGGAACTAGAATTCATTTGAAAATCAATTCAGAAAAATCGAATCAGAAAAAGAAAAGAAGCAAACAAATAGAAAAGGCCGAGCGCTACCATTCCAGCCCAGCTTCAGAACAGGCCCAGCTAGCCCACCCGGGCCATTTCTTTCTCTCTCGCACGCGCCAGCGCACCCACACAGCCGCTGACCGCCAGACCCTACCTCCCCTTCGCGCGCTTCGCTGACGAGCGGGCCCTCTCCACGTCGCCCTCGTCTTCCCCAAATCGCGCCCGCGACCACGTCGCCGCTGCAGTGAAGCCGGTAATGGCGCGACGTAATTGGCCTTAATGCCGCAGGCGTTTCCTGTCGCGCCTGGGCCTATTTAAGACCCTCTGCACCGCGAGCTTTTCCCCCCACTCTCCTCGCTCACTCCGCAACCAGGCTGCGCGCATTAGCTCTCGAAGCCCCGCTGTACCGACGACTCCGGCGATCGATTCCGGTGAGCCTCGACCACCCCCCTCTCTCTGATTCAAACGAGGATGCTCAGCATGACCTTGTGCACCTGCTGACACCTTTCCTTTGCCTGCTCGTGACCCAGGTTGTCGTATCCGTCCACGACCGAAACCACCTGCGCCGCCGCCTGACTCCAGCGACCAATTAAGGTAAAACCCGAGCGCCCCTTGCCCCCTCCTTCACGCGAGTTTGTTCGCCTGCGTCTTGCGCAACTTCTGATGCCTCTGGTTCGTACTAGGGCGACGCCAAACCTCGGCAAGGACCACGACTGCAAGCTACCGACACCGCCCGTTACTCCGACGAGTTCCTGAGACCGTGCCAGCGCGCCCCTTCGCAAACCAACACCACGTCGAGCTTCAGCACGCCACTGCGGTTCTGGTAAGCCACTTCCCCCTCTCGTGCGCGACCTAGAACGCTAGCACCGCCGCTGACTGAGCGCTCCGCCGCTCGCTGACGCCACGCGCCGCCAGGACATGGTCGCATGCTCGAGTGCCGTTGGATCTGGATCCAACGCTTACGATAGAATCACTAATCGAACCGTTATGCTAGATCTGGACCGCGCGTTTTAATTAGATCCTACGGCTCACAAGCGTGATCCGGAACGAATCGGTATCGGCCAATAGAATTAAGACGCGTGGCTAGGGTTTGAATCAAAAACAGAATTCAAATCAGATTTAGATCCAATTTTCAAATGGCTATAACTTTTGATTCCCACGTTAGAATTTTGCAAATTTTATACCGTAGGAATCAGTGAATCAAGGCCTTTCTGAATCTGCAATGTGTTTAACAAATAGTATCTGCTAAAATGACTTTGTAAGCAGAAACATGTTTAGGTCCATTTTGAGTATAGTTTTTGTTTAGCAATTGGTTTTAGGGCTAATTAAGTTTAGTTAGCAAACTTTGGGACTTGTTATGTTTCTGTATCATGCACTTGCTTGGTAGAGTTTTCAAAATCATCACTTAGTAATTTCTTGCATGCATGCATTCATATTTTTGATTGTATATTAATTGAGTGTAATTGTATGCTACAAATTTTTGTGTAGATTTTGCTAGTGACTGTGATTGTGAAGAGTGCTACTCTCCCCATTACCAAGGCAAGTGATACTTCATGATATTTCCACCCTTTATTTTGAATAAGCATTAGAATTATTTTTGCTAAGTCTTGCATGCTACTTTTGCCAAATGCTATGTTGGGAAATCCTATGTAGTGCAGAATTGTAGAATTGCTAGGGAATTTTCCTAAGTTAAGTTACTATGCCATGCTTAGCCTAGCTAGTAGAAAACAAGGGTTGGTAAAGTATGTACATGCTATGGTGAAATAATTCTAATTCCTTTGGGACTCATGCTTTTCTTAATAAAACAACTAAGTCAATGAACTTCCTGGGTGGAATGGGACTTGAATGGTGGTTTTTGGTTGAGTGGTTACACATGGCCATGGATTTGGCTTGTGTATCTCACTTGTGGTATGCCACCCAGGCACAAAGGGATTTGGAGGCCAAGTGTTGAGAAAGCTTACAGTGCAACCACTTGGCAATATGGGCTCTGCCTTGATCATATAGGTTGCTAGAACTTAGTCATTTGGACAGTTGGTGGTAGTGGGATGATAGGTTGGAACGCGTCCATTTGACTAAGGAAAGGCTTCTGAAAGGTCCTGTCTTGGGAAACCAAGTCTGGTGGGGAAAGTGCACAACCTCTGCAGATGGAAAATCTAAGTACTTAGCCAAGTCCATGGTAATGGACAATTTGAGCATCAAGACATGGAAGCTACAAGAATCTCATCACTCCAACTTCTAAGTAAAACTTGTGGGTGAACAAGGGTGAGGGACCCCAATGTCTATTGGTGGTTTCTTGGGAAAGTTTTTGACAAAGAAAAACTTAGTGATTTCAACTAATAGGGAAAACCTATTTTCAAGCAAAGCAAGCCAAGCTACACTTAGCCAAAATGCATATAGTAATATAGTCCACTTAAAAATTTACTAAGGTATCACTTGCCAATACTATTCCAAAGTATTGACCCACTGTGGCTGTAACTTGTGATGTTGCAGGTTACTCCGATGATGATTAGGAGTCATGAGTCTACACTCAACATGCTTGCCTGTGGCACATGAAGATGAAGACTTGTGTTTATTTACTTATTCCAAAACTCTTGTATTAGGCCTGTGGCCATGAGTTGTAAAAGACTATGTTTTATCTCTGGAATGGATGTAATAAATGACCTTTGTATCTGTGTACTTCATCTTAAACTGTGGATGCTAGCAATGATCCAGGGACTAGCATTGCAATCACAGGGATCCTTTTCCTTTACAAAGGAGGGGTCTTACAGATGGTATCAGAGCACTGTGTTGCCTGTAGGTTTATGACCCTAGGATTGGAAACCACTAAGAAAATTTTCAACTACTTCTACACTTGTCTATTCTCCTCGTAAACTTTTCTAATCCTCTCATTCTCATCTCTATTTGTAGATGAACTCCATCAACGAAGCCGTGAAGAAAGGACCACTCATGACCATGACCTTGGAGTGTGAAACTGAGTTTCCCAAAATTCTCAAGGACCTCATGGTGGCAATGGAAGCACATGGTGCAGCTATTTACAAAGGCTTTCCAGTGATGGATGAAGGAGTGGAGTATTGGTGGGTGCAACTTCACTTGTACAAAAACAAGGAAGATAACCACAAAGAAAGAGGTTTCTGCATGTACACCAACACTGTGATGCACACCACATTCTTTGAGTCAGCAAGAGAAGCAGCTTGGAGGACTATCAAAGAACTAAGTGCTAGAGTCAAGTGCAGAATGCTCAACCTCCAAAAAGACTTAGAGAAAGAGAAGGAGCTTACTCAAGAGTTGGAAGCCACCAACCAAACCTTAAGGGAAGATATTATAGACTTAGTGATGGAATCATGTGAACAAGATAGGTGGATTGCCTCTAGGAACATTGTGTTTGCCAATAGATCCAGTGAGATAGGATTGTAAACACACTTCGTTAGTTGGACCACCACCTATCACCTTATTTTCCAAAATGATACCTTAAATAAGTTTGGACCTTGGTTGATGTAATGGATTCATGTATGCATGACTTGTGTGATTTTGAGTTCAAAGGATATGTATGAGATGTTTGTCCTGTTTTATCCTAAATTGTGTTGTTCTAACTTTCTATCTTATAAATAGATGCCTATTACCATCAGCACGGTTGAGGAGTTCCAGGTTACCCGCTTTGGTCCTCGTATCGTTGAGCTTACTACCTTGCTCGATCTCCCTCTTCCCACCATCATGGTGCACCCACTCACCAAGTTCGAGAGGAAGGACCTCTGGGGCTTCAAGGTGAACCAGCCTGGACGCCAGACAGAGCCTACTACGAAGGCCATCGTCTTCAAGCTGATGCACGACGACAGGGAGAGAGGCATGGAGGTAGTCATGCAGGACCTGATAGGACGTCTGTTAGGCCGTCACTCCCGACAGGTTAGAGGCACCCACTTCCACGTCTTCGGAAGACGTGATGATGATGGAGAGTCCATCGACTTTGAGGACGACTCGAGGGACGCAGCAGAGCCGATACGTCTCTATCTCCAGGACTTAGAGTCTGGCATCAGGCACGTGGACACGGACAGGACCAACGTCATGCTCAGCAATGACGGGCTCTAGGTGCAGCTTCGCGAGAAGGACAAGCTTTTCGCACAGCAGGACGAGATAGTCAAGGAAATGGAGACGAAGTTCGAGGCCCAGGACCGTAAGTTCAAGAGTCAGGAGAAACGCGTCCAGGATAGGAACAAGAAGATCCGGGACATGACTGAAGAACTGAAGTCCAAGGATTTCGAGCTAGAGCAGCAGCAGATGGTGATCAAGAGGCTTCGCTCCTAGAAGAGGACTCTCAGGGCCAAGATCGATTCCTTGACCACTACTATTGAGGAGAACAGGACCGCGATGGAGAACGCAGGTCTTACCTTCGTCGAGGAGGAGATTGATGCTGATGAGTAGACTTGACTACTCGTTTATCTTTTATTATCATACTTGTTATTTGTGAACTTGTTATTGGACCATCCGACATGTGGATGGCTTGCCACTTGTGTGTTTTACTTCATGAACTTATTATCTGGTTGTTGAACTTTTATTCTTGTGTTGCTTGCTATGTGTTTGCTTGTGATGTAATGTGCATAAAACATCTATGGGTATCTCATTCTTATCTCTATTTGAACAAACCACATATGCCTCCCCGTCGCGCAAACCCCAACCCCAACAACATCACTCCAGAAATGCAACAGATGATGAATGCTCAAACACAGCTTATGCATATGATGACAACATTCATCCAAAACCAGAATAACAACAACAATCCCAATAACAACAACAATCCCAATAACAACAACAACAACAACCCTCCGGGCTTTGATATGCTCACCAGATTTCTGCGTTTGAGGCCAGCTAAGTTCTCGGGGACGACTGATCCCATGGTGGCCAATGATTGGCTATGTTTTGTGAACAAAGACTTAGTGACCGTGGGCTGCACGGATGCGGAAAAGGTCAGGTTCGCAGCACATCTGCTGGAAGGGCCAGCCACCACTTGGTGGGACAACTTCCAAATCACCACTCCTATAAATGAGGTGACTTGGGCTATCTTTTAAGATGGCTTTCGCACTGCTCATATCTCATCAGGAATAATGAGCCTGAAAAAGAAGGAGTTCCACAACCTGAAGCAGCGCCACCGCAGCGTGGCTGAATACATAGAAGAGTTCAACAATTTGGCGCGTTATGCACCGGATGAGGTTGACACAGATGCCAAAAGGAAGGAGAAATTTCTGGAAGGCTTGAATGATGAGCTGAATCTGCAGCTGGCTGTGGCATATGTTCCCACTTATCAGTCGCTCTGTGACAAGGCTTCTATATTGGAGAACAAAATGAAGCAAGTCGAGAGTAGAAAGAGAAAGCACTCCGACAAGCACAGCTCGGGATCGTCTCACAAACGATCTCACTATGATGACAGTGGAAGCTCAGGATCCCATAAGCATGGGAAATTCAACAAGCACCACAACCACAACCGTCATGACAACAAGCATCACCGCAGTCATGACAATGACAAGTACAAGAACCACAAGAGTGGACATAAGAGCCACCACAGTGGGAATGGTAGTGGAAGTGGAAGTCAGCCTGCTAAAAGGGACATCAGTCAGGTTGAATGCTTCAAATGCAAGAAGATGGGACACTATGCAAATGAGTGCCCCGAAAAGAAAGTTGAAGGACCTGTCAAGCCCAATCCTTTCCAGAAAGGTCAGGTGAACCACATTAATGTGGAAGAGGTCTATGAGGAGCCTGACTCTGTTGCTGGTAAGTTCAGACTCAATTCCATTCCAGCATTTGTACTCTTTGATACTAGTGCATCTCATTCATTCATATCAAGAGCATTTGTTGAAAGAAATGAACTGCCGGTAGAAACTATTGGGTGTCCTATAAAAGTAAGTTCTCCTGGTGGAGAAATGATAGTGAATTCAGGATGCCATGACTTAGTCATAGAATTTGGCAAGTATAAGTTTCCCGTTAACTTGATTATATTAAACTCCCAAGGTTTGGATGTCATTCTGGGAATGTACTAGATGACTAAGTACAACGGAGTGATAGATTGTGCCAGCCATACTGTCTCACTCACCACACCGGAAAATAAAAGGATCAGATTTAAGACCAGCTTTGGAGCAAAGAGGAGTATGCTTAATTCTCTTAAGGGGGTTAGCCTGGACAGTGTGCCAATTATGTGTGAGTATCCGGATGTGTTCCCGGAAGAATTACCAGGAATGCCACCAGAAAGAGATGTGGAGTTTCTGATAGATTTGGTACCAGGTTCTGGACCAATAGCAAAGAGACCATACAAAATGTCAGTTGATGAACTCAAGGAGCTCAAGAAGCAACTAGGAGAACAGTTGCAGAAAGGATTTATTCAACCAAGTTCTTCATCTTGGGAAGCCCCAGTCTTGTTTGTGGAGAACAAGGATAGAAGCCAAAGGTTATGCATAGATTACCGTTCACTCAACGAGGTAACTATCAAGAACAAATATCCCTTGCCTAGAATCAATGACTTGTTTGATCAACTAGAAGGAGCATGTGTATTCTCAAAGATTGATCTCCGGTCAGGCTATTTTCAACTTAAGATAAGAGAGAAAGACATACCTAAAACAGCATTCACCACAAGGTATGGATTTTATGAGTATACCGTGATGCCTTTTGGCTTAACCAATGCTCCAGCATACTTCATGAATATGATGAACAAGGTGTTCATGGAATTTCTTGACAAGTTCGTTGTCGTTTTCATCGATGACATCTTAGTTTACTCCAAGAGCAAGGAAGAGCATGAAGGACACTTGCGTTTGATACTTGAAAAGTTAAGAGAGCATAAACTTTATGCCAAATTCAACAAGTGTGAGTTTTGGTTAGAGGAAGTTGGTTTTCTTGGTCATGTTATGACAAATGATGGTGTGGTAGTTGATCCTGCTAAAGTTTCAGCTGTGACTGAATGGGAATCTCCCAAGAACGTGAAAGAAATACGCAGTTTCCTTGGCTTAGCAGGTTACTACAGAAGGTTCATTGAAAATTTCTCAAAGGTTGCTAAGCCAATGACTGAATTGTTAAAGAAGGACAAGAAATTTGCTTGGTCTGAAGGTTGTGAAGTCAGCTTCCAAGAATTGAAGAAGAGACTTGTAACAGCACCGGTTCTATGTCTGCCAGATTTGGAAAAGGATTTCCAAGTATATTGTGATGCGTCTCATCAAGGTTTGGGTGCCGTACTTATGCAAGACGGTAAGGTTGTGGCCTATGCCTCGAGACAACTCAAAACTCATGAAGTAAACTATCCTACTCATGATTTAGAGTTAGCCTCTGTCGTCCACGCACTCAAAACATGGAGACATTACCTTTTGGGAAAGCGTTGTGAAGTGTTCACGGACCACAAAAGTTTGAAGTGTATCTTCACCCAAAAGGAAATCAATATGAGACAAATAAGATGGTTAGAGCTTATCAAGGATTATGACTTGAGTTTGCAATACCACCCCGGTAAAGCAAATGTTGTAGCAGATGCTCTAAGTCGTAAGGTGTTTGTAAATGGCCTTACCAAAGGAGAATTGCCAGATGATTTGTGTACTCAATTCAAAGAACTCAGATTGGAGATTGTGCCTGAAAGACATCTTATGTCTTTGGATGTTCAACCCACTTTGTTGGACAAGATCCGAGAAGCTCAGAAGACCGATAAGGAAATTGAAAGGATTAAGGAAAATATTGGCCAAGGGAGAGCTAAAAATTTCCATGAAGACGAACAGGGTACATTATGGCATGGGAAACGTATCTGTGTTCCACAAGATCCGGAGTTGCGGAAACTGATTTTGCAAGAAGCACACAACTCTCCCTATTCTATTCATCCGGGTAACACCAAAATGTACATGGACATGAAGGAAATATTTTGGTGGAACAATCTCAAGAGAGACATCGCCGAACATATTGCTTTGTGTGATGTGTGTAGTAGAGTAAAGGCGGAGCATCAGAAACCAACAGGTTTGCTTCAACCACTACCAATTCCTGATTGGAAATGGGACAAGATTGGTATGGATTTCATTACCGGATTACCAAGGACCAGATCAGGATATGACTCCATATGGGTAGTAGTGGATCGCCTAACTAAAGTGGCACATTTCATACCCGTGAAGACAACTTATACAAGTGCCAAGTTAGCCAAAATCTACATGAGTAGAATTGTATGCCTTCACGGTGTGCCTAAGAGTATTGTGTCCGATAGGGGAACCCAATTCACTTCCCATTTTTGGAGACAGCTACATGAGTCATTGGGAACGAGGTTGGAATTCAGTACTGCTTTTCATCCTCAAACTGATGGACAAACAGAAAGGACTAATCAAATTCTGGAAGACATGTTGAGGGCATGTGCCCTAGACTATGGAGCAAGTTGGGATGAAAGTCTGCCTTACGCAGAATTTTCTTATAATAACAGCTATCAAGCCAGCATTGAGATGGCACCGTTTGAGTTTCTCTATGGAAGAAAATGTACCACCCCATTGTTATGGAATGGTGTGGGAGAAAGAAGTTTATTCGGGCCAGATCTTATCAAAGAAGCCGAAGAGAAGGTCAAATTGGTTAAGGACAGATTGAAGATAGCACAGTCCCGACAGAAAAGCTACGCAGATCCTAAGCGTAAAGAGGTCACCTACGAAGTTGGTGATAGAGCCTATCTTAGAGTATCACCACTTCGTGGAGTGAAAAGATTCGTAGTCAAAGGAAAGTTGGCACCAAGATATGTTGGGCCATTCAAGATTCTGAGTCGCAAAGGAGAAGTTGCTTATGAAATTGAACTGCCAGCATCTCTATCAGCAGTCCATAATGTATTTCATGCGAGTCAACTTAAGAAATGTCACCCATAAATGGAAGAATCTTCTTTGAAGGATACCATACCTTTGGAAGAAGTTCAACTAGAAAGTGATCTCACTTATGAAGAAAAGCCTATCAAGATTCTTGAGACTGCAGAAAGAGTCACGAGAATAAAGACTATCAAGTTTTACAAAGTGCAATGGAATCATCATTCCGAAGAGGAAGCAACATGGGAAAGAGAAGATGATCTTCGGAAAGACCACCCTCACCTATTTGCTAGCCAATCCGAATCTCGAGGGCGAGATTCACCTTAAGGGGGTTAGATTTGTAACATCCCTAAAATCATAATTTCAAAGTTTGCATATCATTCATGCATGCATATAGATTTGAGAACAATTTCAAACTCATTTTAGAAAACAGTAGCACAAAGTGCTATGATTTTATGTGAGCAGATTCAAATCAAATGGCCATCCCCATTTGAGAAGTTTGATTGATTTTAAACCTAGCTTGTTTGCCTTTCTTATAGAAAGGATTGAGTGTGGTTTTGGACCAAGATTTACAAATTGGAAATGTTTCAAAAACCATTTCTCAAATTTTGCAAACCAAGTGCTAAGCCTCTGGTATTTTGATCCCCAAGCTTGACCAAGCCTTTGCAAAGCAACCACAAGATCTTATGCCTATATTTGAGACTACTGCTCACTGCAAAAATCTCAAGAAAATTTGAATTCAAATGGAACTAGAATTCATTTGAAAATCAATTCAGAAAAATCGAATCAGAAAAAGAAAAGAAGCAGACAAATAGAAAAGGCCGAGCGCTGCCATTCCAGCCCAGCTTCAGAACAGGCCCAGCTAGCCCACCCGGGCCATTTCTTTCTCTCTCGCACGCGCCAGCGCACCCACACAGCCGCTGACCGCCAGACCCCACCTCCCCTTCGGTGCTTCGCTGACGAGCGGGCCCTCTCCACGTCGCCCTCGTCTTCCCCAAATCGCGCCCGCGACCACGTCGCCGCTGCAGTGAAGCCGGTAATGGCGCGACGTAATTGGCCTTAATGCCGCAGGCGTTTCCTGTCGCGCCTGGGCCTATTTAAGCCCCTCTGCACCGCGAGCTTTTCCCCCCACTCTCCTCGCTCACTCCGTCACCAGGCTGCGCGCATTAGCTCTCGAAGCCCCGCTGTACCGACGACTCCGGCGATCGATTCCGGTGAGCCTCGACCGCCCCCCTCTCTCTGATTCAAACGAGGATGCTTAGCATGACCTTGTGCACCTGCTGACACCTTTCCTTTGCCTGCTCGTGACCCAGGTTGTCGTCTCCGTCCACGACCGAAACCACCTGCGCCGCCGCCTGACTCCGGCGACCAATTAAGGTAAAACCCGAGCGCCCCTTGCCCCCTCCTTCACGCGAGTTTGTTCGCCTGCGTCTTGCGCAACTTCTGATGCCTCTGGTTCATACTAGGGCGACGCCAAACCTCGGCAAGGACCACGACTGCAAGCTACCGACGCCGCCCGTTACTCCAACGAGTTCCTGAGACCGTGCCAGCGCGCCCCTTCACAAACCAACACCACGTCGAGCTTCAGCACGCCACTGCGGTTCTGGTAAGCCACTTCCCCCTCTCGAGCGCGACCTAGAACGCTAGCACCGCCGCTGACTGAGTGCTCCGCCGCTCGCTGACGCCGCGCGCCGCCAGGACATGGTCGCATGCTCGAGTGCCGTTGGATCTGGATCCAACGCTTACGATAGAATCACTAATCGAACCGTTATGCTAGATCTGGACCGCGCGTTTTAATTAGATCCTACGGCTCACAAGCGTGATCCGGAACGAATCGGTATCGGCCAATAGAATAAAGACGAGTGGCTAGGGTTTGAATCAAAAACAGAATTCAAATCAGATTTAGATCCAATTTTCAAATGGCTATAACTTTTGATTCCCACGTTAGATTTCTGCAAATTTTATACCGTAGGAATCAGTGAATCAAGGCCTTTCTGAATCTGCAATGTGTTTAACAAATAGTATCTGTTAAAATGACTTTGTAAGCAGAAACATGTTTAGGTCCATTTTGAGTATAGTTTTTGTTTAGCAATTGGTTTTAGGGCTAATTAAGTTTAGTTAGCAAACTTTGGGACTTGTTATGTTTCTGTATCATGCACTTGCTTGGTAGAGTTTTCAAAATCATCACTTAGTAATTTCTTGCATGCATGCATTCATATTTTTGATTGTATATTAATTGAGTGTAATGGTATGCTACAATTTTTTGTGTAGATTTTGCTAGTGACTGTGATTGTGAAGAGTGCTACTCTCCCCATTACCAAGGCAAGTGATACTTCATGATATTTCCACCCTTTATTTTGAATAAGCATTAGAATTATTTTTGCTAAGTCTTGCATGCTGCTTTTGCCAAATGCTATGTTGGGAAATCCTATGTAGTGTAGAATTGTAGAATTGCTAGGGAATTTTCCTAAGTTAAGTTACTATGCCATGCTTAGCCTAGCTAGTATAAAACAAGGGTTGGTAAAGTATGTACATGCTATGGTGAAATAATTCTAATTCCTTTGGGACTCATGCTTTTCTTAATAAAACAACTAAGTCAATGAACTTCCTGGGTGGAATGGGACTTGAATGGTGGTTTTTGGTTGAGTGGTTACACATGGCCATGGATTTGGCTTGTGTATCTCACTTGTGGTATGCCACCCAGGCACAAAGGGATTTGGAGGCCAAGTGTTGAGAAAGCTTACAGTGCAACCACTTGGCGATATGGGCTCTGCCTTGATCATATAGGTTGCTAGAACTTAGTCATTTGGACAGTTGGTGGTAGTGGGATGATAGGTTGGAACGCGTCCATTTGACTAAGGAAAGGCTTCTGAAAGGTCCTGTCTTGGGAAACCAAGTCTGGTGGGGAAAGTGCACAACCTCTGCAGATGGAAAATCTAAGTACTTAGCCAAGTCCATGGTAATGGACAATTTGAGCATCAAGACATGGAAGCTACAAGAATCTCATCACTCCAACTTCTAAGTAAAACTTGTGGGTGAACAAGGGTGAGGGACCCCAATGTCTATTGGCGGTTTCTTCAGAAAGTTTTTGACAAAGAAAAACTTAGTGATTTCAACTAATAGGGAAAACCTATTTTCAAGCAAAGCAAGCCAAGCTACACTTAGCCAAAATGCATATAGTAATATAGTCCACTTAAAAATTTACTAAGGTATCACTTGCCAATACTATTCCAAAGTATTGACCCACTGTGGCTGTAACTTGTGATGTTGCAGGTTACTCCGATGATGATTAGGAGTCATGAGTCTACACTCAACATGCTTGCCTGTGGCACATGAAGATGAAGACTTGTGTTTATTTACTTATTCCAAAACTCTTGTATTAGGCCTATGGCCATGAGTTGTAAAAGACTATGTTTTATCTCTGGAATGGATGTAATAAATGACCTTTGTATCTGTGTACTTCATCTTAAACTGTGGATGCTAGCAATGATCCAGGGACTAGCATTGCAATCACAGGGATCCTTTTCCTTTACAAAGGAGGGGTCTTACAGATGGTATCAGAGCACTGTGTTGCCTGTAGGTTTATGACCCTAGGATTGGAAACCACTAAGAAAATTTTCAACTACTTCTACACTTGTCTATTCTCCTCGTAAACTTTTCTAATCCTCTCATTCTCATCTCTATTTGTAGATGAACTCCATCAACGAAGCCGTGAAGAAAGGACCACTCATGACCATGACCTTGGAGTGTGGAACTGAGTTTCCCAAAATTCTCAAGGACCTCATGGTGGCAATGGAAGCACATGGTGCAGCTATTTACAAAGGCTTTCCAGTGATGGATGAAGGAGTGGAGTATTGGTGGGTGCAACTTCACTTGTACAAAAACAAGGAAGACAACCACAAAGAAAGAGGTTTCTGCATGTACACCAACACTCTGATGCACACCACATTCTTTGAGTCATCAAGAGAAGCAGCTTGGAGGACTATCAAAGAACTAAGTGCTAGAGTCAAGTGCAGAATGCTCAACCTCCAAAAAGACTTAGAGAAAGAGAAGGAGCTTACTCAAGAGTTGGAAGCCACCAACCAAACCTTACGGGGAGATATTATAGACTTAGTGATGGAATCATGTGAACAAGATAGGTGGATTGCCTCTAGGAACATTGTGTTTGCCAATAGATCCAGTGAGATAGGATTATAAACGCACTTCGTTAGTTGGACCACCACCTATCACCTTATTTTCCAAAATGATACCTTAAATAAGTTTGGACCTTGGTTGATGTAATGGATTCATGTATGCATGACTTGTGTGATTTTGAGTTCCAAGGATATGTATGAGATGTTTGTCCTGTTTTATCCTAAGTTGTGTTGTTCTAACTTTCTATCTTATAAATAGATACCTATTACCATCAGCACTGTTGAGGAGTTCCAGGTTACCCGCTTTGGTCCTCGTATCGTTGAGCTTACTACCTTGCTCGATCTCCCTCTTCCCACCATCATGGTGCACCCACTCACCAAGTTCGAGAGGAAGGACCTTTGGGGCTTCAAGGTGAACCAGCCTGGACGCCAGACAGAGCCTACTACGGAGGCCATCGTCTTCAAGCTGATGCACGACGACAGGGAGAGAGGCATGGAGGTAGTCATGCAGGACCTGATAGGACGTCTGTTAGGCCGTCACTCCCGATAGGTTAGAGGCACCCACTTCCACGTCTTCGGAAGACGTGATGATGATGGAGAGTCCATCGACTTTGAGGACGACTCGAGGGACGCAGCAGAGCCGATACGTCTCTATCTCCAGGACTTAGAGTCTCTCATCAGGCACGTGGACACGGACAGGACCAACGTCATGCTCAGCAATGACGGGCTCCAGGTGCAGCTTCGCGAGAAGGACAAGCTTTTCACACAGCAGGACGAGATAGTCAAGGAAATGGAGACGAAGTTCGAGGCCCAGGACCGTAAGTTCAAGAGTCAGGAGAAACGCGTCCAGGATAGGAACAAGAAGATCCGGGACATGACTGAAGAACTGAAGTCCAAGGATTTCGAGCTAGAGCAGCAGCAGATGGTGATCGAGAGGCTTCGCTCCCAGAAGAGGACTCTCAGGGCCAAGATCGATTCCTTGACCACTACTATTGAGGAGAACAGGACCGCGATGGAGAACGCAGGTCTTACCTTCGTCGAGGAGGAGATTGATGCTGATGAGTAGACTTGACTACTCGTTTATCTTTTATTATCATACTTGTTATTTGTGAACTTGTTATTGGACCATCCGACATGTGGATGGCTTGCCACTTGTGTGTTTTACTTCATGAACTTATTATCTGGTTGTTGAACTTTTATTCTTGTGTTGCTTGCTATGTGTTTGCTTGTGATGTAATGTGCATAAAACATCTATGGGTATCTCATTCTTATCTCTATTTGAACAAACCACATATGCCTCCCCGTCGCGCAAACCCCAACCCCAACAACATCACTCCAGAAATGCAATAGATGATGAATGCTCAAACACAGCTTATGCAGATGATGACAACATTCATCCAAAACCAGAATAACAACAACAACCCTCCGGGCTTTGATATGCTCACCAGATTTCTGCGTTTGAGGCCAGCTAAGTTCTCGGGGACGACTGATCCCATGGTGGCCAATGATTGGCTACATTTTGTGAACAAAGACTTAGTGACCGTGGGCTGCACGGATGCGGAAAAGGTTAGGTTCGCAGCACATCTGCTGGAAGGGCCAGCCGCCACTTGGTGGGACAACTTCCAAATCACCACTCCTATAAATGAGGTGACTTGGGCTATCTTTGAAGATGGCTTTCGCACTTCTCATATCTCATCAGGAATAATGAGCCTGAAAAAGAAGGAGTTCCACAACCTGAAGCAGCGCCACCACAGCGTGGCTGAATACATAGAAGAGTTCAACAATCTGGCGCGTTATGCACCGGATGAGGTTGACACAGATGCCAAAAGGAAGGAGAAATTTCTGGAAGGCTTGAATGATGAGCTGAATCTGCAGCTGGCTGTGGCATATGTTCCCACTTATCAGTCGCTCTGTGACAAGGCTGCTATATTGGAGAACAAAATGAAGCAAGTCGAGAGTAGAAAGAGAAAGCACTCCGACAAGCACAGCTCGGGATCGTCTCACAAACGATCTCACTATGATGATAGTGGAAGCTCAGGATCCCATAAGCATGGGAAATTCAACAAGCACCACAACCACAACCGTCATGACAACAAGCATCACCGCAGTCATGACAATGACAAGTACAAGAACCACAAGAGTGGACATAAGAGCCACCAAAGTGGGAATGGTAGTGGAAGTGGAAGTCAGCCTGCTAAAAGGGACATCAGTCAGGTTGAATGCTTCAAATGCAAGAAGATGGGACACTATGCAAATGAGTTCCCCTAAAAGAAAGTTGAAGGACCTGTCAAGCCCAATCCTTTCCAGAAAGGTCAGGTGAACCACATTAATGTGGAAGAGGTCTATGAGGAGCCTGACTCTGTTGCTGGTAAGTTCAGACTCAATTCCATTCCAGCATTTGTACTCTTTGATACTGGTGCATCTCATTCATTCATATCAAGAGCATTTGTTGAAAGAAATGAACTGCCGGTAGAAACTATTGGGTGTCCTATAAAAGTAAGTTCTCCTGGTGGAGAAATGATAGTGAATTCAGGATGCCATGACCTAGTCATAGAATTTGGGAAGTATAAGTTTCCCGTTAACTTGATTATATTAAACTCCCAAGGTTTGGATGTCATTCTGGGAATGGACTGGATGACTAAGTACAACGGAGTGATAGATTGTGCCAGCCATACTGTCTCACTCACCACTCCGGAAAATAAAAGGATCAGATTTAAGACCAGCTTTGGAGCAAAGAGGTGTAGGGGTTCGTAGCATGGAAAACAAAAATTTTCTATCGCATACAAACAAACAAGCCAAGATCTATCTACTAGATTGTAGCAACGAGTCGATGGAATAACTAACCCTCGAAGATTCCAAAGCGGTTAACGAGAGCAGATTCTCGTGGGTGATGTAGTCGTACTCTTTCCGATCTCAAGATCGCGTAGACGATCCTTCCGGCGCCACGTTCCCGCAGTGCTCCCGCAGTCGGTCACACGTTCGGTACTCGACGAAGACCTTCCTCTCCCTTGTTCCAGCAGGCAGCGGAGGTTGTAGCACTCTCCTCGCGATTCCGGCAGCACAACGGCGTGGTACCGGAAGTAGAGGGAAGATCCCGCAGGGCTTCGCCTTAAGCCGGTGCGAGTATGGTGGAGCTTATGAGAGAGGCTATTAGTGGTCTAGTAATTAGACACACCAATTAGAGGGCTCTAAACCAATTAGAAGGCTCTAAACCGAATAGCTCTAAACCGGGGTCTAGATCTAGGGTTTAGTTTAGAGGATAGGAAACTTGTGTTGTTGTGTCTAGAGGAGGAGGCCCTGCCCCTCCTCTTATAGGTGGGAGGGCCGGCGGCAAGGGGAGGGAGTGGAGTCCCTCCCCAACTCGGCCTTGAGGTGGGGCGCCGGCTTGGGGAGGAGGAATCCCTCCCCAACTCGGCCTCCTTTTCTCCTCCTCTTTCCACCTTCCAAAACTGGCAGTTTGACTTTCAAACTTTGCTGTTTGACTTTCCAAATTGGGATTTGATTTAATCCTTTATTTAGAACAGCGATGACACTAAGTACATGATGCAACCATTCCAACATGTAATGACACATTCATGTACCCCTTCCCCCTCCGGAGTGCCGGACATTCCGGGACCTTCTAGAATGTTCCCGATGAAAACACCGGAACCATTCCCCAACTCCGAAACGGGACTTTCCTTATATGAATCTTATTCTCCGGACCATTCCGGATCACCTCGTGATATCCCGAATCCCATCCGAGACTCCGAACAACATTCGGTCTCTTTCTCATAATACCATAACTACTCAAACAACGTCGAATCCTTAAGTGTGTCTCCCTACGGTTCGTGAATTATGCGGACATGATCGAGACACTTCTCCGATCAATAACCAATAGAGGAATCTGGAAATTCATATGGCTCCCACATATTTCTACGATTACTTTGCGATCGAATGAACCACTTACATACGATACCAATTTCCCTTTGTCTCACGATATGTTACTTATCCGAGGTTATGATCGTCGGTATCTCTGCATACCTAGTTCAACCTCGTTACTGATAAGTACTCTTTTCTCGTTCCCGTGATATGTGATCCCTTGTGACCTAGTCACATGCTTGCAAGCTAATTGGATGACATTTCACCGAGAGGGCCCAGAGAATATCTATCCGTCATATGGATGGACAAATCCCACTCTTGATCCATGTGTTTCAACCAATACTTTCCGAACACTCAATACCACCTTTATAGCCACCCTGTTACGGTGTGGTGTTTGATGACATCAAAGCATCCATCCGGTAAAGGTGATATGCATGATCTCATGGTCGAAGGAATTAGGTTACTATGTATCAGAAAGCATATAGCAATTGAACTATTGAAATGACTTGATCTTTATGCTACGCTTATCTATAGGAGTATGTCCACCATATCATTCTCCTAACGATATGATCTTGTTGTTAATAACATCTCAATATTCATGATAGGGAAACCACAATCATCTATTAACCAACAAGCTAGTTTAACAAGAGGCTTTACTAGGGACTCTTATTTTAGTTTACAAATCACACAAGTATTAATGTTTCCTTGTTAATACTATTATAGCATGAATGTAAACATTTATCATAAACACAAAGATATAATAATAACTCTATTTATTATTGCCTCTAGGGCATATCTCCAACAGTCTCCCACTTGCACTAGAGTCAATAATCTAGTTTCAAACCTTTGTGTATTCAACACCTATGGCTTTCTGGTGTTGCATGTACACGATTGCTAGTGGTCAACTGATCTCCGGATCTGACACTTCCAGGTCCGTGTGTAATTGCATGTCTTTGCGTCTCTACGCATCACTCATTCTCTAATGAGATGGCTTTGTATAATTTGGTCTTTCGGTGTGACCTTTAGTTCTTTGGGGTTAAAACATGTTGATAATATTGTCGCACAATATATCTTCATAGTATTATCCCGCTGTGAACTACACCTAGTTTGATAACAAACTACTTGACACAAATGCCCTCTTTTGCTGCTATAATAGCAGTCATATACTTAGCCTTTTGTTGAAGTATCTGTCACAATGTTTTAACTTTGGAACTCATCCAAATCCATTTATGGAACTCACTTTCCATTATATTGTGCCACCCTTAATTTAGATTGAGATAAACTTAATTTGTACTCTGTGACAAAACTAGTATCAATGTAGTACTTTTACAATGAACTAACCATCTATTTGTCACTTCTACAAATAATATACTCTTAGTTCTTCCAAAAGATCATAAGAATATCCTTACTATCGTCCAATGATCATCTTATGAATCATTCTGGTGTATGCTCATAACTTTTAGAGCATAGGACATATCTGGATTTGTACATACCACAGTATGATTGATATAAACACTCTTTGTGATTTCATACATCAAGTATCAATCTATACTTGAATCTTTGTTTCACTTACCAAATGTCAATACACTTGAATATATCATCAACATTGAACTCTTTCAATCCTTTCTGTGCGACAAGAACCTTTCTTGTAGTTTCTATATTGAACTCATTCAATATCTTTGTCTATGTACTTCTGGCACAACCATATTAGCATCTATTGATGCCAAATATTTGGGTTTTGCCTAAGTCTTTCATCAGGATGAAATTCTTAATATGTGTTAATAAAAGATACATCATTTCTAATCAACAATATGTCCTCCACATAATGTATTAGAAATATGTCTTAGCGCTCCCACTTAATTTCTTGCAAATGCAAGTATCTTCATTGTCTTTGATGAAATTAAACTCTTTTAACAGTTTCATCATAGTGAAGATTCCAACTCCGCTATGCTTACTTCATCCATTGAAGTTTGCATATGCTTTTAGCATCCTTTGAATTAACAAAACCCTTTGGACCGTGTCATGCACACGTCCTAGGTAACAATTCTATTAGAAGAACTTGTTTTGTTTATTCAACTACCACATAACAAAATTATATGTAGTGGTTGCTACATTAATCCGTCTAGACTAAATATCGCTATGAAAGATCAAATCTTGTCATAGTCAATCTTTGAACATTGTTGTGAACTCTTTCCCAACATGTCGACTTATAGATGTGAAACATCCATGTCTATTTTTTTTATAGATCCAAACACAACTGTAAGGTCTTACACCTTTCTCGAGGGTCCTTCAAGTTCAAACCTTGATTTCTCGTGTATGGAATTATCACGGATTTTATGGCTTCAAGCCATTTGACGGAGTCAGGGCCCATCATTGCTTCTTTGCATGTAGTCCGTTCATTATTCTCAAATAATGATTCAACCCTCAAATCTTAGTATTTGATTGTTTACTTGACCTACTTGTTTCAATAGAAACTTAGACCTCCGTGACCACAACTTTTGAGGCACGTGAGCCATGAGCATTATTGCTGCCTCCGGAACACTTTTCGGTGCTGCGCAACTCTGCACATATAGCTAAGGTTCTTTTAACCTTATCAAAGTTCTATTGTCCTCCCACTTTAACTTATCACGAAAAATTCCTTCTCAAAGAAACTTGACGTTCTAAGCGACAAACACTTTTGTCTCCGGTGTTATGGAGGAATACTTAACAGTAATACAAAGACAGGTTTATCCGACTTTGGTTGCAAACATCTTTCTTATGCATAGCATACCAATGTTTAAGAAAGGACTACTTGGGTTTTATCCCAAACCATAACTTTATATGGTGTCATTTCAACGGATTATGATGGAGCTCTTTTTAGTGGAAAAGCGGTAGTCTCTAAAGCTTTTAATCTTTAAAATATAATGGCAGTTCTATATTTTACACCTTTGATCTTACCATGTCAAACAAGGTTTTAATTACATATCTCGAACGCTCCATACTCTTATGGTGTTTCGGGAAATGCAAATCCACGGAACGATTCCTTAAATCTTAGGTATTATGCTAAACTTGTAACTCAAATATCTTCCTTTATGATCTTATCATAAACTATTTATATTCTTGTTACAATGATTTTGCACTTCATCTTAAAATTCTTTGAACTTTTCAAATATTTCACACTTCATCCTTATTAAGTAAATATTCATATATTCACTCAAATTTTCGGAGAAAGCATATGAAGTTGAAATCCATCGCTCTTGACTACATATAATGGATTTCATACAACAATATGTACAAGTTCCAATAAGCTAGCCATCGTTCCCTTTTTGGCCTATGAACGAAGTTTTAATTATCTCTAGGAAAGTTTCACAAGCGTCATTTGATCAAAATCAAATAGACTCCGAAATTCCATCCATATGGATTTTCTTCATGTTTTCTTTCCAATATAATTTAAACGGCGATGTCACTTCCTAAGTGATCTTTCAATCAATTTGTCTTTCGACATTTTTAGCACTAGTTTTATGGATGTGATTTCTCCAATGAGATTTGTAAATCATCCATCTTTTATGGATTACGGCAATTATTTGAACAACCCTTTTGTTCTCATAATACCTGATAAAACAAATCTTGAAGGCAAGCTTTGATGTTTAACGAGCAACACAATAACCCTTTATTTTGTTCTCGATGAACATCATCACATATTCTTTTGCTAGTTATTTAGGCCATTGTAGTTCATGAATTGTGTTGTTTCGTATGACGATTCACACCAACAAATTCAGTATCAAAATACTTAAGAACCACATCGTTTAACAATCAAAGAATATAGCCATAACATGTATATCATCTATATACTTAAACTGAACAATTCCAGTCTTTTCTTTTCTGCCATATATTTATGAGATTCTCTTTCAGTATTTCCTTTTCTGTTTGAAAGAATCTATCAACATCAATAGTGGAGTCATACATATGACACATAATCCAAAGCGTGTATAATTAAATACAAATGTCTTTGGACTTGCACTTTGAAGTAGATCACCATCATCAAATGTTTGGTGTTCTTCCAAATTCCTTTCTTTAGTAATCTCTTGGTGTAGTAAACATTTTACCTACATCAAATATTCACCTTATCATGGAATGTCCATGATCAAGCTACTTTTAGCTTATAACGATGAATTATGAGTATAATGTTGCTTTCCAAAACATTTTGGAGGATTAGGACAACTAGTGTCTCCACCCTTTTGCAAATTCTCATCAAATATGAGAACATGACTTTTGCAATATTATACTCTATCATGTTGCAACCAAAATTTCGTTTCAGATATCACAATATCTTCCACACATCATGGTTTCTGAAACAACTCTTTCAGATCCTAGATAACCTTGATATTAAGACAATCTTTGAATATCAAGAATCATGGAGACAAACATGATACTTATATACTAACATTTGGAATTGTTACTCTTGATTCAATACTAATTATTAAACTTCATGGAGTAACTGAAACTTACTGAAAGTTTGCAATAGGACTTTTAAACTTTAGATTAACACTTCAATACAATACGATACCAGTTCGTAAAGTAACTAACCAGAATTCTATAGTTCTATCATCTCAATTATAACTAAGCGCAAGGTGGTAAACGGATGCCAATGACTACAACAACTATGCAAATTCACTTTGATTTAGTTTATGATAAATTGAGTTCTAATTAATAATTAAATTAATCTAGGTGAACTCCCACTCAAAACAATATCCCTCACATTGTTTTAGTGATCACACGAACCAAAACTACTATATCAACACCGATCATCACGAGAGCCGATATAGTTTTAGTGGCGAACAATCATCATGTTCATCATATCTACTATATGATTCATGCTTTGCCTTTCGGCGATCCGTGTTCCTGAGGCCATGTCTGTACATGCTAGGCTCGTCAAGATCAAACCTTAGCTACCGCATAAGCAAATCTGGCTTGCTTACGTTGTATTCACCCGCGGAATCAAAGACACCCGATCATCACGTGGTGCTTCGAAGCAACAAGCTTTGGCAACGGTGCATACTAAGGGTGAACACTTTAGAACTTGAAATTTATGTGCATGAGGGATCATCTTATAATGCTACCGTCGTCTACTAAGCAATACAAGATGCATAAAGGATTAACATCACATGCAATTCATAATATGTGATATGATATGGCCTTTCTTCTTTGTGCTTCCGATCTCCATCTTCAAGCACGAACATGATCTCCATCATCACCGGCATAGCATCAAGGTCAATGACGCTTCTTCATGGTTGTCGTCCACCAGCTTCAACTATTACAACTATTTTGAATAGACACGCAGGTCTTAACAGAAATTAAAGACAACCATATGGCTCCTGCCGGTTGCCAACTTACAATAAGGAACATTGCATACATCAAATATAATCACAATCATGGCCATATCACATCACTGCACACCCCTGCAAAACAAAGTTAGACGCTTCTACTTTCTTTGCATATTTTACGTGGTTTGGGGCTTTCCATAAGTGTCGTTCTAACCTACGAACAAGAACCACAACATTGATACTAGCATTGTTGATTACCCGTTGTAAATTGGATCTTTACTATGCTAGGAGAAACAGGCACCCGCAAAGCCACTTATGCAATACAAGTTGCATGTTAAGCGTGGAGCAAGTCTCATGAACGATGTCATGTAAGGTTAGCCCGGGCCGCTTCATCCCAACATACCGCAAGATGCAAAGTACACGCAAAGCAATCTACAATAAAAGCATCAACGCCCACAATGACCATTGTGTTCTACTCGTGCAACAGATCTACATATAGACACGGCTCTGATACCACTGTAGGGGTTCGTAGCATGGAAAACAAAAATTTTCTATCGCATACAAACAAACAAGCCAAGATCTATCTACTAGATTGTAGCAACGAGTCGATGGAATAACTAACCCTCGAAGATTCCAAAGCGGTTAACGAGAGCAGATTCTCGTGGGTGATGTAGTCGTACTCTTTCCGATCTCAAGATCGCGTAGACGATCCTTCCGGCGCCACGTTCCCGCAGCGCTCCCGCAGTCGGTCACACGTTCGGTACTCGACGAAGACCTTCCTCTCCCTTGTTCCAGCAGGCAGCGGAGGTTGTAGCACTCTCCTCGCGATTCCGGCAGCACAACGGCGTGGTACCGGAAGTAGAGGGAAGATCCCGCAGGGCTTCGCCTTAAGCCGGTGCGAGTATGGTGGAGCTTATGAGAGAGGCTATTAGTGGTCTAGTAATTAGACACACCAATTAGAGGGCTCTAAACCAATTAGAAGGCTCTAAACCGAATAGCTCTAAACCGGGGTCTAGATCTAGGGTTTAGTTTAGAGGATAGGAAACTTGTGTTGTTGTGTCTAGAGGAGGAGGCCCTGCCCCTCCTCTTATAGGTGGGAGGGCCGGCGGCAAGGGGAGGGAGTGGAGTCCCTCCCCAACTCGGCCTTGAGGTGGGGCGCCGGCTTGGGGAGGAGGAATCCCTCCCCAACTCGGCCTCCTTTTCTCCTCCTCTTTCCACCTTCCAAAACTGGCAGTTTGACTTTCAAACTTTGCTGTTTGACTTTCCAAATTGGGATTTGATTTAATCCTTTATTTAGAACAGCGATGACACTAAGTACATGATGCAACCATTCCAACATGTAATGACACATTCATGTACCCCTTCCCCCTCCGGAGTGCCGGACATTCCGGGACCTTCTAGAATGTTCCCGATGAAAACACCGGAACCATTCCCCAACTCCGAAACGGGACTTTCCTTATATGAATCTTATTCTCCGGACCATTCCGGATCACCTCGTGATATCCCGAATCCCATCCGAGACTCCGAACAACATTCGGTCTCTTTCTCATAATACCATAACTACTCAAACAACGTCGAATCCTTAAGTGTGTCTCCCTACGGTTCGTGAATTATGCGGACATGATCGAGACACTTCTCCGATCAATAACCAATAGAGGAATCTGGAAATTCATATGGCTCCCACATATTTCTACGATTACTTTGCGATCGAATGAACCACTTACATACGATACCAATTTCCCTTTGTCTCACGATATGTTACTTATCCGAGGTTATGATCGTCGGTATCTCTGCATACCTAGTTCAACCTCGTTACTGATAAGTACTCTTTTCTCGTTCCCGTGATATGTGATCCCTTGTGACCTAGTCACATGCTTGCAAGCTAATTGGATGACATTTCACCGAGAGGGCCCAGAGAATATCTATCCGTCATATGGATGGACAAATCCCACTCTTGATCCATGTGTTTCAACCAATACTTTCCGAACACTCAATACCACCTTTATAGCCACCCTGTTACGGTGTGGTGTTTGATGACATCAAAGCATCCATCCGGTAAAGGTGATATGCATGATCTCATGGTCGAAGGAATTAGGTTACTATGTATCAGAAAGCATATAGCAATTGAACTATTGAAATGACTTGATCTTTATGCTACGCTTATCTATAGGAGTATGTCCACCATATCATTCTCCTAACGATATGATCTTGTTGTTAATAACATCTCAATATTCATGATAGGGAAACCACAATCATCTATTAACCAACAAGCTAGTTTAACAAGAGGCTTTACTAGGGACTCTTATTTTAGTTTACAAATCACACAAGTATTAATGTTTCCTTGTTAATACTATTATAGCATGAATGTAAACATTTATCATAAACACAAAGATATAATAATAACTCTATTTATTATTGCCTCTAGGGCATATCTCCAACAAGAGGAGTATGCTTAATTCTATTAAGGGGGTTAGCATGGACAGTGTGCCAATTGTGTGTGAGTATCCGGATGTGTTCCCGGAAGAATTACCAGGAATGCCACCAGATAGAGATGTGGAGTTTCTGATAGATTTGGTACCAGGTTCTGGACCAATAGCAAAGAGACCATAGAAAATGTCAGTTGATGAACTGAAGGAGCTCAAGAAGCAACTAGGAGAACAGTTGCAGAAAGGATTTATTCAACCAAGTTCTTCATCTTAGGGAGCCCCAGTCTTGTTTGTGCAGAAGAAGGATAGAAGCCAAAGGTTATGCATAGATTACCGTTCACTCAACGAGGTAACTATCAAGAACAAATATCCCTTGCCTAGAATCAATGACTTGTTTGATCAACTAGAAGGAGCATGTTTATTCTCAAAGATTGATCTCCGGTCAGGCTATTTTCAACTTAAGATAAGAGAGAAAGACATACCTAAAACAGCATTCACCACAAGGTATGGATTGTATGAGTATACCGTGATGCCTTTTGGCTTAACCAATGCTCCAGCATACTTCATGAATATGATGAACAAGGTGTTCATGGAATTTCTTGACAAGTTCGTTGTCGTTTTCATCGATGACATCTTAGTTTACTCCAAGAGCAAGGAAGAGCATGAAGGACACTTGCGTTTGATACTTGAAAAGTTAAGAGAGCATAAACTTTATGCCAAATTCAGCAAGTGTGTGTTTTGGTTAGAGGAAGTTGGTTTTCTTGGTCATGTTATGACAAAGGATGGTGTGGAAGTTGATCCTGCTAAAGTTTCAGCTGTGACTGAATGGGAATCTCCCAAGAACGTGAAAGAGATACGCAGTTTCCTTGGCTTAGCAGGTTACTACAGAAGGTTCATTGAAAATTTCTCAAAGGTTGCTAAGCCAATGACTGAATTGTTAAAGAAGGACAAGAAATTTGCTTGGTCTGAAGGTTGTGAAGTCAGCTTCCAAGAATTGAAGAAGAGACTTGTAACAGCACCGGTTCTATGTCTGCCAGATTTGGAAAAGGATTTCCAAGTATATTGTGATGCGTCTCATCAAGGTTTGGGTGCCGTACTTATGCAAGACGGTAAGGTTGTGGCCTATGCCTCGAGACAACTCAAAACTCATGAAGTAAACTATCCTACTCATGATTTAGAGTTAGCCTCTGTCGTCCACGCACTCAAAACATGGAGACATTACCTTTTGGGAAAGTGTTGTGAAGTGTTCACGGACCACAAAAGTTTGAAGTATATCTTCACCCAAAAGGAAATCAATATGAGACAAAGAAGATGGTTAGAGCTTATCAAGGATTATGACTTGAGTTTGCAATACCACCCCGGTAAAGCAAATGTTGTAGCAGATGCTCTAAGTCGTAAGGTGTTTGTAAATGGCCTTACCAAAGGAGAATTGCCAGATGATTTGTGTACTCAATTCAAAGAACTCAGATTGGAGATTGTGCCTGAAGGACATCTTATGTCTTTGGATGCTCAACCCACTTTGTTGGACAAGATCCGAGAAGCTCAGAAGACCGATAAGGAAATTGAAAGGATTAAGGAAAATATTGGCCAAGGGAGAGCTAAAAATTTCCATGAAGACGAACAGGGTACATTATGGCATGGGAAACGTATCTGTGTTCCACAAGATCCGGAGTTGCGGAAACTGATTTTGCAAGAAGCACACAACTCTCCGTATTCTATTCATCCGGGTAACACCAAAATGTACATGGACATGAAGGAAATATTTTGGTGGAACAATCTCAAGAGAGATATCGCCGAACATATTGCTTTGTGTGATGTGTGTAGTAGAGTAAAGGCGGAGCATCAGAAACCAGCAGGTTTGCTTCAACCACTACCAATTCCTGATTGGAAATGGGACAAGATTGGTATGGATTTCATTACCGGATTACCAAGGACCAGATCAGGATATGACTCCATATGGGTAGTAGTGGATCGCCTAACTAAAGTGGCACATTTCATACCCGTGAAGACAACTTATACAAGTGCCAAGTTAGCCAAAATCTACATGAGTAGAATTGTATGCCTTCACGGTGTGCCTAAGAGTATTGTGTCTGATAGGGGAACCCAATTCACTTCCCATTTTTGGAGACAGCTACATGAGTCATTGGGAACGAGGTTGGAATTCAGTACTGCTTTTCATCCTCAAACTGATGGACAAACAGAAAGGACTAATCAAATTCTGGAAGACATGTTGAGGGCATGTGCCCTAGACTATGGAGCAAGTTGGGATGAAAGTCTGCCTTACGCAGAATTTTCTTATAATAACAGCTATGAAGCCAGCATTGAGATGGCACCGTTTGAGTTTCTCTATGGAAGAAAATGTACCACCCCATTGTTATGGAATGGTGTGGGAGAAAGAAGTTTATTCGGGCCAGATCTTATCAAATAAGCCGAAGAGAAGGTCAAATTGGTTAAGGACAGATTGAAGATAGCACAGTCCCGACAGAAAAGCTACGCAGATCCTAAGCGTAAAGAGGTCACCTACGAAGTTGGTGATAGAGCCTATCTTAGAGTATCACCACTTCGTGGAGTGAAAAGATTCGGAGTCAAAGGAAAGTTGGCACCAAGATATGTTGGCCCATTCAAGATTCTGAGTCGCAAAGGAGAAGTTGCTTATGAAATTGAACTGCCAGCATCTCTATCAGTAGTCCATAATGTATTTCATGTGAGTCAGCTTAAGAAATGTCACCCAGAAATGGAAGAATATTCTTTGAAGGATACCATACCTTTGGAAGAAGTTCAACTAGAAAGTGATCTCACTTATGAAGAAAAGCCTATCAAGATTCTTGAGACTGCAGAAAGAGTCACGAGAACAAAGACTATCAAGTTTTGCAAAGTGCAATGGAATCATCATTCCGAAGAGGAAGCAACATGGGAAAGAAAAGATGATCTTCGGAAAGACCACCCTCACCTATTTGCTAGCCAATCCGAATCTCGAGGGCAAGATTCACCTTAAGGGGGTTAGATTTGTAACATCCCTAAAATCATAATTTCAATGTTTGCATATCATTCATGCATGCATATAGATTTGAGAACAATTTCAAACTCATTTTAGAAAACAGTAGCACAAAGTGCTATGATTTTATGTGAGCAGATTCAAATCAAATGGCCATCCCCATTTGAGAAGTTTGATTGATTTTAAACCTAGCTTGTTTGCCTTTCTTATAGAAAGGATTGAGTGTGGTTTTGGCCCAAGATTTACAAATTGGAAATGTTTCAAAAACCATTTCTCAAATTTTGCAAACCAAGTGCCAAGCCTCTGGTATTTTGATCCCCAAGCTTGACCAAGCCTTTGCAAAGCAACCACATGATCTTATGCCTATATTTGAGACTACTGCTCACTGCAAAAATCTCAAGAAAATTTGAATTCAAATGGAACTAGAATTCATTTGGAAATCAATTCAGAAAAATCGAATCAGAAAAAGAAAAGAAGCAAACAAATAGAAAAGGCCGAGCGCTGCCATTCCAGCCCAGCTTCAGAACAGGCCCAGCTAGCCCACCCGGGCCATTTCTTTCTCTCTCGCACGCGCCAGCGCACCCACACAGCCGCTGACCGCCAGACCCCACCTCCCCTTCGCGCGCTTCGCTGATGAGCGGGCCCTCTCCACGTCGCCCTCGTCTTCCCCAAATCGCGCCCGCGACCACGTCGACGCTGCAGTGAAGCCGGTAATGGCGCGACGTAATTGGCCTTAATGCCGCAGGCGTTTCCTGTCGCGCCTGGGCCTATTTAAGCCCCTCTGCACCGCGAGCTTTTCCCCCCACTCTCCTCGCTCACTCCGTCACCAGGCTGCGCGCATTAGCTCTCGAAGCCCCGCTGTACCGACGACTCCGGCGATCGATTCCGGTGAGCCTCGACCGCCCCCCTCTCTCTGATTCAAACGAGGATGCTCAGCATGACCTTGTGCACCTGCTGACACCTTTCCTTTGCCTGCTCGTGACCCAGGTTGTCGTCTCCGTCCACGACCGAAACCACCTGCGCCGCCGCCTGACTCCGGCGACCAATTAAGGTAAAACCCGAGCGCCCCTTGCCCCCTCCTTCACGCGAGTTTGTTCGCCTGCGTCTTGCGCAACTTATGATGCCTCTGGTTCATACTAGGGCGACGCCAAACCTCGGCAAGGACCACGACTGCAAGCTACCGACGCCGCCCGTTACTCCAACGAGTTCCTGAGACCGTGCCAGCGCGCCCCTTCGCAAACCAACACCACGTCGAGCTTCAGCACGCCACTGCGGTTCTGGTAAGCCACTTCCCCCTCTCGCGCGCGAACTAGAACGCTAGCACCGCCGCTGACTGAGCGCTCCGCCGCTCGCTGACGCCGCGCGCCGCCAGGACATGGTCGCATGCTCGAGTGCCGTTGGATCTGGATCCAACGCTTACGATAGAATCACTAATCGAACCGTTATGCTAGATCTGGACCGCGCGTTTTAATTAGATCCTACGGCTCACAAGCGTGATCCGGAACGAATCGGTATCGGCCAATAGAATTAAGACGCGTGGCTAGGGTTTGAATCAAAAACAGAATTCAAATCAGATTTAGATCCAATTTTCAAATGGCTATAACTTTTGATTCCCACGTTAGATTTTTGCAAATTTTATACCGTAGGAATCAGTGAATCAAGGCCTTTCTGAATCTGCAATGTGTTTAACAAATAGTATCTGTTAAAATGACTTTGTAAGCAGAAACATGTTTAGGTCCATTTTGAGTATAGTTTTTGTTTAGCAATTGGTTTTAGGGCTAATTAAGTTTAGTTAGCAAACTTTGGGACTTGTTATGTTTCTGTATCATGCACTTGCTTGGTAGAGTTTTCAAAATCATCACTTAGTAATTTCTTGCATGCATGCATCCATATTTTTGATTGTATATTAATTGAGTGTAATGGTATGCTACAATTTTTTGTGTAGATTTTGCTAGTGACTGTGATTGTGAAGAGTGCTACTCTCCCCATTACCAAGGCAAGTGATACTTCATGATATTTCCACCCTTTATTTTGAATAAGCATTAGAATTATTTTTGCTAAGTCTTGCATGCTGCTTTTGCCAAATGCTATGTTGGGAAATCCTATGTAGTGTAGAATTGCTAGGGAATTTTCCTAATTTAAGTTACTATGCCATGCTTAGCCTAGCTAGTAGAAAACAAGGGTTGGTAAAGTATGTACATGCTATGGTGAAATAATTCTAAGTCCTTTGGGACTCATGCTTTTCTTAATAAAACAACTAAGTCAATGAACTTCCTGGGTGGAATGGGACTTGAATGGTGGTTTTTGGTTGAGTGGTTACACATGGCCATGGATTTGGCTTGTGTATCTCACTTGTGGTATGCCACCCAGGCACAAAGGGATTTGGAGGCCAAGTGTTGAGAAAGCTTACAGTGCAACCACTTGGCAATATGGGCTCTGCCTTGATCATATAGGTTGCTAGAACTTAGTCATTTAGACAGTTGGTGGTAGTGGGATGATAGGTTGGAACGCGTCCATTTGACTAAGGAAAGGCTTTTGAAAGGTCCTGTCTTGGGAAACCAAGTCTGGTGGGGAAAGTGCACAACCTCTGCAGATGGAAAATCTAAGTACTTAGCCAAGTCCATGGTAATGGACAATTTGAGCATCAAGACATGGAAGCTACAAGAATCTCATCACTCCAACTTCTAAGTAAAACTTGTGGGTGAACAAGGGTGAGGGACCCCAATGTCTATTGGTGGTTTCTTGGGAAAGTTTTTGACAAAGAAAAACTTAGTGATTTCAACTAATAGGGAAAACCTATTTTCAAGCAAAGCAAGTCAAGCTACACTTAGCCAAAATGCATATAGTAATATAGTCCACTTAAAAATTTACTAAGGTATCACTTGCCAATACTATTCCAAAGTATTGACCCACTGTGGTTGTAACTTGTGATGTTGCAGGTTACTCCGATGATGATTAGGAGTCATGAGTCTACACTCAACATGCTTGCCTGTGGCACATGAAGATGAAGACTTGTGTTTATTTACTTATTCCAAAACTCTTGTATTAGGCCTGTGGCCATGAGTTGTAAAAGACTATGTTTTATCTCTGGAATGGATGTAATAAATGACCTTTGTATCTGTGTACTTCATCTTAAACTGTGGATGCTAGCAATGATCCAGGGACTAGCATTGCAATCACAGGGATCCTTTTCCTTTACAAAGGAGGGGTCTTACAGATGGTATCAGAGCACTGTGTTGCCTGTAGGTTTATGACCCTAGGATTGGAAACCACTAAGAAAATTTTCAACTACTTCTACACTTGTCTATTCTCCTCATAAACTTTTCTAAGCCTCTCATTCTCATCTCTATTTGTAGATGAACTCCATCAACGAAGCCGTGAAGAAAGGACCACTCATGACCATAACCTTGGAGTGTGGAACTGAGTTTCCCAAAATTCTCAAGGACCTCATGGTGGCAATGGAAGCACATGGTGCAGCTATTTACAAAGGCTTTCCAGTGATGGATGAAGGAGTGGAGTATTGGTGGGTGCAACTTCACTTGTACAAAAACAAGGAAGACAACCACAAAGAAAGAGGTTTCTGCATGTACACCAACACTGTGATGCACACCACATTCTTTGAGTCAGCAAGAGAAGCAGCTTGGAGGACTATCAAAGAACTAAGTGCTAGAGTCAAGTGCAGAATGCTCAACCTCCAAAAAGACTTAGAGAAAGAGAAGGAGTTTACTCAAGAGTTGGAAGCCACCAACCAAACCTTACGGGGAGATATTATAGACTTAGTGATGGAATCATGTGAACAAGATAGGTGGATTGCCTCTAGGAACATTGTGTTTGCCAATAGATCCAGTGAGATAGGATTATAAACGCACTTCGTTAGTTGGACCACCACCTATCACCTTATTTTCCAAAATGATACCTTAAATAAGTTTGGACCTTGGTTGATGTAATGGATTCATGTATGCATGACTTGTGTGATTTTGAGTTCCAAGGATATGTATGAGATGTTTGTCCTGTTTTATCCTAAGTTGTGTTGTTCTAACTTTCTATCTTATAAATAGATGCCTATTACCATCAGCACTGTTGAGGAGTTCCAGGTTACCCGCTTTGGTCCTCGTATCGTTGAGCTTACTACCTTGCTCGATCTCCCTCTTCCCACCATCATGGTGCACCCACTCACCAAGTTCGAGAGGAAGGACCTCTGGGGCTTCAAGGTGAACCAGCCTGGACGCCAGACAGAGCCTACTACGGAGGCCATCGTCTTCAAGCTGATGCACGACGACAGGGAGAGAGGCATGGAGGTAGTCATGCAGGACCTGATAGGACGTCTGTTAGGCCGTCACTCCCGACAGGTTAGAGGCACCCACTTCCACGTCTTCGGAAGACGTGATGATGATGGAGAGTCCATCGACTTTGAGGACGACTCGAGGGACGCAGCAGAGCCGATACGTCTCTATCTCCAGGACTTAGAGTCTCTCATCAGGCACGTGGACACGGACAGGACCAACGTCATGCTCAGCAATGACGGGCTCCAGGTGCAGCTTCGCGAGAAGGACAAGCTTTTCACACAGCAGGACGAGATAGTCAAGGAAATGGAGACGAAGTTCGAGGCCCAGGACCGTAAGTTCAAGAGTCAGGAGAAACGCGTCCAGGATAGGAACAAGAAGATCCGGGACATGACTGAAGAACTGAAGTCCAAGGATTTCGAGCTAGAGCAGCAGCAGATGGTGATCGAGAGGCTTCGCTCCCAGAAGAGGACTCTCAGGGCCAAGATCGATTCCTTGACCACTACTATTGAGGAGAACAGGACCGCGATGGAGAACGCAGGTCTTACCTTCGTCGAGGAGGAGATTGATGCTGATGAGTAGAGTTGACTACTTGTTTATCTTTTATTATCATACTTGTTATTTGTGAACTTGTTATTGGACCATCCGACATGTGGATGGCTTGCCACTTGTGTGTTTTACTTCATGAACTTATTATCTGGTTGTTGAACTTTTATTCTTGTGTTGCTTGCTATGTGTTTGCTTGTGATGTAATGTGCATAAAACATCTATGGGTATCTCATTCTTATCTCTATTTGAACAAACCACATATGCCTCCCCGTCGCGCAAACCCCAACCCCAACAACATCACTCCAGAAATGCAACAGATGATGAATGCTCAAACACAGCTTATGCAGATGATGACAACATTCATCCAAAACCAGAATAACAACAACAACCCTCCGGGCTTTGATATGCTCACCAGATTTCTGCGTTTGAGGCCAGCTAAGTTCTCGGGGACGACTGATCCCATGGTGGCCAATGATTGGCTACGTTTTGTGAACAAAGACTTAGTGACCGTGGGCTGCACGGATGCGGAAAAGGTCAGGTTCGCAGCACATCTGCTGGAAGGGCCAGCCGCCACTTGGTGGGACAACTTCCAAATCACCACTCCTATAAATGAGGTGACTTGGGCTATCTTTGAAGATGGCTTTCGCACTTCTCATATCTCATCAGGAATAATGAGCCTGAAAAAGAAGGAGTTCCACAACCTGAAGCAGCGCCACCGCAGCGTGGCTGAATACATAGAAGAGTTCAACAATCTGGCGCGTTATGCACCGGATGAGGTTGACACAGATGCCAAAAGGAAGGAGAAATTTCTGGAAGGCTTGAATGATGAGCTGAATCTGCAGCTGGCTGTGGCATATGTTCCCACTTATCAGTCGCTCTGTGACAAGGCTGCTATATTGGAGAACAAAATGAAGCAAGTCGAGAGTAGAAAGAGAAAGCACTCCGACAAGCACAGCTCGGGATCGTCTCACAAACGATCTCACTATGATGACAGTGGAAGCTCAGGATCCCATAAGCATGGGAAATTCAACAAGCACCACAACCACAACCGTCATGACAACAAGCATCACCGCAGTCATGACAATGACAAGTACAAGAACCACAAGAGTGGACATAAGAGCCACCACAGTGGGAATGGTAGTGGAAGTGGAAGTCAGCCTGCTAAAAGGGACATCAGTCAGGTTGAATGCTTCAAATGCAAGAAGATGGGACACTATGCAAATGAGTTCCCCTAAAAGAAAGTTGAAGGACCTGTCAAGCCCAATCCTTTCCAGAAAGGTCAGGTGAACCACATTAATGTGGAAGAGGTCTATGAGGAGCCTGACTCTGTTGCTGGTAAGTTCAGACTCAATTCCATTCCAGCATTTGTACTCTTTGATACCGGTGCATCTCATTCATTCATATCAAGAGCATTTGTTGAAAGAAATGAACTGCCGGTAGAAACTATTGGGTGTCCTATAAAAGTAAGTTCTCCTGGTGGAGAAATGATAGTGAATTCAGGATGCCATGACCTAGTCATAGAATTTGGGAAGTATAAGTTTCCCGTTAACTTGATTATATTAAACTCCCAATGTTTGGATGTCATTCTGGGAATGGACTGGATGACTAAGTACAACGGAGTGATAGATTGTGCCAGCCATACTGTCTCACTCACCACTCTGGAAAATAAAAGGATCAGATTTAAGACCAGCTTTGGAGCAAAGAGGAGTATGCTTAATTCTATTAAGGGGGTTAGCATGGACAGTGTGCCAATTGTGTGTGAGTATCCGGATATGTTCCCGGAATAATTACCAGGAATGCCACCAGATAGAGATGTGGAGTTTCTGATAGATTTGGTACCAGGTTCTGGACCAATAGCAAAGAGACCATACAAAATGTCAGTTGATGAACTGAAGGAGCTCAAGAAGCAACTAGGAGAACAGTTGCAGAAAGGATTTATTCAACCAAGTTCTTCATCTTAGGGAGCCCCAGTCTTGTTTGTGGAGAAGAAGGATAGAAGCCAAAGGTTATGCATAGATTACTGTTCACTCAACGAGGTAACTATCAAGAACAAATATCCCTTGCCTAGAATCAATGACTTGTTTGATCAACTAGAAGGAGCATGTGTATTCTCAAAGATTGATCTCCGGTCAGGCTATTTTCAACTTAAGATAAGAGAGAAAGACATACCTAAAACAGTATTCACCACAAGGTATGGATTGTATGAGTATACCGTGATGCCTTTTGGCTTAACCAATGCTCCAGCATACTTCATGAATATGATGAACAAGGTGTTCATGGAATTTCTTGACAAGTTCGTTGTCGTTTTCATCGATGACATCTTAGTTTATTCCAAGAGCAAGGAAGAGCATGAAGGACACTTGCGTTTGATACTTGAAAAGTTAAGAGAGCATAAACTTTATGCCAAATTCAGCAAGTGTGAGTTTTGGTTAGAGGAAGTTGGTTTTCTTGGTCATGTTATGACAAAGGATGGTGTGGCAGTTGATCCTGCTAAAGTTTCAGCTGTGACTAAATGGGAATCTCCCAAGAACGTGAAAGAGATACGCAGTTTCCTTGGCTTAGCAGGTTACTACAGAAGGTTCATTGAAAATTTCTCAAAGGTTGCTAAGCCAATGACTGAATTGTTAAATAAGGACAAGAAATTTGCTTGGTCTGAAGGTTGTGAAGTCAGCTTCCAAAAATTGAAGAAGAGACTTGTAACAGCACCGGTTCTATGTCTGCCAGATTTGGAAAATGATTTCCAAGTATATTGTGATGCGTCTCATCAAGGTTTGGGTGCCGTACTTATGCAAGACGGTAAGGTTGTGGCCTATGCCTCGAGACAACTCAAAACTCATGAAGTAAACTATCCTACTCATGATTTAGAGTTATCCTCTGTCGTCCACGCACTCAAAACATGGAGACATTACCTTTTGGGAAAGCGTTGTGAAGTGTTCACGGACCACAAAAGTTTGAAGTATATCTTCACCCAAAAGGAAATCAATATGAGACAAAGAAGATGGTTAGAGCTTATCAAGGATTATGACTTGAGTTTGCAATACCACCCCGGTAAAGCAAATGTTGTAGCAGATGCTCTAAGTCGTAAGGTGTTTGTAAATGGCCTTACCAAAGGAGAATTGCCAGATGATTTGTGTACTCAATTCAAAGAACTCAGATTGGAGATTGTGCCTGAAGGACATCTTATGTCTTTGGATGCTCAACCCACTTTGTTGGACAAGATCCGAGAAGCTCAGAAGACCGATAAGGAAATTGAAAGGATTAAGGAAAATATTGGCCAAGGGAGAGCTAAAAATTTCCATGAAGACGAACAGGGTACATTATGGCATGGGAAACGTATCTGTGTTCCACAAGATCCGGAGTTGCGGAAACTGATTTTGCAAGAAGCACACAACTCTCCGTATTCTATTCATCCGGGTAACACCAAAATGTACGTGGACATGAAGGAAATATTTTGGTGGAACAATCTCAAGAGAGACATCGCCGAACATATTGCTTTGTGTGACGTGTGTAGTAGAGTAAAGGCGGAGCATCAAAAACCAACAGGTTTGCTTCAACCACTACCAATTCCTGATTGGAAATGGGACAAGATTGGTATGGATTTCATTACCGGATTACCAAGGACCAGATCAGGATATGACTCCATATGGGTAGTAGTGGATCGCCTAACTAAAGTGGCACATTTCATACCCGTGAAGACAACTTATACAAGTGCCAAGTTAGCCAAAATCTACATGAGTAGAATTGTATGCCTTCACGGTGTGCCTAAGAGTATTGTGTCCGATAGGGGAACCCAATTCACTTCCCATTTTTGGAGACAGCTACATGAGTCATTGGGAACGAGGTTGGAATTCAGTACTGCTTTTCATCCTCAAACTGATGGACAAACAGAAAGGACTAATCAAATTCTGGAAGACATGTTGAGGGCATGTGCCCTAGACTATGGAGCAAGTTGGGATGAAAGTCTGCCTTACGCAGAATTTTCTTATAATAACAGCTATGAAGCCAGCATTGAGATGGCACCGTTTGAGTTTCTCTATGGAAGAAAATGTACCACCCCATTGTTATGGAATGGTGTGGGAGAAAGAAGTTTATTCGGGCCAGATCTTATCAAATAAGCCGAAGAGAAGGTCAAATTGGTTAAGGACAGATTGAAGATAGCACAGTCCCGACAGAAAAGCTACGCAGATCCTAAGCGTAAAGAGGTCACCTACGAAGTTGGTGATAGAGCCTATCTTAGAGTATCACCACTTCGTGGAGTGAAAAGATTCGGAGTCAAAGGAAAGTTGGCACCAAGATATGTTGGGCCATTCAAGATTCTGAGTCGCAAAGGAGAAGTTGCTTATGAAATTGAACTGCCAGCATCTCTATCAGTAGTCCATAATGTATTTCATGTGAGTCAGCTTAAGAAATGTCACCCAGAAATGGAAGAATATTCTTTGAAGGATACCATACCTTTGGAAGAAGTTCAACTAGAAAGTGATCTCACTTATGAAGAAAAGCCTATCAAGATTCTTGAGACTGCAGAAAGAGTCACGAGAACAAAGACTAACAAGTTTTGCAAAGTGCAATGGAATCATCATTCCGAAGAGGAAGCAACATGGGAAAGAAAAGATCATCTTCGGAAAGACCACCCTCACCTATTTGCTAGCCAATCCGAATCTCGAGGGCAAGATTCACCTTAAGGGGGTTAGATTTGTAACATCCCTAAAATCATAATTTCAATGTTTGCATATCATTCATGCATGCATATAGATTTGAGAACAATTTCAAACTCATTTTAGAAAACAGTAGCACAAAGTGCTATGATTTTATGTGAGAAGATTCAAATCAAATGGCCATCCCCATTTGAGAAGTTTGATTGATTTTAAACCTAGCTTGTTTGCCTTTCTTATAGAAAGGATTGAGTGTGGTTTTGGACCAAGATTTACAAATTGGAAATGTTTCAAAAACCATTTCTCAAATTTTGCAAACCAAGTGCCAAGCCTCTGGTATTTTGATCCCCAAGCTTGACCAAGCCTTTGCAAAGCAACCACATGATCTTATGCCTATATTTGAGACTACTGCTCACTGCAAAAATCTCAAGAAAATTTGAATTCAAATGGAACTAGAATTCATTTGAAAATCAATTCAGAAAAATCGAATCAGAAAAAGAAAAGAAGCAAACAAATAGAAAAGGCCGAGCGCTGCCATTCCAGCCCAGCTTCAGAACAGGCCCAGCTAGCCCACCCGGGCCATTTCTTTCTCTCTCGCACGCGCCAGCGCACCCACACAGCCGCTGACCGCCAGACCCCACCTCCCCTTCGCGCGCTTCGCTGACGAGCGGGCCCTCTCCACGTCGCCGTCGTCTTCCCCAAATCGCGCCCGCGACCACGTCGCCGCTGTAGTGAAGCCGGTAATGGCGCGACGTAATTGGCCTTAATGCCGCAGGCGTTTCCTGTCGCGCCTGGGCCTATTTAAGCCCCTCTGCACCGCGAGCTTTTCCCCCCACTCTCCTCGCTCACTCCGCTACCAGGCTACGCGCATTAGCTCTCGAAGCCCCGCTGTACCGACGACTCCGGCGATCGATTCCGGTGAGCCTCGATCGCCCCCCTCTCTCTGATTCAAACGAGGATGCTCAGCATGACCTTGTGCACCTGCTGACACCTTTCCTTTGCCTGCTCGTGACCCAGGTTGTCGTCTCCGTCCACGACCGAAACCACCTGCGCCGCCGCCTGACTCCGGCGACCAATTAAGGTAAAAGCCGAGCGCCCCTTGCCCCCTCCTTCACGCGAGTTTGTTCGCCTGCGTCTTGCGCAACTTCTGATGCCTCTGGTTCGTACTAGGGCGACGCCAAACCTCGGCAAGGACCACGACTGCAAGCTACCGACGCCGCCCGTTACTCCGACGAGTTCTTGAGACCGTGCCAGCGCGCCCCTTCGCAAACCAACACCACGTCGAGCTTCAGCACGCCACTGCGGTTCTGGTAAGCCACTTACCCCTCTCGCGCGCGACCTAGAACGCTAGCACCGCCGCTGACTGAGCGATCCGCCGCTCGCTGACGCCGCGCGCCGCCAGGACATGGTCGCATGCTCGAGTGCCGTTGGATCTGGATCCAACGCTTACGATAGAATCACTAATCGAACCGTTATGCTAGATCTGGACCGCGCGTTTTAATTAGATCCTACGGCTCACAAGCGTGATCCGGAACGAATCGGTATCGGCCAATAGAATTAAGACGCGTGGCTAGGGTTTGAATCAAAAACAGAATTCAAATCAGATTTAGATCCAATTTTCAAATGGCTATAACTTTTGACTCCCACGTTAGATTTTTGCAAATTTTATACCGTAGGAATCAGTGAATCAAGGCCTTTCTGAATCTGCAATGTGTTTAACAAATAGTATCTGTTAAAATGACTTTGTAAGCAGAAACATGTTTAGGTCCATTTTGAGTATAGTTTTTGTTTAGCAATTGGTTTTAGGGCTAATTAAGTTTAGTTAGCAAACTTTAGGACTTGTTATGTTTCTGTATCATGCACTTGCTTGGTAGAGTTTTCAAAATCATCACTTAGTAATTTCTTGCATGCATGCATTCATATTTTTGATTGTATATTAATTGAGTGTAATGGTATGCTACAAATTTTTGTGTAGATTTTGCTAGTCACTGTGATTGTGAAGAGTGCTACTCTCGCCATTACCAAGGCAAGTGATACTTCATGATATTTCCACCCTTTATTTTGAATAAGCATTAGAATTATTTTTGCTAAGTGTTGCATGCTACTTTTGCCAAATGCTATGTTGGGAAATCCTATGTAGCGTAGAATTGTAGAATTGCTAGGGAATTTTCCTAAGTTAAGTTACTATGCCATGCTTAGCCTAGCTAGTAGAAAACAAGGGTTGGTAAAGTATGTACATGCTATGGTGAAATAATTCTAAGTCCTTTGGGACTCATGCTTTTCTTAATAAAACAACTAAGTCAATGAACTTTCTGGGTGGAATGGGACTTGAATGGTGGTTTTTGGTTGAGTGGTTACACATGGCCATGGATTTGGCTTGTGTATCTCACTTGTGGTATGCCACCCAGGCACAAAGGGATTTGGAGGCCAAGTGTTGAGAAAGCTTACAGTGCAACCACTTGGCAATATGGGCTCTGCCTTGATCATATAGGTTGCTAGAACTTAGTCATTTGGACAGTTGGTGGTAGTGGGATGATAGGTTGGAACGCGTCCATTTGACTAAGGAAAGGCTTTTGAAAGGTCCTGTCTTGGGAAACCAAGTCTGGTGGGGAAAGTGCACAACCTCTGCAGATGGAAAATCTAAGTACTTAGCCAAGTCCATGGTAATGGACAATTTGAGCATCAAGACATGGAAGCTACAAGAATCTCATCACTCCAACTTCTAAGTAAAACTTGTGGGTGAACAAGGGTGAGGGACCCCAATGTCTATTGGTGGTTTCTTGGGAAAGTTTTTGACAAAGAAAAACTTAGTGATTTCAACTAATAGGGAAAACCTATTTTCAAGCAAAGAAAGCCAAGCTACGCTTAGCCAAAATGCATATAGTAATATAGTCCACTTAAAAATTTACTAAGGTATCACTTGCCAATACTATTCCAAAGTATTGACCCACTGTGGCTGTAACTTGTGATGTTGCAGGTTACTCCGATGATGATTAGGAGTCATGAGTCTACACTCAACATGCTTGCCTGTGGCACATGAAGATGAAGACTTGTGTTTATTTACTTATTCCAAAACTCTTGTATTAGGCCTGTGGCCATGAGTTGTAAAAGACTATGTTTTATCTCTGGAATGGATGTAATAAATGACCTTTGTATCTGTGTACTTCATCTTAAACTGTGGATGCTAGCAATGATCCAGGGACTAGCATTGCAATCACAGGGATCCTTTTCCTTTACAAAGGAGGGGTCTTACACTGGATGATTCTAAATCACAATATGGATACGTATTTATTTTGAATGGTGCAGCAGTTAGCTGGAGGAGTGCAAAGCAAAGCGTTGTGGCGAGATCTTCAACTGAATCGGAATACATGGCTGCTTCGGAGGCTTCACAAGAAGCGATATGGATGAAAGACTTCATTACAGAGCTGGGTGTGGTTCCTAGTGCGCTGGACCCAATGTCTATCTACTGTGATAACATGGGCGCCATAGCCAATGCACAAGAACCAAGGGCACACAAGAAGCTGGCGCATATCAAGCTACGTTTTCACGCTATTCGAGAACATATCCAAGATGGAGATATAAAGATTTGCAAAGTACACACAGATCTGAATGTGGCGGATCCGTTGACTTAACCTCTCCCGAGGGCAAAACATGACCATCACCAAACTGCCATGGGTGTTTGGTATATTACCATGTAATCTAGATTAGATGACTCTAGTGCAAGTGGGAGACTGTTGGAGATATGCCCTAGAGGCAATAATAAATATAGTTATTATTATATCTTTGTGTTTATGATAAATGTTTACATTCATGCTATAATAGTATTAACAAGGAAACATTAATACTTGTGTGATTTGTAAACTTAATTTGAAGTCCCTAGTAAAGCCTCTATATAATACTAGCTTGTTGGTTAATAGATGATTGTGGTTTCCCTATCATGAACATTGAGATGTTATTAACAAACAAGATCATATCGTTAGGAGAATGATATGGTGGACATACTCCTATAGATAAGCGTAGCATAAAGATCAAGTCATTTTAATAGTTCAATTGCTATATGCTTTCTGATACATAGTAATCTAATTCCTTCGACCATGAGATCATGCATATCACCTTTACCGGATGGATGCTTTGATGACATCAAACACCACACCGTGACTGGGTGGCTATAAAGGTGGCATTAAGTGTTCGGAAAGTATTGGTTGAAACACATGGATCAAGAATGGGATTTGTCCATCCATATGACGGATAGATATACTCTGGGCCCTCTCGGTGAAATGTCATCCAATTAGCTTGAAAGCATGTGACTGGCTCACAAGGGATCACATATCACGGGAACGAGAAAAGAGTACTTATCGGTAACGAGGTTGAACTAGGTATGCAGAGATACCGACGATCATAACCTCGGATAAGTAAACTATCATGAGACAAAAGGAAATTGATATCGTATGTAAGTGGTTCATTCGATCGAAAAGTAATCGTAGAAATATGTGGGAGCCATATGAATTTCCAGATTCCTCTATTGGTTATTGTTCGGAGAAGTGTCTCGATCATGTCCGCATAATTCACGAACCGTAGGAAGACACACTTAAGGATTCGACGTTGTTTGAGTAGTTATGGAATGATGAGAAAGAGACCGAATGTTGTTCGGAGTCTCAAATGGGATTCGGGATATCACGAGGAGATCCGGAATGGTCCGGAGAATAAGATTCATATAAGGAAAGTCTTGTTTCGGAGATGGAGAATGGTTCCGGTGTTTTCATCGGGAATGTTCTAGAAGGTTCTGGAATGTCCGGTACTCCGGGGGGGAAGGGTACATGAATGTGTTATATCAAGTTGATATGATTGCATCATGTACTCAGTGTCATCGCTGTTCAAAATAGAGGGTTTATTCAAATCCTAGTTTGAAAAGTCAAACGGCTAGTTTGAAAGTCAAACGGCTAGTTTGAAAGTCAAACGGCAAGTTTTGGAAAGAGGAGGAGTGGGAAACCGAGTTGGGGAGGGTTTCCCTCCTCCAACCGGCGGCGCACCACCCAAGCCGAGTTGGGGAGGGACTCCCCTCCCTCCCCTTGGCCGGCCGGCCCCTCCACCTATATAAGGAGGGGCAGGGCTCCCTCCTAGGAACACACAAGTCCCTTGCCCCGAAAACCCTAACCCTAGCCGCCGCCGCCTTCCAAGCCGCCGCCGCCTAGGGATCTCCTTGCCGCCGACTTGGGCACCACCAAGCCCTAGCCGCCGGCTCTAGCACCTCTTCCTCGGCGTGTCTAAACCCTAGATCGTCGAGGGATTTCTCATAGCCCACCATACTCGCTCCGGCTTAAGGCGAAGCCCTGCGAGATCTCCCCTCTACTTCCGGTACCACGCCGTTGTGCTGCCAGAATCGCGAGGAGAGTGCTACAACCTCCGCTGCCTGCTGGAACAAGGGAGAGGAAGGTCTTCGTCGAGTACCGAACGTGTGACCGACTGCGGGAGCGCTGCCGGAACGCAGCGCCGGAAGGATCGTCTACGCGATCTTGAGATCGGGAAGAGTACGACTACATCACCCACGAGAATCCGCTCTCGTTAAACACTTTGGAATCTTCGAGGGTGAGTTATTCCATCAACTCGTTGCTACAATCTAGTAGATAGATCTTGTCTTGTTTGTTTGTATGCGGTAGAATTTTTTTGTTTTCCATGCTACGAAACCCTACAAAAAGATATTGAGTCGCTTCGGGTATAGCGACTGCAATTCTTCTCCAACGCCTTATGATCCGAGTGTGCTACTTCGAAAGAATCGAAGGACTGCTAAAGATCAATTGAGATATTCTCAAATTATTGGCTCGCTCATGTATTTAGCCAGCGCTACTAGACCTGACATCTCCTTTGGTGTAAGCAAACTGAGTCGATTTGTGTCAAATCCTGGAGATGATCATTGGCATGCTCTTGAAAGAGTTTTGCGCTATTTGAAAGGCACTGCGAGTTATGGTATTCACTATAATGGGTATCCTCGGGTACTTGAGGGTTATAGTGATTCAAATTGGATATCTGATGCTGATGAGATTAAGGCCATGAGTGGTTATTTGTTTACACTTGGTGGTGGCACTGTTTCCTGGAAGTCTTGCAAGCAGACCATCTTAACGAGGTCAACAATGGAAGCAGAACTCACAGCATTAGACACAGCCACTGTTGAAGCAGAGTGGCTTCGTGAGCTCTTGATGGACTTACCTGTGGTTGAAAAACCAATACCCGCCATACCGATGAACTGTGATAATCAAAATGTGACCGTCAAAGTAAATAGTTCTAAGGATAATATGAAGTCATCAAGGCATGTGAAGAGGAGATTGAAATCTGTCAGGAAACTGAGAAACTCCGGAGTTATTGCGTTGGATTATATCCAATCATCTAAAAACCTGGCAGATCCCTTCACAAAGGGTCTATCACGCAATGTGATAGATAATGCATCGAGGGAGATGGGTTTGAGACCCATGTTATGAGTGGATCCCAGTGGCAACCCACTCTATGTGATCGAAGATCCCGTGAATTAGAGCTGGGAGACAAGCTGTTCGTCAGCTGAGAGGAGAGTATCCCCATATTATATTTACATCTCCATAAAGATGCAATACTCTCTTAATCTGCATGGCAGGTTGATATTTATCTTAATGTGTTCCAAGTGGCTTTTTATAAGCGGAGATGTTGTCCTGCAGAACATCTCTTGAGGAATACACCTATGTGAGTCTGACTGTCAAACGTCGCAGTCCGTGAGAGTTGGGTGCTCTCTAATAAACTCATGAAAGGCCCTGGAGTATGACGCATAAGCTCCAAACCGCGGGGAAGCCGACGGTAGCCCTGTACCGGTCTAGATTTTATGTGAAACTAGCGCGCAAAAAACTCGTAGTTTAAGGCATAGTCCACTATTCAAGTTGCAAGCTAGTGTAACATGAAGTTTAACGTGGAAGTTCAACTTAACAGTCTCCACTACACACCGTTATATAAAACAATGTTCTAAAAGAAAAGTGATGTGATGTGCCAATAAGACTTTGTGGGGGATTGTTGGAATTTGGTGTATATTGGGCTGTTGGCCCATTAGACAAATTCTGAAATTCTCTTTGGACCACTTGTATATGGCAGCATATGGCTGTGCTAGTGGTGCTAAAGTTTAGTCCCACATTGCTAGTTGAAGGGGAGTTGGACCACCTTATATAGTAGAGTGTTGCACCACTCACTAAGGCGTGACAAGGAGAGTAGCCCTCGCGCACTCCTCCTCCGACGCCGCCCGCCTCGCCACGCGACGCGACGTGCGCGCGCCGCGGGTTGCGGGTTGCGGGTTGCGGGAATCTCGCCGAGCCGAGCCTTATTTTGCTGGTTGGGAAAACTGATTATGAGTCATTAACGGACGTGTTAATTACAGCCGTTTCCAGTTTTTATGGACGTGACTGTTACCGACTCGGACGTATATAAGCGTCCAGGCTAAACCTAATCGGCATCGAATCAATCCACACACGCGCCTACCTCCAGAACCTTGCGCCGCCGCTTTCGTCTTCTCCATCCCGGCTTGCGGCGTGCACCGCAGATCGGGACAGTAGGCCTCCGGAACCCCGCCTCTCGTGAACATGTACGGGTGAGGGGTGATCAGGTTTTTGGGGAGCGCTCAAGCGCGACTACTGGCAACCACGTCGTCGTCCGACGGCGAGTTCCCGAACGACGACTTCTTCCCGGACGTCAGCGATCTCTTCGACAACCACAACATGGGCGACGCTGCTGCGACCGCTATTCAGCCTACACTGTACGTGATAGTCAACTGTCTTTTTCAGATTATGCTAGAGTTCTTTATTCTAGCGTTTGGTGTAGATGTGATAGGTTTATCTCCTATAGATGTAATCTGTTCATCTACTTTGTTGATCTGCATGATTGGTTTTACTACTGTTTGTATGCTCATGATTTATCAGTTTATTATTCGGATTAAATCATATAGATTATTGCTAATATTTACAACATATGGCTCTGGCCTCCCGACTTCTAGTCCTTACTGCCTATTTATCTCTTGACTTGCATACACATTGTCATCAAAGGAAATTATAATGTTTTCCACAGAGTGCATGCCTTACTTCCAACGTCTGTACCAGTTGAGATGATCTCAAGGTTAATAATGTAGAGTATGTAAAGTTGGAAGTGTATGTCTTTTGATAGAAGAAGGTACATAATTTGATCTTTATAAGGTCAATTGAAATATTAGAACTGATCGATGTTTTGTAACGGTGAATAAATTAGAACAACCATATTTTTTCTTTACAAAAATAACATAAGCCAATTTAAATACAAAACTTAAAATTGAATGTATTCCATTATAATGTAACTGGAGTCACACTCCATATTATTTTGTTACAAATATTCGGGCAAGCCTCGCTCAACTTCTTTGGAACTAGAATGAGTTGCAAACATTTGCGCCAGAAAATAGAGAACATTGCTTTATTTTTATTTTTTGATGTTTTTTAACCTGATTATGACAGTCTGTTCTTGGCCATACGTCTTGGTGGGTTGAGGATTTTTTTTTACGATAAAGAGTACATACTATATTTTTATTTGAATTCAATAATATTCTTACTTATTTATTGTTGTTTACTTAAATAGTTGTTTGTAATTTCAAAAAATAAAAACATGTGACATGATGATATAAGAGTTAATAAGATTAATATTATAGTATTGACTTCGCAGAAACTGATTCTGAAGGAACGGATAAGTTAAACGTGCTAAAGGTAGAGTAGTGAGGATGGGTGACCGACTTACCGAGAAGTTTGACTAAGACTACAATTTAATAAAAAATTAAGTATAATTAGTGTTCAAAATGTTTCATGTGAGAGATTAACGAGTCAAAGAATTCAAATATTAAAAAATTTAAAATTTGATTTTTTTGAAATTATTTTTACAACCGGCCATTAGGCTATGCCGACAGGGCTACGCCGACGGCTGCCCTCGGCGTAGCCTATGCCGATGGATTTTGGATATGCCGACGACCTTCGTGGCTGCGCTGATGAGAACCTTTGCCAAGGGAGCTACGCCGATGGTGGCCCTTGGCGTAGGCTAGACGACCGTATGGCCTATGTCGAGGGCTTTTGGCGGTCGGCGCACATCCTGTAGTGATAGTATACAGAGGTTGTATTTACTCAAGACTACACGAGAGTTTGTATTTACTCAGGACTTGTTTTCCGTATCCATATCTGTACCTTGTAATACTCGCACGCATCGTGCACATATAAAAAACGATATATCCATGGCCTCGGTAGTTATCCGAGTAGACCCGTGACTGTTGAGAGGCAAGAGGTCTTGTTGCACGACCGCCATGATATATAGTGACGGTGCACCTATAGTTCGTTGATGCTGACTATGGGTTGACGGCAGCTAGCTGCGTATGACCTACATTACACCTACTCACTCCAACTTTTGCGTCAATAACTAATTTCAACTAATCGATTGGTAATGCAAGCTTGGGAGAGATCAGACAAGAGACGTTCATAAAATAATCTAACAATACACTAGAATAAGCAGCTTGGACAAGGGACGCACAACTGGCAGCTTGAGAGTCCAATTAATGTGGAACAACTCGTGAGCCAGGTTCGCAGATTTGTCATCCTTTCCATGTATTATTACTAAGTGCGTCCACAAAAGATTTGGCAAGAAAGTAACCACACGCAGCCGCCCGCTGCCTCCTCTCTCAAACCTAGCCACCACACTCCACCTTCGCCTCCTCCGTATATAGTCGGCGTAACAACCACATTTTGTCCATGGTGCATGTAGTGTTTTCGGCGAGCTCTACTATACGTAAATGAAAGAAGAAATTGCTCGTGCCAATGACGGGTTATGTAGGCATAACGAGCTCGCTAAACCTGGTGGCATTTTTCCAACTGGGTGAGAGTCTGTAATCTGTGCGAGAGCTCATAAAAACTCTTTATTAATTGTGTGCAACTATGTGCTAGCGGCGAAGGTCTCACTACAGGAAAGAACGAAGGTGCCGACGGCCGGCCGGCTACGCCGACGGCCAAATATCGGGACCGTCGGCGTAGCTACCTTCCCTGGCCAGCTGACCAGCCTGTCCGTCGGCGTAGGTGACGGTGCCGAGGATAGCCGTCGGTGTAGTACAGAGGGCTGTGCCGACGGTGGTCCTCGGCATAGGTACAGCCCTCAGCGTAGTCCTAGTTTAAACATGGCGATGGAAACGGCGTTAGGCAGACAGGCTGTGCCGTCGGCACAGCTCTTTGAAATTTTTTGTTTGGTATGTGCCGACGGCTTAGCCGTCGGCGTAGGCCTCCAGATTTTTCCCTTTTATCTCATTATTTTTTGAAAAATCATAACTAAATCATTCTAATTCAAAAAAATACATATAATATATCAAAATTTGTAGAAAAATAAGACCTATCTATCTACACTCAAATATTACACATTTATAAAAAAAACAAGTCAAACATAAAACATTATATATAGTTTAAAACGAGCATTATAAATTCAAAAACGATCCAAACAACGTGAAACCTTCGCGAGGTGTCATACTATGTGACATAGTTAGAATAAAAATATCAAACTTGGTATATTGATTATGTCTCAAAAAAACCTTTACAAAATGATCTATCTCGTTCGAGGTTTCTTGGCTTTCGGGTCAAATGACCAAAGTTATGGCTAAAATGAAGGCATAGTTTGTGATAATGTGTCCATATTATGTATAAGTATGCATCATGGGATGGCGAACAATGTTTCAGGAGGAAGTTTTCCTTTTCGTCGCACCAAAAAGCCGTTTTCCATTTTCCGAGTGCAAAAAACTAACGGTTTTGTGAAGCAACCACCAAATGGATAATTCAAAATACTACCGTCACATTTTTCAAAAATACTAGACCACCTTACATGAATAATGTCATAACAGGGGGATCTCAAACATTTCCGTCTATCCCTGGTGAAAAAGACAAATTCCTGCAGAATCAGTAGGAAGTGAGTCAGATATAAACTACAGGTAAATGATCGGATGTTTATGATTTTTTACAAAAAATATTTTTAGGTTCAAAATATGTTGTTTCATCATAGATCCACTTCAAGTTTAGCGAGTCTCGGCCCCGAGTTAAGAATCTTCATGCCCGTCCTTTGACAAAGTTTAACGATAGTTTAAAACGGGCATTATAAATTCAAAAACGATCCAAACAACATGAAACCTTCATGTGGTGTCATATTATGTGATATAGTTAGAAGGAAAAATATCAAACTTGGTATATTGATTATGTCTCAAAAAACCTTCACAAAATGACCTATCTCGTTCGAGGTTTCTTGACTTTCGGGTCAAATGATCAATGTTATGGCTAGAATGAAGGCATAGTTTGTGATAATGTGTCCATATTATGCATAAGTATGCATCATGGGATGGCCAACAATGTTTCAGGAGAAAGTTTTCCTTTTCATCGCACCAAAAAGCCGTTTTCCATTTACCGAGTGCAAAAAATGGACGGTTTTGTGAAGCAATTACCAAATGGCTAATTCAAAATGCTACCGTCACATTTTTCAAAAATATTAGAACACCTTACATGGATAATTTCATAACACGGGTATCTTAAACATTTCCGTCTATCCCTGATGAAAAAGACAAATTCCTGCCGAATCGGTAGGAAGTGGGTCAGATATGAACTACAGGTACATGATCGGATGCTCATGATTTTTTACAAAAATCATTTTTAGGTTCAAAATATGTTGTTTCATCATAGATCCACTTCAAGTTTAGCGAGTCTCAGCCCCGAGCTAAGAATCTTCATTTCCGCCCTTCGACAAAGTTTAACGATGGTTTAAGACGGGCATCATAAATTCAAAAACTATCCAAACAACGTGAAACCTTCGCGTGGTGTCATATTATGTGACATAGTTAGAAGGAAAGATATCAAACTTGGTATATTGATTATGTCTCAAAAAACCTTCACAAAATGACCTATCTCGTTCGAGGTTTCTTGACTTTTGGGTCAAATGACCAATGTTATGGATAGAATGAATGCATAGTTTGTGATAATGTGTCCATATTATGCATAAGTGCGTATCATGAGATGGCGAACAATGATTCAGGAGGAACTTTTCCTTTTTGTCGCACCAAAAAGCCGTTTCTCATTTTCCGAGTGCAAAAAACGGACGGTTTTGTGAAGCAACCACTAAATGGCTAATTCAAAATACTACCGTCACATTTTTCAAAAATACTAGACCAACTTACATGGATAATTTCATAACACGGGAATCTCAAACATTTCCGTCTATCCCTGGTTAAAAAGAAAATTCCTGCCGAATCGGCAGAAAGTAGGTCAGATATGAACTACAGGTACATGATCGGATGCTCCTGATTTTTTACAAAAATAATTTTTAGGTTCAAAATATGTTGTGTCATCATAGATCCACTTCAATTTTAGCGAGTCTCAGCCCCGAGTTAAGAATCTTCATGTCCGTCCTTCGACAAAGTTTAACGATAGTTTAAAACGGGCATTATAAATTCAAAAATGATCCAAACAACGTGAAACCTTCGTGTGGTGTCATATTATGTGATATAGTTAGAAGAAAAATATCAAACTTGGTATATTGATTATGTCTCAAAAAACCCTTCACAAATGACCTATCTCGTTCGAGGTTTCTTTACTTTCGGGTCAAATGACCAATGTAATGGCTAGAATGAAGGCATAGTTTGTGATAATGTGTCCATATTATGCATAAGTATGCATCATGGGATGGCGAACAATGTTTCAGGAGGAAGTTTTCCTTTTCGTCGCACAAAAAAGCCGTTTTCCATTTACCGAGTGCAAAAAACGGACAGTTTTGTGAAGCAATTACCAAATGACTAATTCAAATACTACCGTCACATTATTAATTATGTGCAACTACAGTATGTGCTAGCGGCGAAGGTCTAACGGAGACAGCCATGGCAGAAATCTAGCGGGACCCAAGTAACTATTTCTGAAACCAAATGGTGACAAGTCATACGTTGTGACTGGAATCCCAAAGGGTGGTCCACATCTCAAGTGCCACTAATTGGTGAATAATGCTTGCATAGGGCTTCCTCGTCATCATCAATAAATAAAATTGGTAAGTATACCGGATCAAATAAAATTGTACTACTACTTTATATAATAACACAAGCTACATTTGTCCTATATCCCGTGTGGTGGGTACTAATGACAGCAGATCATTTGTCCATTGGTGGAGTTTAAACTTTGTAAGCCGGCACGTACGGAGCAGAGCACGGTCTCTCTCTATATATAGTATAAATAGGTACTCCCTTCAGACATAGCCTCTGGGAGCCTCTTCTTGCTGGGACTGATCGAGTTTGGATCCGCACTATCAGCGGCAACAGTTCGGAGCTGCCCATCCCGGTATGTATGCACTATCACTTATGATGCGTTGAGATGTTTGTCTGCATTATTAATCATATATACGTATAGTTTTTATAGGGTTTATATATAGGTGTTTGTCTTCTCCAAGCATTTACATATGCGCAGCAGTTTCCACAATTTTAGATTGTGCATAGCTACTGAAAATTCTTACCACCTTACCTTACTTGGTCCCCTCTTCGTACTATTGACAATTTATTTGAAGCTTCATAGAATCCACATCATTAAAATTAGGTGACTCAAACTCTACCACCTTAAGATGGCTTCACGCATCAAAATGAAGACTTTCCTGGGTAATTCGGAAGTGCAAAATTTAAATCCCAAACAAAAAACACTCTCCTAGGAATAAACAATCCAATTATATATGTATGTCCTAGCATATACTAACATGAAATTAAACTATTTGTAAATAGCAGCTAAGGATTGCTTGAATCTAAATACTCATGCGAACAGAAGAGTATCATGCATTGAACTCTACCACCTTAAGATGGCTTCACGCATCAAAAAATAAGACTTTCCTGGGTAATTCCAATAAGAAAATTTAAATCCCAAACAAAAAAATCTCCTAGCAATAACAATCCAATTATATATGTATGTCCTGGCATATACTAAAATGAAATTAAAGTATTTGTCAATGGCAGTTAAGGATTGCTTGAATAGAAGAGTATCATGCCGTGAGGTGTCATGAGGATAAATATTATGGATATTAGTTTTGCCCGTTTTCACGTGCACCATTCATAGTATGAAATTCATACACACATATATACACATATATTGTTAAGAGTTTAATGGTGCAAAAATATATCATGAACCATGTAAGAAATTATGGAGCATGATGGATACCAACTAATATGATTGGATAATACAACTTTATGCCATCTCAAGAAAAAATGACAAAACAGAAACTGCCGCCTCCCTATGGTGCTTTTTGTTCCATTTTTGGGTACATTGACACTTCTTTCTAAATTTCCGTATTTCATGAACTGATTTTTCACAACATTTTTTTCTCGATAAAAGGAGCTTTATTATTAAAAAGGTTTAACGATTACACCTGGTCGTGCATAACTAGGATGCACACAACTGCACAAAGTCCAAACTCAAAACAGAAAAGAAAGGAGAAATACAAGTAATTCCAAAGAAACTATAACCACCAAACTTATTGTATGAGATTCGTATAACTTATTTTTCTTTTACTCATACGAACTTGTGTAATGCTAGGAGATGCATGTCATATATATGAGTATGTAAGCGTGAGCTCAATTTGAGTAACCATTGTAGGTAGCGCAAGCAGGGATCAATGGCTACTAGAGGGATCGAGGACCTTCAAAATATCTTGCCAGTTCAGATATTGGTACTCTCGAACCTTGGACTGCGAGTGATCCTCTTCCTCTGTGCCGGGGCCCGTCGCAGGGAAACCTTCACCGGCGTGCCGGTGCGGTTGATATTCCTATGGCTAGCATATAATTTTGGTGACATTGTTGCTACATATACCCTCACCCGCCTTTCCTACTTTAGCACCGAGGGTACCCACCCGCTTGTCGCGTTATGGGCACCATTCCTCCTGCTGTACCTCGCCGGGCCGGACAACATCGCCGGCTACTCACTGCAAGACAACCAACTCTATCTTCGCAGCCTGCAAACATTCTTTTCCCAGGTCATCGCAGGAGGCTATTTCCTTTACAAGTATAGAGACAGCCGCGGACATTTCCTCCTGCTTGCCTCTGGACTGATGTACATTGTGGGTGTTGTCAAGTATGGGGAGAGGTGGCTTGCGCTGCAGAGAGGCAACCTGGGCAGCATACGTGATTCCATAATGAAGAAAAAACAAGCACCTGCCATGAATAATAGCCATGATCACCGGCAAGATGTGAAGTTGATGGAGATAGATGGCCATAATAAAACAGTACTGGACGAGGAATCCAGTGTGCGACGAGCTCACTCGTTGTTCTACATCTGCAAGTCTGGTATGGTTTATTATTCCGACGACGTAGCTCGCAGTTATAGTTTCATGGGAAAGATGGATCATGTGGAGTGGTGGACAATTGTAGAGATAGAGCTCTCGTTGATGTATGACATCTTATACACCAAAGCGGCTGTGATCCACACCTGGCATGGCTACACCATCCGTGTCATCTCGCCACTCGTCATCTTAACCTCACTGCTGCTGTTCCATTTCAGCGATGAACATGGTCACAGCAGAGAAGTCGACACTGCTACGACATACTTGTTGTTTGTCAGTGCTTTGTTCATGGAGCTGACTTCCCTGCTGAACACGGTTAGCTCATCCTGGATGTTTGCCTACCTAAGTACCACCAGAATCCCATGGCTTAGATACACATTTCTGTGTAGTGGGCGATGGCACCGGCTTCGTCGTTTGGTTGTATCTCTCCAATCTATTGCCACTTGTGGAATTAGCAGCAGGTCCGGAGCAAGGAGGTGGTCTGGCAACATGGGGCAGTACAACATGCTGCACTTCTGCACTCGCCCTAACACTCTCCTCACCAGACCTCTGCTTGGCTGGTTGGCCGACCTGTTAGGACTCGGAGAGTTGTGGAACAGGAAGCATTTCTCGGGGGCCATCAAAATGTCGGACTATAAGTTAATCCAGAAGCGTATTGAAGATCACGTTCACGACCGGCTGTACATGGAGGGGGGGTTAAACACACTGGGAATGATTGCTGATTCGTGGGGCATCAGAACACTAGTACGTCATAACCTTGATTATTACGAATTGAAAGAGACTCTTGGGGTTGAGTTCCAGGAGGCGATCATCATCTGGCACATAGGAACCGATTTTTTCCTCTCCATGTGCAACAGTGGCAATGCATCGGTGGGTCTTGTGAAAGCGATCAAGGCGCTGTCAAATTACATGATGTTTCTTCTTGTTGAACGCCCCTCCATGCTGCCAGGGATCGCCCAAAACAAGCTGTATGAACGGACATGTAATGCTCTTTATCCTGTGGTGATCCATTATAACCCAACAGGTATTTGTGCTAAGCTCAAGAGTTTGTTCGGCTGGCGCGACGAGCCAGGTCGCTATACTTCCATGGCCACCCGCAGTAGGACCGGTGCAGAAAATTTGTACAATAAGTATGTCGTCAACGAAAACTACACCTACGAGACTGTTCGACTCGATTATTCAGCTTTAGTTGCCAGGGAACTGCTGAAATACGAGGCCAAACATTGTAGCACTGCTAAGTCGTTGGAACTTTTACTTGACATGTGGACGGACATGCTAGTCTATGCTGCCAATAGAAGCTCGAGGAGGGACTTGGATGCAAAGAAGCTCAGCAGTGGTGGCGAGTTGACAACCATCGTGTGGCTACTGGTGGAACACTTCCACCAGGCTGCACTCGAGTACGACAGCAAGCAAGCTTCCACCAACAATTTGTAAAAGCTTCCTTCGTCCTGCTGTAGTGATGCAACTACAACATTTCCCCTCTGTATGCCGATATATATAATGCTCTTACTTTGGAGTTATATGAGATGCGACATAAAGATTCCAACAAAAACAAACTGTCAACAACTTCAATGAATTATATTTACTACATGTTACTATATTAGAAAGAATTACATATATACTATTTGTTTATTAAAATGTTTCTGGTCACTACCGGCCAGTAGCAGCACTGCTAATTAAGTGCTAACGAGTCAGAGCGGTGCCTCTTCGAACGCGGCAACGATCTACTGGCATTATCGAACGCCGGAGTCCAATCGAGCAACTCCTGCTTCTCTTTATGAGCAAAGAGGCCGGCGAAGGAGTAGAGACCTCTTTCTCAGCTGGCCAGCAACGTCGGAGGAAAATGACCGATAGATTGGCCGACGACGTCTCTACAATCTGTTGTCGATATGTGGGAAATGATACGGTGCCCCCGGGATGGATAACTACTTCCATCGTTTGGGTCGTCAACCTCCCTGCGGAACGGCCCAATCCCACCTCCCATGACATAAACGATGTTGCGAGGGAACCTCCCTCTCTGTTGGAAACGGTCAAACATACGCGTTGTGTTCTTTTTTTTAAAGAAGCATATATTAATATCACGATTATACCAATTACACCCGGCCTCTGTAATAAGACATTACCCTATTGAGATTAAGGATGCACACAGCAAAAAAAAAAGAATTATAAAAAAGAAAAGCCCCGCTACATCGGTAAGATCCTTAGTAGCAGCGACACTAACCCCACCAGAACAACACCAGAAGTCTAACATCTCCAATAGCGACGCCTTCAAAAAGAAAACAGAGCACAAAAACTGTCTTCGTCTGATCAAAAATCATAGGTTTTCACCCTGGAGAAAGTCCTCACTCACAAAACAATACCTTCAACAAGGTCATTGCCACGCACAACCAATTAAGGCCAGGCCTTGAATTTTCACCCTGCAAGTTAATACTATGAACTTCTACTGTGCTGCCGCCCCCACCTTCCAATGCTGTTGCTCCAATTCACGAATCACCAAGCCAATTCCTCATCGCCACCAGGACTCGACCCACCATAACTAGTCCACAAATCTTGGCTTCCATGACATTCTCCGCACACTGACTTCACCATGGAACTAAAGACATGTTCCACGATGGCAACAGACTACAGAGCTTCGCCTCGCTCCCTCTGAAACCAAACGGTCAAAAAAACACCAGTTGTGCCGACGACGAGGCGACGATGACGACCTGCACCGACGAGCGACGACACTGACGGCGAGATCCAGATCTGCCGCTTTTTTTTTGAATTTTGAAATTTGTATCCGTGGTGCAAATCACGTAGTGCGCCACGGTTATAATTTCATACGCGTGGCGCACCTGGACTACTTTCCGTGGCACACTGGCATGTGCGCCACGCCTATCTTGACATAACCGTGGCGCACCAGGCAGTGCGCCACGGCTAGGAGATAGCCGTAGCGCGAGGCTCGTGGTGCACACCTAGTGCGTCACAGATGCTGTTTACAGGTGCGCCACAAACGACCTATTTCCTAGTAGTGCATTTTCCATTCTTTGGACGCAAAAAACGAGGCGTTTTGTGAAGCAACCACCAAATGAAAGTTTTAAAATGCTACCACCCCATTTTTCAAAAAGCAACAACATTTTCATCAGTGCATACCCTAGTTAGCTTAGAAAACTAACACTGTGTTGCCTGTCAAAACTCACTGGCGGGCAGCGACGAGCAACACGAAGAGCCGGGAGGCTCCCAGAGCGGCTGGTGGGCCCTGGTCCCTCGGTCAACGGCCCGCAAATCTTCCGGCACGCACGCGTCCTGTATTGGTTCGAGGGCGTGCCACCTGACCTATACCTGGTCAGGAAGGTAATGGATTGTTCCGCTTGGTTTCCTGCATGGCAGACAAGTATACGTAAAATTCAAGCCGTGATCGGCTCCCAGGTTTCCCTGTAAATCGGCTTTCAGAGCCGATTAACCCCCATGGTTCTGCATCGGATCTATGATAACATGGGGTTTTGCTTAATTACTACAAGCCAAATCGATCTGTCTGGTGTTTTCACCACGCAACCGGAACGTCCCGCGCGTAGTTGAGCCTAGTAGATACGAAAAATAGTAGAAAACTAATCCTAGAGAAGGCCTAAAAACCAACATAACGTCAATTCCCGGAACATCCCCTCTAAGATCAATAAACCATACTTTACGTATTACCGGATCGTTCAACCCGTTTGTGAGGCCTAATCACGCAGATATTAAACTAAACCTTGATGAACAAGGGACGACTATAACAGATCGAATCGACTAAGCAGAAATCAAGCAAGATGCCACCTTCACACCCGGGAAAAAGGTGCAAAGACGGCGAGATAGCTAGAGGTAGCACAAACAAGCAATCGTAGTAAAAGTACCGATGCTAGCTCTAACAAATCTGTGGTAAAGGTGTTACTCGCCATCAACAAGGCTTCAGTACGAGTAACACCGGACAACGCATAAGTAAATACTGCCTAGATCGCAAGATGCGATCTAGGCAGCATGGCACTTACCCGAGAAAAAACCCTAGAAACAAGGGGTGGCGATGCGCCGAGATTGTGTTTGTTGTGAACGTGATTGTCCTCCTTTCTCGATAACCTTAGGTACATATTTATAGTCCGGAGACTCTCTACTTTTGAAGTAACTTTACAACTCTATCTTTACCTAAACTGAAACGGAACCTAAACTGAAACAAAACCTACTACGATACAAGATACACGGGCAATTCAGCCCAAATCTACGCACTAGGCCGATCCAACCACACGTTGAATATATGTATCTTCTAAGCCCATCTTGATCACGGCCCATCTCCTTCGTAGGCCAAAATATGGCGATAACACATGCCCCCCTGGTTTTGGCAATGATAATTCCAAAACCACTCTGTGTGTTTTTTCTTCTCCTGGGTTCTCTTTTTTTTCCTCCATCGGGTTACACGTACGTCAGAACGCGTGGCAGAACAGGATCGTCACGCTACCCCTTCATCATGATGCCCTGTCTTCTCAACTCCTCCGCAGTGCATGATTTGACGATTTTGGCAGCGCAATCTGGGAAACTGCTATGGCATTGAACCGTTTCTCCACTATTCCTCTTTATTTAAATCCGCCTGAACAGTTCACAGTTCCCATCTTCCTCCCGTAGCCAGAAAACCCTCTTTCTCCATCGGAAAAAACCCTCTTTCTTGCCATGGCCTCCTCTGCTTCCTCCGGTCTGTCCTCCCGCGCTTCCAATAGCCTCAGTGACCGCGAACCAACTCCGGAGCACCCGCCGACAGCGGCGTACAACACTCTCGCCCCACAATGGTGGGACGAGAGGGGTTGGGACTTTGCCGTCTGGTCAGAGGACGATGCGTCCCTGACAGACGGTGAAGAGAACCTTCAGTTCCTCGCCGACGGGGAGCTGGAGGCGGACAACAGCGACGACGCCATGTCCTGGGATGGCGTCGACTCCTCTGAAGAAGAGGAGGAAGAGGAGGAGGGGGAGGACATCTCCTCCGAGGAGTACCAGCCGGTGAAGTACTTCCGTGCTGGGTCCGAAGACGACGATGATGACGAGGACGAGGACGAGGAGGCCCCTACTGGCTTCCTCAGTAGCAGCAGCGAAGACGACGCTGGTAGCAGCGCCGAAGACAGCGAGGAGGACGGCGGCGGTAGCAGCGACGACGACCTCGGCTTCGATTAGGATTTAGTAGCAGTAGTAGGACCATCCTTTTGTAATCGACCATCCTTCTGTAATCGATTATCTTCAAATGAATGAGAATCCGTTCCCCAAATCTTTCTCTTGCTTGTTTGCCCCTAATCTCGTCAATAGCCAAAATAGGTCGTTGCCCAAAGAGTCGATGACACCGTATTGGCTCTCATCATACTACACGCAAATAGTCCAGCAAGTCAAATCGCAAAGAGCCGATAACCATCCATCGGCTTCTCCGAAAACCAGAACGTTGACATCGTACGGTTTCATTGCACGCCCATCCTCAACCTCATGAACGTTGGTGAAAATTAAATCTGGTCGTATCTTTAGGCATGTCAAACGGCCATCTCTTGGTTTGAAACGGTAACCTGCGACCCTTTTCAAACGAGCGATCCAAACTCCAATTTCCCATCGAAAAACGTGCCCCAAGCGAACAACTAGTGTCCAGCAAGGATGACGATAACAAAGCTGAAATCGCCGAGTCGGAACCTGTCTATGCTGACGCCTTCCACGCCCTCGAGGCATTCTTCAGTAGCTCGTACGTGCAGGCTGACATTTGTTTGCAACTTGTGTGAACCCCTAGAGTCGATGACCTCGCATCAGCTATATATATGGTTTTAATCGGCCGATTTTTGAAAATCGGCCCCCACATTTTTACCGTCCATCGTGCTACGTGCTTTACTTAGCCGACTTCATGTATCGGCCCTTCTAGTTTTACTGTCCCGTATCCCACATGCTTGGAAAATACTTCTTGAGATGTTGGCCGTTGACCGCCACTGGAAATTTTACACCGTCCAGCTGCTCAAGCATGTATGCGTTCCCTCTTAAAACTTGGTCGACTCTGTACGGCCCGTGCCAATTTGGAGACCATTTACCATATGCTGCGTCCTTAGTTCCCAAAGGCAACACAGCTTCCCATACCAGATCCCCAACGTGGAACTCCTTTGGCTTCACTTTCTTGTTGTAGGCACGAGCTACTTTGGCCTTGTTCTCTTTGATTTTCTCCAGTGACCACAGCCTAAGCTCAGTCACATCTTCAACACTGTCACTCATCAGAGCTGCATATTCTTCAGCCGTTAGCTCGTTCTGAAAAGTGACACGTCTCGATCCAGCCGTAATTTCCCAAGGCAATACGGCTTCTTGTCCATAGACCAGATGGTACGGAGAGGTTTTTATCGCTCCATGACACGACATGCGATAAGCCCACAAAGCCTCTGATAAAACCTCATGCCAACGCCTAGGATGCTCATCGATTTTCCTCTTGATCAGTTTGATAAGACTCTGGTTGGACGCCTCAGCTTGCCCATTTGCTTGAGCATAGTACGGAGATGACCGAATCAGCTTAATCCCTGAGTCCTCACAGAACTTCCTGAACTCGTGAGAAGTAAACACCGAACCTCCATCGGTTGTGATAGTCTGGGGAACCCCAAACCTGTGAATGACGTGCTCTTTCACAAAATCGACAACATCCTTTGAGCTTACTGACTTCATAGGGACGGCTTCCACCCACTTGGTAAAATAATCCGTGATGGCCAAGATCCACATGTGGCCCTTGCTTGACGGAGGATTGATCTTGCCGATCATATCCATGCCCCAACCTCGGAATGGCCAAGGCTTGATGATGGGATTCATTGCTGATGCGGGTACCATCTGGATTTTTCCAAATATCTGACATGCTTGACACCCTTTGTAGTACTTAAAACAGTCCTCGAGCATGGTAGGCCAATAAAACCCCGATCGCCTGATCAACCACTTCATCTTATGAGCCGACTGGTGAGTCCCACAGGCGCCTTCATGTACCTCGTGTAGGAGCCGATTAGCCTCGGCTGTTCCCAGACATTTGAGCAATAATCCTTCCAGGGTCCTGTAGAACATGTCGTCCCCAATAAGCACATACTTCATGGCTCTGTACCTTATCCGTTTAGGTGCCCCCCGAGCCGAATCCTTCAAGTAATTGAAGATATCGGCTCTCCAGTCGTCGGCTTCCAGGAGCTGTACCTGAATATCGGCTCCCTCCGCTGCATCCTTGTAGCCTGAAGCCATCTGTGCAAGATCATTTGCCTCTACGTTTTGCGACCGTGGGATCTAGGTGAAGTTTATGTACCGGAACTGTGCCATTAGCTCGCGGCAGTGCAACCATAATGGGAAGAGGGACTCGCTCTCACACTTGTACTCCTCTGTGAGTTGGGAAATCACCAACTTGGAGTCACCAAAAATTTCCACTGCCTCCGCTCCGGCCTCGAGGAGTAATTCCATCCCCTTGCGTATTGCCTCGTACTCGGCTACATTGTTGGTGCGAAGGGTAGACAATCTGATGGAGAAAGAAAATGTTGCCCCCCGGGGCGACACGAGCAAAATGCCGATGCCGCAGCCATCGTCACAAACTGATCCGTCGAAAAACATAGCCCACGCTTTTATGGATAGTGCTGCTATGTTAGTGTTGATCCTCTCAGCAATAAGATCAGCCAGCGCCTGTCCCTTAACTGCTTTCGCAGGTTGATACCGGATGTCAAACTCTGATAATGCAAACATCCATTTGCCCAATCGCCCTTTTAACATAGGAGCCGACAGCATGTGCTTTATGACGTCCGACTTGCATATGATGATGACCTCTGCTGATAGCAAGATGTGGCGCAGCTTGGTGCATGTAAAAAACAAACAGAGGCATAACTTGTCGATATCTGGATACCTCGTCTCTGCGTCCAGCATCCTTCTGCTTATGTAGAATACGACTCGCTCTAGCCCATCATGCACTTGTACCACCACTGAAGCGATGGACGTGTCAGCCACTGACAAGTAAATGTAGAACGGTCTGTCTGGCTGGGGTGGAACTAACACTGGCGGCTTTGTCAGATATTCTTTGATCTCGTCAAAGGCCCGTTGTTGTTCTGCCCCCCAGCGGAATTCCTCGTCAGCTTTAATCTTTACGAGCCCCATGAACGGCTCTATCCTTCCTGACAGGTTAGAGATGAATCGCCTGACGAAGTTGATCTTGCCGATGAGAGACTGCAGCTCTTTCTTTGTAGTGGGTGGCTTCATTGTTCGCACTGCCTCCTGACTCTTCAGGCCGATCTCAATCCCGCGTTCATGAACCAAGAAACCCAGGAACTGACCGGCCGTTACTCCGAAGGCACACTTCTTTGGGTTCATCCTTAGACCGAACTTTCTTGTTCGGTCCAGGACGCGTTGTAGATCGCCCAAGTGCCCTTGCGCTGAATCAGACTTGACCACCACGTCGTCAATGTAGATTTCCACCAGCTTGCCGATCAGGTCGTGGAAAATATAATTCATGGCCCTCTGGTATGTGGCGCCAGCATTCTTTAGTCCAAACGTCATGACTACATACTCGAATAACCCCACCGAACCTGGGACTCTGAATGCAGTCTTGTGTATGTCTTCTGGAGCCATAAAAATTTGGTTGTAACCAGCATTGCCATCCATGAAACTCAAGATCTTGTGACCAGCCGCTGCGTTGATTAACGTCTCTGCTACCGGCATCGGATACTCATCCTTTGGGGTAGCCCTGTTGAGATCCCGAAAATCTATGGCGACCCGCCATCGGCCATCCTTTTTCTCTACAGGCACTATACTAGAAATCCATTCCGCATACCTACATGGCCTGATTAACTTGGCTGTCAACATTTTCTCGACCTCTTTTTTGACTTCCTCCAGAATTTCGGCCTTCATTTGCCGTGCTCGCTGCTGGAATGGCCGAAATCCTTTTTTCAGCGGGAGCCGATGCTCAATGATGCTCCTGTCTAACCCATGCATCTCTGTGTAGTCCCAGGCGAAGCAGTCTGGATATTGTTTCAACAGGGCGATCATTGGGCCTCGCAGACCCGGATCTAATTTCTTGCTGATAAATGTTGGTCGTGGCTTATCCCCAGGACCAATGTTGATCTCTTCTAGTTCATCAGCGGATGTGAACCCATACCCTAGCTTTCCGTCACCTGTCAGGTCGATGCTAAACACAGGGCAAGCAGTAGGTGAAGACAACGAAAATAATTTGGGCCGATTGCCTGAATCGGCCCCCTTTTTGATTGCGTTGGTCAAGGGTGGTTTACACCTCACTGTTTTACAATGGCAGGGCGACTCCCTGCGACGACTACATGCTCTGCTTGTCGTATGATCGTTGCTTTCTATTTTTTGTGGCCGATCGCGAGGATCGGCCGTACCACGTATGATCGTGGACCTTTCTACTCTGTCAGGCCAGTGGATAAGACCAGCCTCACCCCGTTTTTTGAAGCTTCAATGTGCTCACAGCCGTCCAAACTGATGCCAGGGATCGGCTCTTGGTCTTCCGCTTCCCAGATGTTCATGCCAGCAATGGAAACCTCGATAGAATCGTCTGCATGGACGACCTCCACTTCATCCCCGTCCCACTGTATTAGGCACTGGTGCATTGTGGATGGAATGCAGCAGTTAGCGTGGATCCAATCCCTTCCTAGCAAGACGGCGTAGGTACTTTTGCTGTTCACGACGAAAAACGACGTGGGTATGGTTTTCCTGCCCACGGTCAGATCCACGTTCAGCACGCCTTGCGTCTCCGAAGACTGGCCGTTGAAGTCGCTTAACGTGACGTTGGTTTTGATCAGGTCCGCAGTGGAGCGTCCCAAACGTCGTAGCATGGAGTATGGCATGATGTTAACTGCCGCTCCGGTGTCCACCAACATCTTGCTGACAGGTTGTCCATTGATGTAGCCCCGCAGGTACAGCGCTTTCAGATGTTTGTAACCCTTCTCTCGTGGCTTCTCAAAGATAACCGGCCGTGGGCCGCAGTCAAACTGGGCCACTGGTAGCACGTTGGTTCGTGGCGCGCAGAATTCTGCCGGGAGTACAAACACCATGTTTGTGTTAGCCGATGTCTGCGCATCGGCTTTTATTGGTTTGGGGCGCCACTCTTTCCTTGTCGCGCGGCCCTCCGTCTCCGTAGTCTGCCTTACTTTGACGGCCAGATCAGGCCGTGCTTTCTTCAGCGCGTGGAGATACTGCGCTTCAGCTTCTTCTAAGTTACGCAGCCGTTGCACCCTACGCTTCTGGGTGTGTCTGAGTCCATCGGGGCACCACCTTGGACGGTGAAACCTATCTTCTTCTTTGTCATCCCTGGGCCTCTCAAAGCCCTTTGCTCGAGTGGACTCCTTGGGACGGCTCTGAGGTTGGAGAGGCCCTAGACGTTCGAACACCGATACTGGCCTCGTGCCCTTCTTTTGTTGTCCACACTCTGGGCAGTTGTCGGCTGTAGGCAATCGGCTCATTCCCACGTCCCAGCAATGCTTAAAAAAGGGGCAATCCCAATGTTTGTCTGCGCCTTCCTTCTCTTTGGGTGGTCTCCTGGCGAGGTGCCCATGTCCTTCATTGTCTCCCCCGAGCTGGCGCCGTTGATCATGCTGACGCTCATACTTATTAAGGAGATGCGTGGAATGTGGCTTATGATACCGCACCCTCCTCACCTGTTCCTCTGTTAAGTATCGCCCGTCATTGTGGCTGGGCCGGTCGCGTGGACCAGCCTGCTCTCTTTCTTTGCCCCGAGAGTGATCACCTCCTTCCCTGTACATCTCATGGTGGTACCCAGACCCGGCCATGTTGACACCGAACGAAAAGTCCAGTTGGCGTCTCGCGGAGCGATTGAGTTCTATCATGTTGACACCGGGGAACGGGTTCGTGTCCACTTTCATGGCGAACTGGCCGAGGATAAAGCGGCCTTGTTCTATTGCCATCTGGATTTGGCGACGTAGCTCTTTGCAATCATTGGTGGTGTGGGTGAACGAATGATGCCACTTGCAGTATGGTCTCCCGTTCATCTCCTGAGCGGTAGGGATTTTGTGGCCTTCGGGTAACCTCAGCTGTTTCTCTTTCAGCAGTAAATCGAATATCTGCTCGGCTTTGCTCACGTCGAAGTCAAACCCTTTCAAAGGCCCCTGCTGCTTCACCCACTTGCAGGACACGGGGTCTGCCCCCCGAGCCCACTCAGCCACGGCCACCTCCTGGTCTTGTGTAGGATCATCTTCTTCTGTAACGACCAGGCTTACGGGCCGCTTGAACCTGTCTTGGTATAACTCAGGGTGGCGCTGTTCATACATCGTCAGTTTCTGGGCCATGTGCGCCAGTGAGTTGTACTCCACTTGGAAATCCAGGTCCTTGATGGGTGCTAAGAGACCCAACACCGCCAGCTCGATTGCTTCCTTCTCAGTCAAACGAGCCGAGTAACATCTGTTCTTGATGGTCCTGAAGCGCTGGATATACTCGGCTACAGTTTCTCCCCGCTTCTGTCTTACTTGCGCCAGGTCTGCAATGCCAGCCTCGGTAGCCTCTGAATGGTACTGGATGTGGAACTGTTCTTCTAGTTGCTTCCAGGTGCGAATTGAATCAGGTGGCAGCGAGGTGTACCACCCAAAGGCTGGTCCTGTGAGAGATTGTGCAAAAAATCTCACGCGCATTTGATCCGATGCCGAAATCATGCCTAGCTGTGCCAGGTATCGGCTTATGTGCTCGATCGAGCTTGACCCCTCTGACCCGCTGAATCTTGAGAACTCAGGGAGCTTATATTTGGGTGGCAGTGGAATTAGGTCAAACTCGTTGGGGTACGGCTTTGAGTAGCCGATTGTGCGCCTTTTCGGCACGAAGCCGAACTGATCTCTTAGGATGGCAGTGATTTGGTCCACCGTTTGAGCTGCAGGGGCTAGATTCTCATGGCTTGTTCCAGTGGCATACTTGGCTAGCCACGCCTGTTTGTCAGCATCCATCCCGGACATCGTTGCTCCAGGAACGCCTGCTCCTGACGATCCCGCAGCAGGAACCCCTGCCGCGGACACTCCTGCGGTTGCGATCTGGCTGGTACGCGCCAGGTTGTTGCAGTCCGGCACGTAGGCACATATGTACCCATGCGGGATCTCCTTGGGCGGCTCGAACAGGAATTGGCAATCACCTGGATCGCCTCCGGCCTTGTAGACAATGTATGCCGCTGATCCTGGCGGCTCTGGAGCCGCGAGTGTGAATGGCAGTTGCGGCCTGGTGTGGAGCGGTCTTTCTCCTTGGTGGGTCCCTAAAGTGGGTCCCGACGGAGAGTACTGATGTTTCATGATCTCCTGGACTACGCGAACCGCGACCCGCTCGAAAGCGTTCACCAGGCTCTCAGAGTGGCGGTGCAGAGAATGAGCCACCATGTAGTTGACCTCCTGTCGTAGAGCCCTGGATCGTTCCTCCGAAGGAAGAGACAGATCCACTTCATCGAGAGCACCCTCGGGGGAGAATCCCTTCCATTTGATGCCGCGCGTACGGGTCCTCTCGAAAGAGCCGATGAGGTCGCCTTCGAAGAGCCCTTTGATCTCGTCATACTTCGCTTTGTGCTCAGCAGGGAGCTCGTCGTACGTGACCGGCCTGTTCTCCATCGCAGCGTCGGACATTGATGTAGACGTTGTTGAGTGTCCCACCGGGCGTGCCAGAATGTGTTGCCTGTCAAAACTCACTGGCGGGCAGCGACGAGCAACACGAAGAGCCGGGAGGCTCCCAGAGCGGCTGGTGGGCCCTGGTCCCTCGGTCAACGGCCCGCAAATCTTCCGGCACGCACGCGTCCTGTATTGGTTCGAGGGCGTGCCACCTGACCTATACCTGGTCAGGAAGGTAATGGATTGTTCCGCTTGGTTTCCTGCATGGCAGACAAGTATACGTAAAATTCAAGCCATGATCGGCTCCCAGGTTTCCCTGTAAATCGGCTTTCAGAGCCGATTAACCCCCATGGTTCTGCATCGGATCTATGATAACATGGGGTTTTGCTTAATTACTACAAGCCAAATCGATCTACGATAGTCTGGTGTTTTCACCACGCAACCGGAACGTCCCGCGCGTAGTTGAGCCTAGTAGATACGAAAAATAGTAGAAAACTAATCCTAGAGAAGGCCTAAAAACCAACATAACGTCAATTCCCGGAACATCCCCTCTAAGATCAATAAACCATACTTTACGTATTACCGGATCGTTCAACCCGTTTGTGAGGCCTAATCACGCAGATATTAAACTAAACCTTGATGAACAAGGCACGACTATAACAGATCGAATCGACTAAGCAGAAATCAAGCAAGATGCCACCTTCACACCCGGGAAAAAGGTGCAAAGACGGCGAGATAGCTAGAGGTAGCACAAACAAGCAATCGTAGTAAAAGTACCGATGCTAGCTCTAACAAATCTGTGGTAAAGGTGTTACTCGCCATCAACAAGGCTTCAGTACGAGTAACACCGGACAACGCATAAGTAAATACTGCCTAGATCGCAAGATGCGATCTAGGCAGCATGGCACTTACCCGAGAAAAAACCCTAGAAACAAGGGGTGGCGATGCGCCGAGATTGTGTTTGTTGTGAACGTGATTGTCCTCCTTTCTCGATAACCTTAGGTACATATTTATAGTCCGGAGACTCTCTACTTTTGAAGTAACTTTACAACTCTATCTTTACCTAAACTGAAACGGAACCTAAACTGAAACAAAACCTACTACGATACAAGATACACGGGCAATTCAGCCCAAATCTACGCACTAGGCCGATCCAACCACACGTTGAATATATGTATCTTCTAAGCCCATCTTGATCACGGCCCATCTCCTTCGTAGGCCAAAATATGGCGATAACACACTGTTAATTACAATCTGACCTATGAGCGGAACAGCATCCATATCAGTTTGTGTTCATCAAAGTGAAGTGAATTTCAGCAGCACAAAACAACTAACGTACCTTTCGGCGATCTTGATGAACAGGAGCCGTGTGGGTGGTGTCGGCTGGCGTAGGCGCCACCCCTACTCCTGTGGGTGCGTGAGAGCTGGGGGAGGAGGCGGCGGCGGCCCTCCTGTGGGGAGGTGGGAGCTGCAAGGCGGCAGCAGGCACGCGGCAGATGGAGGCGGAAGAAATCGTCGATTCGCCAGGTACACAACCTTCTTGCATTTATGCAAATATGTACCTTCAGTCTTATCTAAACAGTGTGTGTATGCCTTATATCCCTTGTTTGTCTGTCCTGGAAGGTTACTAAGAGCAGGCCAATCATTGATGATTACGAAAAGCAACCCTCGTAGATCAAATGGCTACTGTTTGTTCTCATCCCATGCACGTACACCTGGTTTGCCCCACAGCTGTAAGAGTTCTTCAACTAATGGCCTAAGGTACACATCAATGTCGTTGCCCGGTTGCTTCGGGCCTTGGATGAGCACTGACATCATAATGAACTTAAGCTTCATGCACAACCAAGGAGGAAGGTTGTAGATACATAGAGTCACGAACCAGGTGCTATGACTGCAGCTCTGCTCCCTAAAAGGATTCATGCCATCCGTACTTAGACCAAACCATAAGTTCCGTGCGTCACCTGCAAATTCTGGGAAGTCTCTCTCGATTTTTCTCCACTGTGACCCATCAGCAGGGTGTCTCAACTTCCCGTCTTTTTTACGGTCTTCTTTGTGCCATCGCAACAACCTGGCATGCTCTTTGTTTCTGAACATGCGTTTCAACCTTGGTATTATAGGAGCATACCACATAACCTTAGCAGGAACCCTCTTTCGGAGGGGCCCTCCCTCAACATCACCAGGGTCATCTCGTCTGATCTTATACCGCAATGCATTGCATACTGGGCATTTATCTAAATTCTCATACTCCTTACCGCGGTAGAGGATGCAGTCATTAATGCATGCATGTATCTTTTGCACATCTAATCCTAGAGGACAGAGAGTCTTCTTTGCTTCGTAGGTACTCTCGGGAAGTTCGTTATGTTTTAGAAACTTCGGCTTCATTATTTTCAGCATCTTTTCAAATGAGGAGTCAGTTAGACCATACTCTGCCTTCCATCGCAACAATTCCAGTGTGGTACCGAGCTTTGTGCTGCCATCTTCATAATTTGGGTACAACAATTTCTTGTGATCTTCTAACATGCCCTCTAACTTCAACTTCTCATTTTCTGTTTCACGGTCTCTCTTTGCATCAGAAATGACCCTACCAAGTTCATCAGCCGGCTCATCTGATGCCCGTTCTTCACCTCCTTCCTCTCCATTATATTCCATTGCAGTATCACTGTATTCAGGAAACATATGATGATAGTTGTTATCATCATCTTCTTCTTCACCATCTTCCATCATAACCCCTCTTTCCCCGTGCTTGGTCCAACAATTATAGTTGGGCATGAAACCTTTCATAATCAGGTGGCCGCGAATGATTTTCGAGGAAGAGTACTCCTTGTTGTTCCGACATTGAACACATAGACAACGTATAAAACCATTCTCTTTGTTTGCCGTAGCCACATCGATAAATTTATCCACGCCTTTCATATACCCGGGTACACGCCGGTCACCGTACATCCACTCCCGACCGTTCATCTGCATCATATAAGTAAGTTTATCAAAAACAGGACATCATAAATAGTGAAATGACCAATTCACATCGACACATGCATTGTATCAATGACACATAGAAGTTAAGATTGCTAAACTCGATTGAGGGAAATAAAGAGGAGAGAAAGCTCAAGTGCGTCTCGGACACCTTCTATATTTTTGTTCTATGAGAAATTGAATGGGATCATTCACTCAAACATTTCATCAAACACCTTGAATGCATGCATAGGGGAAAAATCTAGCACACCCGTCACACCTTCCACCAAGAAAAAACAGAGTGAAGGCAGAGGGCTGGGACGTTGCATTTATAGAGGGCGGGAGCATACGTCCCGGTTTGTAACACAAACCGGGACTAAAGGTGTGTGCCACGCCACGTGGCTGACGCCCAACCTTTAGTCCCGGTTTGTGTTCGTATGCCCCTACCAACCGGGACACATGCCTCCGGACCCCGGGCCCGCTCGAACCGGGACGCGTGCCAGCATTAGTCCCGGTTCGTGGCGGAACCGGGACTAATGCTTTTAGGAGGCACGAACGGATAGCCTTTTTCTACTAGTGTGACATGTAGAACTCGATCATACAAAACTTTGCCAGCAACCAACCACTCTGGTGCCACCACTCCCTCCTTGCCATCTTCCACGATCACCCTGGTTCTTTCCGCACCTGCTCCATCTGTTGCGCCATTCCTGCTCCATCCGTCGCCATGTCCACCACAAGACCAAAAACCCAATCCTAAAACATCCAACCCGCGAGCCAAGGGTGGGAAAGAATGTATAATTTCCCCCTTGATCAGCCCGAACCCAGCGAGACAATGGGAGAGATCAGGCGTAGGGCACAAAAGGATCACGTGGAAAGAGAAATCTGGGTGTTTCGCCTTGAGGATTGAAGAATCGCCCCGAGCACCGCCTTCCACTAGAAACCCTAGGTCTTCGGGATTACGTCCACTCATAGCTATTAACTAATGATCACATACGCACAAACTCCTTAATGTACTCGTGTAGGCCTAGGTATTAGTATTACTCGTGTAGTCTTGGGCAACCGATCTCTGTTTTACTATCTTCCAACAAATCTATGTTTTACTAGAACATAGTAGTATTACATAATTTAGGCCTAATAGGTAATAAATGGAATATATGGCGTCATCTAGTCAGGCGTCTCATGGATATACACCTTACAGATCAATATGACAAGTTGGTTTGGAGTTTGACGACACCAGGAACTTTCATTGTCAAATCTTACTATCTAGATCTATTAAATGACCACACAAAGTTCGTCCGTAAGTATATTTGGAAAATAGAAGTCTTACTTTGAATAAAGATTTTTATGTAATTCTTAAATCCTCAAGTACTTCTCATAAAAGACAATTAGATAAAAAGAAACTCGCAAGGGAGAAAGAAATGTTGTTTTTGTGACAAACAAGAAAAGATTCAACATTTGTTCATTGAATGTCCGCTTGCAAAAATTGTGTGGAGAATTATATATATGGCCTTCAATATTATACCCACAAGCTTTTTAGCAATTGGTTTAGGGGAATTGGAAAATATAATAAAGTGCAAATTCGAGTAGGAGTTTGAGCCTTACTCTAGGCCATATGTAACGTGTGGAATGATTATATTTTTAATAATGCAAAATCTTCTTCCTTTATAAAGGTTATTCTATTGGGCACAGAGATCGTTAAAAATGCGGAACTCTTCGGCAACAGAGGAGCGACGATGCTGCTATATCAGGCGGTCGACTCTGCTGCACACGCACGGAGGCGCTGCTACAGAGGAGCGGCGGCGCTGCTACACACGCACGGCGGTGCGGTGCTGCTACAGATGCGTAGAGATCTAGCTACAGAAAAGTCTTCGGCGAAGTCTCCGACAAAGTAGGGTTTTTGCAACATTAGAAGAACTTTGTTGCTACAACCGTCTTGCTATAATAGTGTCAACTTTTTGCTACAAGGTCTTCAACGAGAGTCACTAGTGAGTTTTTTTTCCGATGATGTTATACGGCGAAGTCGGTTTTGCTACATTAGCATAATTTTTTTACTGCATGGTGTCCGACGAGGTCTCCGACGGAACGTTCTATTTTCTGAAACAAACTTTTTTTTTTTGCTTCGAAAGCAAAAGCGAGGATATTTTTTAGAAAAAAGATGGTGTTTTGCAACAAAAGCATGATTTAGGCGATTTGGAGGGACAAGTGTCACGCAGGGAGCAGGACCCATCGGGGGGACGCCTGGAATGATATCATAAATAAAATAAGGAAATAAAAAAATGGCGATGAAGGGAATCAGAAATAATAGTACCCTGCCATACCGAAGCAAATACTTATTGGAGAATAATCAATGACACGCACACAAAAAAAAATGGCTGCCTTATATACGGATTGATAAATAGAAAACATGTGCCGTGACCCAAATCAAACATCGATCTTCGTTTACGACGCCGACTCGATCGAGACGAGCGTTGCGCTCACGCTCGCCGCCGCCTTCCGTCCCACCACGCGGTATCCCTCGATCCATGCATGTCAGGGCAATATATAGGACGCAGCCACTATTGGGAATAGCCCGTTGGTTGGAGGGAAACCTCCAGCGGCGTGCCGGTGCGGGTGCGGAATATTCCTCCTCTGGCTAGCATATATACAATTTAGGCGACTCCTTTGCTTGCTACATACACCCTTGGCCGCCTTACCTTCTTTAGCGACGCTAATGGCGTTGTGGGCACCGTTCCTCCTGCTGCACCTCGCTGGACCGGACAACATCGCTATATATATATAAACAGCAGCGGGGCTTTCCTTGGGCTTGCTGCCTCCCGATTGTTGTCAAGTACGGATAAAGAATGCTGTGCAGAGAGCCAATCTGGGCAGCATTCGTGACTCTATAAAGAAGCAAGCAGTCGTACATGCCATGAATAGTAGCACTCATGTTCACCCACGAGATGTGAAGTTGAAGGGGATAGAGGGTTTCTTAATAACATTGGATGAGGAATCTAATGTGCGACGCGCTCACTCGTTGTTCCAAATTTGCAAGTGTGCAATATATAGTTGATTATTCTGAGGACGAACCCGACAAGAAGATCATGGAAAAGATGGAGCATATAGAGCTGTCGACAGTTGTAGAGATAGAGCCCTCCTTGATGTATGACATCTTGTACACCTCTCTTAATCTCGAATCAGGCTGGCGCCCCGCTTTATAAATAAAGCACAATCCAAGTACAATAAGGGTCAGACACACAACCAACACGGCCGAGGCCAAAGAAGCGAAAAAAGGTCGCACCAATGCTGGGGCCACAGCACATCAGAGCCCAAAGAAGAAACCAAAAAAAGAGGGAGACCAGTAGCGGTGGCGTCCATCAGGGCGTCGGGGCGGCCGCGGGGGGAGTCAACGACGGTGCCGGTGCCGCGAAGGGGAGGGCCGCAGCGCGCAGCGCCCGGAGCGAAGACTCGAACGCGGGGCGATCACGCGAGCGCACCAAGGGGGACAACTGCTGGAGGAAGGCAAGCAAAGAGAAAACTGAGTCAGACGCCCGGGTGGGGAAAATCCGTTCGATCACCATCTTGTTGCGCACATTCCACAGCGTCCAGGATAGGGCTGCGAACAGGAGCCAGAAAAGGCGGCGTCCTCCTCCGGTCCGATTTGCCTGGGCCTGCAGGAACTCCCCCAGTTCCTGTGCCTGCCAAGTCGGACCTAGCGCCTCCTGGACAAAGTTCCATAAGAATCGTGCCGCCACGCAAGAGAACATGATATGGGAGCACGACTCCGGTGTCCCACATAGGGGGCACCGGCCGTCACCGGGGCCGTTACGCTTGGAGACTTCCACCCCCGACGGTAACCTATCCCTGAGGAGTTGCCAAACGAAGATGCGGATACTAAGAGGCAGTGGAGCCTCCCAAAGGGGGCCCGACCACGTCCTAGCCGGGCCCTGGAATAGGGCCTTATAGGCCGAACTCACCAAGAACTCACCCGAGGGGAGGAGCAGCCAAGTGGCCACATCCTTCCCCTTGGAGAGGGCCATAGGCAAGGCCCCCATCAAGGATTGGAGTTCGGCAGCCTCCACCTCGTTGAAGGTACGGCGAAACAGGGGATTCCATAACCCATCCCGGAAGTTCTCCGCGACCAGCGAGGATGGAGAGGCCGAGATGGCAAAGAGAGCGGGGAAACGGATCCCCAACGGCACCGGGAACATCCAGGGGTCAAGCCAAAAGCGGACCCCCTGGACATCCCCAGCCACGAAGGAGATGCCACGGCCAATGTAGTGCTTAATGTCCTGAATAGATCTCCAGAACTGCTAGCCCTCCCACCGGTCGCAGGACAAAAGGGGCCGGCCGCGGAGGTATTTGGCCTTGATAAGTTGCAGCCAAAGCCCCCCGTCGTCCCGCGGAATGCGCCACACCCACTTCAGCATCAGGGCCACGTTGAAGCGCCGGGAGTCCAGGATACCTATGCCCACAAAGCATTTGGGGACGCAAACGTCCGCCCACTTCACCATATGGTATTTTTGATGTCCGTCCCTAGCCGCCCAGAAGAATCTCGACAGTTCTTTAGCAAAGTCGGCATGGATTCCCTCGGGCAGTAGGTACAGACCCATCTGATACATGGGAAGACTCGAAAGACAGGAGTTGATCAGGACCATTTTGCTCCCCTTCGACGTGAGCCGCGCTCGCCAAGGCTCGGCCCTCGAGCGCACATGCGTGACCAGGGGGGCAAGATCCTTGATCAACACCCGAGACTCTCGCATGGGGAACCCCAGGTAGGTAATGGGGAACTCCGCCAGGATGCAGTTGAGGTTGTCGGCTATAGGCTGCCGGTCAACGTCATCAAACCCTAGGACCATGACCTCACTCTTGTCGAACTTGATCTTGAGCCCTGACATGGTCTCGAAGCAGAGTAGCAGGAATTTCAAATTCCTGATGTCTAGGTCCGAGCCCTGCACCATGATCATGGTATCATCCGCGTACTGCAGATGAGAGATACCCCCTCCCGGGATCAGATGCCCTACCACACCAGTAATGTGTCCATCGACTTTGGCTCTATCCAAAATCTCTGCAAGAGCATCTACCGCGGAGTTAAAGAGGAGGGGGGAGATCGGATCCCCTTGCCTCACCCCACAGGAGGGGGTAAAGTAGGGTCCAATCTCCCCATTGATATTGATCGCCGTCCTACCACTCATCACAAACTGCATAATCCAGTAGATCATGCGATCATCGAACCCCCTCCGCTCCAGGACAAGTCGCAGGAAAGCCCAGTCCAGCCGGTCATAGGCTTTCTGGAAGTCCAGCTTGAGGAACACCCCTTTCTGATGGTGTGCCTTGACCTCATGAATAATCTCATGGAGGGCAAGGACATCATCATGAATGAGGCGCCCCTTCAAGAACGCGAACTGGAGGCTGTGCGTGAGCCGCTCTAAGACCGGCGCCAACCGGATAGCACATACTTTCGCAAAGAGGCGTTGAATGACATTGATCACTGTGATGGGGCAGAATTGGCGGATGTCTGTGGCCCCCACAACCTTGGGGATCAAAGTAATCACACCAAAGTTCAGGCGCGCCCTCACCAGTGTCCCAGTGTATAATTCCTGGAACATCTGCAAGACCACCGGTTGGAGTTGATCCCAGAACGTCTGCAAAAAGCTCACCGGCAGGCCATCGGGACCCGGCGCCGACCCCGTCTTCATAGAATTCAGGGCCGCCGCCACCTCGTCCGCGAGAAACGGTCGTGTGAGGTCCGCGTTCTCAGACGGGGTAACCAGCGCCCCCCCTGTCCAGAAGGCCGGGGCAAGCGAAATGCCCGAAGGGGCCGCCGCCGAGAAGAGGGACTTGTAGAAGCTATAAATATGGGAGGAAAGTGCCTGTGGAGACTCCAACAGCGCCCCTCCCTCCCAGAGGCAAGGGATCGAGCACTTCCTCCTCCGCCCATTGGCGATGGCATGGAAGTAGGCCGTGTTTGACTCCCCCTGGACAGTCCAGTTCTGGCGACTCCGCTGACGCCAGAACGCCTCCTCGCCCCTGTAGATCTCCATAATGGAGGTCTCCAGGGCATACCTATGGGACCAAGCTTCCGCCGACAGGCCACGAAGATCAGCGTCCCGGTCCAAAGCCTGGATCTCCCGCAGGATGGACTCCTTCTGTGACCTGAGCTCAGCCCCCAGGTTGGCCCCCCACCCGCGCATGAACTGGCGGGAGATCTTAGTGCAATGATGCCAGATATCCACCGCAGAGTGTGCCCGGGGGGGGGGGGGGGAGAAGCGGTCGCCAGCAGCCACTGGCCCGGACAGCCTCCACGAATCCTTGCTTCTGGAGCCAGAAGGATTCAAAGTGGAAGCGGTTCAGTCTAGGCGGACGGCCCCCTCCCGAGGAAAGAAGGAGGGGGGTATGGTCGGAGCCGATCCTAGTTACAGCCCGAAGAGAACAAAGAGGGAACATCACTTCCCAGTAAACAGAGACAAAGGCACGATCAAGGACGCTGCGAATCGGGGCAAGCTGTTTATTGGTCCACGTATATCTAGCTCCCACACGCGCAATCTCGCGCAGCGCAAGATCTGCAATGCAGTCATTGAACATACGCATCCTAGGGAGGTCCACGTTCGCCGAGCTCTTGTCCTCCGCCGTGCGGATCAGGTTGAAATCACCGGCAACGACCACCGGGATCTCAGCCCGTTCCACTTTCAGCTTCAGCTCGAGCAGGAACTTGGCGGACCTCCGGTGGTCCGCGGGGCCATAGACAATGATCATCTCCCATTTGAAACGAGATTGTCTATGGGTGAGGGACATGCTCACAAAGAAGTCCCCGCGGTCCATATCATCCACCTCAAAGGTGTCCTCCTTGACCCCAAGGACGATGCCCCCAGAGTGTCCACTAGCCGGAAGCCAGGACCAGCAGAACTTGTGGCGAGAGAGGCCCTCGAGCTCAGCAATAGAGAAGTCCTGGCGGATCGTCTCCTGAAGGCCGACAATATCCGACGCTTCCAAGCGAATATACTCTTTGATCTGGCGGCGACGACCCTCGTGCCCGAACCCACAGATGTTCCAAATGAACACCCGAAAGGCCCGGCTAAGATCCATAGGGGATCTCAAGCCTCCAGGGTCCCCTGAGCGGGGACCGAAAGGGCACGACAGGCGCGGGACCGGGCAGCGGCAGCCTTGGGAGGTCTACCCCGAGGTCTACCCCTCGGGGTAGACTCCCGAGGGACCTCCCTCTCATCAGGCGCAGGGGGGGATCCTTGCTGGGTCCAGGTCCAGAGGACCTAGCCACGGCCAGGATCTGGGCGCGTTCACGCTCCTGAGCATCACGAGCTCGAGCAGCCGCGATCGCACCCGCGTACCCCTCCCGCGCCTTAATGGCGGCCAGCTGCTCAACCCAGGGGCCCTTCTCACCACGGAACACGATGCCACAATCATCAGCCACCTCACCCAGGTGGGCCAGCGATACCTCAGACAAGACACAGAACGACGAGCCAGGAATACCAGATGGGTCAGGGTCAGAAAGACGAACAGGGGGGGCAGGGGAAGTACCTGAGATCGCATCCCTAGCCGCGACACGAATAGCAGCCCGCTCAGCCACAGTCGGCTCTGGTCCAGAGAGGCCCACCCTCGCACCAGCAAGGCGGACACTATGGCGGGACGGCGGCGGCGGGGGAGGTCTAGGAGTCTTGTGTCGATGGAGCGTGAGTGCCACCTCAGGGGAGAGGGGAGCCACCTCTCCGGCGACAGCCGACGAGGGGTCCGGAGTATCCGGGGCTAGGGAGTAGCAGACCACTCCAGGGGAACGGTGTAGGGGTTCGTAGCATGGAAAACAAAAATTTTCTATCGCATACAAACAAACAAGCCAAGATCTATCTACTAGATTGTAGCAACGAGTCGATGGAATAACTTACCCTCGAAGATTCCAAAGTGTTTAACGAGAGCAGATTCTCGTGGGTGATGTAGTCGTACTCTTCCCGATCTCAAGATCGCGTAGACGATCCTTCCGGCGCTACGTTCCGGCAGCGCTCCCGCAGTCGGTCACACGTTCGGTACTCGACGAAGACCTTCCTCTCTCTTGTTCCAGCAGTCAGCGGAGGTTGTAGCACTCTCCTCGCGATTCCGGCAGCACAACGGCGTGGTACCGGAAGTAGAGGGGAGATCCCGCAGGGCTTCGCCTTAAGCCGGAGCGAGTATGGAGTATGAGAGGGCTATTAGTGGTCTAGGGATTAGACACACCAATTAGAAGGCTCTAAACCGAAGGCTAGGGCAATTAGAAGCTCTAAACCAAAACGGCTCTAAACCGGAGATTAGAGGATAGGAACTAGTGTGTTCTAGGAGGGATCCCTGCCCCTCCTTATATAGGTGGAGGGGCCGGCGGCCAAGGGGAGGGGAGTCCCTCCCCAAGTCGGCTTGGTGGTGCGCCGGCCAAGGGAGCAACCCTCCCCCAATTCGGCCTCCACCAAAACTTCCTTCTCCTCTTTCCGAAAACTGCCGTTTGACTTTTCAAACTAGCCGTCTTTGTCACGGCGGCAGCCGTCTTTGTCGCCTCACCCGGCTCCGTCGCCTCACCAATCTCCGGTGCAGCCATCGCCGCGGGAGCCATCGCTGGCGCCTCAGGATAAAAAGCGTAAGCGTACCGCTACTGTGCGTCGTAAGCGATCACCAAAACGTAAACAAGAGCCTCTTCCAAAAGTACCAACGGTTCCTCCCAAGAGAGTTTATGACTGTACTGAACAGGAGACTGCGGCGATCGTTGATACGGACACGACAGCGTTTTTCGCTAAGCTGAGGCGGCTGAAAGAGCCAGAGTTCCCCAGCACCAAAGAAGAAAAAGCCAAAGTGTTGAAACTGCTAAAGAATCTTCATCAACCCGAGCCAAAGCTGTCATCAGACTATGATCGTTTTATTCTCAAGTCACATGCGGCACAAAAAGCCTCGAAGAGCAGTACTGATGCAAGCGGGAAATCTGTTGCCCAGCTCGGAGAACAAGCAAAACAGACTTGCGCCCCTCTCAAGGTGATTTATCAAACCAATGTGGGGTCGAGCAAATATGGGGCCGAAGAGCAGTATGATCCAGAGGTAGTTGCACAATACGGAGAAGCTGCCGCTGCTCAAGGTATGAGTATTGCCCAGTACTTATCCCAGTTAGAGTTCTTCCCCGTGAGTGAAGTAGCATACAAATACCAGTACGGAAAACCTCTCGTCAAACCTGAGGAGGTAAACAATCTTCCAACAAAAATGCGAAGATTGCATAACTGGTACATGCATGCCACAAGGGCCGGGGCTAACTGGATAGTGTTGAGGGTTACAAAAAAGCATCATGGGAAAGATAAGGATGACATGATATCCATTGAATTTGATGAACTATTTCAATTATTCAATCAAGACGCCTTGGACAAATCGATCATCAGTGCCTATTGTCTGTAAGTACTAATTCTGTAATTAATTTAGTCTCCAGCTATCTCACTTTGTTTATTGCATGTATATAATCATACTTTAATATGCAGAATGAAGATTCTCGAATGCAGCAGAGGACAAATCTATGACATTGGCTTCATTGACCCATATTGGGTTCATGAAGCTAATCTCAAAATAAGCCCCCATGATACGGAGGATAATATAGTACACGCGTTAAGGTTTCAAGAAACCAAAAGGGAAATACTATTTCCTTACAACTTCCAGTGAGTGTTATTGTCTTGTATACATTTTCTATTTCGCTTACTCGATGTTAAGTATATAATTGATTAGTTCTGCATTCGCAGGTACCACTATATTCTGTTAATCATTCAACTTGACAAAGGGCGTGTACTAGTCATGGACTCGAAACATAAACCCCTTGAGACGTGGAAGGACATGCAGATACTTCTCCAGCGGTAATTCTAATCATTACGGCACTATATCGGCAACGTTCGTGAATTTTATGATATCAAGTACTTAATAACTTATTTTATTCGTTTTCTACGCCGGGCAGCGCTTGGAAACGGTTCACCAACAAGGCTAGGGGTGTTTGTTAAGAGGAGCTTACATTTCAACCACTAAATGTAAGCACCACTAGCTATATCCGCGCATCTCTTTGATTCTAGTTTTGATACAGTTATTATCATGCTTGATTATTATTTTGATTGAACTCTATTCTCGTAAAGTGCCTGACGCAGGGACCAGGTAACAATCTATGTGGATACTATGTATGCGAGTTCATCCGGCAGACGTGCGATGAGAAGGGCAGAAATTTAGAGCAAATCCACGTACGTAAACAATTTCTATAGTTTTTAATTACAATCAAATTGTGTTTAGTTTCATATTCATATAGGCTGACTCCTTTTTTAAATCAGATCGAACGTCTACGGGACGGTCTTCTGCCAAAGGATCGCGTACGAGCAATTCAGGAGGAATTGGCGGGATTCTTGGATGCAGAAGTCGTAAACACACAAGGGGAATACTACTCGGCTGTGTATAAACAATAGGAATTGTAAAAATAACAACTTTCAAGAAATTGGCCGGTAGCATCGAATAGCAACTTTTGTATGTAGTGCATGAACTCGATCCGTGTATTGAAAGTAATGTTGTCATGATGATCTTGTGTAATATAAGGTTCCTTCGTTGATAAGTGCAAAACACTAAATAAACAATAAAACAACCTAAATGAATTCTCTGCCGCGGCACAAAAAGTGGCGAAAATGCTACCACGGCAACAAAATGTGCAAAATGAATTCTCTGCCGCGGCAGAGAAATGGGCCAAATCTCTGTCGCGGCAGCAGGTTATTAGTCCCGGTTCGTGTTACGAATCGGGACTAATGCTCCACCCCCCTCGCGCTCTGATGCCGCCACGTGTGCCCTATTTGTCCCGGTTGGTGGGGCAACCGGGACTAAAGGTTAGAGCTTTAGTCCCGATTGCCCCGTCCCGGTTGGGCAACCGGGACTAATGGCCCTTACCAACCGGGACGCATGGGCCCTTTTCTATCAGTGAGTTGCCAAGAAACTCCTAGAATATGAGGAGAAACATGGCACTAGGGAGTCGTTGGAACTCTTGCTTGAGATGTGGACGGACATGCTAGTCTATGCAGGCAACAAATGCAGCAGGGAGTCGCATGCAAAGAAGCTCAGCAGTGGTGGCGAGTTGACAACCATCGCGTGGCTAATGGTGGAACACTTCCACCAGGCTGCAATCGAGTTCGACCACAAGCAAGCAGCTTCCGCCAACAATTTCTAAAAGCTCCCTCCGTCCTTCTTACTTTGGAGTTATATGAGATGCAATATAAAGATTCAACCACAAAAAAACTGTCAACAACTTCAATGAAGTGTATTATTTACATGTTATATTGGAAAGAGTTACATACCACGTATTTGTGTATTAAAATGTTGCTGATCACTACCAGTAGAAGCACTGCTAACGAGTCAGAGCTGCCCTACATGATTATGTTTATCTATGTAATTGCTATGTGATGGATCTATATTTTATAGTTTAATATTTGAGATTGTAATCCTATTATGTGTAAGATGTATTCATAGATGCATATTATGTACCCCGTCTTTAAGTACTTGTTATAATCAAGCTTTTATAGATAAACATGTATGACAGAACTTGTGTATTGGACGGAGTATCACGGTGATGTTGATTGGGCAGTGACATAAAACTTGAGATCCACTATGTTTTTTTACCTTTCTTTTTTTACCTCATTAGAGATAAAGTAAATGCATATTTGATATTCAAACATCATGTTAAAGTACCTAAGGCTGGACTCTGTTTATTTGTTTCTAGAGGAGTATATAAGTGAAATATGTTGCATCGTCTTTCTATTAGGACGATATGCCCATATGAATACTAATCAAACGCAGAATGAAGTTTCATCAGTATTATATCGTTCTGAGAAGTTTTATGTCCATTACACTTTATGAGAGAGTAGTGAAGTGAAACCACTTTTTATCATAAGAAACCACTTCCATTACTTTTATAGCCTTTTATATTTTCTATACTAATTAAATCCGAAAATACAAAGAAAAATTACTATTAGCAAACACAAACAGAAACCCAAAAATAATTTTACTTTATTCTTTTTACTTTCCTTGTTTAGTCATAGATTGTTTACTTTTTTTTATTTATAGTTCTATTTCAGTTTTACTAATACGAAACCTTGTGCTTTGCAACCACACGGTAGAGTTGGGAATACAAGGCAAATACATTGTTTTATAGGTTACTTGAAAAAGAAAATAGGGGGAGTCTCTAATCAATTCCGAAGGAGGTTGATATAAACCTTCGAGTCATCCTTGTAAAAAAAACGCTTGTTATAACACTCTGCATTTGGAGCCAGGGAAAGTAATTTAGGTTGATTGGTTGTCTGTCTGGCCTCCATGTTATGACCCGCACAAACATCAAAGCACCTCCAGGTTAAGCCCGCCAGGAACTATTGATTCGGTCGTTTCCAGCGAGTCACACTCGTCGTATGCTCTCTCCAGATGGAGAAGGGAGATTCTTTGAAATAGCATGGCCACACATGGAGATGGTAGGAGCACGCATGCGCCCCCGGCAAAAAGGGAAAATGAGGGGGGACGATTTCGCCACCTCCCACTGAAACCCTTTCCTCCATTACTACCCCCACTCTCACCTCCATTTCGAAGTCAGAGAGTAGGTAAGCGACACACTCATCTTGTTCAAAAAAAAAACTCCATTCCACCCCACCGTGTGCCTTCGTCATACCCAATTTCACCGCCCAGATGGTTTCTTCCTTTTTCTTTTCATGGTCACATGCCCACATTCATAGGCAATGATTATTATATTGTCTCTTTGTTCCTTCACTGTGCAACAAAGGAACTCTTTGAAAATCGGCCAGTGTGGTTTAGAAAAAAGGCCCAGGGGCCATCTGGGCCTGGTGCCTTTGTTGGGCCAATCTGGAATAAGGCTTCCTCCGAGAATTCACATTTTGTGTTACCAGACCATTGACGAGATTGGTGAATTGAGCACTGTTGCTGGATCCTTGAGTGGTGTATAAATTATGGTAAAATGTCCCCCAGTACCATCCTGCAGCAACCTTGAATTGGTATCAACAATGGAACAGCTCAAGAGAAGATGCACGACCGTACCAGCAGGTTCATCTCTCGACGATGGTGGTTCAGCTAGCGGCCAAGATCAGTACTACGTACGTACTGCATCATTTGGGCTGCTGGCCATGGCCAAAGATGGCCGGTGCTGAGCACAGAAGAATTAACAGGCCATGGCCAAAGATGGCCGGTGCTGAGCAGCTAGCGGGTTCCGGCCATGGGCATGACGGCGACAAGGAGTGGGCAGCGCTAATTGAACAGTACAGAGAGGTGAGGACCGGCGAGCGAGCGGGCGGCCGATGCGGCGATGATGCCCAGCAGATACAGCCCAAAAGGAGGGAGGGTCGTCGAAAGAGCTACATACAGCCCAACACGGCCATCATCGCTGACGTTTATTTTAGACAGACGCAGTGGAATGCCTTTTCCTCCGTACATAATTTTTTAATAGTATAATATGTCTAACAAATTTGCCACTTTATTACAGGTAAGGTTGGAATTTAGTGGGACCCAAATAAACATTCTTGTAACGACAAGCGACAAATCATATGTTGTCATTGGAATCCCAAAGGTTGGTCCAGCCCACGCCTGTCATGACTGCATGCTACTGTGCATTAATTATGCCGCTCCTCCAATCTACTGCTACTCTCTCTGTTAGGGATTATAAGGCCTATGAACCATTTTAATAGAATTAAGAAAATCAATAACTCACTCCCTTGATTACTACATGCACCAATAGTTATACATGCATGAGAAGAAAAGGAAAAAAAAAGACCATGCATTGAATGAGAGATAGTAATAAATAAGAAAGAACTTGTAATTCCTAACATTTAAAAAAAAATTCTTAGGCCTTATAAACACTAACGGAGGGAGTACATGCCAACCGGAAGGAAAATTTTGTTGCCGAGGATTGTGATAATTTGATACCATCTAGCTTAAGTTTCTCTTGAGAATTGTTTAAACGATTCCTTTTATAGAAGAAAATAAACAAAAGGTTCAACAGTTTGGTTTTCAAATTCCAAACATACATGACCACACGATTATCGTTTCTTTGTTTGACGAGTATTTGTTCAAAAACCACTCCAAAAGTTGGGTCGCCGTTCTGTCAGCCGTTAACTACGGTTAGAATGCCATTTTCCCATGTATTTAGCGCTGTTGAGTTTACCAAGTGTCATGCAAAACACAATCGGCAAAATGCAGATACTCCCAGTTTTATTTCTCTACTATATGTTTTACTGCGGCAAGTGGCATATAAACATGCTTTCGGTGATCTGGCCACGGACGTGCGTTCCCTTGATTGGGCCATGACCGCTGCCTTTTGGTGGCCACCGGGAGGGAGGTCGTGACGCAGGATGCCATGGCCCATCTGGCTGGTGCCTGGCACGAGCCGTAGCAGCGAGGCAGGGGCAAGTGGTGCGTCGTCCGCACTGCTATTCGTGATGGCGGCGGTCGAGCAGCACCGCGATAGCTTTGTCCTCGATTGTTCTGATCGGTGGCGTGGGGGTCTGTTGGTGTTGCTTGCATAATGACTACGAAGATGAAGATCTAGTGGCTGCATGTCCTCGTTGATCTGGCTTGGAGCGGCGTGTTTCGAAAGGCTCCGCCGGTGAACTCTCATGGATACATAATTCCTGAAGATTGCTGGATCGGAAGAAATTTGGACGTGCACATCCATGTTTTTTGTGACTGTTTGATTTCAGATAGAGCGTTGCGAACCTCTGTTATCTGTTATCATCATGTGTCATGTCTTCGAAGATCCATTGTGAAGTTAGAGGCGAGGAATATCATAAAATCAGGAATAAGAGGATAGCGATGGTGGATTGTGTCTTTCCGGCGATGAGAAACTGCCTTGGTGATCTATGACTTGCAACCGTGAATGTTAGAGGGGGTGACATTACAGGAGGAGTTAACAGCCTTACCTTACAGGATGAAAACCGAATGTCTGACCTTAATTCGTTATGCCTGGCAATGACCTTATTGAAGGCATTATTTTATGGGTGAGCACTTCCTCTAGAGTGAAAACCTATGATCTTTGATCGGACGACGATGGTGCTTGAGAATTGATTCCTTTTTAAAGGCGTTGGTATTGGAGAGGTTGAACTTTTGGTGTTGTTTTGATAGTGGTAGTGTAGCTGCTACAAAGAACGAACTGCTATAGCAGAACTTTTGTTTATTGTAATTCTTCTTCTTTTATTGGTTGTGTGTATCCGTAAGGCTACTAGGAAAATGCTCTGTTGCAGAGGCCGAGTGCAATTGATATCTTGCGATATTAGTAGTATATGCTACTTTTCAAAATAAAAATAGCATGCTTAGTTGCGGAGTGCCCGAGCACTTGTCAACTGAGCCGCTTCCCACAGCGAGAGCACCTTTCTTAATTGCCGTATTTTGGAGTTGAGCGAGCATACCTGGAGTTGTCACCATGTGCGCCATTTGGGAGTGAACCAATGTATGAGGTTTCTTTCGTTGATCGGCTCCACGGAAATTCTGAAGTAATTTATCTTTCTTATGTTTATCACTCTCTGCCCATATACCAATCTATATTTCTTATATGTTTATGTATCTGCCCATAGCGCGCCCTATCTTTCTTCTGTTTATCAATCTGCCCATATTGCTCCATATCAGCAAGCATCTTTTAAGTTGTAGTTGTTCGTTCCTAAGTGCACGCCAGTGTTTCCCTTGCTGCCTAGATGAGAGAGCATCCATCTAAAAGTCACACAGGAATGTCGTTGCATGCCGCGCGCCATATGTAGTTTAATACGTATGTCTAACGAATTTGCCACTATATATTACAGGTAAGGTGGGAATCTAGCGGGACCCAAGGAAACATTCCTTAACCCCAAAAGCGACAATTCATACGTTGTCATTGGAATCTCAAATGGTGGTCCAGCCCCCACGCCTCCCATTTTCATTCTACGTACTTTGCGTTAGCTAGGCCGCCACTCTAATCTAGGCAACATGCCAATTGGAAGGACGAATTCTCCATCATGAAGACCTCCACATGAAGACCCTGCCATTGTGTACGACAAAATCTTGTGCTCAAGTGCCAATAATTGCTCAAGAAATTAAATGAACCACATTTCTGCCATGATATATACTTCCACGGGGCTTCCTGCTTGCTATCAAAATAATTGGTACTACTGATATTGAATCGGAATACTTGGTTAAATAATAAGGACAAAATCATACTTTTATACTATAAGACATGGTGGATGTGATGTCGTGGATAGTACTGACAAAGTGAAGTTTCGCGGACTCTTATCGTCCCCCATCATATTCGGTTGGTGGAGTGTGTAAACTTTATATGTCAGCACGGAGGAGGCTCTATATGTATGCTTACTCCTTGATACATCCTAGCTGGGAGTGAAGCAATGAGCCTCTTCTCCCAGGTGCCTCTGTCTGATATCTGCATTAGAGCTGATTGAGTTTGCGACCTCGACAACAATAGAGCTGCCTGGTATGTATGCACCATCACTTATGTGCTCAGATTTTGCGTGCATTATTTAGTCACATATGCATTATTTATGCTCTATTGCCTTTCTCAAAGCATTTATTTTCATATATGCAGCACTTTTAACAATTTTAGATTGTGAATAGCTACTCAAAGTTCTTTTTCTCCTTACCATATCTTTATATACAATAATAATTTTGAGGCTGCCTAGAAGCCACCATAATATTCCACATATATATTCTAATTGTTGCACGATCCATAGAATTTGTTTCTTTTATTACTCATAATACGAACCTGTGTAATGCTATATAAAATGGTGTACCGGTGTATGTATGTAGGCATAAGCTAAATTGAGTGACCTGCAATGTAGGCAGCGCAAGCAGGAGCGATGGCTAGAGGACTCGAGGACCTCAAAAATCACTTGCCAGTGCAGATACTGGTACTCTGTAGCCTTGGACTGCAAGTCATCCTCTTCGTCTGCGCCGGTGCCCGTCGGAGGGAAACCTTCAGCGGCGTTCCGGTACGGATGACACTCCTCTGGCTAGCATACAATTTCGGTCCCATCTTTGTTACAGTTACCCTCGGCCGCCTTTCCTTATCTAGCGACACGGGTATGCACCCTCTTGTAACGTTATGGGCACCGTTCCTCTTGCTGCACCTCGCCGGACCGGACAACATCGCCGCCTACGCACTGCAAGACAACCAGCTCTATCTCCGCAGCCTGCAAACATTTATTGCCCAGGTCACCGCAGGAGGCTATTTCCTTTACAAATATAGAAACACTAGTGGGAATTTCATTCGACTTGCCTCCCGATTGATGTTTGTTGTGGGTGTTATCAAGTATGGGGAGAGGTGGCTGGCACTGCAGAGAGGCAACCTCAGCAGCATCCGTGACTCCCTAAAGAAGCAACAACCTGTCATCTATAGTCATGTCCACAAAGAAGATGTAAAGTTTATGAAGATAGATGGCCGTGAAAAATTGGACGACGAATCCAGTGTGCGACGAGCTCACTCGTTGTTCCACATCTGTAAGTGTTGGATTGTTGATTCTTCCGAAGACGAACCTGCCAGGAGCAACTTAGTTGGAAAGCTGAGGGGGCTGGAATTTTGGACCATTGTAGAGATAGAGCTATCCTTGATGTATGACATCTTGTACACCAAGGCGGCTGTGATCCACACATGGCAGGGCTACACTATCCGTGTCATCTCGCCACTCGCCATTTTGACCTCGCTGCTGCTTTTCCATTACAGTGAAGAAGATGTGCATGGAGAAGCTGACAAAGCTACGACATATGTTTTGTTTGGCAGTGCTTTGTTCATGGAGTGGACTTCACTGCTAAACGCTCTGGGCTCATCCTGGATGTATGCCTACCTAAGTACCACCAGAATTCCATGGCTTAGATACACATTTCTGTGTAGTGGGCGATGGGACCGGCTTCGTGGTTTGGTTCTATCCGTGAACTCCTTTGTCACTTTTGGAGGTAGCAGGTCCGGAGTAAGGAGGTGGTCTGGCAACATGGGACAGTACAACATGCTGCACTTTTGCACTCGCCCGGACACTGTTCTCACCCGCCCTCTGCTCGGAACATTCGCCAAGCTGTTGGGATTCGAAGAGTTGTGGAACAGGAAGCATTTCTCCGGGGCCATTACAATATGGGACCATAAGTTAATCAAGGTGTGTATCGATGACCACACCGACCTTCTGTATGAGAAGGCGTGGATAAACACACTGGGAATGATCAAGTATCAGTGGGGCATGACAACACTAGAATATCGTAAGCCGGAATACGATTTTATTAAGGCAACAACCCTTGGCGATGAGTTTCAGGAGGGTATCATCATCTGGCACATCGCCACGGATTTTTTTCTCTCCAAGTGCAAGAGTGGCAATGCATCACGTGGTGTTGTGAGCACGGTCAAGGCGCTGTCAAATTACATGATGTTTCTTCTTGTTGAACGCCCCTACATGCTGCCAGGCACCGCCCAAAACAAGCTGTACGAACGGACCTGTAAAGCTCTAGATGGCGCGGTGAGCCAATATCACCCAACAGGTATTTGTGGTGTGCTCAAGAGTCTATTCGGCTGGCATGATGACCCAGCTGCTTCCAGTTCCAGTTCCAGTTCCAGGGCCACCAACAGTAGGATGCATGCAGAAAAAATGTACAACAAGCATGTCTCCCTCCCAGACTTCAGCTACCACAATGTTCGACTCAATCATTCAGCTACGGTTGCCAAGGAACTGCTGGAATACGAGGAGAAACATAGCACTGATATGTCTTTGCAACTTCTGCTTGAGATGTGGACGGATATGCTCGTCTATGCGGGCAACAAATGCAGCAAGGAGTCGCATGCAAAGAAGCTCAGCAGTGGCGGCGAGTTGATAACCATCGTGTGGCTAATCGTGGAGCACTACCACCAGGCTTCACTTGAGTTGCGAGGCATTTTGGAAGGAGAGAGAGATCACCGTAATTATTACAGAGTATGAAGCCAATCACTTGTTTTCATCACTTTCTGCAAGCCATATTGGATTGTATACTTTGCTGTAACGCCTTGTGAGTAAAGGGTCTAGTGAATTTTATTGGTGTTAATTTGTGCGTCCGTTAAAGGACTATTGCAACTACTGGGGAACATTTTCTCGACCGATATCTCATGTCATGTACTCCTTCCGTTTGGAAATATAAGATGTTTTAGGTTTGTGAAGGACATGTATCTAGACATTTTAGTGTTTAGATTCATTTAAACCTATACACTAAAATATGTCTAGATACAATTCTTTCATAAACCTAAAACATCTTATATTTCTAAACGGAGGGAGTATCTCGCCAAAAACCAGTGATTCCGGTTAGGCAAGTGCTACGCGTCCTTTGGACGAAGGAGGCTTCCCAACGTCCTGCTCCTTTGCGCGCCATGTGTCCACTAAAACCGTCACAAATTTCGCTTTTGCCGCAAAACACCCCCTTTTTGCTATAAATGACTCCGCTTTTGCTTTCGAAGGAAAAAACGGTTCGTTTCAGTAATAGAACGTCTCGCCAGAGACCATGCAGCAAAAAAATATGCTAATGTAGCAAAACAGATTTCGCCGGAGACATCGTCGGAGAAACTCACAGGTGACTCTCGCCGGAGACCTTGCAACAAAAAAATGTGCTAATGTAGCAAAACAGATTTCGCCTGAGACATCGTCGAAAAAGCTCGTTGGTGACTCTCGCCGGAGACCTTGCAGCAAAAAGTTGACGCTGTTGTAGCAAATCCACAAGACGGTTGTAGCTACAAAGTTTTTCTAATGTAGCAAAAAAACTAACTTCACCGGAGACCTCGTCGAAGACTTTTGTTAGGGTTCTCGCCGGATAACTCGCTAGACATGTAGTAGCGAACAATTTGCGCTACTACAGCAAGACCATAATACATTTGTAGCAATACAGATACGACTATGTAGCTAAAAAATATATGATATGTAGCAGAAAACTAAAACCAAATCTATAGTCCTGAAAAAGGGTAGACGGAGGAGGCCTCGACGGCCATGGCTGCATGCCACCTCGCCCACCCCCTCGGCAGCAGCATCACTGCTTCGTGGGTGCGGGGGAGAGCAGGGGCGGAGGCCAACGCGGGGCGGTGGAGACCTCGCCGGAGGCTGTGCGGGGCGGAGGCGGACGACGAGGACGCAGGGCAGCGCTGCTCGGGAAGGGACACAGGCCAGCATGCACATGGAGCGAGGGGATGCAGCGACAGGGAGCGAGGATTGAGGCGAGGCTTAGGGTCGTGACGTGAGGGGCGATGCGAGCCGGGAGACGGGGCGGCGCTGTTGCGTAGGACGGCGGCGGCGCTCGCTGGATGGTGGCGGACGAAGCAGAGGCAGGAAGGGACGACAGAGGCGGCGGAGAAGGGGCAGCCACGCGACGACGTACGAGGAGGCTTGCGGAGCCTGGATCACTCTGTTTTTTTTTGGAAATAAGCATATATTAATCAGAGGATACCAATTACACCCAGCCTCTGCAATGACGCATTGCCCTAGCGGCCACACGGATGCACACAGCCAAAAAAAGAAAGAAGAATTACAAAAAAGAAAAGTCCCGCTACAGTGGCCCATTCCTTAAAACAGCAGTACTACCACCACCAAGACATCATCCGAAATCCAGCTTCTCCAAAAACGACGCCTCCAAGAAAGAAACAGTGCACAAACACCGTCGTCGCCTGATCAAAGATCTAGTTTTTTAACCTAAAAAAAGTTCACGCTCTCAAAACAATACCTTCAATAAGGCCATTGACAGACACAACCAATTAAGAACATACCCTAGGTTTTCACCCTGTTAGGTAGGACCATAAACCTCTCCTGTGCAGTCGCCCCCACTTGCATGCCACTGCTCCAATTCACAAGTCACCTAGCCAATTCCTCATCACCACCCAGACTCGAACCACCATTGTCTGTCCTCAGATCTCGGTCTCCATGACTTTCTCCGTCGAACGAGAACATGCCCCATGATAATAACAGCCAACAAAGCTTCGAAGCACACCCTCTGAAACCAAACGGTCAGAGTAAAACCTGGGTGCGAACGAACGAATTCAATCCTTCCAGCAAACTCATGGCATGATAGCCTTATGAAGTTCGCCGCGGAGCCTTCCGGATCACGACACAGAAACCAGATCAATGGAGACCAACATCCGGCAGATCATCATCTTGGCTTGAGAGGGATCTAGGACCATCTCCTTTATTTAAACCGAGCCAACAGCCCCCACGCCACCCTCCGGAAACTACCAGGATCCGCCGCAAGAAGACAAGACCACCTGGCTGATCATTCCGACGGAGAAGGAGGCCACCACCATCATGCCGGGGGAAGATTCCCCAAGCGCCCTAGTGTGGCGGACAAGGCCTGGGTCGCGTCGGCGCCGGTGTCGAGGCCAACGGATGGGACAGGTCGCGGCTAGGCCCAGATCCCCGCCATCGCCTGCCGCCATCTGGGCCTGGATCGCTCATGGACTACGTGCGGGGTGGATCCGGATCGTCCGGATGATCCCTATCATTTTCCTTCCGGTTACCACTGGGAAATAGTATTACCAACCGAAACTTTCAAGTATTTCAACAATTTGTTCAAAATTAACGATTTTTCACAAAGTCAGACCCAATTTTTATACTTGTCTAAATTTTTTTGGACTGTATTTGGACCGGCATTACCGGTATTTCGGTAATTAAGTCTATAGCTTAGCTCGTTCATTGCCCATAATTATCCCCAGTATATTCCTTTTGTACGCTATTATGTAAATTGAAGATTCTCGAATGTAAAACACACGTGGAATCTTTGACGTTGGGTTCGTTGACCTATACGTCGGTTTTTTTGTATGATAGAATTCTTCGCCAAGGGCATAGAGGCTAACTTGCTATTGTTTTTAAAGAGACAATATTTCAAAAAGGAAATACTATTCCCTTACAAATTCAAGTGAGCGTTACTATCTCGTGCATACTCGATGTTAAATCTAATTGAATAGTTATGCATGACTACGTATATAAATATGGCAGGTTTCACTGGTTTCTACTAATCATTCAAGTTCATACCAAAATAGTTGATATCATGGACTCATTAGATAAAGACCTTAGGGAGTACGAGAGCCTGATTACAATGTTCCAGAAGTAAGTTTAATTATTATCACACTAAACCGGCCTCTTTAGTTTATTTCCTGATATCAAGTAATTAATAACGCATTTATTCATTTTCTTTTCCGGACAAGATTTGAAAACGGTTCATAGGGGTCAATGAGAAAAGGAGCCGCGTTTTAATTGGCTCATGGTAAGAAGTACTAGCTAGGTTCGAGCAAGTCTTTAATTCTAGTTTCAATACCATTCTCATGCTTTATTATTATTTTATTGAATTCTGTTTCTCGTATCGAGGCAGCCACCGAGAACTAATTTACGAGGATATTATGTCTACGAGTTCATAAGTGAGCCATTCAATGAGTGGCATATAAATATAACGGTCCACGAAAAAGGAACCGGCGGGATTTTTTCTTACGGATGTCATAGATAAAGATGGAGAACACTATTCTCGCTCCACGTAATTTAATGATATCCATGTAATTAAATAGTATATATATGTATGCTCGTAATTAAAATTGTTTGTACATCATCTCTCGGCATGTCACTTACGCCAAACCTCTCCCTCCTCTACCGATCCTCCTTCCGCGACAGAAATCCATCCCAACATGTTGCCGCGGCAGAACCTGCTCTCGCACCGCCATCTGCTGCCGCGACAGCCGAATCCCCCAGAATGTTGTCATGGCAAAACCTGCTGCTGCACCACCATCTGATACCGCGGCAGCCGAATCCCCCAAAACACTATTTTGGTATAGGTCGTTTAGTCCCGGTTCATGTTAAGAATCAGGACTAAAGGTCCTCCATCCCCCGCTATCGACCATGGCCATATGGAGTGCCTTTAGTCACGGTTCGTAATACAATCAGGACTAAGGGCGTCACTCTAGTCCCGATTTCGCAGTCTCGGTGGGGAAACTGGGACTATAGGGCATCCCAAACCGGGACTAGATGCCCGTTTTGTACTAGTGATTCCTTACTACAATAAAACAAGCAGTCGTGACACAAAAATTATTCTTAGTAGGATCATTGAGAAGCTTGGATGAGGACCTACGATGTAGTGTTTTACAGAAATCTCTCGATTCTTTTCACTACTAGAAAATATGCCTTTCGTCTGAAGCATTAGTCCCGGTCGTGTTTGGGCCCGGGACTAATTCTACGGTTCCAACAGCTAGAAACCGCCGCAGGGTACAGCCACCTCTAATCCCGATTAAAACAGGACCTTTAGTCCCGGTTGGAGACACCAACTGGGACTAAAGGGCTTCCAACAGGTTGGGGCCGGCGCAAGCGCCCCGTTTGTCCTGGTTCGTGTCTCCAACCTGGACTAACAATGGACCTTTAGTCCCGGTTGGAGACAAAAACCGAGACTAATGATGGACCTTTAGTCCCGGTTGGTGTCTCCTTTGGGGTTTAGGGTTTAGGGTTTAAGTCCCGGTTGGAGACACCAACCGAGACTAATGTCCATCCTATATCTTCTTCATCCCAGCCCCGAGCCATACTCCATTTTAAGTTGCTTTCCCCTCTCTGTTTCCTCCCTAAGCTCGAGTTCATCCCCATTTTCACAAGATTTGTCAAGATTTTGCGGTGCCCTGATACGTCCAAAACGTATCTACTTTCCCGAACACTTTTGCTACTGTTTCTCCTCTAAACATGTGTGATTTGGATACAACTAACAAGGACTAACGCTGTTTTCAGCAGAACTATCTTGGTTTCTAGTTTTTGTGCAAAAAATCAACTATTAGGAAAAATCCCAAAAAATATGCCAACAATCCTATTTCTCCAGAAGACTCACGGAGCCAGAAGACGAGACGGAGGAGGGCCACGAGGGCCCACCCCCTAGCCGCGCGGGCCAGCCCAGGCCGCGCCTAGGAGGGATGTGGCCGCCTCGGGAACCCCCTCGGCCTCCCTCTTCGTGTATAAGATACCTCTTGACCTAAAAACACAGTGGGGTTCGACGTTTTTCCAGAAAGAGTTCCGCTGCACCGCCACCAGAAACAGCGATTCGGAACCAGAAACTCCGTTCTGGCACCCTGCCGGGACGGGAAATTTGGAGAGCATCATCGCCATCATCATCACCGACGTCTCTCCATCAACCATCCATGTTTCCCCCATCCATGAGTGAGTAATCTCCCGCTGTAGGCTATGAGGATGGTAGGGACTGGATGAGTTCTATCATGTAATCGAATAAGATTGTTAGGGCATGGTGTCTAGTATATCTATTAGTGTTATTTGACTTTGTTGCAACTTGTTGTGCTTAATGCTTGTCACTAGGGCCCGAGTGCCATGATCTCAGATCTGAACTTATTATTGATTCATGATGATAATATTGTTTGTGATCTTATCTGCAAGTTGTGTACACATATCATTGTCCAGAACCAAAGGCCCTGAAGTGACAGAAATTGGGACAGCCGGAGGGGATGGCTATGATATGAGGATCACATGTGTTCATGGAGTTTTAATGCTTTGCTCCAGTGCTCTATTAAAAGGAGTACCTTAATTGCCAGTAGATTCCCTTGAGGCCCCGCTGCAACGGGCTGGCAGGACAAAAGATGTTGTGCAATTTCTCATTGCGAGCACGTATGACTATATATGGAACACACGGCTATGATTGTTTATTACTTGGATGCTTTATCTTATTTATCTGCAAATGCCCTAGATCTTGAAGTTACATGTTTAGACTTGTCCATGCAACGCCCGTCCATCCATCCCTATGCCTAGCGTACTCATATCCTACTGTTTGCTACTACTGTTACTCCTGCATTTGTTTTACTACAGCTGTTACTTTGCTATTCCTACTACAAAACTGTTGCTACTGATAAACCGCTATGAGCAAGACTATTTCTAGGTGCAGCTGAATTGACAACTTAGTTGTCAAGGCTTATAAGTATTCTTTGGATCCCCTTGTGTCGATTCGATAAATTGGGTAATACTACCCTTGAAGACTGTTGCGATCCCCTATACTTGTGGGTCATCAAGACTATTTTCTGGCGCCATTGCTGGGGAGCATATCTTTATTTGTAGTTCACTTGGATCTATTATTGTTCACTGCTATTCCTTTCATCATGGGGAAATCTCATTATGAAAAGTTTCCTATTTTACCGTACACTACAAGAAGAGGTACAGACCTAAACACCTCAGCTGCTCTTGATTCACCATGTGTTATAAGTAAGCTTACACCACCACCACCACATACTCATGCTACACACACTACTACTACTGCTGAATCTGAAATTGCTTCTGATACTCATGATGTTACTTCTACTGTGCTTGATGTGAGTGGTTCATTAGGTCATTTCCGAGATGCTACTATTGCTAGAACTATTTTGGGAAACACCGAAACTCCTAGTGAAGACACTATTACACTTGTTAGCTCACCTGAGTCTAGAGAGAGATATGATATTAATGATGGTTACATTGAATTGACTGATGAATTTATTGAAGAGTACCAAAACACACGTGGTGCTAGTGTTATTAGGAGTCTCCTTGAGAGACGTACTATTATACATAAACTGTCTCCTGATGGTAAGTTTGCTACTTCTCCCATAGATATTAAAGATAAATATTATGATTTCTCTCTTGATTTATCCTATATAAACATTGTTGAGAAAAAAACTTTTAGTGGGACTGAAAATGAAAGTGTTGTAGATCATATGAATGAGCTTTCCACTATGAGTGCCTTATTCTCTGATGATGTTAAAATGCGCAAGTACTTTATTACAAAGATCTTCCCTTTTTTACTAAAAGGAGAAGCTAAAGCTTGGTTTAATAGATTACCTCCTGGATACATTGATAGCACTGATTACTTAATTGCTTGTTTCTTTCAGAAATATTTTCCTCCTAGTGCTAGACATGCTGCTTTGCAAAAACTTTTTGATTTTAAGCAGGGAGAAGAAGATAAATTTTCTGAGTCATGGACAAGGTTCTATGCCTTGATTCATGCACATCCTGGATGTCCATTACGTAAAAATGAGCTTCTTGATATCTATTATAATGGACTAACAGATGATTCTAGGACATACCTAGATAGTTTTCTGATTGTGTTTTTAGGAAAATAACTCCTGCAGAAACTGAAAAATTAATGGCTAAAATAAGCAAGAATTATGATGACTGGACTTCAACTGAGCTAATTACACCTGAGGCCATTAATCCTGAACCAATTGTGCCTGAACCAGCTCCAACAACAACACCAAGGAAGAGGGGAGTGATTGCATTAAATGATGAAGTGATGAAAGAAGCTAAGAAATGTCTTAATGAGAAAGGTATTAGAGTTGAAGATGTGAAGAATCTGCCTCCTATAGAAGAGTTATGTAGCCAATTCCCCACTCATCGACTATTGAGGTACATTCTCTCCAACACTTTAATGAAGGTGATATTCCTTATGGTAAGCCTCATGATCAATGTTTAGAGGAACTTGACATTTTTATTGTTAAGCAAGGTAATTTTAATAAACAAGTTCAGAATCATTTATTGGAAAACTCTAGAGATATTAAAGAGTAGAAAGATATTGTGGAAAGAACTTCTAAGGATATTAAAATGCTTTGTAAACACTTTTAAATGGTTCAAACCCAACTTGATCAACTTGCTAAGGTACAAAAGGATATGCTAGTTAATGCCTCAGGAGATAAACATGCTTATGGAATTAGAACTAGGAGTGGTATAGCTACTCAAGATCCTTTATATCCTGAAGGACACCCTAAAAGAATTGAGCAGGATTCTTAACAAGGTCAAAGTAGTGGTAGTCCTCATAAGAGAATGAAAAAGAAACATAGAATAGTTGAGGAACCACATGAACCTGTTATAGATCCTAATAGTATATCTGTTTCTGATGCTGAAACTGATAGTGGTAATGATTAAAATGATGCTCCTGATAAGGAGGAAGTTGAGGAAGAACCTGAGAAGCACACTAAGAACACTAGGTACACTAAGGAAGATTTTATTGCTAATAAACTTGGTAAAGAGAGAGAACCTTGGGTGCAGAAACCTATGCCTTTTCCAGGTAAGAAACACAAGTCAAAGGAGGAAGAACATTACAACAAGTTTTGTGACTGGATGAAACCTTTATTTTTGCAAATTCTTTTGACTCATGCTATTAAGTTGCCTCCTTATTCAAAGTATATGAAGGATATTGTCTCTAATAAAAGGAAGATTCCTAATGAGGAGATTTCTACTCTACTTGCCAATTATTCCTTCAATGGTAAGGTTCCAAAGAAACTTGGTGATCCGGGTATACCAACTATTCCTTTCTCTATTAAGAACAATTATGTTAGAACTGCTTTATGTGATTTGGGAGCTGGAGTTAGTGTTATGCTAGAAAAGTTGATACCAACTGATATATCTTTGCAAATGGTTGATAAGTCAACTACTATTCCTGTTGGTATATGCGAGGATGTTCCTGTCCAAGTGGCTCATAATTGTTTGGTTTTAACTGATTTTGGTGTGCTTGAGATGCCTGAAGATGATAATATGTCCATTATTTTTGGGAGACCTTTTCTTAATACTGCAGGTGCTGTCATCAATTGTAATCAAGGAAAAGTAACTTTTAATATTAATGACAAAGATCATACTGTCTATTTACCCAAGAAGATTGATAAGAGCTATTGCCTGAATTCAATTGAAAATATTGAGACCATCAAAGTTGGAGAAATATATTGTCCCATTGCACAAGGAAGTTTTGAAACTATTATGATTGGCACTATTGCTATCAAGTTTTAGGTAACCTAATAATTTTGTGAAATGCAAAGTTTTGTTTCATTTTAAATTGTTTTGGTAACAAGACTTGATCAACCTTGTTAACAAAGGGATTTTAATGAACAAAACAATGTTTTCACAGTGGTTATACTTGCTCACTTTTATTTTTTTATCCTCTCAAGTCTTTGCTTTCCGTCTTGTTAGTCATAGTTTTGCTAGTAGTTTGCTTTTTAGAGTGTCTTAGAACTTCTGTAGTTTTGGTTTTGGTTTGCTTTTTTGCTTCTTCTAAAAATCTTTTTCTGCGAGAAAATCAATTTTCATAACCTGAAAATTGGCCAAAAATGAAGTTTCCTGAAAAATTTCAGAAAATTCATATTAATTCTTTCCTCGAAAAGAGAGGCAGAGGGACACCTGGAATGGCCGAGGGGGACCCACTAGGCCAGCACACCCCCTGGTGGCGCGGCCAGCACCAAGGCACGCCTGGCCTGGGTGGGGCCCACCTGTGGCCCTCCAAAGTGCCTCCTCCCAGCCACTTCTTTCTCTCTCCTGAAAAACACCAGAAAACTTTCTCAAGATCGAGTTTCTGCTGTTCTTGCTCCCGATTTTCGATCTCCTTGCTCATCCCATCTTTGCTGCTGATTTTTGGAGGGATTGCTCTCCGGTATGTGCCTCCTCCGCTTGTCCAATTTGATTTTTGATTGGTAGATTGTATCTTGAGTATTTTAGTTCTGTAGGTGACAGGTTGTGTGAGCTTGCATGCTTGTTATATGCTTAGATATTTCATTTTAATGCAGCTTTAGCCCTCTAGCAAGTTCCTATAGTAGTTCCTCATCATTTATCAACTTGGAAATCACTTGGTTTGATGTTTGTCTAAAAATTTCAGAAGAAAAGGTCATGGAAAACCACACGTTTGGAGAAGTGTTTGAGAGTGATGCACCTAGGAGGACAAGGCCTTCGACATCATCCTACCGAGCTAGGCCATCATACAATGAGGATCTTATTACGCCGAGCTTTGGCAACGAGGGAGATGTGGGGGATGCGCACCCTGCTACATTCCCTTGTTTTACCTTTTTGCACGCTCCAGGGATTCTCAATGATTTCCTAACTCTTGTTCGAAGGATTGGATTAAGTGATTATATGCTCACCAAAACTTTTTTGGAGAGTTTCTCTTTTACTAACAACCCTTTCAGGACAGATGTGTCATTCAAAACTATGATAAGCCTATCACCATGACATTGAAGAAATTTTGTGAAATTTTGGGTATTGGCATGGCTGGGTGATACGTCGAAATGTATCTATAATTTTTTATGTTCCATTCTTGCTTAGTATCTACTTTGCTTTGCTTTGTCCATACTTTTATGTGCTTTTTATATGTTTTCTGGTACTAACCTATTAACAAGTTGCCATAGTGCCAGTTGCCTGTTTTCTACTGTTTTTTATTCCAGAAAAGCTAGTAAGGAAATATTCTTGGAATTGGACGGGACAAAAGACAAAGTCAATATTTCGTGCACCCCCCAGGGCGGCTGCACCCCCCAGGCGCGGGCCCACCCTAGGCTTATTTGCTATTCCGTGCATATTCATTATGCCTTGTTTTCTTCCAAAAAAAATGTTTGCTTGTTATGATAAAGTTAGTTAGTAATGCTCTCACGAACTTGATGGCACACTTAATTTCTTGCACTTAATAAACCTGAACCATTGTGAATATCCATGAAAGTTATATGCTTGCAAATTATAGGTTGGGAGTTAGCAGAACCGTGCTGTCACGGGGAACGCTTTCAACACCTGTAAATATATACCCAGTTGATATCATGCTCTATTTTTTACGGATGTTGTCAGTGTGAAATAAAAAGGGAGCTTGTAAGTCCATTAGGTTATGTATATGTGTTAGAGAAACACCTGGGCCATTAGCCTAATACATGCCTAATCATGGTGGAAACTTGCATCATAACCATAGTGAGCAATCTATGAAGCTTTCTTCTTATAAAAAAAGAGAGACATATTGAAAAGAGGAAAGAGGAAAAAAGCACCATTTCCCATGGTAAATAAGAAGATTGCTGAGATGCTCATTGTCTGCTTGCCTTGTTATTTTGATTATGGGATAGCTCCTATATCATGTGCAAGGGGTACCCTGTTGGCGGTTCTCTATGATACACATGTATTTAAAATGACAAGAACTTACCGGTAAATAAAGTTGAGTAGCATGAGGAGCGGCCCTCGTACTCAAGGGACATGAGATTTCCAGTTTATGGTCTGTCAAGCATATAACTCATATTGGACCTCAGTTTCAACTTAACCATTTAAAGATGCCTATGTTAGGGGCAATGAGAGCTCAAAGCTAATGAGTACCATAATTTCAGCATTTGGAAGCCTTTCAAACTTTTCAAAACCTTTTCACTTCCTTGTTGAGTCACCACTTATTCTATGAACACCTTCTTGAGAGCATAGTTGTCATTCTTAGTGTAATGTGCTTGTCTCAAAACTTGGTTAATTATGTCATAACTTTTGATGCTTGTATCTTTGATATCTTTAATTCTAGTTTTCACTTGAACTTTAGAGGTGCCTTTGCACTTATGTTTTTGCTCCACAATAAAAGGCAAGCGAGATACCACTCTATCATACCTTCTTATGAGCATTGCAATGTTGCTTATGCTTAGGTTTCATGCTACTTATTATTATTGAGTTGGAATTTCTTCATAGATTGCAATGACTATTGAGTAGACTTAGTTGCATGCTCCTTATTATGAATTGTCTAAGTATCTACTCATGTGATGAGAATATTTACATCATATGAAGCAAATGTGTTCGTGAAAGTTATTTTATCGCACTCAGTTTTCAACTGAATTGCTTGAGGACAAGCAATAAGCTAAGCTTGGGGGAGTTGATACATCCAAAACGTATCTACTTTCCTGAACACTTTTGCTATTGTTTCACCTCTAAACTTGTGTGATTTGGATACAACTAACAGGGACTAACGCTGCTTTTAGCAGAATTACATTGGTTTCTAGTTTTTGTGCAGAAAATCAACTATCAGGAGAAATCCCGGAAAATATGCCAAAAATCCTACTTCACTAGAAGACTCATGATGGCGCTGCGTTAATGTGGGACCGCTTCATCGGGAAACCCCAAGAGCAAGGTGTGATGCAGCATAATAGCAAGTCTTCCCTCAGTAAGAAACCAAGGTTATCGAATCAGTAGGAGGAAGGAAATGTCTCAAAGGTGTTGCAAGCAACGTGGAAACCTGCACAACACAAGCTCAAGACTTTGCCCAAACTAATAGTGAGGTTGTCAATGTCACCGGTTGTTGTATCAAATGATTAACTGTATGGTGTGGAAGGTGAAAGTGGTTTGCAGCAAGTAAACAGTAACAGTGGAATATGTATCAATGGTAAAGATTGGACCGGGGTCCATAGTTCATTAGAGGTGTTCTCCTTAGATAAACAAACATGGCATGCTGGGTAAACAAATTACAACAGGGCAATTGACAGGACTAAGCAAGGCATAACAATGCAATACTAGACATCATGATCCTATGAGATTCGATTGGGCAATACAACAAGATACATATACCGCCATCCAACTGCATCTATGACTAGAAGTCCACCTTTGGGTTATCATCTGAACCCCCTCCAGTATTAAGTTGCAAGCAATAGACAACTGCTTTAAGCAAAGTGTGTAAGGTAAACAATCCACTTGCTCCATGAACAAGAGACCGTTTTTTTATCCCTAGTGACAATATCACATCTACAACCTTAGAGATTTATGTTGCGCTGGATGGACGATCTTTAGCGCGGCAGCGTTTTGGGGCAACTTGTTGCTGCGGCAGGAGATGGGGTTTTAGGGTTTTATAGGGGTTTTTTGTGTTCAATTATTTTTCATTTTGTGTTTCATTTCAAACAAGTTTTTATATACATATTATTCTACTACATGCTGTATACGTTGATGCATATATAATATTATTTCTCTCAAGATTACATATAGACATATATACACAACCGAGACTAGAGCTCGTCTATTTGATTTACACAAAGATCATTATATTACATGGATACTTTAAGGTTTATCCATATTATACTGTCCTTTTGTGTTTATGATGTCCGTGAGCAAAAATCCCAACAATTTATCTAAATTGCTATTAGGCGTTCATGTGGTAGGAGCTTATCCCGCATCGCATCCAACTATATATAAAGAAGTTGATCATTATGAATGGAAGTCAACAAAAATTATGGTATAAAATAAATTATGAATATATTGTTTACGTACTCGAAGAAAGTCTATGTCCTGCTCCATACACCCACGAGTGAACTCGCATACGTAATATCCACATAAATTAGTCCCATGTGGCTGCGTCGCACACTGTTCGAGAATATAATTCAATCAATAATAATCAAGCATGATAATTGTATGGAGAATATAATTGAAGATATGGGAGGACCTAGCGGATCAGGCGAAAAATCATCTCCTTATGCCATTCACCCTGAACCTTCTTCGTGAACCTTTTCCAAACCCTGTCCGGCAAAAAAGAAATGAATGAGTTATTAGTTACTTGACATCTCAGAGAATGAACGAAAGAGACAAATATAGTACAATAATGATTAAAATTACTTTTGGAGCATATCAAGTATGCTGCGGTAGTCTTCCATCGGCTTCTTTCACGAGTCCGAGATATGAACTTTTGCACGGTCAACGTTAATGTTTAGAAGAATCCAGTGGAAGCTGCGCATGTAGGGGTTCGTAGCATGGAAAACAAAAAATTTCTATCGCATACAACCAAACAAGCCAAGATCTATCTAATAGATTGTAGCAACGAGTCGATGGAATAACTTACCCTCGAAGATTCCAAAAGTGTTTAACGAGAGCGGATTCTCGTGGGTGATGTAGTCGTACTCTTTCCGATCTCAAGATCGTGTAGACGATCCTTCCGGCGCTGCGTTCCGGCAGCGCTTCCGCAGTCGGTCACACGTTCGGTACTCGACGAAGACCTTCCTCTCCCTTGTTCCAGCAGGCAGCGGAGGTTGTAGCACTCTCCTCGCGATTCCGGCAGCACAACGGCGTGGTACCGGAAGTAGAGGGGAAATCTTGCAGGGCTTCGCCTTAAGCCGGAGCGAGTATGGTGGATTATGAGAGAGGGATATTAGTGGTCTAGAAATTAGACACACCAATTAGAAGGCTCTAAACCGCAGGCTAAAGCAATTAGAAGCTCTAAACCAAAACGGCTCTAAACCGGAGATTAGAGGTAGAAACTTGTGTGTCTCAAGGAGGAGGCCCTGCCCCTCCTTTTATAGGTGGAGGGGCTAGGCGCGCCAGGGAGGGAGGGGAGTCCCTCCCCAACTTGGCCTAGGGCTGGCCGCCGGCTTGGAGGAGAGGAACTCCTCCTCCAAGTTGGTTTCAACCTCCTCTTGCTTGTTTCCCACAGTTTCCTGTTTCCCACAGTTTCCTGTTTTAGCCGTTTGACTTTCAAACTGGCAGTTTGACTTTCAAGTTTTGGAACAGCAAGAACACTTAGTACATGATGAAATCATTCAATGACACATTCATGTACCCTCCCCCCCCCCGGAGTGCCGGACAATCCGGAACCTTCTAGAACATTCTCGATGAAAACACCGGAATCATTCCCGAACTCCGAAACGGGACTTTCCTTATATGAATCTTATTCTCCGGACCATTCCGGATCACCTCGTGATATCCCGGATCCCATCCGAGACTCCGAACAACATTCGGTTTCTTTCTCATAATACCATAACTACTCAAACAACGTCGAATCCTTAAGTGTGTCTCCCTACGGTTCGTGAATTATGCGGACATGATCGAGACACTTCTCCGAACAATAACCAATAGAGGAATCTGGAAATTCATATGGCTCCCACATATTTCTATGATTACTTTGCGATCGAATGAACCACTTACATACGATACCAATTTCCCTTTGTCTCACGATAGTTTACTTATCCGAGGTTATGATCGTCGGTATCTCTGCATACCTAGTTCAACCTCGTTACCGATAAGTACTCTTTTCTCGTTCCCGTGATATGTGATCCCTTGTGACCCAGTCACATGCTTGCAAGCTAATTGGATGACATTCCACCGAGAGGGCCCAGAGTATATCTATCCGTCATATGGATGGACAAATCCCACTCTTGATCCATGTGTTTCAACCAATACTTTCTGAACACTCAATGCCACCTTTATAGCCACCCTGTTACGGTGTGGCGTTTGATGACATCAAAGCATCCATCCGGTAAAGGTGATATGCATGATCTCATGGTCGAAGGAATTAGGTTACTATGTATCAGAAAGCATATAGCAATTGAACTATTAAAATGACTTGATCTTTATGCTACGCTTATCTATAGGAGTATGTCCATCACATCATTCTCCTAATGATATGATCCTGTTGTTAATAACATCTCTATGTTCATGATCAGGAAACCATGATCATATATTAACCAACAAGCTAGTTTTAACAAGAGGCTTTACTAGGGACTCTTATTTTAGTTTACAAATCACACAAGTATTAATGTTTCCGGTTAATACAATTATAGCATGGTATGTAAACATTTATCATAAGTGTGAAGATATGATAATAATCACTTTATTATTGCCTCTTGGGCATATCTCCAACAGTCTCCCACTTGCACTAGAGTCAATAATCTAGTTTCAAACCTTTGTGTATTCAACACCTATGGCTTTCTGGTGTTGTATGTACACGATTGCTAGTGGTCAACTGATCTCCGGATCTGACACTTCCAGGTCCGTGTGTAATTGCATGTCTTTGCGTCTCTACGCATCACTCATTCTCTAATGAGATGGCTTTGTATAAATTTGGTCTTTCGGTGTGACCTTTAGTTCTTCGGGGTTAAAACATGTTGATAATATTGTCGCATAATATATCTTCATAGTATTATTCCACTGTGAACTACACCTAGTTTGATAACAAACTACTTGACAAAATTGCCCTCTTTTGCTGCTAAAATAGCAGTCATATGCTTAGCCTTTTGTTGTAGTATCTGTCACAATGTCTTAACTTTGGAACTCATCCAAATCCATTATGGAACTCACTTTCCATTATATTGTGCCACCTTTAGTTTAGATTGAGATAAACTTAATTTGTACTTTGTGACAAAACTAGTATCAATGTAGTACTTTTACAATGAACTAACCATCTATTTGTCACTTCTACAAATATTATACTCTTAGTTCTTCCAAAAGATCATAAGAATATCCTTACTATTGTCCAATGATCATCTTACAAATCATTCTGGTATATGCTCACAACTTTTAGAGCATAGGACATATCTGGATTTGTACATATCACAGTATGATTGATATAAATACTCTTGGTGATTTCATACATCAAGTATCAATCTATACTTGATTATTTGTTTCACTTTACCAAATGTCAATACACTTGAATATATCATCAACATTGAAATCATTCAATCCTTTCTGTGCGACAAGAACCTCTCTTGTAGTTTCTATATTGAACTCATTCAATATCTTGTCTATGTACTTCTGGCACAACCATATTAGCGTCTATTGATGCCAAATATTTGGGTTTTGCCTAAGTCTTTCATCGGGATGAAATTCTTAATATGTGTTAATAAAAGATACATCTTTTCTAATCAACAATATGTCCTCCACATAATGTATTAGAAATATGTCTTAGCGGCCCCACTTAATTTCTTGCAAACGCAAGCATCTTCATTGTCTCTGGTGAAATTAAACTCTTTTAACAGTTTCATCATAGTGAAGATTCCAGCTCCACGATGCTCACTTCAACCATTGAAGTTTGCATATGCTTTTAGCATCCTTTGAATTAACAAAACCCTATGGACCGTGTCATGCACACGTCCTAGGTAACGATTCTATTAGAAGAACTTGTTTTGTTTATTCAACTACCATATAACAAATTATATGTAGTGGTTTCTACATTAATCCGTCTAGACTAAATATCGCTATGAAAGATCAGATCTTGTCATAGTCAACCTTTGAACATTGTTGTGAACTCTTTCCCAACATGTCGACTATTTCATAGATGTGCAACATCCATGTCTATTTATTTATAGATCCAAACACAACTGTAAGGTCTTACACCTTTCTCGAGGGTCCTTCAAGTTCAAAACTTGATTTCTCGTGTATGGAACTATCACGGATTTTATGGCTTCAAGCCATTTGACGGAGTCAGGGCCCATCATCGCTTCTTTGCATGTAGTCGGTTCATTATTCTCAAATAATGATTCAACCCTCAAATCTTGGTATTTGATTGTTTACCCGATCTACTTGTTTCAATAGAAACTTAGATCTCCGTGACCACAACCTTTGAGGCACGTGAGCCATGAGCATTGTTGCTGCCTCCGAAACACTTTTCGGCGCTGCGCAACTCTGCACATATAGCTAAGGTTCTTTTAACCTTATCAAAGTTCTATTGTCCTCCCACTTAACTTTTCACGGAAAAATTCCTTCTCAAAGAAACTTGACGTTCTAAGCAACAAACACTTTTTTCTCCGTTGTTTATGGAGGAATACTTAACAGTTTATACAAAGATAGGTTCATCCGACTTTGGTTGCACACATCTTTCTTATGCATAGCATACCAATGTTTAAGAAAGGACAACTTGGGTTTTATCCCAAACCATAACCTTATATGGTGTCATTTCAACGGATTATGATGAAGCTCTTTTCAGTGGAAAAACGGTAATCTCTAAAGCTTTTAATCTTTAAAATATAATGGCAGTTTTATGAATTACACCTTCGATCTTACCATGTCAAACAAGGTTTAATTACATATCTCGAACGCTCCATACTCTTATGGTGTTTCGGGAAAATGCAAATCCACGGAACGATTCCTTTAAATCTTAGGTATTATGCTAAACTTGTAACTCAAATATCTTCCTTTATGATCTTATCATAAACTATTTATATTCTTGTTACAATGATTTTGCACTTCATCTTGAAAGTCTTCGAACTTTTCAAATGTTTCATACTTTATCCTTATTAAGTAAATATTCATATATTCACTCAAATTTTTGGATAAAGCATATGAAGTTGAAATCCATCGCTCTTGACTACACATAATGGATTTCATACAACAATATGTACAAGTTCCAATAAGATAGTCATTCGTTCCCTTTTGTCCTATGAACGAAGTTTCAATTATCTCTAGGAAAGTTTCACAAGTGTCATTTGATCAAAAATCAAAAGACTCCAAAATTCCATCCACATGGAGTTTCTTCATGTTTTCTTTCCAATATAATTTAAACGGCGATGTCACTTCCGAAGTGATCTTTCAATCAATATGTCTTTCGACATTTTTAGCACTAGTTTTATGGATGTGATTTATCCAACAAGATTTGTGAATCATCCATCTTTTATGGATTACGGCAATTATTTGAACAACCCTTTTGTTCTCATAACACCTGATAAAACAAATCTTTGAAGGCAAGCTTTGATGTTTAACGAGCAACACAATAACCCTTTATTTGTTCTCGATGAACATCAACACATATTCTTTTGCTAGTTACTTAGGCCATTGTAGTTCATGAATTGTGTTGTTTCGTATGACGATTCACACCAACAAATTCAGTATCAAATACTTGAGAACCACATTGTTTAATAAGCAAAGAATATAGCCATAACATGTATATCATCTATATACTTAAGCTGAACAATTCTAGTCTTTTCCTTTCTGCCATATATTTATGAGATTTTCTTTCAATATTTCCTTTTCTGTTTGAAAGAATCTTTCAACATCAATAGTGGAGTCATACATATGACATATAGTCCAAAGCGTGTATAGTTAAATACCAATGTCTTTGGACTTGCACTTTGAAGTAGATCACCATCATCAAATGTTTGGTGTTCTTTCAAAATTCCTTTCTTTAGTAATCTCTTGGTGTAGTAAACATTTTACCTACATCAAATATTCACCCTTATCATGGAATCGTCCATGATCAAGCTACTTTTAGCTTGTAACGGTGAATCGCTAGTATAATGTTGCTCTCCAAAACCTTTTGGAGGATTAGGACAACTAGTGTCTCCAACCTTTTGCAATTTCTCATCAAATATGAGAACATGACTTTTGCCATATTATATTCTATCATGTTGTAACCAATACTTCGTTTCAGATATCACAATATCTTCCACACATCATGGTTTCTGAAACAACTCTTTCAGATCCTAGATAACCTTGATATTAAGAGAATCCTTAGAATATCAAGAATCATGGAGACAAACATGATACTTATATACTAACACTTGGAATTGTTACTCTTGATTTAATACTAATTATTAAACTTCATGGAGTAACCGGAACTTACTGAAAGTTTGCAATAGGACTTTTTAAACTTTAGATTAACACTTCAAAACAATACGATACCAGTTCGTAAAGTAACTAACCAGAATTCTATAGTTCTATTATCTCAATTATAACTAAGCGCAAGGTGGTAAACGGATGCCAATGACTACAACAACTATGCAAATTCACTTTGATTTAGTTTATGATAAATTGAGTTCTAATTAATAATTAAATTAATCTTGGTGAACTCCCACTCAAAACAATATCCCTCACATTGTTTTAGTGATCACACGAACCAAATCCACCACATCAAAACCGATCATCACGAGAGTTGATATAGCTTCAATGGCAAACAATCAACATGTTCATCATATCTACTATATGACTCATGCTCTACCTTTCGGTAATCCGTGTTCCTGAGGCCATGTCTGTACATGCTAGGCTCGTCAAGATCAAACCTTAGTTTCCGCATGAGCAAATCTGGCTTGCTCACGTTGTATACACTTGCAGAATCTAACACACCCGATCATCACGTGGTGCTTCGAAACAACAAGCTTTAGCAACGGTGCTAACTAAGGGTGAACACTTTATGACTTGAAATTCATGTGCATGAGGGATCATCTTATAATGCTACCGTTGTCTACTAAGCAATACAAGATGCATAAAGGATTAACATCACATGCAATTCATAATATGTGATATGATATGGCCTTTCTTCTTTGTGCTTCCGATCTCCATCTTCTAGCACGAACATGATCTCCATCATCACCGACATTGCATCAAGGTCAATGATGCTTCTCCATGGTTGTCGTCCACCAGCTTCAACTATTACAACTACTTTGAATAGACACGCGGGTCTTAACAGAATTTAAAGACAACCATATGGCTCCTGCCGGTTGCCAACTTACAATAAGGAACATTGCATACATCATATATAATCACAATCATGGCCATATCACATCACAACACACCCCTGCAAAACAAAGTTAGACGCCTCTACTTTCTTTGCATATTTTACGTGGTTTGGGGCTTTCAATAAGTGTCGTTCTAACTTACGAACAAGAACCACAACATTGATACTAGTATTGTCAATCACCCGTTGTAAATTGGATCTTAACTATGCTAGGAGAAACAGGCACCCGCAAAGCCACTTATGCAATACAAGTTGCATGTCAAGCGTGGAGCAAGTCTCATGAACGATGTCATGTAAGGTTAGCCCGGGCCGCTTCATCCCAACATACCGCAAGATGCAAATTACACAAAAAGCAATCGACAATAAAAGCATCAACGCCCACAGTGACCATTGTGTTCTACTCGTGCAACAGATCTACATATAGACACGGCTCTGATACCACTGTAGGGGTTCGTAGCATGGAAAACAAAAATTTTCTATCGCATACAAAAAAACAAGCCAAGATCTATCTACTAGATTGTAGCAACGAGTCGATGGAATAACTTACCCTCGAAGATTCCAAAAGTGTTTAACGAGAGCGGATTCTCGTGGGTGATGTAGTCGTACTCTTTCCGATCTCAAGATCGTGTAGACGATCCTTCCGGCGCTGCGTTCCGGCAGCGCTTCTGCAGTCGGTCACACGTTCGGTACTCGACGAAGACCTTCCTCTCCCTTGTTCCAGCAGGCAGCGGAGGTTGTAGCACTCTCCTCGCGATTCCGGCAGCACAACGGCGTGGTACCGGAAGTAGAGGGGAAATCTTGCAGGGCTTCGCCTTAAGCCGGAGCGAGTATGGTGGATTATGAGAGAGGGCTATTAGTGGTCTAAAGATTAGACACACCAATTAGAAGGCTCTAAACCGCAGGCTAAAGCAATTAGAAGCTCTAAACCAAAACGGCTCTAAACCGGAGATTAGAGGTAGAAACTTGTGTGTCTCAAGGAGGAGGCCCTGCCCCTCCTTTTATAGGTGGAGGGGCTAGGCGCGCCAGGGAGGGAGGGGAGTCCCTCCCCAACTCGGCCTAGGGCTGGCCGCCGGCTTGGAGGAGAGGAACTCCTCCTCCAAGTTGGTTTCAACCTCCTCTTGCTTGTTTCCCATAGTTTCCTGTTTCCCACAGTTTCCTGTTTTCCACAGTTTCCTGTTTTAGCCGTTTGACTTTCAAACTGGCAGTTTGACTTTCAAGTTTTGGAACAGCAAGAACACTTAGTACATGATGCAATCATTCAATGACACATTCATGTACCCTCCCCCCCGGAGTGCCGGACAATCCGGAACCTTCTAGAACATTCTCGATGAAAACACCGGAATCATTCCCGAACTCCGAAACGGGACTTTCCTTATATGAATCTTATTCTCCGGACCATTCCGGATCACCTCGTGATATCCCGGATCCCATCCGAGACTCCGAACAACATTCGGTTTCTTTCTCATAATACCATAACTACTCAAACAACGTCGAATCCTTAAGTGTGTCTCCCTACGGTTCGTGAATTATGCGGACATGATCGAGACACTTCTCCGAACAATAACCAATAGAGGAATCTGGAAATTCATATGGCTCCCACATATTTCTATGATTACTTTGCGATCGAATGAACCACTTACATACGATACCAATTTCCCTTTGTCTCACGATAGTTTACTTATCCGAGGTTATGATCGTCGGTATCTCTGCATACCTAGTTCAACCTCGTTACCGATAAGTACTCTTTTCTCGTTCCCGTGATATGTGATCCCTTGTGACCCAGTCACATGCTTGCAAGCTAATTGGATGACATTCCACCGAGAGGGCCCAGAGTATATCTATCCATCATATGGATGGACAAATCCCACTCTTGATCCATGTGTTTCAACCAATACTTTCTGAACACTCAATGCCACCTTTATAGCCACCCTGTTACGGTGTGGCGTTTGATGACATCAAAGCATCCATCCGGTAAAGGTGATATGCATGATCTCATGGTCGAAGGAATTAGGTTACTATGTATCAGAAAGCATATAGCAATTGAACTATTAAAATGACTTGATCTTTATGCTACGCTTATCTATAGGAGTATGTCCATCACATCATTCTCCTAATGATATGATCCTGTTGTTAATAACATCTCTATGTTCATGATCAGGAAACCATGATCATATATTAACCAACAAGCTAGTTTTAACAAGAGGCTTTACTAGGGACTCTTATTTTAGTTTACAAATCACACAAGTATTAATGTTTCCGGTTAATACAATTATAGCATGGTATGTAAACATTTATCATAAGTGTGAAGATATGATAATAATCACTTTATTATTGCCTCTTGGGCATATCTCCAACAGTCTCCCACTTGCACTAGAGTCAATAATCTAGTTTCAAACCTTTGTGTATTCAACACCTATGGCTTTCTGGTGTTGTATGTACACGATTGCTAGTGGTCAACTGATCTCCGGATCTGACACTTCCAGGTCCGTGTGTAATTGCATGTCTTTGCGTCTCTACGCATCACTCATTCTCTAATGAGATGGCTTTGTATAAATTTGGTCTTTCGGTGTGACCTTTAGTTCTTCGGGGTTAAAACATGTTGATAATATTGTCGCATAATATATCTTCATAGTATTATTCCACTGTGAACTACACCTAGTTTGATAACAAACTACTTGACAAAATTGCCCTCTTTTGCTGCTAAAATAGCAGTCATATGCTTAGCCTTTTGTTGTAGTATCTGTCACAATGTCTTAACTTTGGAACTCATCCAAATCCATTATGGAACTCACTTTCCATTATATTGTGCCACCTTTAGTTTAGATTGAGATAAACTTAATTTGTACTTTGTGACAAAACTAGTATCAATGTAGTACTTTTACAATGAACTAACCATCTATTTGTCACTTCTACAAATATTATACTCTTAGTTCTTCCAAAAGATCATAAGAATATCCTTACTATTGTCCAATGATCATCTTACAAATCATTCTGGTATATGCTCACAACTTTTAGAGCATAGGACATATCTGGATTTGTACATATCACAGTATGATTGATATAAATACTCTTGGTGATTTCATACATCAAGTATCAATCTATACTTGATTATTTGTTTCACTTTACCAAATGTCAATACACTTGAATATATCATCAACATTGAAATCATTCAATCCTTTCTGTGCGACAAGAACCTCTCTTGTAGTTTCTATATTGAACTCATTCAATATCTTGTCTATGTACTTCTGGCACAACCATATTAGCGTCTATTGATGCCAAATATTTGGGTTTTGCCTAAGTCTTTCATCGGGATGAAATTCTTAATATGTGTTAATAAAAGATACATCTTTTCTAATCAACAATATGTCCTCCACATAATGTATTAGAAATATGTCTTAGCGGCCCCACTTAATTTCTTGCAAACGCAAGCATCTTCATTGTCTCTGGTGAAATTAAACTCTTTTAACAGTTTCATCATAGTGAAGATTCCAGCTCCACGATGCTCACTTCAACCATTGAAGTTTGCATATGCTTTTAGCATCCTTTGAATTAACAAAACCCTATGGACCGTGTCATGCACACGTCCTAGGTAACGATTCTATTAGAAGAACTTGTTTTGTTTATTCAACTACCATATAACAAATTATATGTAGTGGTTTCTACATTAATCCGTCTAGACTAAATATCGCTATGAAAGATCAGATCTTGTCATAGTCAACCTTTGAACATTGTTGTGAACTCTTTCCCAACATGTCGACTATTTCATAGATGTGCAACATCCATGTCTATTTATTTATAGATCCAAACACAACTGTAAGGTCTTACACCTTTCTCGAGGGTCCTTCAAGTTCAAAACTTGATTTCTCGTGTATGGAACTATCACGGATTTTATGGCTTCAAGCCATTTGACGGAGTCAGGGCCCATCATCGCTTCTTTGCATGTAGTCGGTTCATTATTCTCAAATAATGATTCAACCCTCAAATCTTGGTATTTGATTGTTTACCCGATCTACTTGTTTCAATAGAAACTTAGATCTCCGTGACCACAACCTTTGAGGCACGTGAGCCATGAGCATTGTTGCTGCCTCCGAAACACTTTTCGGCGCTGCGCAACTCTGCACATATAGCTAAGGTTCTTTTAACCTTATCAAAGTTCTATTGTCCTCCCACTTAACTTTTCACGGAAAAATTCCTTCTCAAAGAAACTTGACGTTCTAAGCAACAAACACTTTTTTCTCCGTTGTTTATGGAGGAATACTTAACAGTTTATACAAAGATAGGTTCATCCGACTTTGGTTGCACACATCTTTCTTATGCATAGCATACCAATGTTTAAGAAAGGACAACTTGGGTTTTATCCCAAACCATAACCTTATATGGTGTCATTTCAACGGATTATGATGAAGCTCTTTTCAGTGGAAAAACGGTAATCTCTAAAGCTTTTAATCTTTAAAATATAATGGCAGTTTTATGAATTACACCTTCGATCTTACCATGTCAAACAAGGTTTAATTACATATCTCGAACGCTCCATACTCTTATGGTGTTTCGGGAAAATGCAAATCCACGGAACGATTCCTTTAAATCTTAGGTATTATGCTAAACTTGTAACTCAAATATCTTCCTTTATGATCTTATCATAAACTATTTATATTCTTGTTACAATGATTTTGCACTTCATCTTGAAAGTCTTCGAACTTTTCAAATGTTTCATACTTTATCCTTATTAAGTAAATATTCATATATTCACTCAAATTTTTGGAGAAAGCATATGAAGTTGAAATCCATCGCTCTTGACTACACATAATGGATTTCATACAACAATATGTACAAGTTCCAATAAGATAGTCATTCGTTCCCTTTTGGCCTATGAACGAAGTTTCAATTATCTCTAGGAAAGTTTCACAAGTGTCATTTGATCAAAAATCAAAAGACTCCAAAATTCCATCCACATGGAGTTTCTTCATGTTTTCTTTCCAATATAATTTAAACGGCGATGTCACTTCCGAAGTGATCTTTCAGTCAATATGTCTTTCGACATTTTTAGCACTAGTTTTATGGATGTGATTTATCCAACAAGATTTGTGAATCATCCATCTTTTATGGATTACGGCAATTATTTGAACAACCCTTTTGTTCTCATAACACCTGATAAAACAAATCTTTGAAGGCAAGCTTTGATGTTTAACGAGCAACACAATAACCCTTTATTTGTTCTCGATGAACATCAACACATATTCTTTTGCTAGTTACTTAGGCCATTGTAGTTCATGAATTGTGTTGTTTCGTATGACGATTCACACCAAAAAATTCAGTATCAAATACTTGAGAACCACATTGTTTAATAAGCAAAGAATATAGCCATAACATGTATATCATCTATATACTTAAGCTGAACAATTCTAGTCTTTTCCTTTCTGCCATATATTTATGAGATTTTCTTTCAATATTTCCTTTTCTGTTTGAAAGAATCTTTCAACATCAATAGTGGAGTCATACATATGACATATAGTCCAAAGCGTGTATAGTTAAATACCAATGTCTTTGGACTTGCACTTTGAAGTAGATCACCATCATCAAATGTTTGGTGTTCTTTCAAAATTCCTTTCTTTAGTAATCTCTTGGTGTAGTAAACATTTTACCTACATCAAATATTCACCCTTATCATGGAATCGTCCATGATCAAGCTACTTTTAGCTTGTAACGGTGAATCGCTAGTATAATGTTGCTCTCCAAAACCTTTTGGAGGATTAGGACAACTAGTGTCTCCAACCTTTTGCAATTTCTCATCAAATATGAGAACATGACTTTTGCCATATTATATTCTATCATGTTGTAACCAATACTTCGTTTCAGATATCACAATATCTTCCACACATCATGGTTTCTGAAACAACTCTTTCAGATCCTAGATAACCTTGATATTAAGAGAATCCTTAGAATATCAAGAATCATGGAGACAAACATGATACTTATATACTAACACTTGGAATTGTTACTCTTGATTTAATACTAATTATTAAACTTCATGGAGTAACCGGAACTTACTGAAAGTTTGCAATAGGACTTTTTAAACTTTAGATTAACACTTCAAAACAATACGATACCAGTTCGTAAAGTAACTAACCAGAATTCTATAGTTCTATTATCTCAATTATAACTAAGCGCAAGGTGGTAAACGGATGCCAATGACTACAACAACTATGCAAATTCACTTTGATTTAGTTTATGATAAATTGAGTTCTAATTAATAATTAAATTAATCTTGGTGAACTCCCACTCAAAACAATATCCCTCACATTTTTTTAGTGATCACACGAACCAAATCCACCACATCAAAACCGATCATCACGAGAGTTGATATAGCTTCAATGGCAAACAATCAACATGTTCATCATATCTACTATATGACTCATGCTCTACCTTTCGGTAATCCGTGTTCCTGAGGCCATGTCTGTACATGCTAGGCTCGTCAAGATCAAACCTTAGTTTCCGCATGAGCAAATCTGGCTTGCTCACGTTGTATACACTTGCAGAATCTAACACACCCGATCATCACGTGGTGCTTCGAAACAACAAGCTTTAGCAACGGTGCTAACTAAGGGTGAACACTTTATGACTTGAAATTCATGTGCATGAGGGATCATCTTATAATGCTACCGTTGTCTACTAAGCAATACAAGATGCATAAAGGATTAACATCACATGCAATTCATAATATGTGATATGATATGGCCTTTCTTCTTTGTGCTTCCGATCTCCATCTTCTAGCACGAACATGATCTCCATCATCACCGACATTGCATCAAGGTCAATGATGCTTCTCCATGGTTGTCGTCCACCAGCTTCAACTATTACAACTACTTTGAATAGACACGCGGGTCTTAACAGAATTTAAAGACAACCATATGGCTCCTGCCGGTTGCCAACTTACAATAAGGAACATTGCATACATCATATATAATCACAATCATGGCCATATCACATCACAACACACCCCTGCAAAACAAAGTTAGACGCCTCTACTTTCTTTGCATATTTTACGTGGTTTGGGGCTTTCAATAAGTGTCGTTCTAACTTACGAACAAGAACCACAACATTGATACTAGTATTGTCAATCACCCGTTGTAAATTGGATCTTAACTATGCTAGGAGAAACAGGCACCCGCAAAGCCACTTATGCAATACAAGTTGCATGTCAAGCGTGGAGCAAGTCTCATGAACGATGTCATGTAAGGTTAGCCCGGGCCGCTTCATCCCAACATACCGCAAGATGCAAATTACACAAAAAGCAATCGACAATAAAAGCATCAACGCCCACAGTGACCATTGTGTTCTACTCGTGCAACAGATCTACATATAGACACGGCTCTGATACCACTGTAGGGGTTCGTAGCATGGAAAACAAAAATTTTCTATCGCATACAAAAAAACAAGCTAAGATCTATCTACTAGATTGTAGCAACGAGTCGATGGAATAACTTACCCTCGAAGATTCCAAAAGTGTTTAACGAGAGCGGATTCTCGTGGGTGATGTAGTCGTACTCTTTCCGATCTCAAGATCGTGTAGACGATCCTTCCGGCGCTGCGTTCCGGCAGCGCTTCCGCAGTCGGTCACATGTTCGGTACTCGACGAAGACCTTCCTCTCCCTTGTTCCAGCAGGCAGCGGAGGTTGTAGCACTCTCCTCGCGATTCCGGCAGCACAACGGCGTGGTACCGGAAGTAGAGGGGAAATCTTGCAGGGCTTCGCCTTAAGCCGGAGCGAGTATGGTGGATTATGAGAGAGGGCTATTAGTGGTCTAAAGATTAGACACACCAATTAGAAGGCTCTAAACCGCAGGCTAAAGCAATTAGAAGCTCTAAACCAAAACGGCTCTAAACCGGAGATTAGAGGTAGAAACTTGTGTGTCTCAAGGAGGAGGCCCTGCCCCTCCTTTTATAGGTGGAGGGGCTAGGCGCGCCAGGGAGGGAGGGGAGTCCCTCCCCAACTCGGCCTAGGGCTGGCCGCCGGCTTGGAGGAGAGGAACTCCTCCTCCAAGTTGGTTTCAACCTCCTCTTGCTTGTTTCCCATAGTTTCCTGTTTCCCACAGTTTTCTGTTTTCCACAGTTTCCTGTTTTAGCCGTTTGACTTTCAAACTGGCAGTTTGACTTTCAAGTTTTGGAACAGCAAGAACACTTAGTACATGATGCAATCATTCAATGACACATTCATGTACCCTCCCCCCCGGAGTGCCGGACAATCCGGAACCTTCTAGAACATTCTCGATGAAAACACCGGAATCATTCCCGAACTCCGAAACGGGACTTTCCTTATATGAATCTTATTCTCCGGACCATTCCGGATCACCTCGTGATATCCCGGATCCCATCCGAGACTCCGAACAACATTCGGTTTCTTTCTCATAATACCATAACTACTCAAACAACGTCGAATCCTTAAGTGTGTCTCCCTACGGTTCGTGAATTATGCGGACATGATCGAGACACTTCTCCGAACAATAACCAATAGAGGAATCTGGAAATTCATATGGCTCCCACATATTTCTACGATTACTTTGCGATCGAATGAACCACTTACATACGATACCAATTTCCCTTTGTCTCACGATAGTTTACTTATCCGAGGTTATGATCGTCGGTATCTCTGCATACCTAGTTCAACCTCGTTACCGATAAGTACTCTTTTCTCGTTCCCGTGATATGTGATCCCTTGTGACCCAGTCACATGCTTGCAAGCTAATTGGATGACATTCCACCGAGAGGGCCCAGAGTATATCTATCCGCCATATGGATGGACAAATCCCACTCTTGATCCATGTGTTTCAACCAATACTTTCTGAACACTCAATGCCACCTTTATAGCCACCCTGTTACGGTGTGGCGTTTGATGACATCAAAGCATCCATCCGGAAAAGGTGATATGCATGATCTCATGGTCGAAGGAATTAGGTTACTATGTATCAGAAAGCATATAGCAATTGAACTATTAAAATGACTTGATCTTTATGCTATGCTTATCTATAGGAGTATGTCCATCACATCATTCTCCTAATGATATGATCCTGTTGTTAATAACATCTCTATGTTCATGATCAGGAAACCATGATCATATATTAACCAACAAGCTAGTTTTAACAAGAGGCTTTACTAGGGACTCTTATTTTAGTTTACAAATCACACAAGTATTAATGTTTCCGGTTAATACAATTATAGCATGGTATGTAAACATTTATCATAAGTGTGAAGATATGATAATAATCACTTTATTATTGCCTCTTGGGCATATCTCCAACAGCGCACGTTTATATACACTTAATATCGAGTAAAAAAAAGTGAATGTGTACAAGATAGTAAGACTCTCACTGGTAGTTGTAAGAAAATAGTATTCGCATCTTGTAATGTTGCTCCATTAAAAACATTAGCAAGTTATCCTCCGTTTCCTCGGGCTTATTTATTAGGGTATGTCCATTAACTTTGTTTGGGTCAACGAACCCAATTTTGTAGATTGACTATATTCTACGTTCCTGAATCTTCATTCTGCATATATAATAGCATACAGAAGGAGATATAGTGAGGATAACTACAGGAAATGAATTGAACAAGCTGAGTTAGAGACTTAATTACTTACATACAATAGCAGCCGAGGAGGGACTTGTCGAGGGGGTCTAGGTCGAATAACGAAAATAGTTCACAAAGTTTAATAGAGATCATGTCTGGATGGAAGTACTCCTCTCGAACTTTACATAGGATAAATTGTCACTCTTCCTTTGTGATTTTTTCAAGTACCAGGCATGAAAAATTCTCATATGTGTTGGCAGATCATCAAATACCTCATCACTGACCAGAGGCTCCCCGTAGACAAATTTCTGTGCTATTGGTGCCTTGGCGACATCTCCACCACATAGAATTAGTTCGACATGCACGTTACACTTCTTGGCTAATTTAATAGGTTCTTCCATATCTACTGCACCTTGAGCGGGTTGGGGTAACACCTTGAGCAGGGCGATCGATTTTTTTGCCTGTTTGCCGAGATGGGCAACCTCTTTTGATCTTCTCCCACTTGCAGTACTGCTTGACGACTACTCTTTTAGTGTCTTCGTAAGACATTGTGTATAGTCATATTTCCTATTTAACACATGTTGGGGTGGTTGTGCAAGGAGTGACTTGAAGTGCTTCTTGACTTTTGGATCAACTTGCACCTGTGGCTCGGGTTGTTTTGGTGCAAAATGGGCCTTCACTTCGGCTTGGGAGATCACCACGTTTTCCTCATTAGTCCGGTGATAAGCTAACTTGGGAGAAGACGCCGGTACTCTTGGGAGGGGCTCTTGTCGTTTTCGGCGCCGGTTATCCCTCGATGTAGCGGTGCTATTCTTCCGCTTTCTTCCCTTTGATTTAGTGGGCGAAGGCGCCGGAGATGGAGATGCACTCGCGCTATTGTTTCTCGGTGGAGATGGTGGAATCAGAGGTGATGGTGGCCTCGGAGGTGATGGATTGCTTCTCGGAGGAGAAGATTGCCTTGGCTCCCAGCCTGGAAACACGATATGCTGCTTTTTTCCAAAGAATGATCCCACCCTCCACTTCTCCCCGTGTTTTCTCCCCTTCACCTGCAAGGATGTCAAGCTCCAGTGATCGACATGTCGGTTCAACTTCATCCACACCGACACGAGCATAGCCAGCTGGAATATGACTTCCATGGTAGTTCACTTCTGGTGGACAAGGTAACGCAAAGCCGAGCGCCACTTTCATAGAAATGTTTTTCACTATCACATATAGCTGACAAGTTGTCCTTGCCTCTACTTGATCCATGGGTTAGCGAACCATCGTTGCACCGGCCGTATCATCTATCACTAGTGCATTATTCTCCATCAGCAGTAGATTATTAGCTGGTACCTCCGTGGAAGCCACGCTGCTTCTCCGCGGAGATGGGCTCACCGGACTGTCGAATGCAGGATCTTGCTGTCGGGCCAATACTCTAAGTTCATTAATCTGGTCCTGTTGCAGCTTGAACATGGCTTGAAATTCCTCGTTCCTTTTTTCAACCTCCTCCAACCGTGCTGCCTCCTCCGCCTTCTGCCGGTTCGTTTTTCTGGATTGACTTATATAAGTGTCATTGTCCTGGGGGAACCCAGTCTGTTGGAGATATGCCCTAGAGGCCATAATAAAAGTGGTTATTATTATATCTCTATGTTTATGATAAATGTTTACATTCATGCTATAATAGTATTAACAAGAAACATTAATACTTGTGTGATTTGTAAACTAAATTAGAGTCCCTAGTAAAGCCTCTTTGTAATAGTAGCTTGTTGGTTAATAGATGATCGTGGTTTCCCGATCATGAACATTGAGATGTTGTTAACAACAAGATCATATCATTAGGAGAATGGTGTGATGGACATACTCCTATAGATAAGCGTAGAATGAAGATCAAGTCATTTCAATAGTTCGTTTGCTATAAGCTTTCTGATACATAGTAACCTAATTCCTTCGACCATGAGATCATGCTAATCACCATCCCCGGAATGATGCTTTGATGACATCAAACACCACAACGTAACTGGGTGGCTATAAATATGGCATTGACTGTTCGGAAAGTATGTGTTGAGGCACATGGATCAAGAATGGGATTTGTCCATCCATATGAGGGATAGATATACTCTGGGACCTCTCGGTGGAATGTCATCCAATTAGCTTGCAAGCATGTGACTGGCTCACAAGGGATCACATATCATGGGAATGAGAAAAGAGTACTTACTAGTAACGAGCTTGAACTAGGTATGCAGAGATACCGACGATCAAACCTCGGATAAGTAAACTATCGCGAGACAAAGGGAAATTGGTATCGTATGTAAGTGGTTCATTCGATCACAAAGTAATCATTGAAATATGTGGGATCCATATGAATTTCCAAATTTCTCTATTGGTTATTGATTGGAGAAGTGTCTCAGTCATGTCCGCATAATTCACGAACCATAGGGAGACACACTTAAGTATTCGATGTTGTTTAGTAGATATGGAATGTAAGTAGGGATACTGAATGTTGTTCAGAATCTTGGATGGGATCCAGGATATCACGAGGAGATCCGGAATGGTCCGGAGAATACGATTCGTATAAGGAATGTCCGATTCCGGAGTTTGGGAATGATTTTGATGGTTTCATCGGAGAGTTTCTAGAAGGGTCTAGAAGGTTCACCGGACCGGAAGGGGAATGGTCCATGAATGTGTCATGGGTAAGTGGAATGATTGGATCATGTCCTAGGTCACTTGGTCGGGAATTTCCAAGACAGAAATAAAGCTCTAAATTTGAAAGTCAAAAGGGAGGTTTGAAAAGTCAAACTGGAACAATGGTTTCCTAGAGGAAGATGGAAAGAGTCCTTCCTTCTATCCAACTTGGGTTTGGGTATGGATTCAAACTCCCCTCTCTCAAGGCTGCCCCCTCTCATAAATAGAGGGGGAGGGCTGCCCCAAGAGACCAAGCCCTAGCCCTCCCCACCGTGCGCCGCCACCGCCACCAAGCCGCCGCCGCCCTGCGCCTCCGCTGGCCCGTCGCCATAGCCCTATACGCCGCCAACACCTCCTCCTCCTCTCCGGACTTCTAAACCTTGATCGCCGAAAACCCTAGATCCACCATAACTTGCACCGGCTTAGGTGAAGCCCTGCAGGATCTTCCCTCTACTTCTGACACCACGCCGTCATGCTGCTGGAATCGCGAGGGGAGAACTACAACCTCCGCTGCCTGCTGGAATAAGGGAGAGGAAGGTCTTCATCAAATACCGAACGTGTGACCAGAACACAACACCGTCGTGCTGCCGGAACACAGCGCCGGAAGGATCGTCTACGCGATCTTTAGATCGGCAAGTGTACGACTACATCACCCACGAGAATCTGCTGTCGTTAACCTCTTTGGAATCTTCGAGGGTGAGTACTCTAATCGACTCGTTGCTACAATCTAGTAGATAGATCATGGCTTGTTTGTGTGCATGCGGTAGAATTTTTTTGTTTTTCATGCTACGAACCCCTACACAGTCTTCCATGGAACAGATGGTCCAAAGCCTCGTGTTTGTCCGACTTTTTCAAGATTCCCGACGGCATATGTCAGCTCATCGTTATCTCTGTCGGGAATGAACTTTCCATCTTGTCTCTCTTTTATCACTTTAACTGTTGGAATTATGCCCTAGAGGCAATAATAAAGATGTTATTATTATAATTCTTGTTCATGATAAAGTTTATGTTCCATGCTAGAATTGTATTAAGCGGAAACTTTAATACTTGTGTGGTTTGTAAACAACACCGTGTCCCTACTACGCCTCTATGGACTAGCTCATTGATCAATGATGGTTAAGGTTTCCTAACCATAGACATGAGTTGTCAATTGATAATGAGATCATATCATTGGGAGAATGATATGATGGACAGACCCAAACTAAGCGAAGCAATTAGATCGTTTCATCGTGTTCATCTTTGCGAAGCTTTTCCTATGTCAAATATTGTATTCCTTAGACCATGAGATAATGCAACTCCCTGGTACCGGAAGAAAGCTTTGAGGTCATCAAACGTCATCCTATGAGAGGGTGATCATAAAGGTGTCTCTCAGGTGATCGGAAAGTATCTGTTGGGTTGTATGTATCGAGATGGAATTTTTCCCTCCCAAGTCGGAGAGATATACTTCGGGCCCACTCGGTAATCGATATCAACACCGCTTGCAAGCATGTGGTTAAGGAGTTAATCACAAAGTGATATCGGATTACGGAACGAGTAAAGTACTTGCTGTGAACGAGATTGAACTAGGTAGGACGGTACCGACGATCGAATCTCGGGCAAGTAAAATATCGCGAGACGAAGGGAATATATATATGGGATTGATTGAATCCTGGCATCGTGGTTCATCCGATATGATCATCGATGAATGTGTGGGAGTCAATATGGGTGCCCAGACCCCGCTGTTGATTATTGATAGAAGATCATGTCTGCATATTCTCGAACCCGTAGGGTCACACACTTAACGTATCTCGACGCTAGGATAGATTGGATAATTGGTTTATGAATTTTTGTTCGGAGTCTCGGATGGGATCCGGGATATCACGAGAGGTTCCGGAATGGTCTGGAGAATAAGATTCATATAAGGCAGTGCAGTTTTTGGAGTTCAGAATTGTTCTGGGTTAATCAGTATTGTACCGGAAGCTTCTAGAACCTTCCGGAAGGGGACCAACGTGGCCCCACCTTCCGGGAGGGGGCATGGGCCTATGAGGGAGTGTCCTGGCCACATTGGGCCAGGGGCACAACGCCCCATAGGGCCCAGCCGATCCTAGATAAGTTTAAACTCGTTTAAACTAGAGATAGGATTTCTAGATAAGGGAGAGTTTAAATCGTTTAAACTAGAGATAGGATTTCTAGATAAGGGAAAGTTTAAATGGTTTAAACTAGAGATAGGCTTGGAGGAGGGGCAAGGGCTGGCCGCCCCCCCTCTATATATAGAGGGGTGGTGCGCCCCCTCCCCCCTACACACCTCCCTCCAAGCCCTAGTAGCCCTGCTGCCTTCCTCTCTCCCTCCCGACTGTTTGTAGGCGAAGCCCTGCAGCAGAAATTCTCCACCATATACACCACGCCGTCGTGTTGTAGATCCAATCTATCTCTCCACCATACTCGCTGGTCCGAGGAAGGAGGAGACGTCGAGGTGCTGCACGTGTGCATCTCACGGAGGCACCGCCACTTGTGGTGCTAGATCGGATCGGATCGCGAGGAGGAGAAGCGAGTACGACTACATCACCCACGTTCCGACGAACGTTCCGCTGTGCGAATCTTCAAGGGTATGAAGATCTAATCCAATCTCTCTCGTTGTTTGCATCTCCTAGATTAGATCTTGGCTTTCCTTCTGTTCGCTCCGTAGAAAATTTTGATTTACTATGCCGCGAAACCCTTCAGTGGTATCAGAGCTAGATCTATGCGTAGATGTGTTTCACGAGTAGAACGCAACATGGTTGTTGCGGGCGTTGATGTTTTCTGTTGCAAGCCTCTTGTTTGTGTTCTTCTTATGACGCGGGATAGTGAGATTGAAGCGGTCCAGGCCAACCTTACGCGACGTCGTTCGCGAGACCGGCTCCGCACTTGACGTGTGGCTTGTTCCACACATGCGGCTGGTGGATGTCAGTTTCTCTCACTATAGTTGTCATGGGATTAACACCGGAGTTTGGCAACCATAATATCACCGTTGTGGCTTTCCGTAGGTAAGAATCGTTCTTAGCATCTACTCCCATAAGCCACGTAAAACATGCAACAACAAAGTAGAGGCGTCTAACTTGTTTTTGCAGGGAGTGTTTTCTGTGATGTGGTATGGCCCAAGATGTGATGTGTATATTGTATGCGATGATCATGTTTCGTAATGTTTCACGACTTGCATGTCGATGAGTACACAACTGGCAGGAGCCATATGGTTGTCTTTATAATTGTGTATGGCCTGCGAGTCAACTTCTTATACGCCATGTAATAGCTTTACTTTATCGCTAAGTAGTTAGCAATAGTTGTAGTTGCTATTCGTGGTGGAGGCAATCATGGTGGAGTGATGGAGATCATGCCGGAACGCACAAGATGGAGATCATTGTGCGAAGATTGGCTATACCATGTCACATAAAGTTATATGCATGTGATGTTTATCCTTTTATGTATCTTATTATGCTTAGATCGCGACGGTAGCATTATAAGATGATTCCTCACTTAAAGATCAAGATAAAACTGTGTTCTCCCCAAGTATGCACCGTTGCAAAAGTTCGTCGTGTCCAAGCATCACATGATGATCGGGTGCTATAGACTCTACGCTCACATACAACGGGTGCAAGCCAGTTTTGCACACGCGGAAATACTTGGGGCTAGATTGACGAGCCTAGCATGTACAGACTTGGCCTCGGAACACAAGAACCGAAAGGTTAAGCATGAGTCATATGAATGATATGATCGACACTTTGTTGTCCACCATTGAAACCACATCTCTTCTCGTGATGATCGGATTAGGTGTGGTGAATTTGGATCGTGTTCACTAAACAACTTGAGGGATGTTGAATTTAGTGGGAGTTCATCTAGTAATTTGATTAAGTTGAACTATTTATCATGAATATAGTCTAAATTGTACTTGCAAATACTGTAGATCCAATGGCCAAGTCCAACTTCAACTTCAACGTTTTTGCTGAGAAAGAAAAGCTTAGAAACAATGGGTCTAACTTCACCAATTGGTTCCGCAATCTAAGAATCATTCTGTCTGGCGGACAAAAGGACTATGTCCTTGGTAAAGCGTTAGGTGACCCCCCTGCTGCAACTGCACCGGCTGATGAGAAAGCTGTCTATCAGTCGCGCAAAGATGATTATGCTGTGATTAAGAGCACCATGTTGTTTGCTATGGAACCGGAGCTTCAAAATCGTTTTGAAACCTATCCCGGGCCCTTTGAGATTCTCGAGGAGCTGAAAACCATGTTTCAGACTCAATCCCGTTCTGAGAGATATGAGATCTCTGAGAAGTTCTTTAACTGCAAAATGGAGGAAGGGAGTTCCGTTAGTGAGCACGCCATAAAGATGTCGGGCTACACTCAACGCCTTGAGCAACTGGAATGCACGATTCCAGAGGAGCTCAAGATTGACAGGGTTCTGCAATCACTCCCTCCCAGCTACAAAAGTTTTGTAGTGACTCATAATCAGATTGGTTCCACTGATATGATCACCGAGCTCTTCGCAAAGCTGAAGGTGTAGGGGTTCGTAGCATGGAAAACAAAAATTTTCTATCGCATACAAACAAACAAGCCAAGATCTATCTACTAGATTGCAGCAACGAGTCGATAGTGGAACTCACCCTCGAAGATTCCAAAGCGGTTAACGAGAGCAGATTCTCGTGGGTGATGTAGTCGTACTCTTTCCGATCTCAAGATCGCGTAGACGATCCTTCCAGCGCCGCGTTCCCGCAGCGCTTCCGCAGTCGGTCACACGTTCGGTACTCGACGAAGACCTTCCTCTCCCTTGTTCCAGCAGGCAGCGGAGGTTGTAGCACTCTCCTCGCGATTCCGGCAGCACAACGGCGTGGTACCGGAAGTAGAGGGGAGATCCCGCAGGGCTTCGCCTTAAGCCGGTGCGAGTATGGTGGAGCTTATGAGAGAGGCTATTAGTGGTCTAGTAATTAGACACACCAATTAGAGGGCTCTAAACCAATTAGAAGGCTCTAAACCGAAACAGCTCTAAACCGGGGTCTAGGTCTAGTTTCTAGTTTAGAGGATAGGAACTTGTGTGTCTTGTGTTGTGTTGGGAGGGGAGCCCTGCCCCTCCCTTTATAGGTGGGAGGGCTGGCGCGCTAGGGGAGGGAGGGAGTCCCTCCCCAACTCGGCCTAGGGCTGGCCGCCGGCTTGGGGAGGAGGACTCCTCCCCCAATTCGGTTTCCTCCTCTCCTCCCACTTCCCAAAAACTGCCGTTTGACTTTCAAACTAGCCGTTTGACTTTTTCAATTTAGGATTCAATTTAATCCTTTATTTGGGACAGCAAGAACACTTAGTACATGATGCAATCATTCCAACATGCAATGACACATTCATGTACCCCTTCCCCTCCGGAGTGCCGGACATTCCGGGAACTTCTAGAATGTTCCCGATGAAAACACCGGAACCATTCCCCAACTCCGAAATGGGACTTTCCTTATATGAATCTTATTCTCCGGACCATTCCGGATCACCTCGTGATATCCCGGATCCCATCCGAGACTCCGAACAACATTCGGTCTCTTTCTCATAATACCATAACTACTCAAACAACGTCGAATCCTTAAGTGTGTCTCCCTACGGTTCGTGAATTATGCGGACATGATCGAGACACTTCTCCGAACAATAACCAATAGAGGAATCTGGAAATTCATATGGCTCCCACATATTTCTACGATTACTTTGCGATCGAATGAACCACTTACATACGATACCAATTTCCCTTTGTCTCACGATATGTTACTTATCCGAGGTTATGATCGTCGGTATCTCTGCATACCTAGCTCAACCTCGTTACTGATAAGTACTCTTTTCTCGTTCCCGTGATATGTGATCCCTTGTGACCAAGTCACATGCTTGCAAGCTAATTGGATGACATTTCACCGAGAGGGCCCAGAGAATATCTATCCGTCATGTGGATGGACAAATCCCACTCTTGATCCATGTGTTTCAACCAATACTTTCTGAACACCCAATGCCACTTTTATAGCCACCCTGTTACGGTGTGGTGTTTGATGACATCAAAGCATCCATCCAGTAAAGGCAATATGCATGATCTCATGGTCGAAGGAATTAGGTTACTATGTATCAGAAAGCATATAGCAATTGAACTATTGAAATGACTTGATCTTTATGCTACGCTTATCTATAGGAGTATGTCCATCACATCATTCTCCTAATGATATGATCCTGTTGTTAATAACATCTCTATGTTCATGATCAGGAAACCATGATCATATATTAACCAACAAGCTAGTTTAACAAGAGGCTTTACTAGGGACTCTTATTTTAGTTTACAAATCACACAAGTATTAATGTTTCCGGTTAATACAATTATAGCATGGTATGTAAACATTTATCATAAGTGTGAAGATATGATAATAACCACTTTATTATTGCCTCTTGGGCATATCTCCAACAGTCTCCCACTTGCACTAGAGTCAATAATCTAGTTTCGAACCTTTGTGTATATAACACCTATGGCTTTCCAGTGTTGTATGTACACGATTGCTAGTGGTCAACTGATCTCCGGATCTGACACTTCCAGGTCCGTGTGTAATTGCATGTCTTTGCGTCTCTATGCATCACTCATTCTCTAATGAGATGGCTTTGTATAAATTTGGTATTTCGGTGTGACCTTTAGCTCTTTAGGGTTAAAACATGTTGATAATATTGTCGCACAATATATCTTCATAGTATTATCCCACTGAGAACTACACCTAGTTTGATAACAAACTTCTTGACACAAATGCCCTCTTTTGCTGCTATAATAGCAGTCATATACTTAGCCTTTTGTTGTAGTATCTGTCACAATGTCTTAACTTTGGAAATCATCCAAATCCATTATGGAACTCACTTTCCATTATATTGTGCCACCCTTAGTTTAGATTGAGATAAACTTAATTTGTACTTTGTGACAAAGCTAGTATCAATGTAGTACTTTTACAATGAACTAACCATCTATTTGTCACTTCTACAAATATTATACTCTTAGTTCTTTCAGAAGATCATAAGAATATCCTTACTATTGTCCAATGATCATCTTACGAATCATTCTGGTATATGCTCTCAACATTTAGAGCATAGGACATATCTGGATTTGTACATATCACAGTATGATTGATATAAATACTCTTTGTGATTTCATACATCAAGTATCAATCTATACTTGATTATTTGTTTCACTTTACCAAATGTCAATACACTTGAATATATCATCAACATTGAACTCATTCAATCCTTTCTGTGCGACAAGAACCTTCTCTTGTAGTTTCTATATTGAACTCATTCAATATCTTATCTATGTACTTCTGGCACAACCATATTAGCGTCTATTGATGCCAAATATTTGGGTTTTGCCTAAGTCTTTCATCGGGATGAAATTCTTAATATGTGTTAATAAAAGATACATTATTTCCAATCAACAATATGTCTTCCACATAATGTATTAGAAACATGTCTTAGCGCTCCCACTTAATTTCTTGCAAACGCAAGCATCTTCATTGTCTCTGATGAAATTAAACTCTCTTAACAGTTTCATCATAGTGAAGATTCCAACTCCGCTATGCTCACTCTAACCATTGAAGTTTGCATATGCTTTTAGCATCCTTTGAATTAACAAAACCCTATGGACCGTGTTATGCACATGTCCTAGGTAACGATTCTATTAGAAGAACTTGTTTTGTTTATTCAACTACCATATAACAAATTATATGTAGTGGTTGCTACATTAATCCGTCTAGACTAAATATCACTATGAAAGATCAAATCTTGTCATAGTCAACCTTTGAACATTGTTGTGAACTCTTTCCCAACATGTCGACTAGATGTGAAACATCCATGTCTATTTCTTTATAGATCCAGACACAACTATAAGGTCTTACACCTTTCTCGAGGGTCCTTCAAGTTCAAAACTTGATTTCTCGTGTATGGAACTATCACGGATTTTATGGCTTCAAGCCATTTTACGGAGTCAGGGCCCATCATCGCTTCTCTGCATGTAGTCGGTTCATTATTCTCAAATAATGATTCAACCCTCAAATCTTGGTATTTGATTGTTCATCCGACCTACTTGTTTCAATAGGAACTTGGATCTCCGTGACCACAACCTTTGAGGTACGTGAACCATGAGCATTGTTGCTGCCTCCGAAACACTTTTCGGCGCTGCGCAACTCTGCACATATAGCTAAGGTTCTTTTAACCTTATCAAAGTTTCTATTGTCCTCCCACTTAACTTTTCACGAAAAATTCCTTCTCAAAGAAACTTGACGTTTTAAGTGACAAACACTTTTGTCTCCGATGTTATGGAGGAGTATTTAACAGTTATTCGAAATAACATACAAAGACAGGTTCATCCGACTTTGGTTGCAAACATCTTTCTTATGCATAGTATACCAATGTTTAAGAAATGACAACTTGGGTTTTATCCCAAACCATAACCTTATATGGTGTCATTTCAACGGATTATGATGGAGCTCTTTTCAGTGGAAAAACGGTAATCTCTAAAGCTTTTAATCTTTAAAATGCAATGGCAGTTTTATGAATTACACCTTTCGATCTTACCATGTCAAACAAGGTTTAATTACATATCTCGAACGCTCCATACTCTTATGGTGTTTCGGGAAATGCAAATCCACGGAACGATTCTTTAAATCTTAGGTATTATGCTAAACTTGTAACTCAAATATCTTCCTTTATGATCTTTATCATAAACTGTTTATATTCTTGTTACAATGATTTTGCACTTCATCTTGAAAGTCTTTGAACTTTTCAAATGTTTCATACTTCATCCTTATTAAGTAAATATTCATATATTCACTCAAATTTTTGGAGAAAGCATATGAAGTTGAAATCCATCGCTCTTGACTACACATAACGGACTTCGTACAACAATATGTACAAGTTCCAATAAGCTAGTCATTCGTTCCCTTTTGGCCTATGAACGAAGTTTTAATTATCTCTAGGAAAGTTTCACAAGCGTCATATGATCAAAAATCAGAAGACTCCAAAATTCCATCAACATGGAGTTTCTTCATGTTTTCTTTCCAATATAATTCAAACAGCGATGTCACTTCCTAAGTGATCTTTCAATCAATTTGTCTTTTGACATTTTAGCACTAGTTTTATGGATGTGATTTCTCTAACGAGATTTGCGAATCATCCATCTTTTATGGATTACGGCAATTATTTGAACAACCCTTTTGTTCTCATAATACCTGATAAAACAAATCTTTGAAGGCAAGCTTTGATGTTTAACAAGCAACGCAATAACCCTTTATTTGTTCTCGATGAACATCATCACATATTCTTTTGCTTGTTACTTAGGCCATTGTAGTTCATGAATTGTGTTGTTTCGTATGACGACTCACACCAACAAATTCAGTATCAAATACTTGAGAACCACATTGTTTAATAAGCAAAGAATATAGCCATAACATGTATATCATCTATATACTTAAACTGAACAATTCTAGTCTTTTCTTTTCTGCCATATATTTATGAGATTCTCTTTCAATATTTCCTTTTCTATTTGAAAGAATCTATCAACATCAATAGTGGAGTCATACATATGACACATAATCCAAAGCGTGTATAATTAAATACAAATGTCTTTGGACTTGCACTTTGAAGTAGATCACCATCATCAAATGTTTGGTGTTCTTCCAAATTCCTTTCTTTAGTAATCTCTTGGTGTAGTAAACAATTTACCTACATCAAATATTCACCTTATCATGGAATGTCCATGATCAAGCTACTTTTAGCTTATAACGATGAATTATGAGTATAATGTTGCTTTCCAAAACATTTTGGAGGATTAGGACAACTAGTGTCTCCAACCTTTTTGCAAATTCTCATCAAATATGAGAACATGACTTTTGCCATATTATACTCTATCATGTTGCAACCAAAACTTCGTTTCAGATATCACAATATCTTCCACACATCATGGTTTCTGAAACAACTCTTTCAGATCCTAGATAACCTTGATATTAAGGGAATCCTTTGAATATCAAGAATCATGGATACAAACATGATACTTATATACTAACACTTGGAATTGTTACTCTTGATTTAATACTAATTATTAAACTTCATGGAGTAACCGGAACTTACTGAAAGTTTGCAATAGGACTTTTAAACTTTAGATTAACACTTAAAACAATACGATACCAGTTCGTAAAGTAACTAACCAGAATTCTATAGTTCTATTATCTCAATTATAACTAAGCGCAAGGTGGTAAACGGATGCCAATGACTACAACAACTATGCAAATTCACTTTGATTTAGTTTATGATAAATTGAGTTCTAATTAATAATTAAATTAATCTAGGTGAACTCCCACTCAAAACAATATCCCTCACATTGTTTTAGTGATCACACGAACCAAATCCACCACATCAAAACCGATCATCACGAGAGTTGATATAGTTTCAATGGCGAACAATCGACATGTTCATCATATCTACTATATGATTCATGCTTTACCTTTCGGCGATCCGTGTTCCTGAGGCCATGTCTGTACATGCTAGGCTCGTCAAGACAAACCTTAGCTTCCGCATAAGCAAATCTGGCTTGCTTACGTTGTAGTCACCCGCGGAATCAAAGACACCCGATCATCACGTGGTGTTTCGAAGCAGCAAGCTTTGGCAACGGTGCATACTAAGGGTGAACACTTTAGAACTTGAAATTTATGTGTATGAGGGATCATCTTATAATGCTACCGTTGTCTACTAAGCAATACAAGATGCATAAAGGATTAACATCACATGCAATTCATAATATGTGATATGATATGGCCTTTCTTCTTTGTGCTTCCGATCTCCATCTTCAAGCACGAACATGATCTCCATCATCACCGGCATAGCATCAAGGTCAATGACGCTTCTTCATGGTTGTCGTCCACCAGCTTCAACTATTACAACTATTTTGAATAGACACGCAGGTCTTAACAGAAATTAAAGACAACCATATGGCTCCTGCCGGTTGCCAACTTACAATAAGGAACATTGCATACATCAAATATAATCACAATCATGGCCATATCACATCACTGCACACCCCTGCAAAACAAAGTTAGACGCCTCTACTTTCTTTGCATATTTTACGTGGTTTGGGGCTTTCAATAAGTGTCGTTCTAACTTACGAACAAGAACCACAACATTGATACTAGCATTGTTGATCACCCGTTGTAAATTGGATCTTTACTATGCTAGGAGAAACAGGCACCCGCAAAGCCACTTATGCAATACAAGTTGCATGTTAAGCGTGGAGCAAGTCTCATGAACGATGTCATGTAAGGTTAGCCCGGGCCGCTTCATCCCAACATACCGCAAGATGCAAAGTACACAAAAAGCAATCGACAATAAAAGCATCAACGCCCACAATGACCATTGTGTTCTACTCGTGCAACAGATCTACATATAGACACGGCTCTGATACCACTGTAGGGGTTCGTAGCATGGAAAACAAAAATTTTCTATCGCATACAAACAAACAAGCCAAGATCTATCTACTAGATTGCAGCAACGAGTCGATAGTGGAACTCACCCTCGAAGATTCCAAAGCGGTTAACGAGAGCAGATTCTCGTGGGTGATGTAGTCGTACTCTTTCCGATCTCAAGATCGCGTAGACGATCCTTCCAGCGCCGCGTTCCCGCAGCGCTTCCGCAGTCGGTCACACGTTCGGTACTCGACGAAGACCTTCCTCTCCCTTGTTCCAGCAGGCAGCGGAGGTTGTAGCACTCTCCTCGCGATTCCGGCAGCACAACGGCGTGGTACCGGAAGTAGAGGGGAGATCCCGCAGGGCTTCGCCTTAAGCCGGTGCGAGTATGGTGGAGCTTATGAGAGAGGCTATTAGTGGTCTAGTAATTAGACACACCAATTAGAGGGCTCTAAACCAATTAGAAGGCTCTAAACCGAAACAGCTCTAAACCGGGGTCTAGGTCTAGTTTCTAGTTTAGAGGATAGGAACTTGTGTGTCTTGTGTTGTGTTGGGAGGGGAGCCCTGCCCCTCCCTTTATAGGTGGGAGGGCTGGCGCGCTAGGGGAGGGAGGGAGTCCCTCCCCAACTCGGCCTAGGGCTGGCCGCCGGCTTGGGGAGGAGGACTCCTCCCCCAATTCGGTTTCCTCCTCTCCTCCCACTTCCCAAAAACTGCCGTTTGACTTTCAAACTAGCCGTTTGACTTTTTCAATTTAGGATTCAATTTAATCCTTTATTTGGGACAGCAAGAACACTTAGTACATGATGCAATCATTCCAACATGCAATGACACATTCATGTACCCCTTCCCCTCCGGAGTGCCGGACATTCCGGGAACTTCTAGAATGTTCCCGATGAAAACACCGGAACCATTCCCCAACTCCGAAATGGGACTTTCCTTATATGAATCTTATTCTCCGGACCATTCCGGATCACCTCGTGATATCCCGGATCCCATCCGAGACTCCGAACAACATTCGGTCTCTTTCTCATAATACCATAACTACTCAAACAACGTCGAATCCTTAAGTGTGTCTCCCTACGGTTCGTGAATTATGCGGACATGATCGAGACACTTCTCCGAACAATAACCAATAGAGGAATCTGGAAATTCATATGGCTCCCACATATTTCTACGATTACTTTGCGATCGAATGAACCACTTACATACGATACCAATTTCCCTTTGTCTCACGATATGTTACTTATCCGAGGTTATGATCGTCGGTATCTCTGCATACCTAGCTCAACCTCGTTACTGATAAGTACTCTTTTCTCGTTCCCGTGATATGTGATCCCTTGTGACCAAGTCACATGCTTGCAAGCTAATTGGATGACATTTCACCGAGAGGGCCCAGAGAATATCTATCCGTCATGTGGATGGACAAATCCCACTCTTGATCCATGTGTTTCAACCAATACTTTCTGAACACCCAATGCCACTTTTATAGCCACCCTGTTACGGTGTGGTGTTTGATGACATCAAAGCATCCATCCAGTAAAGGCAATATGCATGATCTCATGGTCGAAGGAATTAGGTTACTATGTATCAGAAAGCATATAGCAATTGAACTATTGAAATGACTTGATCTTTATGCTACGCTTATCTATAGGAGTATGTCCATCACATCATTCTCCTAATGATATGATCCTGTTGTTAATAACATCTCTATGTTCATGATCAGGAAACCATGATCATATATTAACCAACAAGCTAGTTTAACAAGAGGCTTTACTAGGGACTCTTATTTTAGTTTACAAATCACACAAGTATTAATGTTTCCGGTTAATACAATTATAGCATGGTATGTAAACATTTATCATAAGTGTGAAGATATGATAATAACCACTTTATTATTGCCTCTTGGGCATATCTCCAACAGAAGGCTGCGGAAGTGGACATCAAGAAGGATAATCATGTGTTGATGGTCAACAAGCCCTCCTTTAAGAAAGGTAAGGGAGCAAAGAAGCCCTTCAAGAAGGGCGGCGGCAAGCGCAATGCCCCTGCTGAGAAGAAGCTCAGGTCTGGTCCTAAGCCGGACACTGAGTGCTTCTATTGCAAGGACAGGGGTCACTGGAAGCGCAACTGTCCGAAGTACTTAGCGGACAAGAAGGCTGGCACCATCAAAGGTATATTTGATATACATGTTATTGATGTTTTCCTTACTAGCCCTCTTTGTAGTGCCTGGGTATTTGATACCGGTTCAGTTGCTAATATTTGTAACTCGAAACAGGAGCTACAGAATAGACGGCGGCTTGCGAGGGATGAGGTGACGATGCGCGTTGGCAACGGATCAAGAGTTGATGTGATGGCCGTCGGCACGCTCTCCTTAGTTTTACCTTCGGGGTTTTAAACCTTAATAAATGTTATTATGTGCCTGCGTTGAGCATGAACATTATTTCCGGATCATGTTTATTGCAAGACGGTTATTCATTTAAATCGGAGAATAATGGTTGTTCTATTTATATGAGTAACATATTTTATGGTCATGCACCTCTTGTGAATGGTTTATTCCTTCTAAATCTCGAAAGGGATGAAACACACATCCATAACATTGAGGCTAAGAGATGCAAAGTAGATAGTGATAATACTACTTATTTGTGGCACTGTCGTCTAGGTCATATTGGTGTAAAGCGCATGAAGAAACTCCATTCTGATGGAATTTTGGAGTCTCTTGATTTTGAATCATTTGACACATGCGAACCATGCCTCATGGGCAAGATGATCAAAACCCCGTTCTCCGGTATGATGGAGCGAGCAACGGATTTGTTGGAAATCATACATACCGATGTATGCGGACCGATGAGTGTTTCAACGCGCGGTGGATATCGCTATTTTCTCACTTTTACCGATGACTTAAGTAGATATGGGTATATCTATTTAAGGAAACATAAATCTGAAACGTTTGAAAAGTTCAAAGAATTTCAGAATGAAGTGGAGAACCATCGTAACAGAAAGATTAAGTTTCTACGATCCGATCGTGGAGGTGAATATTTGAGTTATGATTTTCTCACGCATCTTAAAGCAAGTGGGATCGTTTCACAACTCACGCCACCCGAAACACCACAGCGCAATGGTGTGTCTGAACGCAGGAATCGAACCCTATTAGATATGGTCCGATCAATGATGTCTCTTACTGATTTGCCGTTATCATTTTGGGGTTATGCATTAGAAACCGCTGCATTCACTTTAAATAGGGCTCCATCTAAATCCGTTGAGACGACAGCGTATGAACTGTGGTTTGGTGCTAAACCTAAGTTGTCGTTTCTTAAAGTTTGGGGATGCGAAGCTTACGTCAAGAAGTTGATGCCGGACAAGCTCGAACCCAAAGCGGAGAAATGCGTCTTCATAGGATACCCTAAGGAAACCATTGGGTATACCTTCTATCACAGAACCGAAGGCAAAGTGTTTGTCGCAAAGAACAGTTCCTTTCTTGAGAAGGAGTTTCTCTCGAAAGAAGTGAGTGGGAGGAAAGTAGAGCTAGACGAGGTTATTGAACCTTCTCTTGAATTGGAGAGTAGCGCAACACCTGAAATTGTTCCAGTGCCGCCTGCACCAACAATAGAGGAAGCTAATGACAAGGATCATGAAGCTTCAGACGATGCTGCTACTGAACGTCGCAGGTCGACAAGGTCGCGTGCCCCTCCTGAGTGGTACGGCAACCCTGTCTTGACTGTCTTGTTGGTAGAAGACAGTGAACCTACGAACTATGAGGAAGCGATGATGAGGCCAGACTCTGAGAAATGGCTGGAAGCCATGAAATCCGAATTGGGATCCATGAGCGAAAACCAAGTATGGACTTTGGTGGACCCTCCTAGCGACCGAAAGGCCGTTGAGTGCAGATGGATTTTCAAGAAGAAAACGGACGCGGATGGTAATGTTACCGTCTATAAATCACGGCTTGTCGCAAAAGGTTTTCGACAAGTTCAAGGTGTTGACTACGATGAGACTTTCTCTCCCGTAGCGATGTTTAAGTCCATTCGGATTTTATTAGCAATTGCTGTGTTTCATGATTATGAAATATGGCAGATGGATGTCAAGACTGCTTTCCTCAATGGCAACATTGATGAAGAGTTGTATATGATGCAACCCGAAGGTTTTGTCGATCCTAAGGATGCTAGTAAAGTATGCAAACTTCAGCGTTCCATTTATGGACTGAAGCAAGAATCTCGGAGTTGGAACCTTCGTTTTGATCAAGTGATCAAGAGCTTTGGATTTGTTCCAAATTGCTACGAAGCTTGTATCTACAAGAAAGTGAGTGGGAGCTCGGTGACGTTTCTGGTACTATATGTGGATGACATATTGATTATCGGAAATGACATCAACATGCTTAACGATGTGAAGAATTATTTGAACAAGTGTTTTTCAATGAAAGACCTCGGTGAAGCTGCTTATATATTGGGCATCAAAATCTATAGAGATAGACAAAGACGCCTGATAGCTTTAAGCCAGAGTACATACCTAGACAAAGTTTTGAAAAGGTTCAGAATGGATAAGGCAAAGAAAGGTTCAGTGCCTATGTTGTCAGGTAATATATTGAGCAAGGCTCAGTGTCCAGCTATGGTAAATGATAGGGAAGCTATGAGCAAAGTGCCTTATGCCTCGGTCATAGGTTCCATCATGTATGCCATGCTGTGTACTAGACCGGATGTGTCCATTGCTCTTAGTTTGACGAGCAGATATCAAAGTGATCCAGGAGTGGAACACTGGACAGCCGTGAAGAACATCCTAAAGTACCTAAATAGGACTAAAGAAATGTTCTTAGTCTATGGGGGTGATGAACAGCTTGTCGTAAAAGGTTACGTCGATGCTAGTTTCGACACCGACAAGGATGATTCTAAATCTCAAACAGGATACGTGTATATTTTGAATGGAGGAGCTGTGAGCTGGAGAAGCTGCAAGCAAAGCGTGATCGCGGGATCTACAGTAGAAGCGGAATACATGGCTGCTGCAGAAGCGTCAAGTGAAGGAGTTTGGATCAGAAACTTCATCACTGAGCTTAGCGTGGTTCCAAGTGCATTAGACCCACTGGAGATATTGTGTGACAACACTGGCGCCATAACACTCGCTAAGGAACCAAGATATCATCCAAAGACCAAGCATATCAACCGCAAGTTTCATATAATCCGAGATTATATAGCAGATGGAGATCTGAAGATTAGCAAAGTACATACGGATCTGAATGTCGCAGATCCATTGACTAAACCTCTTCCACGTGTAAAACATGATCAACACCTCAGTGCCATGGGTGTGAGATTGTTGCCAAATGTAAACTAGATTATTGACTCTAGTGCAAGTGGGAGACTGTTGGAATTATTCCCTAGAGGCAATAATAAAGATGTTATTATTATAATTCTTGTTCATGATAAAGTTTATGTTCCATGCTAGAATTGTATTAAGCGGAAACTTTAATACTTGTGTGGTTTGTAAACAACACCGTGTCCCTAGTACGCCTCTATGGACTAGCTCATTGATCAATGATGGTTAAGGTTTCCTAACCGTAGACATGAGTTGTCAATTGATAATGAGATCATATCATTGGGAGAATGATATGATGGACAGACCCAAACTAAGCGAAGCAATTAGATCGTTTCATCGTGTTCATCTTTGCGAAGCTTTTCCTATGTCAAATATTGTATTCCTTAGACCATGAGATAATGCAACTCCCTGGTACCGGAAGAAACCTTTGAGGTCATCAAACGTCATCCTATGAGAGGGTGATCATAAAGGTGTCTCTCAGGTGATCGGAAAGTATCTGTTGGGTTGTATGTATCGAGATGGAATTTGTCCCTCCCAAGTCGGAGAGATATACTTCGGGCCCACTCGGTAATCGATATCAACACCGCTTGCAAGCATGTGGTTAAGGAGTTAATCACAAAGTGATATCGGATTACAGAACGAGTAAAGTACTTGCTGTGAACGAGATTGAACTAGGTATGACGGTACCGACGATCGAATCTCGGGCAAGTAAAATATCGCGAGACGAAGGGAATATATATATGGGATTGATTGAATCCTGGCATCGTGGTTCATCCGATATGATCATCGATGAATGTGTGGGAGTCAATATGGGTGCCCAGACCCCGCTGTTGATTATTGATAGAAGATCATGTCTGCATATTCTCGAACCCGCAGGGTCACACACTTAACGTATCTCGACGCTAGGATAGATTGGATAATTGGTTTATGAATTTTTTTTCGGAGTCTCGGATGGGATCCGGGATATCACGAGAGGTTCCGTAATGGTCCGTAGAATAAGATTCATATAAGGCAGTGCAGTTTTTGGAGTTCGGAATTGTTCCGGGTTAATCGGTATTGTACCGGAAGCTTCTAGAACCTTCCGGAAGGGGACCAACGTGGCCCCACCTTCCGGGAGGGGGCATGGGCCTATGAGGGAGTGTCCTGGCCACATTGGGACAGGGGCACAATGCCCCATAGGGCCCAGCCGATCCTAGATAAGTTTAAACTCGTTTAAACTAGAGATAGGATTTCTAGATAAGGGAGAGTTTAAATCGTTTAAACTAGAGATAGGATTTATAGATAAGGGAAAGTTTAAATTGTTTAAACTAGAGATAGGCTTGGAGGAGGGGCAAGGGCTGGCCGCCCCCCCTCTATATATAGAGGGGTGGTGCGCCCCCTCCCCCCTACACACCTCCCTCCAAGCCCTAGTAGCCCTGCTGCCTTCCTCTCTCCCTCCCGACTGTTTGTAGGCGAAGCCCTGCAGCAGAAATTCTCCACCATATACACCACGCCGTCGTGTTGTAGATCCAATCTATCTCTCCACCATACTCGCTGGTCCGAGGAAGGAGGAGACGTCGAGGTGCTACACGTGTGCATCTCACGGAGGCACCGCCACTTGTGGTGCTAGATCGGATCGGATCGCGAGGAGGAGAAGCGAGTACGACTACATCACCCACGTTCTGACGAACGTTCCGCTGTGCGAATCTTCAAGGGTATGAAGATCTAATCCTATCTCTCTCGTTGTTTGCATCTCCTAGATTAGATCTTGGCTTTCCTTCTGTTCGCTCCGTAGAAAATTTTGATTTACTATGCCGCGAAACCCTTCATTAACAATTTCATCTTTGGGTTTAATAATGGCCTTGTTTGTAACAATAATCTCTCCGGTTTCAGTGTCATACGATCCCCATGCCCAAGTAACCAATTTTTTGACCTCACGGGCCACTGATTTGTAGCTGGAATAACCCCTTTAGCACACATTTCTTTCTTGGTTTTTGCCCACTTAGGCATGGACGTCTTGTAGACACTTGTCCCAATAGTATGGTGATATTTATTTTTGGCCGCATTTATCTGATTTTTTTCTGACTTGGCCTTAGCTTCTTCTGATTCCTTGTATGTCGAAAATGGGGCCCAGTTGTCCCGCTGCTTCTCCAGCGTGCCAGTGAATGGCGGAGTCAGCCCCTTCTTGACAAATTGTTGTACAATATTTTCTTCCACTACTTGAATTGTTTGCCCATCTTCTTAAGGGCCCACTTTTTGACTATCAACCTCAATGCCTCGTTGAGTTCAGGAGGGTCCAATTTAGGTAGAGAGAAGTGTGTCATGAGCAAATTCCAATGACACTCTTTCACTCTGTCATCGACAAAAGTTGCTCCAACTTGATCGCTTTTCTTTCCTAGCTTATTACACTTCTAAGTGGTGATCGGGATGGTGTCCCTGACTATCACTCCGCATTGATATACAAATACACTTGCGGCCTCTGTCGGCTCCAAAGGTTCGCCCAGCTCATAAACTACATCAATAGTGAAACGCGCACCATCGGCCAACTTTTTGGTTGGTCCTCGTTTCCTTGCAGAAGATTGGCCCGATGCGGAGTTCTAAGAGAAGAAATAGTCGTTAATATATACCTCGCCGGACTTTGCTATGGTGTCTCCACCGTCATCTCCATCATCGTCTCCACCAAAGAATTCATCATAGTTCTCTATACCGTCGGCTTCATCCAAGTTGAGGTATTGGGAGCCATCATCATCTCCATCGCCGTCTGCTCCATCGTAATGGTAACCTCCTTTACCCTCATTTATCACTTGTACATGCGCTCTTCGTTGTCTCTACCATCCATAACTTAACTAATCTAGAGAAAGATAAAACCATTTTGCTTAATGCGATAAAATAAGGAAGATAAAGTAATTCAGAGAAATATACCATATGACACATTAAAGTACCAATTAAAAAATGCGATGAAGAAAGATAAAGTACCAACTAAACAACAATACATCTCGAATAATCAACCAAGACGTCGAGCCCTGACTACTGAGCCGCGGGAGGTGTGCACCCAAAGAGTAGGAACCATCACCGGAGAATATCTCTGGTAAGGTTCTTGAAGAACCTGCCAGGTATTCGCGACCCGGAATTCCAAAATGTACATGTAACATCTGATGTGCTCGTCACTTCTGGAAAACAAGCCTTCGGTTCGATCAGAGCAACGTCACCAGTCCCGGACTGTCACGAACCGCGACTAGTGCTAGCACTAGTCCCGGTCCGTGAGGCCTCCAACTTCTAGAAATGGCCATAAGCACTAGTCCCGGGACGGACCAGAGCATTAGTCCCGGTCCGTAATACGGCCCGAGACTAATAAGCTGGAGCGGGCCAACAGCCTTTTCGGGGACTATTAGTCCCGGATCGTATCACGGCCTGGGACTAATTGTCCATCACTATATATATAGCTCCCTGACCAGCTGCCCTAAAGCATATGGTGGCCATTTTTCTCAAAGAAGCAAGAGAGTTCATGCCATTTTTTTCTCAAGATTTAGTTTGCAACACCTAAATCCAAATCTTTAAAAGGTTAGAACTTCATTCTTTCATCTCTTATTGCTACTTTAGCTCTATAATGCTCTAGAAGTATAGAGATATGGATCAAATGCATGCATGCTCTAGAAGTAGCTAGAAGGATTTTGATATATATGTGTAACAAATTTTGATTAGGCACATAGTTACTGAAAATTTAAATATGTAATTTTAGAGTTTCAGAGTTTAGAATGGAATGAGGTTTTCACTGATAGAACAATAATAAAAAACTCCACATTTATCATGTTGATTGTTTTCTCCAATTCGCAAATTGGTGCATGTAAATTTTTCAAAATCCAAAATTAATGCTCTAGAAGCTCTCAATATAACTTGTAATAATTTTATCATGTTGTGTAATGGTTTTTGATATACTTTTACTATAATGCAGATGGTCCGGGAATGGATGTACGATACTGACCGACGCTCTGGCGAGTTCATTAATGGCGTGCATGAATTCATCCGTGTTGCTGATGCAAACAAGCACAATGGTTTTGTATTCTGTCCATGTAATGGATGTAGGAATCAGAAGGATTACTCTGACTCAAAAACCCTTCACAGCCACCTGTTGAAGTCCGGCTTCAGGCCCAGTTATAATTGTTGGACCAAGCACGGAGAGAGAGGGGTTATAATGGAAGACAATAAAGAAGAGGAGGAGGATGACAACTATCATGGTTTCCCTGAGTACGGAGATACTTCCATGGGGGATGCTGAAGGGGAGGATGAAGAAGAGACACATGATGAACCCGCTGATGATCTTGGTCGGACCATTGCCGATGCACGAAGAGATTGTCAAACTGAAAAGGATAGGGAGAAGTTCAATCACATGCTAGAGGATCACAAAAAGTTGTTGTACCCAAATTGCAAAAATTGTCTGAAACAGCTGGGCAGCACACTGGAATTGCTGCGATGGAAGGCTGAGTGTGCTATACCTGACTCCTCATTTGAAAAGTTGCTGAAAATGATGAAGAATATGCTTTCAAAAGATAACGTATTGCCCGCCGGTACGTACGAAGCAAAGAAGGTTGTCTGCCCTCTAGGTTTAGAGGTTCAGAAGATACATGCATGCCCTAATGACTGCATCCTCTACCGCGGAGAGGAGTATGAGAATTTAGATGCATGCCCGGTATGCACTTCACTTCGGTATAAGATTAGACGAGATGACCCTGGTGACGTTGAGGGCGAGCCCCCCCGAAAGAGGGTTCCTGCGAAGGTGATGTGGTATGCTCCTATAATACCACAGTTGAAATGCTTATTCAGAAACAAAGAGCACGCCAAGTTGTTGCGATGGCATAAAGAGGAATGTAAGTCAGATGGGATGTTGAGAAACCCCGCTGATGGGTCGCAATGGAGAAAAATCGATAGAAAGTACCCGGACTTTGCAGATGACGCAAGGAGTTTAAGGTTTGGTCTAAGTACAGATGGCATGAATCCCTTTGGGGAGCAGAGCTCCAGTCACAGCACCTGGCCCGTGACTCTATGCATCTATAACCTTCGTCCTTGGTTGTGCATGAAGCGGAAGTTCATTATGATGCCAGTGTTGATCTAAGGTCCGAAGCAACCCGGCAACAACATTGATGTGTACCTAAGGCCATTAGTGGAAGAACTTTTACAGTTGTGGCACGAACCCGGGATACGCGTGTGGGATGAGCACAAGCAGGAAAAATTTAACCTCCGAGCATTGCTTTTCGTAACAATCAATGATTGGCCTGCTCTTAGTAACCTTTTAGGACAGTCAAACAAGGGATACAGTGCATGCACACACTATTTAGATGAGACTGAAAGTATATATTTGGAACATTGTAAGAAGAATGTATACAATGAGCATCGTCGATTTCTTTTAGCCAAGCATCCCTTAAGAAATAAAGGCAAGCATTTCAACGGTCTGGCATGTCACCAGACGAAGCCTAAGAAGCGTACTGGTGCTGATATATTTGATATGGTCAAATATTTGGATCAACTGGTAACCTTTGGAAAGGGTCCTGGAGGAAAATCTATTCCAAAATACGCTGAAGGACATGCACCCATGTGGAAGAAGAAATATATATTTTGGGAGCTAACATATTGGAAACTCTTAGAGGTCTGCTCTGCAATCGATGTGATGCATGTGACGAAGAGTCTTTGCGTGAACCTGCTAGGCTTCTTGGGCGTGTATGGGAACATAAAAGATACACCGGAAGAACGAAAGGACCATCAACGTATGAAAGACCCAGATGGCCTGCATCTAGAATGTTTTCATGGTCATGCCAGCTACGCTCTTACCAAACAAGAGAAGGAAATATTTTTTGAATGCCTAAGCAGTATTAAGGACCCGTTTGGCTTCTCGTCGAATATAAAGGGGATAATAAATATGGCAGAAAAAAAGTTCCAAAACCTAAAGTCTCATGACTGCCAAGTGATTATGACGTAAATGCTTCCGATTGCATTGAGGGGGCTTCTGCCAGATAATGTTCGAGTACCCATTGTAAAGCTATGTGCATTTGTCAATGCAATCTCTCAGAAGATAATCAATCCTGAAGATCTACCACTATTACAGAATGATGTGGTCCAATGTCTTGTCAGTTTTGAGTTGGTGTTCCCACCATCCTTCTTCAATATTATGACGCACCTGCTGGTTCACCTAGTCGAAGAGATTTCCATTCTCGGTCCTGTATTTCTACACAATATGTTTCCCTTTGAGAGGTTCATGGGAATCTTAAAGAAATATGTTCGTAACCGTGCTAGGCCAGAAGGAAGAATCTCCAAGGGCTATGGAAAAGAGGAGGTCATTGAATTTTGTGTTGGCTTTGTTCCTGACCTTAAGCCGATTGGTCTTCCTCAATCGCGGTATGAGGGGAGCCTGAGTGGAAAAGGTACTCTAGGAAGGAAATCAATAATATGTAGAGACGGACATTCTTACACCGAAGCACATTACACCGTTCTACAGAATTCTATCTTGGCAGCCCCATATATCGAGGAACACAAGAAAATCTTACGCTCCAACAACCCTGGAAAGCATGACTCTTGGATTAGCGAGGAACACATGAAGAGTTTCGGCGGTTGGTTGCAACATCTCATCAAAAACAACACTCTTGGAGATCAGCTATACTTGTTGTCAAGGTCACCTTCTTCAACTATATCGACTTTCCAAGGGTACGAGATAAATAGGTATACATTTTACACGATAGCCCAAGATAAAAAGAGCACCAACCAAAACAGTGGTGTCCGCTTTGATGCAACTGACAACAATGGGTCAAAGACCACATATTATGGTTACATAGAGGAGATATGGGAACTTGACTATGGACCTACTTTTAAGGTCCCCTTGTTTCGGTGCAAATGGGTCAAGCTGACAGGAGGAGGGGTTGAGGTAGACAAGAAATACGGAATGACATCGTTGGATCTCAACAATCTTGGGTACTTAGACGAACCATTCATCCTAGCCAATGATGTGGCTCAGGTTTTCTATGTGAAGGACATGTCTACTAAACCTAGAAAAAGAAAAAATAAGAAAAAGAATACATCAGACGATGAGCCAAAGCGCCACATAGTTCTTTCAGGAAAAAAAACATCATGGGAGTGGTGGACAAGACAGACATGTCAGAAGATTGTGATAAGTTTCATGAAATTCCTCCCTTCGCGGTGAAGGATGACCCAAGCATCATGTTAATGAATGAATATGCTCCATGGATACGACGGGATCAGAAAGGAACACACGCGAAGAAATGATGCTCCATGCATGTGTCCATTTTTATAGTGTTGTCTGCAAACAATCTTGAGTGTGTTAGTCCCGTTTTGTGGCTGGACCGGGACTAAAGGAGGGCCTTTAGTACCGATTCATACTTACCATTAAGATCTGATCTCCAAACGCGTGATGTCACATATTAGGGAGTGCCTCTATGACCAGTTTCTCGGAGATGCCGGAGGAGTGGGCTCCGTCGGCATCTCCCTGAAACCGGCCGTAGTGGTGTCCCTGCTCTCGAAAACCATCTTGTAGCTTGTAACTTCTCTAACTAGATCAATACGCTTGGGAGCTAACTAATTTCACATATTAGGGAGTGCCTCTATGACCAGTTTCTCGGAGATGCCCGAGGACTGGGCTCCGTCGGCATCTCCCTAAAACTGGCCGTAGTGGTGTCCCTGCTCTCGAAAACCATCTTGGAGATGCCTCAAACTGGCTGGAGGACTGGACTCACAAGGATGCCTATTTATAGTACAAGCAGCTCGGCATAATGTCGACACTCACCCCTATTATTAGTGCTGACTCATGTTTAGTCCCGGTGTCTCGAACAGGGACTAAAGGTTCATCTTTAGTCCCGGTTGGTGACACCAACCGGGACAAGGTACAAGCCGCACGACATAATGTCGACACTCACCCCTATTATTAGTGTTGCTGTAACACCCTCAGAATCAGCCCTATGCAAGTTTCAGCGCTTCCCGCCAAACCCGCATAGAAACGATTCAAAGGTGCCCACCAGGCACTTGCGTGCGGGTGGAAAACGAAGTAATATCATTACACAATAGTCCTCGATGGAACCCACAAAACATATATATACAACAGCGACTCAAAGAGTCAAGAATACAGATATACAATACAAAGATCCAAATCACCTTTAAAACGATATAGAGTCCGAGTACGGACAAGATGCAAATTGAGCTAAGAGCCCTGAAGAATAACCAATGGCGTCCATAACCCTGCCCAGGCCAAGCCGGAAGGGTAACCCTGCTAATGACGTCGATCTCAAAACCTGCTTAAACAAAAGGGGTGCCTACAAAGGGCGAAGGAAAAAGAGAGCGGTCAGTACTGAGGCCAGTACACAGCGAGACTAGAATTCGGCGGTCCTCGCCTACATAGGTATGGTGGACTGAAGCGGCAGCGCGGCATGCACTAAACAACCTATAGAGACTCGATAAAAAAAATAGCGGCTATCAGAGAGGGGTAAGAAAGACCTATTCGGAACCAACCTGATACTACCACCAAACATACCCATCCTGGTGTTTCCCCCTCGAGACCAAACGAGGAAGTCAACCGAGGAACTCACACCGTTGGCAGTTTTATTTATTCAGTTATCGTTGCAGCAATTACTAGTCAGGTATAGATAGCAATCCTGATATAATAAGCAGTGGGCACTTTTAGTTAACCATTCCATTGCAGTTGCAACACTTACTAGTCAGATTCAATTAGTATGAGATATCCCAAAACCCAGCAGTTGTTGGTACTTTTATTTAGCCATTCCGTTGTAGTTGCAATACTTACTAGTCAGGTACAATGGTCGCAAGCGACAACTCAAACAAGCAATTGTTGGCAGTTTTATTTAGCCATTCCATTATAGTGAAGCTGATTACTAGTCATTATAAAGTCAAATTTATAGCACTACTTTAGTTATAGTTGTCTATGATCGAGATACTGTGCTCCAAGTCGTCCATAACCGCGGACACGGCTTTCAGAAAGTTTTACCCGGCCGGGGTCACCAATAGCAACACACACTCGATCAACCTCGGAAAAACCAAATCAAAACCCAACGAGGCCTTCACGACAAAGCAATCATAGGATTCAGAAATATTTCAGGGGGCCACCCCTTGGAGTACACCCGCAACGAAGTTAGCTGACTCCGAGACGGACCCGAGGTTTGGGTGGACGGCTGTGAACGACTGGGAACCCAAAACTGGGCTTGTCGACACCACGAAAACGTGTCCCGATCCTAAACAGTACAGTGTGCTCCTCGCACAATCGTAAATAAAACAGTAGCATGGCATAAGTACAGGATAGTAAATAAAACCTCAAACTAGTTTGTGGCCCCAAGAAATAAGACTGAATAGAGCTCTGGCTCAGGGGGGTCCCATAATCCTCCCGGATGTGGATAGAGCGAAAATTCAAGGAACAGGTATCAAGTACTCGGGGTCCTACGGGACACAAGTGGACGGTTAACAACCAAATAACATCTATTGCCCACCTGTGCCTCTGCTTACTTACTTCAATTTTAGTTGTTAAACAGTAATTAAAGTGAACGATAATTAAAGCCATGACCATATCCAACATCAAACAGGCGGCAATACTCCAACAACTGTGGTACTTGGCGACACGCAACAACATTTGGGCAAGCGACTACGACGCGCAAGTCCAACTAGCTACCAATCAACAGGTAGTAGGATGTGTCCAAGGCAATATAAGGCTGCAAGGGATATCACGGGTACGAAAGCTAGAGCATCGCAACACAGATAGCAATAGATCAACAGGAGGGAATAAATACTATAAAAGTAAGATAGGTAGAAAGGGGGAGATGTTCGCCTGAAAACATTGCCGAAGGTTCATCCGAAGATCGGGTCGACACTCGCATCAACTCAACGGCCTTATCCGCGAAGAAGCAAAACACTAGAAGAAACACCGGATGCACTATTTAATACTACGGCAAAAGATCGGGCATGAGGCATGTATGATGTATGACATGGCAAGGATGCGGTGCAATCAGGCCATATTAAGCGGAACCGGGGTCCCGACAATTAATTAACCGGTTCAAGTTATTTAGATACCCCGCAATTTAAATGTTGTCTTAACATGGCAAAATAAGTTACCGGTTCGCTACACAAATTTAGATGAGGCCAATATAAGGCTAGATTTGCCCGCATATGGGCCCCATATTTAATTATATGGTGAATCGGCATAAGGCCCCCAAACCACATGACAATTATGCATGCGAGTATGACAATTTAATATGCAACAAGTTTTATATATAGCATTTATAAAGTAGGGGCTCGAGAAAGGTTCACACATTAGGGTTCGACGATCGTGGTTCCGGGGGTTCGGGGTCGACAGGGGCTCAGGGTTCGACGGGATCGTTCTCGGACTCCGGGATTTAGGGTCTTCGGGTCGGGGTAGTAGATCTTGTCGCACGAGCGTCAATGCTTCCGGGAAGGAGAACTTGTCGTCCTCTAGGGAGTACTTGGCGAATCCGTGTCGACGTCCTTAGCGTCCGGGTTCTCGGGCATCAGATCCGGGAAGAAGTGCTTGTCGCACCGGGGTCTCGGTGTCCTCGGATCCGATTGAAGAACTTGGCGGGTCGGGTTTGGTCTTCGGATCTTGGTCGGGTCGTCGGTTTTTTTCTGGGCCGAAGCACTTGGAGTCCGAGAGACGATCTTGGGGGATTCGACGGGGTCCGGTTCAGTTCCGCAGGGATCGGTCTTGATCTTCATGTAGGCGAACTTTGGCATCCTCCTGGAAGGAGATCTTGGCGTTTCTTGTCGAAGGCCTTTGGGTACGGGGTCTTCGGGGTATAGGGTCTTCGAACATCAGATCCATGAAGAATACATTGGAGTTCCGTGGACGATATGGGGTCAGCGATGCGTGGTAGCTTGGCAGAACCGATCTAAACAAGGCCAGCACCATCGCCACTTCAACAACAGGTCGACAGGCAGAGACTGGCAGGGTCGTGGTCGTACTGTGGTCAGCCCACGAGGAGAACCGGACCGACAGCAGCAGCGTCATCTAGCTTGCGATGCGGAACGGCGAGCTCGTGCGGCCGGGGCTAGGCGGCGACGAGAGGCCGGAGAGGAGGTCAGCGGAGTGACCGCGGGGGAAGAGGGAGGCGCGGCCTGCGCGGGAGGAAGCGGTGGCCGTCTCCGGGACGGACGGAATTCGGCGGCCGGCAAAACGAGGGAGCACCGGAGAGGAGCTCGGGGACGGACAGAGGCGGTCTTGCGCGGAGGTGAGCGGGCCGGACGCTAGAGGCCGCGGACGAGGAGGCGAGAGGGAGAGGACGGGGGGCGACGGAAGCTCTTGGGGCAGGGGGGGAGGAAGCGAGGCGGTGACGGGCGCCGGAGAGGCGGGCGAGGTGGCGGAGAAGGGAGCTCGGGCCGACGAGCTCGCTGCGGCGGCGGGAGGCGCGGCCCGGCGGAGGCGCACGGCGACGGCGGTCGCGGCCGGGTGGCGGCGGGGCAGGAGGAGCCCGACGCGGTGGCTCCAGGGGTAGAGGGAGGAGCGGCCGGAGCGCGCCGGGGCGGGAGAGAGAGGCAGAGGAGAGATGGCCGGAGGGGAGGAAGAGGAAGAGGAGAGGAGCGGGTCGGGGAAGGGTGCGGGAGCGGGGCGAGAGGAGGGTAGGTGGGGGAGGCGGGTCCTGCGGGTGGGGCCAGGGTGGCAGGTGTGGGGGCGTGGGGCTGGACGCAGTTTGACCGCGTGGGGAGGGGGCTGGCGTGTGAGTGGAGGGAGTGGCTGTGGGTTGGGGTGGGATCCAGGGAGAGTGGGGTGGGTTTGACCAGGGGGTGGGGCCGAGGTGTAAGGGAGAGGGGGTAGGTGGGGCTGTGTGAGAAAGAGAGAGGGGGGAAAAAGAGGGGGATTGGTGAGGTGGCAAGGTGGGTAGGGATTGGGTCCAGGGGTGAGGTGGCGAGCTGTGATTGGTGGGTGGATTAGGATTGGGTGGGAATAGGATTTAGAGTTTGGGTGGACCGATTTTATTCCGGGGGTGGTCGACTGGGTCGAATCGGCCCGTTCGACTGCCCCACTAAAATAATTAAATATTTTATTTATTTCAAACAGGGCTTTTGCAAACCGATAGCAGACAAAACAAAATAATCCGAGACCCGGGTTTTGCGTTTGGAACATAGACGGGGCGTTTAGAAAACAAGAACAGGTTTTTCCGCAAATAGTTTTATGCAAGCAAATGCAAGATGATGACGATGCTCAAATGCAATGTGGCATGATGACATGAGCATGCGGTCATGATGATGCAATGCACAAAACAACGCGATTTTCTAGTAGTGGTTTTGCGGGATGCCACAGTTGCCTGCCCAGTCTGCTACAATCCCTTCAGTCGCGGTTGGTTTCTCCAACCGGGACTAAAGATGGACCCTCTATTTATATAGGCATTTCCCACTATTTATTAGGTAACACTCAAGACATTTATTAATATTAAAAACCAGGACAAACCGGGACTAGCTAACACTCAGGACTAAAGCCGCCCCCTTTAGTCATAATCATGCCTAGTCCTATAGTACGCAGCTTCAGGATCTTCTTCGTCATCGTCATCATCATCGTCATCGTCACCTGCCACTCCGGGGATCCTCAGCCCATCCATGGCATATACCAGGGGCCATTCCAGCCTCGGATTCACGGTGGTCGGGGGAGGGGTCTCCTGGAAGACGATGCCTCTACCGCCGGTCCGGTGTGGGGACTTTTTGTGGCTCTGTGGCGGGTGGACTCGTGGGCACCGGAGGCGAGGATGGTCTCCCCCGACGATGTAGCGCATCACTCCAATGATAGTACGGTTCGCCCACCACAGACGACGGCCGGCTTCGTTGTGGTTCACCTATGGAGGGCCATCACCCTCGTACCTAGCGAGCTCCCTTTCCCGCCTATTAGCGAAGAAGGCATTCCAGGTGTCGTAGTTGTCGAGATCCCACTAGGGATCCATCCGCTGCTCCCGCGTGAGCTTGTGGTAGAAGTGGTTTGTGATGGCCGCCTGGCGTGCGGAACCTTGAAGGACAGGAGGGACAAGAACCCCTCCAGCGCTCAGCATCTAGCCGGCGGGCGGCCGGTAGCCCGGCGGACAAGGGTAGTTGGAGGCGCACAGCGCCTCGGTCTCCTCGAGGGTTAGAATGGCCCAGTAGGCGTTGTCCATTGTTCTAAGAGAGGAAGGTGTGGATGTGTGGATAGCCATGGCACGATCACCCTAAATATAGAGGGAAAGGGCGGGAAAACTTGGCGTGAAGCTTTGGGAAATGGCGGGAAATATCTTTAGTCCCGGTTAGTGACTACATCTGGGACTAAAAGCTCTCGAAGAAAGGAAAGGGCGGGAAAACTTGGCGGGAAGCGGTGGGAAATAGCGGGAAATATCTTTAGTCCCGGTTTGTGACTATAATCGGGACTAAATGGATATTATATTAAGATTCTTTATATTTTCTGATAATAATAGACATATTTTTTGTGTTATTTGGATTATTATAATAAAAGATATGATTTTCCAAACTTTTTATATTTGATTTGAATTAAAAAAGAAAATTTACAAATGAAATAATTTATAAATGATGCAAACAGATAAATGGATATTATATTAAAATTCTTTATATTTTTCTGATAATAATAGACATATTATTTGTTTTATTTGGATTATTACAATAAAAGATATGATTTTTCAAAGTTTTTATATTTGATTTGAATTAAAAAAGAAAATTTACAAATGAAATAATTTATAAATGATGCAAATAGATAAATGGATATTATATTAAAATTCTTTAAATTTTTCTGATAATAATAGACATATTTTTTGTGTTATTTGGATTATTACAATAAAAGATATGATTTTCAAAGTTTTTATATTTGATTTGAATTAAAAAAAGGAAATTTACAAATTAAATAATTTATAAATGATGCAAACAGATAAATGGATATTATATTAAAATTCTTTATATTTTTCTGATAATAATAGACATATTATTTGTTTTATTTGGATTATTACAATAAAAGATATGATTTTTCAAAGTTTTTATATTTGATTTGAATTAAAAAAAGAAAATTTACAAATGAAATAATTTATAAATGATGCAAATAGATAAATGGATATTATATTAAAATTCTTTATATTTTTCTGATAATAATAGACATATTATTTGTTTTATTTGGATTATTACAAAGATATGATTTTTCAAAGTTTTTATATTTGATTTGAATAAAAAAATAAAATTTACAAATGAAATAATTTATAAATGATGCAAACAGATAAACAGATATTATATTAAAATTCTTTATATTTTTCCGATAATAATAGACATATTATTTGTTTTATTTGGATTATTACAATAAAAGATATGATTTTTCAAAGTTTTTATATTAGTTTTGAATTAAAAAAGAAAATTTACAAAAAAAACAATTAGTCGCGGGTCGTGGCTGGACCCGGGACTAAAGGGTGAGTGCGCGCTCGAAAACGAAGCGGCCGAAAAAAACCTTTAGTCTCGGGCCATGGATTAACCCGCGACTAAAGGTGGGGTCTTTAGTCGCTGGTTAAGCCACGACCCGCGACTAAAGACCCTTTAGTCGCGGGCGGTGGCTTAGCCCGGGACTAAAGGGGGGTCCCTATATATACGCGCGCTCACCCCTGGCGCGCCGAGCCAGCACTTAGCACACGACGAAGATGAAGACGAGCAGGCGCCATCGACGCAGAGAACACAGGGGAGGTGCTGCCCCCCAGCCGGCCGATTCCCGCGCCGCCGCCGACCTCGCCTCCGTACCGCAGAGCCTCATCGAAGGAACCGAAGCCCCCCACGCCCCTAGTCGAGCTCCCCGTCCGCTGTAGGGTTTCGTAGCATGGAAAACAAAAAATTTCTATCGCATACAAACAAACAAGCCAAGATCTATCTACTAGATTGTAGCAACGAGTCGATGGAATAACTTACCCTCGAAGATTCCAAAGTGTTTAACGAGAGCGGATTCTCGTGGGTGATGTAGTCGTACTCTTCCCGATCTCAAGATCGCGTAGACGATCCTTCCGGCGCTGCGTTCCGGCAGCGCTCCCGCAGTCGGTCACACGTTCGGTACTCGACGAAGACCTTCCTCTCCCTTGTTCCAGCAGGCAGCGGAGGTTGTAGCACTCTCCTCGAGATTCCGGCAGCACAACGGCGTGGTACCGGAAGTAGAGGGGAAATCCCGCAGGGCTTCGCCTTAAGCCGGAGCGAGTATGGTGGAGTATGAGAGGGCTCCTCAGCGATCTAGGGTTTAGACACACCAAGGAGGAGGGGCTAGAGTCGGTGGCTAGGGTTCCGGGGACCCCCAAGTCGGCGGCTAGGGCAAAACCCTAGGTGGCGGCGGCTATGGAGGGCTGCAGCTTTCTAGGGTTTGAGGTGAGGGACTTGTGTGTCTAGAGGAGGGAGCCCTGCCCCTCCTTATATAGGTGGAGGGGCCGGCGCGCCAAGGGGAGGGAGGGGAGTCCCTCCCCAACTCGGCTTGGAGGGGGCGCCGCCGGTTGGAGGAGGGATTCCCTCCCCAACTCGGTTTCCCTCTCCTTGCTCTTTTCCTCTTTCCAATTTTAGACGTTTGACTTTTCAAACTAGCTATTTGACTTTTCAAATTAGGATTCAATTTAATCCTTTATTTGGAACAGAGAGGACACTTAGTACATGATGCAATCATTCCAATATGCAATGACACATTCATGTACCCCTTCCCCTCCGGAGTGCTGGACATTCCGGAACCTTCTAGAACATTCCCGATGAAAACACCGGAATCATTCCCGAACTCCGAAACGGGACTTTCCTTATATGAATATTATTCTCCGGACTATTCCGGATCACCTCGTGATATACCGGATCCCATCCAAGACTCCGAACAACATTCGGTCTCTTTCTCATAATACCATAACTACTCAAACAACGTCGAATCCTTAAGTGTGTCTCCCTGCGGTTCGTGAATTATGCGGACATGATCGAGACACTTCTCCGAACAATAACCAATAGAGGAATCTGGAAATTCATATGGCTCCCACATATTTCTACGATTACTTTGCGATCGAATGAACCACTTACTTACGATACCAATTTCCCTTTGTCTCACGATAGTTTACTTATCCGAGGTTATGATCGTCGGTATCTCTGCATACCTAGTTCAACCTCGTTACCGATAAGTACTCTTTTCTCGTTCCCGTGATATGTGATCCCTTGTGAGCCAGTCACATGCTTGCAAGCCAATTGGATGACATTCCACCGAGAGGGCCCAGAGTATCTCTATCCGTCATATGGATGGACAAATCCCACTCTTGATCCATGTGTCTCAACCAATACTTTCCGAACACTCAATGCCACCTTTATAGCCACCCAGTTACGGTGTGGTGTTTGATGTCATCAAAGCATCCATCCGGTAAAGGTGATATGCATGATCTCATGGTCGAAGGAATTAGGTTACTATGTATCAGAAAGCATATAGCAATTGAACTATTGAAATGACTTGATCTTTATGCTACGCTTATCTATAGGAGTATGTCCATCATATCATTCTCCTAACAATATGATCTTGTTGTTGATAACATCTCAATGTCCATGAAAGGGAAACCACAATCATTTATCAACCAACAAGCTAGTGAAGTATAGAGGCTATACTAGGGACTTCAAATTAAGTTTACAAATCACACAAGTATCAAAGTTTCCTTGTTAATACTATTATAGCATGAATGTAAACATTTATCATAAACACAAAGATATAATAATAACTACATTTATTATTGCCTCTAGGGCATATCTCCAACAGTCTCCCACTTGCACTAGAGTCATCTAATCTAGATTACATGGTAATATACGAACACCCATGGCAGTTTGGTGTTGGTCATGTTTTGCCCTCGGGAGAGGTTTAGTCAACGGATCCGCCACATTCAGATCTGTGTGTACTTTGTTAATCTTTATATCCCCATCTTGGATATGTTCTCAAATAGCGTGAAAACGCAGCTTGATATGCTTCAACTTCTTGTGTGACCTTGGTTCTTGCGCATTGGCTATGGCGCCCATGTTATCACAGTAGATAGACATTGGGTCCAGCGCACTTGGAACCACACCCAGCTCTGTAATGAACTCTTTCATCCATATTGCTTCTTGTGAAGCCTCCGAAGCAGCCATGTATTCCGATTCAGTTGAAGATCTCGCCACAATGCTTTGCTTTGCACTCCTCCAGCTAACTGCTGCACCATTCAAAATAAATACGTATCCAGATTGTGATTTAGAATCATCCGGATTGGTGTTCCAACTAGCATCGGTGTAACCGTTAACAACGAGCTATTCATCACCTCCATAAGAAAGAACCATATCCTTAATTCTTCTCAAGTACTTAAGGATGTTTTTGACCGCTGTCCAATGATCCACTCCTGGATCACTTTGATATCTGCTAGTTAAACTAACATCATATGCAATGTCAGGTCTAGTACATAGCATGGCATACATTAGAGATCCTATGGCTGAGGCATAGGGAGTCTTACTCATCCTTTCTCTATCTTCTGCCGATGTCGGACTTTGAGTTTTACTCAAGGTCGTATTGGGCAACATGGGCAAGAACCCTTTCTTGCTTTCTTCCATTCCAAACCTCTTTAGAACTTTGTCGAAATATGTACTCTGTGACAATGATATTTGGCGTTTCGATCTATCTCTGTAAATCTTTATGCCTAATATGTAAGCTGCTTCGCCAAGATCCTTCATTGAAAAACTATTATTCAAATATTCTTTGACACTATTAAGAAGGTCTACATCATTCCCAATCAACAATATGTCATCCACATATAGTATTAAGAATGCTACAGAGCTCCCACTCACTTTCTTGTAAATACAAGCTTCTCCATAAGTTTGTATAAAACCAAAAGTTTTGATTACCTTATCAAAACGTTGATTCCAACTTCGGGATGCTTGCTTCAATCCATAGATGGACCGTTGAAGTTTGCATACCTTGTTAGCATCTTTAGGATCGACAAAACCTTTGGTTGCATCATATACAACTCTTCATCAATGTCTCCATTGAGGAATGCTGTTTTGACATCCATCTGCCATATCTCATAATCATAATATGCAGCGATTGCTAACATAATCCTCACAGACTTTAGCTTCGCTACTGGTGAGAAAGTCTCATCGTAGTCAACTCCTTGAATTTGTCGAAACCCTTTTGCGACAAGTCAAGCTTTATAGACAGTAACATTACCATCAGCATCTGTTTTCTTCTTGAAAATCCATTTGTTCTCGACAGCCTTCCGGCCATCCGGTAAGTCCACCAAAGTCCATACTTGGTTTTCGTACATGGATCCAATCTCGGATTTCATGGCTTCTTGCCATTTATTGGAATCTGGGATCATCATTGCTTCCTCATATGTCTCGGGGTCATCGGTGTTGTCCACCAACATGACATTCATAACGGAATCATACCAATCTGGAGTGGTACGAGTTCTCGTTGACCTCCGAGGCTCTGTAGCAACTTCAACCGAAGTTTCATGATCACCATCATTAGCTTCCTCTCTTATTGGTGCAGACACCACAGAAACTTCTTCCGGTGCTGCGCTACTCGCAATTTCGAGAGAAGGTTCGACAACCTCGTCGAGTTCTACATTCCTTCCAGTCACTTCTTTCGAGAGAAATTCCTTCTCTAGAAAGGATCCATTCTTGGCAACGAAGATTTTGCCTTCGGATCTATGATAGAAGGTATACCCAATAGTTTCCTTCGGGTATCCTATGAAGACGCATTTTTCCGCTTTGGGTTCAAGCTTGTCTGGCTGTAACTTCTTTACATAGGCTTCGCATCCCCAAACTTTAAGGAACGACAATTTAGGTTTCTTCCCAAACCATAATTCATATGGTGTCGTTTCAACGGATTTAGACGGTTCCCTATTTAAAGTGAATGCGGCTGTTTCTAATGCATAACCCCAAAATGATAGCGGTAAATCTGTAAGTGACATCATATAACGAACCATATCTAAGAGAGTTCGATTACGACGTTCGGACACACCATTACACTGTGGTGTTCCCGGCGGTGTCAACTGTGAAAGTATTCCGCATTTCTTCAAATGCTCGCCAAACTCGTAACTTAGATATTCACCTCCACGATCAGAACGTAGAAACTTAATCTTCTTGTTACGTTGATTCTCTACCTCACTTTGAAACTCCTTAAACTTCTCGAAAGTTTCGGACTTATGTTTCATGAAATAGATATACCCATATCTACTCAAGTCATCCGTGAAGGTAAGAACATAACGATAACCACCGCGCGATGCTACACTCATTGGGCCACACACATCGGTATGTATGATTTCCAATAAGTCTGTAGCTCGCTCCATCATACCATAAAATGGAGTCTTAGTCATTTTACCCATCAGACATGCTTCGCATCTTTCAAGTGATTCAAAATCAAGTGATTCAAGAAGTCCATCGGAATGGAGTTTCTTCATACGCTTCACTCCAATGTGACCAAGACGACAGTGCCACATATAGGTCGAATTATCGCTTGATTTCAAACGTTTAGCCTCAATGTTCTTGATATGTGTATTTCCACTATCGAGATTCAATAAGAATAGACCATCTATCAAAGGTGCATGTGCATAAAACATATTACTCATATAAATCGAACAACCATTATTCTCGGATTTAAACAAGTAACCGTCTCACAATAAACAAGATCCCGATATAATGTTCATGCTCAACGCAGGCACCAAATAAAAATTATTTAAGTATAAAACTAGTCCCGATGGTAGATGAAGGGGTAGCGTGCCGACCGCGATCACATCAACCTTTGATGCGTTTCCCACGCGCATCGTCACCTCGTTCTTCTCTAGCTCCCGTTTATTCTGCAGCACCTGTTTCGAGTTACAAATATATCAAATACCCAGGCACTACTACGAGTACTAGTGAGATACACATCAATAACATGTATATCAGATATACCTTTCTTCTTGATGTTGCCGTTCTTCAGATCCGCCAAGTACTTTGGGCAATTCCGCTTCCAGTGACCTTCTCCCTTGCAGTAAAAGCACTCAGTATCAGGCTTGGGTCCAGCCTTGGTCTTCTTCGCCGGCGTGGTAACTTTCTTACCACCCTTCTTGAAGTGTCCCTTTTGCTTAGACTTGTCTTTCTTGAATTTGGTGGTCTTATTGACCAACAACACTTGGTGCTCTTTCTTGATCTCCACTTCTGCAGATTTCAACATCGCAAAGAGTTCTGGCAACGTCTTGTTCATGTTCTGCATGTTGTAGTTCATCACAAAGTTCTTGTAACTTGGTGGTAGTGATTGGAGGACACGGTAAATCCCCAAAGCATTAGGAATCACTATATCCAAGCTTTGAAATTTGTATGCGTGCCCAGACATCTTAAGCACATGCTCACTGACGGAGCTGCCTTCTTCCATCTTGCAGTTAAAGAACTTTTCAGAAGCCTCATAGCTTTCAATTGCCGCATGAGTCTCAAAAATCAATTTGAGATCCTCGACAATATCATATGGGTCTGAATCGTCAAACCTTTTCTGAAGCTCCGATTCCAAACCATACAAGATAGCACACTGAACTATGGAGTACTGATTCTTCCGAGCGAGGTAAACATTCTTTACTTCATCGGCAGCATCAGCTGCAGGTGGGTCACCCAGCGGTGCATCCAGCACATAGGTCAAATTACCAGCTGTGAGGACAATCCTCAAATTGCGGAACCAATCCGCGAAGTTGCTTCCATTGTTTTTCAACTTTTCTTTCTCTAGGAACGTATTAAAATTGATGGTAGGGGCTGCCATTGATCTACAACATATTTGCAATAGTTTAGACTAAGTTTATGACAAATTGAGTTCAAATTACGAAAACCAAGTATGGACTTTGGTGGACTTACCGGATGGCCGAAAGGCTGTCGAGAACAAATGGATTTTCAAGAAGAAAACAGATGCTGATGGTAATGTTACTGTCTATAAAGCTCGACTTGTCGCAAAAGGGTTTCGACAAATTCAAGGAGTTGACTACGATGAGACTTTCTCACCAGTAGCGAAGCTAAAGTCTGTGAGGATTATGTTAGCAATCGCTGCATATTATGATTATGAGATATGGCAGATGGATGTCAAAACAGCATTCCTCAATGGAGACATTGATGAAGAGTTGTATATGATGCAACCCAAAGGTTTTGTCGATCCTAAAGATGCTAACAAGGTATGCAAACTTCAACGGTCTATCTATGGATTGAAGCAAGCATCCCGAAGTTGGAATCAACGTTTTGATAAGGTAATCAAAAGTTTTGGTTTTATACAAACTTATGGAGAAGCTTGTATTTACAAGAAAGTGAGTGGGAGCTCTGTAGAATTCTTAATACTATATGTGGATGACATATTGTTGATTGGGAATAATGTAGATCTTCTTAATAGTGTCAAGGAATATTTGAATAATAGTTTTTCAATGAAGGATCTTGGCGAAGCAGCTTACATATTAGGCATAAAGATTTATAGAGATAGATCGAAACGCCAAATATCATTGTCACAGAGTACATATTTGGACAAAGTTCTAAAGAGATTTGGAATGGAAGAAAGCAAGAAAGGGTTCTTGCCCATGTTGCCCAATACGACCTTGAGTAAAACTCAAAGTCCGACATCGGCAGAAGATAGAGAAAGGATGAGTAAGACTCCCTATGCCTCAGCCATAGGATCTCTAATGTATGCCATGCTATGTACTAGACCCGACGTTGCATATGCTGTTAGTTTAACTAGCAGATATCAAAGTGATCCAGGAGTGGATCATTGGACAGCGGTCAAAAACATCCTTAAGTACTTGAGAAGAACTAAGGATATGGTTCTTTCTTATGGAGGTGATGAACAGCTCGTTGTTAATGGTTACACCGATGCTAGTTGGAACACAGATCCGGATGATTCTAAATCGCAATCCGGATACGCATTTATTTTGAATGGTGCAGCAGTTAGCTGGAGGAGTGCAAAGCAAAGCGTTGTGGCGAGATCTTCAACTGAATCGGAATACATGGCTGCTTCGGAGGCTTCACAAGAAGCGATATGGATGAAAGAGTTCATTACAGAGCTGGGTGTGGTTCCTAGTGCGCTGGACCCAATGTCTATCTACTGTGATAACATGGGCGCCATAGCCAATGCGCAAGAACCAAGGTCACACAAGAAGCTGAAGCATATCAAGCTGCGTTTTCACGCTATTCGAGAACATATCCAGGATGGGGCTATAAAGATTTGCAAAGTACACACAGATCTGAATGTGGCGGATCCGTTGACTAAACCTCTCCCGAGGGCAAAACATGACCAACACCAAACTGCCATGGGTGTTCGGTATATTACCATGTAATCTAGATTAGATGACTCTAGTGCAAGTGGGAGACTGTTGGAGATATGCCCTAGAGGCAATAATAAATGTGGTTATTATTATATCTTTGTGTTTATGATAAATGTTTACATTCATGCTATAATAGTATTAACAAGGAAACATTGATACTTGTGTGATTTGTAAACTTAATTTGAAGTCCCTAGTATAGCCTCTATACTTCACTAGCTTGTTGGTTGATAGATGATTGTGGTTTCCCTATCATGAACATTGAGATGTTATCAACAACAAGATCATATCGTTAGGAGAATGATATGGTGGACATACTCCTATAGATAAGCGTAGCATAAAGATCAAGTCATTTCATTAGTTCAATTGCTATATGCTTTCTGATACATAGTAACCTGATTCCTTCGACCATGAGATCATGCATATCACCTTTACCGGATGGATACTTTGATGACATCAAACACCACACCGTAACTGGGTGGTTATAAAAGTGGCATTGAGTGTTCGGAAAGTATTGGTTGAGACACATGGATCAAGAGTGGGATTTGTCCATCCACATGACGGATAGATATAGTCTGGGCCCTCTCGGTGGAATGTCATCCAATTAGCTTGCAAGCATGTGACTTGGTCACAAGGGATCACATATCACGGGAACGAGAAAAGAGTACTTGTCAGTAACGAGGTTGAACTAGGTATGCAGAGATACCGACGATCATAACCTCGGATAAGTAACATATCGTGAGACAAAGGGAAATTGGTATCGTATGTAAGTGGTTCATTCGATCGCAAAGTAATCGTAGAAATATGTGGGAGCCATATGAATTTCCAGATTCCTCTATTGGTTATTTTTCGGAGAAGTGTCTCGATCATGTCCGCATAATTCACGAACCGTAGGGAGACACACTTAAGGATTCGACGTTGTTTGAGTAGTTATGGTATTATGAGAAAGAGACCGAATGTTGTTCGGAGTCTCGGATGGGATCCGGGATATCACGAGGTGATCCGGAATGGTCCGGAGAATAAGATTCATATAAGGAAAGTCCCGTTTCGGAGTTCGGGAATGATTCCGGTGTTTTCATCGGGAATGTTCTAGAAGGTTCCGGATTGTCCGGCACTCCGGGGGGGGAAGGGGTGCATGAATGTGTCATTACATGTTGGAATGATTGCATCATGTACTTAGTGTTATCGCTGTTCCAAATAAGGGATTAAATCAAATCCTAGTTTGAAAAGTCAAACGGCAAGTTTGAAAAGTCAAACGGCCAAAATTGGAAGGTGGGAAAGAGGAGGAGCTCCAAGCCGAGTTGGGGAGGGAGACCTCCTCCAACCGGCGGCCACCAAGCCGAGTTGGGGAGGGTCTCCTCCCCATGGCGCGCCAGCCCCCTCCCACCTATATAAGGAGGGGCAGGGCTCCCCTCCTAGACACACAACTTTCACCTCTAGATCTCCGGTTTAGAGCCGTTTTGGATTAGAGCTTCTAATTGCTTTAGCCAACGGTTTAGAGCCTTCTAATTGGTTTAGAGCCTTCTAATTGGTGTGTCTAATTACTAGACCACTAATAGCCTCTCTCATAAGCTCCACCATACTCGCACCGGCTTAAGGCGAAGCCCTGCGGGATTTCCCCTCTACTTCCGGTACCACGCCGTTGTGCTGCCGGAATCGCGAGGAGAGTGCTACAACCTCCGCTGCCTGCTGGAACAAGGGAGAGGAAGGTCTTCGTCGAGTACCGAACGTGTGACCGACTGCGGGAGCGCTGCCGGAACGTGGCGCCGGAAGGATCGTCTACGCGATCTTGAGATCGGAAAGAGTACGACTACATCACCCACGAGAATCCGCTCTCGTTAAACGCTTTGGAATCTTCGAGGGTAAGTTATACCATCGACTCGTTGCTACAATCTAATAGATAGATCTTGGCTTGTTTGTTTGTATGCGATAGAAAATTTTTGTTTTCCATGCTACGAACCCCTACATTGTTGTCATCCCGGGAGCCCCCAATTTGGTTGTGGGTGTGTGCCCCGACAGTGTTGTAAAAGGCACCGGTTCCCGCCTCGAAGGGATCCAATAGTGGAGAAGGTGGATCAGGCCTCTCGTGTCGAGATCCATCGGAGAATAGGGTGAGGCCTATTGTGGCGTGGTGGTCTTAGAACCGCCCACCCCTCCAACGCAGATGTACTTCCCTTAACAAGGAAGGAACTGCGGTAAAACAAATCCCTGTGTCTCCGCGTGCTCCACTACGGTTTCCTCGTTCCTCTTTTACGTGCTTAGTAGTTAGGGTTACATATAGGGAAATTCTCGTAGTTGCATATCTAGAGAATTTACTTTGTGTCAAGCCTAAAATTGAAAAAGTATATTAAAATTGGTTAGCACCTATTCACCCCCCCTCTAGGTGCCCATACGATCCATTTCAATTGGTATCAGAGCCAGGTTCTTTCTTGGATTTGAAATCAAATAACTTAGAGAGGGAACCTTTATTAATCAAGCTAAATACATCCAAGACATGCTCAAAAGGTTCAAGATGACGGATCTCAATGGCGTTGCTACCCCAATGCAAACAAAGTGTCATCTTGAGCTCAATCCCAAGGGTAAAGATGTGGATCAAAAGATATACCGATCCATGATCGGCTCTCTCCTTTACCTCTGCGCATCTAGGCCCGATATCGTGTTAAGTGTAGGAGTGTGTGCAAGGTACCAAGCCGCTCCTAAAGAAAGCCACTTAGTGGCGGTCAAGCGAATCTTCCGATATTTGGTTCATTCTCCAAATTTTGGGTTATGGTATCCCAAGGGTTCAAGTTTCTCTCTGTGTGGTTACACCGATTCAGATTGGGCTGGTGACAAAGATGATAGGAAATCAACCTCTGGTGCATGCCAATTCTTGGGCAGGTCTCTAGTGTGTTGGTCATCAAAGAAACATAATTGTATTTCACTCTCAACCGCCGAAGCTGAATATGTTGCTGCTGTAAGTGCTTGTACTCAATTGTTATGGATGAGGCAAACTTTAAAGGAATATGGTGTCAATTGTGACAAAGTGCCTCTTTTATGCGACAATGAAAGTGCTATCAAAATTGCTTACAATCCTGTGCAGCATACAAGAACAAAACATATAGAGATTCGCAACCACTTTATTCGGGATCATGTTGCTCGTGGAGATATTGCTCTGTCCTTTGTGAGCACGAAGAACCAACTTGCTGATATTTTCACGAATCCCCTCGATGAAGCAAGATTTTGTTATTTGCGGAATGAGCTAAATATCGTAGATTCAAGGAGCTTGGCTTGACTATTCTTGCACACTCACTTGCTCTTATTCATGTATTTGGTTTAGATGTGGGCATAGACATAGGGGGAGTGTGGTCCTAATTGATTGGGCCAACCCTCCCCCCATCATGCCGAAAGCAAGTAAAATCATTTCCCTTAATATCATTTTGTGATATGTGGGTCATCGATGAGCATTGGTTTTGAACTCAAGATACATCTTCGCGGTGTCATGCTATGCGCTCCAACATGGTGGCTTCGGCCACCGCCCTCTTCCTCGAGAAGAGTTGGTTTTTCATGGGTCTCGTTGGATTTTCTTGCATACCTTTTGTTCTTATGGAAAACACACTCAAATTTGGCTTTTGATTGATTTGATTCTTGCAAATTTGGGTGCGTAGTACCATCTCAGTTTGATTCTCTCAACCCAAGCCTTTCCCTCCCTCCTTGAACCATCTATTCTTGCACACAAGTCCTCTAAAACACCATCGAGAGATTTGTTTGGGTGCTCTGGCCTGATTCTGTTTTCCAGAATTTCTGGGGGGGGGGCGGATTATCCGCCCCGGGCGAAATCAGCCCCTTATAGGCTGGGTCCGGGAGGGCAGACTCAAACAGAGCATCCAGTCCTCCCCCAACCCTACCTCTGCCCCCAGCCGCCGCCGGAGCATCCGCCTCTCCCGGAGTCGATTTGACCACCGGATTCTCCGGGCTCTCCCCGGATCTTCTTCACCTCGCCTCCGGGTATCTTCTCCTCCGCGATTTTCCTCCAATGAGTGAGGGTAACTCCCTCATCTCTATCCTTTTGTATGGGATGTATTCTTTTTGGTGGAAATCTCGTTGTAGAAGGTTCTTGGTGTTGTTTCTTACATGCTAGAATCAGTAGCCTTGCAACCCTAGTACTCGATCTGTTTTGCCATGGTAGATCTGAGCCAATCCAGAATTTTTTTCGGGGGGCGGATTATCCGCCCCTGCCAGGGCCGGATAATCCGGCCTGGAGAGTTACGCTCTGGTCTGTTTTGGTTCTGATTCTGCTCATGCACATCATTGGTTATGGGGTTGCATTGCTACTCTTTCTCCATGTTTTCTTTCTCCTGGACTTGTGTGTATGATCATCTCCTTGCTACCTCTCTCAATGCTATTCACAGGTGGTTCCAAGCCGACCAAGACCTTCGTCCGTCGTCCCCGTCCCCGTTATCTCAAACCTACTGCAGAAGGGAAGTTTATTGACGAAACAGAGGTCCACAGGGCAGCTAGAGAGGCTGCAAGGATGGCTGAGGCAAGTAAGAAATCTAAGCGAACCGCTTCTCGCAAGGGCAAACAGTCTCGGCCCAATTACAAGTCTATGGACAGCATTCAGTATGCCACCATTCGCCAGACAGACTACTATGATGATGTTGACAGTGATGGCCAACCCGAGGACAGTATGTTTTGGAATGCTCACTTTCGGGCTATCCATGATGATGTCTATGCTACTCTCAAGATTCGCCCCATGCGTCCGATCAACTTGACTGTGGCTCAATCCAAGGCTAGGCTCCTTGAGGCATTGGATGTGACCAATAAGATGGCGCTTCACCACCTCATGACCATTCAGTGCGATTATAACTCTTCTGTGGTGCGCCAGTTCTTTTCTACTCTTGTGATCTGCGGTGATGAGCGCCGCACTATGAAGTGGATGACCGGGACTACCATGCTTCAGTCCGACTTTCGCATTTTTGGGCAGGTTCTTGGGTACGCTTTCCATGGCCGTGACACTCCCGCTGGTCACCGCATCATTACTCCCTTGAAGCCATCCAAGGACATTGCACTGGCTCCCTGTCTTTCTCCTGATGGTGTTGCTGGTACTTTCGCTGGTCTCTCTCCCTTGTATGCCTCTCTTGTTGGCATGTTTCGGGACTGCATCGCGCCTAGTGGTGGCAACAATGACAAGATCCGTGGCCACCTGTTCCTCTCCTTGCGTTCGCTCACGAGTGTGCCACCAACTCTGGATCAGCCACTGGTTACAAACTGGATGTCATGGACTATATTTTTCATGAGATGACGGATGCTATGATCAACCGGCTCTCCATTCCTTATGCTCCGTTCATTATGATGCTTGTCAAGCATATGCTACCCCATGAAGAGTTTGGCACTGCTTTGGATGGTGTTCATAAGCCCAAGAAACTATACAACAAGGCTCAGAAGACTCATCACCCCTCCACTGCCCCGGAGTCCTTCATGCGTGATGCTCGGGCTAGTGGTCGTCGTTCCACGGTGTCCCCAATGGCACGTGAGGTCAAGTAGCTTAATTGGTTCCAGCGGAACATTCTTTGCATGGGTATTGACATTCACAAGGTCCAATATGAGGCGTACCGCAGGGATCATGAGAGGGATCACACGCAGCAGCTTATCCTCCACCATGTCTCAGGTGCCACTGGCAATCCACCTCCACCCACTGCTCCGGATCCGTACGCTCAGTGGAACACTTCAGGGATCAACTATGGCGAGCTCGAGAGTTGTCTCTTTCCTCCTCCACCGAGGGCACCCACTCCTCCAGCTGATGACGATGATGATGAGTATGATGAAGAGGAAGGGGACGAGAATGACTACGATGAGGATGAGGAGGAGTGATCTCCAGGGACGTTAGCATCGCTCTTCTTCCTTTTTGGCGTTTCGATGCCAAAGGGGGAGAAGTAGTTCTATTAGGTCTCGTGGATTTGCAAGGGTCGGGCACAAGCTTTTCGATTTTAGTCGTTTTTCATTTGCTTGCTTGTGCCTTTTTCTAGCGTGAACTTGTTTGCTATTTGTGGTTGTTTGTGTAAGACTATGTCGTACTCCACAGTTTGGTACTATGTTTGGTTTTCATGGACTTCTGGATTTATCTATCATGGACCCCATGGATTTCTGGAATTATGGAGCATATTTGATGACTTATGGATTCATGGAATTTTCTATGTATGCCTTGGCTATATATTCCGGTGGTATGACTTTCTTTCACCAAACCTTAAAGTAGTGTTCTACCTAGTGTGTGTATTTGTATTCAAATGCAAATCTTAAATATGCACACATCTAGAGGGAGCGTCTTTCATTATCTAAGGTGGCACTTGCCGGTTTCATTGCAAATCCTAGTATTGTCATCTAACACCAAAAAGGGGGAGATTGAAAGAACATTTCTTAATCCCTAGTGTTTTGTGTGTTAGATAACAATACCAAGGATCTTTTAATGTGTGTTGAAGTGTTGCAGCTCAGAACTCTGCCTTTGGGGGCGGATAATCCGGCCCCACCAGGGGCGGATAATCCGCCCCTCCCTCTGCCCAAGCAAGCGCAAGCCCCAGAAGGGGGGGCGGAATTTTGGCCGGACTTTCCGTCCCGACCGGATAATCCGCCCCTCAGGGGGGCGGATAATCCGCCCCTCCTGCTCATCGCCAAGGCGCAAGCCCCAGAGAGGGGGCGGAGTTTCGGCCGGACTTTCCGGCCTCGCCGGATAATCCGCCCCTCAGGGGGGCCGGATTATCCGCCCCGCAAGATTTTCTCCAAGCTTCACCAAGGCGCAAGCCCCAGAGAGGGGGCGGAGTTTCCCCCGGAGAATCCGCCCTTGGGGCGGAATTTTCCCAGGGGGCGGATAATCCACCCCAAGTGGGGGGCGGATAATCCGCCCCCAAAGTTGGGCAACGGCCGGATCTGGGGAGGGGGTATTTAAGCCAGCCTTCCCCCTCCTGCCAGAACTCTTGATTCATCTCGAAAAAGAACAGATCAGATCTCAAAAGTTCATACAAGAGTGCTCCACCTAGATCCATCCAAAGGCCCCATCCCTTTGGGAATCGAAGGAGGAGAACTCGACCTTCATCATCAGCAATCAAGCGCTTCATCCTCTCTCCATTCATTTGGAGAACCTCCGATCTAGTATTTCTTGCAAAGATCTAGATCCTTGTTTTTGTTTATATTGATAAACCTTGTTTTTTGTGACAGCTTTTTGTCATCCCGGGAGCCCCCAATTTGGTTGTGGGTGTGTGCCCCGATAGTGTTGTAAAATGCACCGGTTCCCGCCTCGAAGGGATCCAATAGTGGAGAAGGTGGATCAGGCCTCTCGTGGCGAGATCCATCGGAGAATAGGGTGAGGCCTATTGTGGCGTGGTGGTCTTAGAACCGCCCACCCCTCCAACGCAGATGTACTTCCCTTAACAAGGAAGGAACTGCGGTAAAACAAATCCCTGTGTCTCCGCGTGCTCCACTACGGTTTCCTCGTTCCTCTTTTACGTGCTTAGTAGTTAGGGTTACATATAGGGAAATTCTCGTAGTTGCATATCTAGAGAATTTACTTTGTGTCAAGCCTAAAATTGAAAAAGTATATTAACATTGGTTAGCACCTATTCACCCCCCCTCTAGGTGCCCATACGATCCATTTAAACACGGCTCTGATACCACTGTAGGGTTTCGTAGCATGGAAAACAAAAATTTTCTGTCGCATACAAACAAACAAGCCAAGATCTATCTACTAGATTGTAGCAACGAGTCGATGGAATAACTTACCCTCGAAGATTCCAAAGTGTTTAACGAGAGCGGATTCTCGTGGGTGATGTAGTCGTACTCTTCCCGATCTCAAGATCGCGTAGACGATCCTTCCGGCGCTGCGTTCCGGCAGCGCTCCCGCAGTCGGTCACACGTTCGGTACTCGAAGAAGACCTTCCTCTCCCTTGTTCCAGCAGGCAGCGGAGGTTGTAGCACTCTCCTCGAGATTCCGGCAGCACAACGGCGTGGTACCGGAAGTAGAGGGGAAATCCCGCAGGGCTTCGCCTTAAGCCGGAGCGAGTATGGTGGAGTATGAGAGAGCTCCTCGGCGATCTAGGGTTTAGACACACCAAGGAGGAGGGGCTAGAGTCGGCGGCTAGGGTTCCGGGGACCCCCAAGTCGGCGTCTAGGGCAAAACCCTAGGTGGTGGCGGCGGCTATGGAGGGCTGCAGCTTTCTAGGGATTGAGGTGAGGGACTTGTGTGTCTAGAGGAGGGAGCCCTGCCCCTCCTTATATAGGTGGAGGGGCCGGCGCGCCAAGGGGAGGGAGGGGAGTCCCTCCCCAACTCGGCTTGGAGGGGGCGCCGCCGGTTGGAGGAGGGATTCCCTCCCCAACTCGGTTTCCCTCTCCTTCCTCTTTTCCTCTTTCCAATTTTAGACATTTGACTTTTCAAACTAGCTATTTGACTTTTCAAACTATCCTTTATTTGGAACAGAGAGGACACTTAGTACATGATGCAATCATTCCAATATGCAATGACACATTCATGTACCCCTTCCCCTCCGGAGTGCCGTACATTCCGGAACCTTCTAGAACATTCCCGATGAAAACACCGGAATCATTCCCGAACTTCGAAACGGGACTTTCCTTATATGAATCTTATTCTCCGGACTATTCCGGATCACCTCGTGATATCCCGGATCCCATCCGAGACTCCGAACAACATTCTGTCTCTTTCTCATAATACCATAACTACTCAAACAACGTCGAATCCTTAAGTGTGTCTCCCTACGGTTCGTGAATTATGCGGACATGATCGAGACACTTCTCCGAACAATAACCAATAGAGGAATCTGGAAATTCATATGGCTCCCACATATTTCTACGATTACTTTGCGATCAAATGAACCACTTACATACGATACCAATTTCCCTTTGTCTCACGATAGTTTACTTATCCGAGGTTATGATCGTCGGTATCTCTGCATACCTAGTTCAACCTCGTTACCGATAAGTACTCTTTTCTCATTCCCGTGATATGTGATCCCTTGTGAGCCATTCACATGCTTGCAAGCCAATTGGATGACATTCCACTGAGAGGGCCCAGAGTATATCTATCCGTCATATGGATGGACAAATCCCACTCTTGATCCATGTGTCTCAACCAATACTTTCCGAACACTCAATGCCACCTTTATAGCCACCCAGTTACGGTGTGGTGTTTGATGTCATCAAAGCATCCATCCGGTAAAGGTGATATGCATGATCTCATGGTCGAAGGAATTAGGTTACTATGTATCAGAAAGCATATAGCAATTGAACTATTGAAATGACTTGATCTTTATGCTACGCTTATCTATAGGAGTATGTCCATCATATCATTCTCCTAACGATATGATCTTGTTGTTGATAACATCTCAATGTCCATGAAAGGGAAACCACAATCATTTATCAACCAACAAGCTAGTGAAGTATAGAGGCTATACTAGGGACTTCAAATTAAGTTTACAAATCACACAAGTATCAAAGTTTCCTTCTTAATACTATTATAGCATGAATGTAAACATTTATCATAAACACAAAGATATAATAATAACTACATTTATTATTGCCTCTAGGGCATATCTCCAACATCCGCTCCTTTCCCGTCTCCGGCCGCCGCGTCCGTCGCCGATTCCGGCCACCCTCGACCTCTCTCGGCCTCGCTGACCTCAGGCACCCTCCTGCTTCCTTCCTCTTCTTCTGGCTTGCCTCCCTGTCAAACACCTGCCGCCGACGCCGTTGTCCGTCATCACCGACGTCGCTCCGATGACCTCCCGCTAGCGGCGCCACTAGGGTTAGGTCCCTCTGGGTGAGCTCGTTTGAACCCGCCCCTTCGCGCTTCCCATTTCGCCGTCAATCGCCGTCCCGCGCCGCCGTCAACTGCCTCGGTGAAAAAAATCAACCAGCCCCCCCGGTCCCTCTTGCTTGCATGGCATGCTGAGGTGGCCAGTACCCCACTGGTCAGTCATAGTGGCTAGGCTCAGTAGCGGTGCAAAAATTTTAACCCCCTCTCCTGATGTCATAATGATGAAATAACCCTTTTTAATAATTCCAGAATTTGATTAAATATTGTAAATTCAATAACTTTTAATTTATAAGTCAGAAAAATACAAATAATATATCAAAATGTTCAGAAAATTGAAACCTAGCTATCTATATAATCATGCATTATTAATCAAATTTCATGACAAGTTTAATTAGAAGAACAAATGCACCCCTCTCATATGTTCCGGAGTTTTCCCGAGTTAGGGTTTTCACCCCTCGGAACCCCGAATAATTTGCCGAGCATGTTTTAGGGTTTCAATTCAATGCAATTAAACTTGTCATATCATCATACTTGCTTGAGCATTGCATCGATGCCATGTGTTGATTGTTTCCCCTTTATTTTTTTCTGGTGTTTGGTTCTTCTCGATAGAATACGATATCGAGATCGAGATCGAAGCCCTTTAGGATTAGGGTTATTTTTTTGTTTAAGTTATTATAATTAGGATTATATTGTTTTAGTTATTAGGATTATTGTTTTTTCTAACCTGTTTAACTCTCTTTAATTTTTGTTATAGATAATTAAGTCATGGATCCATCCGAAGATCCTGGTCGCATCGGTGAAGGTTTTCTTCAAGGCATGATAAGAGGTGAAATTCCTCTTATTACTACCGGCGCCGAAGATATTTTTATCGAGGAAGAGATATCCTCATATTTGAAACCATCCGGTGATGGACTAGAGGAAAACCTCATGTACCAAGGGAAAGACCAGATGGACGAAGGGCAAACAAATAACAACAATAATGATGGCCCCTCGATAGGATCCGGCGAGGTACATATATATATATATATGTATAAAGTCTCGTGTTACCTCTATTCATTAACTGATATAGATATATATTAATCACTCTCTCTTCTTCTTTTAGCCCACCGGATCGAAGCAATCGATAGCTCGAACAAAACGGGGGCCGAACAAAAAGTTGGATGGTAATCAGAGGTTCGCCATCGAACAAATAGATGATGATGGTGAACCGATAGCTCCAGAGAAGCACCGGGGGATGTTTATAAATCAATGCGGGGTGCTTGTTAGGGACAACCTGCCGATCACCATCCAAGAATGGAATAAGTCAAAGAATCCAACAGCTATGTCACCGATGATGCCAAAGATGACCTTTGGCAGAAGCTCATAGCGCATTTCATACTACCTCCAGAGTATGAGGAATTTGAGGTAGATGGTATTACCCCAAGGCCGGGTGGGCTTGAAAATAGAGCAAAAGTCAAGAAGTGGGCACTAAGCAAGATGGCTGAACTGTACCGGAACCACAAGAAAAGTTTATACGCGAAATATGTCGCGAAAAAGAAAACTCCAGACTTCAAAGGATTAAACGAGAAGTTGAGAGAACAGTGGCCCGATTTTGTACAGTACAAGCAATCTGATAAAGCAAAGGCAAAGTCGGCAAAGAACGCGTTAAATGCTGCCAACAAGAAATACCATCATAAAATGGGGACAGGTGGCTACAAGAGTGCCATCCCTAAGTGGGAAACTATGGAGAACGATATGAGGGGTAGAGGCGTCACTCCTGGTACAGATGGATGACCCGAGAGGTCAAAGCACTGGTGGTACGGGCACGGGGGATCCTTGGACCCAGAAACAGGGAAGACATTATTTCATGATAAAATTCTAAAACCCTCCCAAGACCTTATTCAAGCAATAAACGATGCTCAATTGGGATTGTTCCGTCCCGAGAGAGAGAGAACGACGAGCTGACAGGCGCCCTAGGGAATCCTGAAAAGGGAGGACGAACACGAGGCAAAGGCGCCGGTGTCTCGTGGAAGAAAGGGTTTCCTCAGTACGATGCCAGTTACAGAAGCCGTCAGAGAAAGAAGGACCGGGAGGCAGACCGGATCTCCAGGGTAGAGCAGGACCTAGCTGATCTGAAGAACCTCATGCATGAAATTAGCCAAAGGACGTCGTCGTCAACTCACTCGCGGTATGATAATCCTGCATTGGATCTTAGCCAACGGAGAAGCAGCGTGGCTTCCACGGAGGTCCATGCTGATGATCAAGCACTGCTGGATGATGCACCGGCTCCTCACTACCCCGTGGATGATGTCAGAGAGATGGCATAATGTGAGCTACATCAGCCAATGAACAACCTTTCCTTCAAGGTGGCGATCGACACTGCTTTACCTTGTCTACCTGGAGCACTCCACCATTCACTTCCGATTCCACCAGGCTATGCTCGTGTCACGGTGGATGACATAGTGGAGGATTTTGCGGACCTAGAGATTGAAATCTCTACGCCTGAAGGCCTTAAGAAACTAGGAGATGTCAAGCGCAACATCATTCTATGGAATAAGAAGTACATCGAGTTTCCAGGCTCGGTGCCAAGGCCGCCGACTCCAAGGAATCCAAATCCACCCCGCATCGAATATTGTCAACCTCCAAGTCCACCCCAACCCGATTATCGCCAACCTCCAACTCCACCCCGCGCCCACTGACGATCGCCGTAGCAGGAGTACATCAACTCGATCTCCGCCTCCGCCTCCGTGCAGTACTACTACCTCGTAGAAGAAACGGAAGTTCGACGATCCCCCGCGCCCCACATCAAAGAATGGTCAAACGCCAAAGATAGTCGATATCCCGCCGGCTCTTCCAAAGAGAACTTATGACAACACTGATGAGGAAACTAACGCGGATGTGGCTGCCCAAGTTAAGGCGCATTTTGCACCCAAAAAGCCTGAGCCAAAGCCGGTATATAACGAAAAAAACCAAAAAGTGGGCTAAGTCCTTTCTTGAGAAACCATCCCAGATGTCGATGAATCTGGAATCAGACTATGACCGGGAGATTATTAAGCAAGCACAGAAGAAAAAAATCACAAGTGCAAAAAGCGGGAAGAAAGTTGCCCAGCTCGGAGCACAGAAGAATCAATCGGTCGCCCCGCTCAAAGTCATTTCAGACCTCGACAAGGCCTTCAGAGCTGAAATGGATATGGACATGCAAATAATGGACCCTAGAGCCCGTAATAATGCTGCACTTATGGGAATCACTGTATCGGAGGCCAAATCACTTGCTAACGAAGCAAATATGTCTCTTGGTCAATATTTAGGCTATTAAGATACGCCAATGGGTCAGATAGTACGGCAGTATGTCCAAGGGAAGCCTCTAGTCAGTAATGAGAAGCTCGCGCGTCTATCCACACATATGCAAAATCTGCATGAATGGTACATGTCGCAAGCAGAAAAAAAAGCATCATAAAGATTGGTTTCCAGTGGACGTTAGAAAGGAGCATCACTTCAAACCATACTCGATACAGGTTCAAATGACCGAACTGTTTCAGTTATACAACCAGCGCGCCCTCGACAAATCTATCATTGGTTGCTACTATCTGTAAGTTATTTATTTCTATAATTAAGTTTGTAGCTTTAGCTCGTTCATTGCATTTAATATATTATCCTAACTATATATCCTTTTGTATGATGATATTATATTCCGCAGAATGAAGATGCTTGAATGCAAAAGAGCTAGAAGATACGACGTTGGGTTCATTGACCCATATATCATTAATGAATATATGTTAAAGAATCACCCCAAAGACGTGGAGGAAGACCTGTCCAGGTTCTTAACCGAGCATAATTTTGTTAAGGAAATACTATTTCCTCACAACTTCAAGTGAGTGTTTATATTTTGTACACATTTTAGTTTTGCTTACTGGATGAGCTATGCATGTATGCTTATGTAAATGTCCGCAGATTCCACTGGATCTTGCTAAACATTCAAGTTGACAACTCCCTAGTTGAAGTCCACGACTCATTAAGTTGGGACCAAGAGAAGTGGAGCGACATGAAAGCAATGCTCCATAAGTAATTTCAATCATTATCGCATTATATCGTCCTCTTTCATTCATTTCCTGATATCAAGTAACTAATAACTCCTTTGTTCATTTTCTTTGCCGAGCAGGTGTTGGACACGGTTCAGACAGAAAATATCAGGTCCATCCAAAGAGGAGCTAACTTATAAAATGGTGAAGAGTTTACAGCAGCCACCGGGAACTCATTTATGTGGATACTACGTCTGCGAGTATATCCGCGAGTTGACCAGTGAGTGGAAAGTTGACTCACATTATATTTATATTTTGCGAGAGAAACTAGAGCCAGACCAACACATAAGAGCAATTCAAGAGGAGCTGGCGGGATTTATGATGAAGGAAGTCCTTGATGTACATGAAGAGCATTATGCGGATGACGTGGAACTCGATTTGCCTTAGTCATCTCCATGTAGCTCATATGATATATATTCATCAATGACCATGTAATTTCAAAAGATTTCTTCCTTTTGATATGATTGATTATATGTATGCTTGCAAGGGATCGATTAATTATATAAATGCATCGACGTGTAGTGTGTATGTAGTAGCGTATAATATGTATACTGAAATATATGTTTGTTATAGTGAAACACAAAACGAAAAAGGAACAAAATGGCAAAAAAAAAAGGAAATACACAATCTTTGCCGCGGAAGAGAAATGTGGTGTTTCTCTGCCGCGGCAGGAAACCTTGTACTCCAGGGTGGTGTTATAGCCCGGGACTAGAGGGTTTCCGCCCCCCGCGGCGCTGAAACAGCCACGTGGCTGTTATCAGTCGCGGGCCGTTGCGAGCCGGGACTAGAGGGGGGCCTCTAGTCCCGTTTTCGCAGTCCCGGGCCCAAAACCGGGACTAGAGCCCGTTGCGGCCCGGGACTAGAGGCCTGTTTTCCACCAGTGCGTCCTCCTCCGTGACACGACGTTGTACCACCTCGTCGGGGTCCGGCTCCCTCTGCACCGCGCCTGTACCACTCGGCCGCCACCATAGAAGATTTGGGTCGACGATGACACCCAGATTACTCACCAAACTACGTCTTCCGGCTCGTAGCACCTCCCAATGCCAGCCCGGCGGAGCCCAGTCCCGTGGATGCCCAGAGATAGAGTCTAGTAGTCCTCCATTGTTCCAGCCGAGTGAATAAGGATGCGGACGCGGCATAATCCTAAACACTAAATTAAATCTATACACTTTAAACATGACGACAGTAAATAGTATCAACTAAAATAAACTATATTAAACACTAACTAAATTGAACTAAAATCAACTAACTATATTAAGCACTAACTAAAATCTCCAACTAAAATCTCTAAGCAAAATTACACTAAACTTTAAACTAACCAAATTATAACTAACTAACTACATTAACCCTAAACTTCGAACTAACTACCTAATTAACCCTAAATCCTAAAATAACCCTAAAATTACTAACTAAGTAATTAACCCTAAAATTAATACACTAACAAAATTGCACTAATTAACTCTAACAAAATTACAACTAATTAGGGCGGCCGGAGAGCTCACCTGCGGGGCGGTGGTGCGGGCGACGCGTAGCGGTCGGCGGGTCGGTGGGTCGTCGGGGCAGCACGGGGGAGGGGAGGCATGGGCGCGGGCGGCACGGGTGAGGGGCGGAACGGGCGCGGCGCGGTGGTGGCGCTCGGGCGCTGTGGATCGAGGAGGAAGACGACTGGAAGATCCGCTTCGGTGCTCGAACCGGGGCAGACGGGGTGGGTATTTATACCCCCCTTTAGCACCCTTTAGTCCCGGTTGGTGTTACAAACCGGGGCTATAGGGTTTTGGGCGCGCCGCGTTTCACGCGCATGGCCGCACCCCTTTAGTCCGGGTTTGTAAAATAAACCGGGACTAAAGGTGTATTTTTCGACCTTTTTTGAAAAGAAATTAGCAATTAGGAAAATTAATTATATATATATCAAAATTTGCAGAAATAAAAGTTCTATAATTTAAAGCTATTGTCCTACTCTGTTATATATGTAAATAAAATAATTGTTCCCATTTTGAATTTACATTGTTCAGATCTTTTTTAAAAATTTTATGCCCGTTTCGAATTTTCCCGTTTCAAAATAAGGTCAAAACAGCATGCGTGAAGATAGGGATGAGCCTGTTAGAACTTGCATTGTGTCTCTTAAGAAACAAAATATTGTTAGTCTAAAAATGATTTTTTCAAAAAATCACATGTGTTAGATCATGTATCGGTAGTTCAAATCGGACCCACTTCCTACTAATTCGGCAGACATTTGTCTTTTTCACCTGGGAAGGAAAGAAAGGTTTGAGATCCCCCGGTTGAGATATAGTTCATGTAAGGTGGTCTAGTATTTTAGAAAAATGGGATGGTAGCATTCTGTAACTGCATTTTGGTGGCTGCTTCACAAAACGACCCGTCTTTTTGCGCTCGGAAAATGGAAAATTGCTTTTCCGTGCGACGAAAAGGAAAACTTCCTCCTGCAACATTGTTCGCCATCCCAATATCCACATGCATGCACAGCTTGGGCACAGTATCACAAACTATGCCACGATTCAGCATATAACATCGGTTTCTTGGACCGAAAGCCATGAAACCTCGAACATGATAGGTCATTTTGTGATGGTTTTTGAGACATAATCAATATACCAAGTTTGATATTTTTCCTTGCAACTATGTCACATAATATGACACCACGCGAAGGATTTATATTGTTCGTTACTTTTTTTTTGAATTTTTTATGCCCATTTCGAATTTTTCCCGCCATTTCCCACCGCTTCCCGCCATGTTTTCCCGCCCTTTCCCCCTGAACGGAGATTTTATTCCCGGTTGTAGCCACTTACCGGGACTAAACATATTTCCCTCCATTTCCCACCACTTCCCTCCATGTTTTCCCGCCCTTTTCATCTATATATAGGCCGACCACGCCATGGCGATCCACACATCCACACCTTCCTCTCTCACAACAATGGACATCGCCTACTGGGCCATTCTGACCCTTGAGGAGACCGAGGCGCTGTGCGCCTCCAGCTACCCTTGCCCGCCGGGCTACCGTCCGCACGCAGGCTGGATGCTGAGCGCTGGAGGAGTTCATGCCCCTCCTGTGCCTCAAGGTTCCGCCCGACAGGCGGCCATCACGAACCACTTCTACCACGAGCTCACGCCGGAGCAGCGGATGGATCCCTACTGGGATCACGACAATTACGACACCTGGAATGCCTTCTTCGCTAACCGGAAGGAAGGGAGCTCGCCAGGTACGAGGGTGACGGCCCGCCCCCGGTGAACCACAACAAAGCCGGCAGTCATCTGTGGTGGGCCAACGCCGTACTATCATCGGCGTGATGTGCTACATCGCCGATGGAGACCATCCTCGCCTGTGGTGCCCACAATTTAACCCGCCACAGAGCCACAGGAAGGCCCCTCCCCCTCCCGGTGGTAGCGGCATCGTCTTCCAGGAGACCACTCCCCTGCCCTCCGTGAATCCGAGGCCGGAGTGGCAGGTGCCCCCGGTATATGCCATGGGTGGGCTGAGGATCGAGCCGCGTGCGCCTAGCCACGACAACGATGCCGATGACAATGATGATGACGATGACTAAGAAGACCCTGAAGTTGCGTACTATAGGACTAGGCATGATTATGACTAGAGGGGAGGCTTTAGTCCAGAGTGTTAGCTAGTCCCGGTTTGTCCCGGTTTTTTAATATTAATAAATGTCTTGAGTGTTAGCTAGTCCCGGTTTGTGGCTGGACCGGGACTAAATATCAAGATGTTGTTGTATTCTTGTGAGTTTGCTCAGGTGATCAAATGCTATTTTTTCTACCTGCCTTCAGCAATCTTAGAAATTGTAAAAAAATTAGGATTAATTCAAAAAAGGTTTAATACATTATTACATCACCAACATCCAAATCTAGTGTTTTGGTTCTCTTCTAGTCCATAACCATGCGGTATGCTTGGGTCAGTTTTCACTTTGAATGGTGGAATTTCATGAAATTTGTTATAATCTTCTGACATGTCTGTCCTGTCCTCAACTCCCACCATGTTTCTTTTCCCTGAAAGAACTATGTGGCGCTTTGGCTCATCGTATGATATTGTATTCTTTTGCTTATCTTTCCTTTTTCTCGTTCTAGTAGACTTGAGCCACATCATTGGCAAGGACGAATGGTTCGTCTTCGTATGCAAGATTATTGAGATCCGCTGTTGTCATTCCGTACTGCTGGTCTACCATTACCCTGCCTCCTGTCATCTTGACCTATTTGCATCGAAATAATGGGACCTTGAAATTAGGACCATAGTCAAGTTTCCATATGTCCTCTATGTAACCATAATATGTGTCCTTTTTCCCATTGTCGTCTGTTGCATCAAATCGGACACCACTATTTTGGTTGGTGATCTTTTTATCTTGGGTGTGCGTGTAAAATATATTCCAATTTGCGGTGGTGTCAATATCGGACACCCTTGGAAAGTCAATATAGTTGAAGATGGAGACCTGGCCAACATGTACAACTGATGTCCAACAGTGTTGTCATTCATGAGATGTGTCTACAACCAACCACTGAAAGCCTTCATGTGTTCATCTCTAATCAACTTGTCAGACTGCCCCGGGTAGTTCGAGCGTACAATATTATTGTGTACCCCGATATACGGAGCCAACAAGGTGGAACTTTGCATAATTATATAGTGTGCTTTTGTGAAAGAATGTCCGTCCATACATATATTTGCTTTCTTTCCTAGCGTGCCTTTTCCACTAAGTCTCCCCTCCGTGATTCAGGTACACCGATCGTCTTAAGGTCAGGAATAAATTCAACACAAAAGTCAATGACCTCCTCTGTTCCATAGCCCTTGGAGATGCTTCCTTCTAGCCTAACACAGTTATGGACATATTTCTTTAAGACTCCCATGAATCTCTCAACGGGGAACATATTGTGTAGAAATATAGGACCGAGAATGGTAATCTCTTTGACTAGGTGAACTAGGAGGTGCGTCATTATGTTGAAGAAGGATGGTGGGAACACCAACTCAAAGCTGACAAGATACTGAACCACATATTTTTGTAACCCTGGTAGAATTTCTGGATCGCTTACCTTCTGAGAAATTGCATTGAGGAACGCACATAGTTCACAATGGGTACTCTTAACATTTTCCGGCAGAAGCCCCATCAAAGCAACCGGAAGCAACTGCGTAATAAGCACATGGCAGTCATGAGACTTCAGGTTCTAGAATTTTTTCTCTGCCATATTTATTATTCCCTTTATATTGGACGAGAAGCCAGAGGGGACCTTGATACTACTCAGGCATTTAAAAAAGATTCTCTTCTCTTCTTTGGTAAGAGCGTAGTTGGTAGTACCTTGAAATAGCTCTGGATACCTGCCGTCTCGGTCTTTCATACGTTGTTGGTCTTGTCGTGCTTCTGGTGTATCTTTATTCTTTCCATACACGCCCAAGAAGCCTAGTAGTATCACACAAAGATTTTTCGCCAGGTGCATCACGTCGATTGCAAAGCGGACCTCTAAGACTTTTCAATAGGGTAGCTCCCAAAATATAGATTTCTTCTTCCACATGGGTGTGTGTCCGCCAGCGTCCTTCGGAACGGACTGTCCGCCAGGACCCTTTCCCAAGATTATATTTAAATCCTTCACCATATCAAATACATCATCACTAGTACGATGGATAGGCTTACTCTGGTGATCTGCTTCACCATTGAAATGCTTGCCTTTCTTTCTTAGGGAATGCGTGGGCGGAAGAAAACGATGATTCCTTAGGTACACATTCTTCTTATACTTATCCAAATACATACTTTCAGTGTGTGCATGCATTGTATCCCTTGTTTGTCTGTCCTAAAATGTTACTAAGAGAAGGCCAATCATTGATGGTTACAAACAACAATGCTCGTAGGTTAAATGCCTCACATTTGTGTTCATCCCACACACGTACACCTTGTCCGTGCCATAGCTGTAAAAGTTCTTCAAATAATGGCCTTAGGTACACATCAATGTCATTGCCGGGTTGCTTCGGGCCTTGGATGAGCACTGGCTTCATAATGAACTTCTGCTTCATGCACAACCAAGGAGGAAGGTTATAGATAGACAGACTCACATGCATAGGTGTGGCCGCACCCCCCACCCCAGGCGCGGCCATGCCTAGCCCGCGCATGGCAGGGGTGTGGACCCCCCAGGCCCCTTCTCCGTCTCGTCTTCTGGCTCCGTGGATCTTCTGGTGAAATAGGATTTTTGGCATATTTTCCCGGATTTTTCCTAAAAGTTGATTTTCTGCATAAAAACTAGACACCAAGGTAATTCTCCTGAAAACAGCGTCAGTCCATGTTAGTTGTATCCAAATCACATAAGTTTAGAGTAGAAACAATAGCAAAGTGTTCGAGAAAGTAGATACGTTTTGGACGTATCAACTCCCCCCAAGCTTAGCTTGTTGCTTGTCCTCAAGCAATTCAGTTGAAAACTGAGTGCGATAAAGGAACTTTCACGAACACATTGCTTCATAAGATGTATATATTCTCAGCATAGGAGTAGATGCTTAAACTATTCATAATAAAGAGTATGCAATTAAGTCTACTCAATAGTCATTGCAAGCCATGAAGAGAAACCAACTCTAGTCCAAGGGAAGCCTCTAGTCAGTAATGAGAAGCTCGCGCGTCTATCCACACATATGCGAAATCTGCATGAATGGTACATGTCGCAAGCAGAAAAAAAAAGCATCATAAAGATTGGTTTCCGGTGGACGTTAGAAAGGAGCATCACTTCAAACCATACTCGATACAGGTTCAAATGACCGAACTGTTTCAGTTATACAACCAGCGCGCCCTCGACAAATCTATCATTGGTTGCTACTGTCTGTAAGTTATTTATTTCTATAATTAAGTTTGTAGCTTTAGCTCGTTCATTGCATTTAATATATTATCCTAACTATATATCCTTTTGTATGATGATATTATATTCCGCAGAATGAAGATGCTTGGATGCAAAAGAGCTAGAAGATACGACGTTGGGTTCATTGACCCATATATCATTAATGAATATATGTTAAAGAATCACCCCAAAGACGTGGAGGAAGACCTGTCCAGGTTCTTAACCGAGCATAATTTTGTTAAGGAAATACTATTTCCTCACAACTTCAAGTGAGTGTTTATATTTTGTACACATTTTAGTTTTGCTTACTGGATGAGCTATGCATGTATGCTTATGTAAATGTCCGCAGATTCCACTGGATCTTGCTAAACATTCAAGTTGACAACTCCCTAGTTGAAGTCCACGACTCATTAAGTTGGGACCAAGAGAAGTGGAGCGACATGAAAGCAATGCTCCATAAGTAATTTCAATCATTATCGCATTATATCGTCCTCTTTCATTCATTTCCTGATATCAAGTAACTAATAACTCCTTTGTTCATTTTCTTTGCCGAGCAGGTGTTGGACACGGTTCAGACAGAAAATATCAGGTCCATCCAAAGAGGAGCTAACTTATAAAATGGTGAAGAGTTTACAGCAGCCACCGGGAACTCATTTATGTGGATACTACGTCTGCGAGTATATCCGCGAGTTGACCAGTGAGTGGAAAGTTGACTCACATTATATTTATATTTTGCGAGAGAAACTAGAGCCAGACCAACACATAAGAGCAATTCAAGAGGAGCTGGCGGGATTTATGATGAAGGAAGTCCTTGATGTACATGAAGAGCATTATGCGGATGACGTGGAACTCGATTTGCCTTAGTCATCTCCATGTAGCTCATATGATATATATTCATCAATGACCATGTAATTTCAAAAGATTTCTTCCTTTTGATATGATTGATTATATGTATGCTTGCAAGGGATCGATTAATTATATAAATGCATCGACGTGTAGTGTGTATGTAGTAGCGTATAATATGTATACTAAAATATATGTTTGTTATAGTGAAACACAAAACGAAAAAGGAACAAAATGGCAAAAAAAAGGAAATACACAATCTTTGCCGCAGAAGAGAAATGTGGTGTTTCTCTGCCGCGGCAGGAAACCTTTTACTCCAGGGTGGTGTTATAGCCCGGGACTAGAGGGTTTCCGCCCCCCGCGGCGCTGAAACAGCCACGTGGCTGTTATCAGTCGCGGGCCGTTGCGAGCCGGGACTAGAGGGGGGCCTCTAGTCCCGTTTTCGCAGTCCCGGGCCCAAAACCGGGACTAGAGCCCGTTGCGGCCCGGGACTAGAGGCCTGTTTTCCACCAGTGCGTCCTCCTCCGTGACACGACGTTGTACCACCTCGTCGGGGTCCGGCTCCCTCTGCACCGCGCCTGTACCACTCGGCCGCCACCATAGAAGATTTGGGTCGACGATGACACCCAGATTACTCACCAAACTACGTCTTCCGGCTCGTAGCACCTCCCAATGCCAGCCCGGCGGAGCCCAGTCCCGTGGATGCCCAGAGATAGAGTCTAGTAGTCCTCCATTGTTCCAGCCGAGTGAATAAGGATGCGAACGCGGCATAATCCTAAACACTAAATTAAATCTATACACTTTAAACATGACGACAGTAAATAGTATCAACTAAAATAAACTATATTAAACACTAACTAAATTGAACTAAAATCAACTAACTATATTAAGCACTAACTAAAATCTCCAACTAAAATCTCTAAGCAAAATTACACTAAACTTTAAACTAACCAAATTATAACTAACTAACTACATTAACCCTAAACTTCGAACTAACTACCTAATTAACCCTAAATCCTAAAATAACCCTAAAATTACTAACTAAGTAATTAACCCTAAAATTAATACACTAACAAAATTGCACTAATTAACTCTAACAAAATTACAACTAATTAGGGCGGCCGGAGAGCTCACCTGCGGGGCGGTGGTGCGGGCGACGCGTAGCGGTCGGCGGGTCGGTGGGTCGTCGGGGCAGCACGGGGGAGGGGAGGCATGGGCGCGGGCGGCACGGGTGAGGGGCGGAACGGGCGCGGCGCGGTGGTGGCGCTCGGGCGCTGTGGATCGAGGAGGAAGACGACTGGAAGCTCCGCTTCGGTGCTCGAACCGGGGCAGACGGGGTGGGTATTTATACCCCCCTTTAGCACCCTTTAGTCCCGGTTGGTGTTACAAACCGGGGCTACAGGGTTTTGGGCGCGCCGCGTTTCACGCGCATGGCCACACCCCTTTAGTCCGGGTTTGTAAAATAAACCGGGACTAAAGGTGTATTTTTCGACCTTTTTTGAAAAGAAATTAGCAATTAGGAAAATTAATTATATATATATCAAAATTTGCAGAAATAAAAGTTCTATAATTTAAAGCTATTGTCCTACTCTGTTATATATGTAAATAAAATAATTGTTCCCATTTTGAATTTACATTGTTCAGACCTTTTTTAAAAAATTTATGCCCGTTTCGAATTTTCCCGTTTCAAAATAAGGTCAAAACAGCATGCGTGAAGATAGGGATGAGCCTGTTAGAACTTGCATTGTGTCTCTTAAGAAACAAAATATTGTTAGTCTAAAAATGATTTTTTCAAAAAATCACATGTGTTAGATCATGTATCGGTAGTTCAAATCGGACCCACTTCCTACCAATTCGGCAGACATTTGTCTTTTTCACCTGGGAAGGAAAGAAAGGTTTGAGATCCCCCGGTTGAGATATAGTTCATGTAAGGTGGTCTAGTATTTTAGAAAAATGGGATGGTAGCATTCTGTAACTGCATTTTGGTGGCTGCTTCACAAAACGACCCGTCTTTTTGCGCTCGGAAAATGGAAAATTGCTTTTCCGTGCGACGAAAAGGAAAACTTCCTCCTGCAACATTGTTCGCCATCCCAATATCCACATGCATGCACAGCTTGGGCACAGTATCACAAACTATGCCACGATTCAGCATATAACATCGGTTTCTTGGACCGAAAGCCATGAAACCTCGAACATGATAGGTCATTTTGTGATGGTTTTTGAGACATAATCAATATACCAAGTTTGATATTTTTCCTTGCAACTATGTCACATAATATGACACCACGCGAAGGATTTATATTGTTCGTTACTTTTTTTTGAATTTTTTATGCCCATTTCGAATTTTTCCCGCCATTTCCCACCGCTTCCCGCCATGTTTTCCCGCCCTTTCCCCCTGAACGGAGATTTTATTCCCGGTTGTAGCCACTTACCGGGACTAAACATATTTCCCTCCATTTCCCACCACTTCCCTCCATGTTTTCCCGCCCTTTTCATCTATATATAGGCCGACCACGCCATGGCGATCCACACATCCACACCTTCCTCTCTCACAACAATGGACATCGCCTACTGGGCCATTCTGACCCTTGAGGAGACCGAGGCGCTGTGCGCCTCCAGCTACCCTTGCCCGCTGGGCTACCGTCCGCACGCAGGCTGGATGCTGAGCGCTGGAGGAGTTCATGCCCCTCCTGTGCCTCAAGGTTCCGCCCGACAGGCGGCCATCACGAACCACTTCTACCACGAGCTCACGCCGGAGCAGCGGATGGATCCCTACTGGGATCACGACAATTACGACACCTGGAATGCCTTCTTCGCTAACCGGAAGGAAGGGAGCTCGCCAGGTACGAGGGTGACGGCCCGCCCCCGGTGAACCACAACAAAGCCGGCAGTCATCTGTGGTGGGCCAACGCCGTACTATCATCGGCGTGATGTGCTACATCGCCGATGGAGACCATCCTCGCCTGTGGTGCCCACAATTTAACCCGCCACAGAGCCACAGGAAGGCCCCTCCCCCTCCCGGTGGTAGCGGCATCGTCTTCCAGGAGACCACTCCCCTGCCCTCCGTGAATCCGAGGCCGGAGTGGCAGGTGCCCCCGGTATATGCCATGGGTGGGCTGAGGATCGAGCCGCGTGCGCCTAGCCACGACAACGATGCCGATGACAATGATGATGACGATGACTAAGAAGACCCTGAAGTTGCGTACTATAGGACTAGGCATGATTATGACTAGAGGGGAGGCTTTAGTCCAGAGTGTTAGCTAGTCCCGGTTTGTCCCGGTTTTTTAATATTAATAAATGTCTTGAGTGTTAGCTAGTCCCGGTTTGTGGCTGGACCGGGACTAAATATCAAGATGTTGTTGTATTCTTGTGAGTTTGCTCAGGTGATCAAATGCTATTTTTTCTACCTGCCTTCAGCAATCTTAGAAATTGTAAAAAAATTAGGATTAATTCAAAAAAGGTTTAATACATTATTACATCACCAACATCCAAATCTAGTGTTTTGGTTCTCTTCTAGTCCATAACCATGCGGTATGCTTGGGTCAGTTTTCACTTTGAATGGTGGAATTTCATGAAATTTGTTATAATCTTCTGACATGTCTGTCCTGTCCTCAACTCCCACCATGTTTCTTTTCCCTGAAAGAACTATGTGGCGCTTTGGCTCATCGTATGATATTGTATTCTTTTGCTTATCTTTCCTTTTTCTCGTTCTAGTAGACTTGAGCCACATCATTGGCAAGGACGAATGGTTCGTCTTCGTATGCAAGATTATTGAGATCCGCTGTTGTCATTCCGTACTGCTGGTCTACCATTACCCTGCCTCCTGTCATCTTGACCTATTTGCATCGAAATAATGGGACCTTGAAATTAGGACCATAGTCAAGTTTCCATATGTCCTCTATGTAACCATAATATGTGTCCTTTTTCCCATTGTCGTCTGTTGCATCAAATCGGACACCACTATTTTGGTTGGTGATCTTTTTATCTTGGGTGTGCGTGTAAAATATATTCCAATTTGCAGTGGTGTCAATATCGGACACCCTTGGAAAGTCAATATAGTTGAAGATGGAGACCTGGCCAACATGTACAACTGATGTCCAACAGTGTTGTCATTCATGAGATGTGTCTACAACCAACCGCTGAAAGCCTTCATGTGTTCATCTCTAATCAACCTGTCAGACTGCCCCGGGTAGTTCGAGCGTACAATATTATTGTGTACCCCGATATACGGAGCCACCAAGGTGGAACTTTGCATAATTATATAGTGTGCTTTTGTGAAAGAATGTTCGTCCATACATATATTTGCTTTCTTTCCTAGCGTGCCTTTTCCACTAAGTCTCCCCTCATGCCGTGATTCAGGTACACCGATCGTCTTAAGGTCAGGAATAAATTCAACACAAAAGTCAATGACCTCCTCTGTTCCATAGCCCTTGGAGATGCTTCCTTCTAGCCTAACACAGTTATGGACATATTTCTTTAAGACTCCCATGAATCTCTCAACGGGGAACATATTGTGTAGAAATATAGGACCGAGAATGGTAATCTCTTTGACTAGGTGAACTAGGAGGTGCGTCATTATGTTGAAGAAGGATGGTGGGAACACCAACTCAAAGCTGACAAGATACTGAACCACATCTTTTTGTAACCCTGGTAGAATTTCTGGATCGCTTACCTTCTGAGAAATTGCATTGAGGAACGCACATAGTTCACAATGGGTACTCTTAACATTTTCCGGCAGAAGCCCCATCAAAGCAACCGGAAGCAACTGCGTAATAAGCACATGGCAGTCATGAGACTTCAGGTTCTAGAATTTTTTCTCTGCCATATTTATTATTCCCTTTATATTGGACGAGAAGCCAGAGGGGACCTTGATACTACTCAGGCATTTAAAAAAGATTCTCTTCTCTTCTTTGGTAAGAGCGTAGTTGGTAGTACCTTGAAATAGCTCTGGATACCTGCCGTCTCGGTCTTTCATACGTTGTTGGTCTTGTCATGCTTCTGGTGTATCTTTATTCTTTCCATACACGCCCAAGAAGCCTAGTAGTATCACACAAAGATTTTTCGCCAGGTGCATCACGTCGATTGCAGAGCGGACCTCTAAGACTTTTCAATAGGGTAGCTCCCAAAATATAGATTTCTTCTTCCACATGGGTGTGTGTCCGCCAGCGTCCTTCGGAACGGACTGTCCGCCAGGACCCTTTCCCAAGATTATATTTAAATCCTTCACCATATCAAATACATCATCACTAGTACGATGGATAGGCTTACTCTGGTGATCTGCTTCACCATTGAAATGCTTGCCTTTCTTTCTTAGGGAATGCGTGGGCGGAAGAAAACGATGATTCCTTAGGTACACATTCTTCTTATACTTATCCAAATACATACTTTCAGTGTGTGCATGCATTGTATCCCTTGTTTGTCTGTCCTAAAATGTTACTAAGAGAAGGCCAATCATTGATGGTTACAAACAACAATGCTCGTAGGTTAAATGCCTCACATTTGTGTTCATCCCACACACGTACACCTTGTCCGTGCCATAGCTGTAAAAGTTCTTCAAATAATGGCCTTAGGTACACATCAATGTCATTGCCGGGTTGCTTCGGGCCTTGGATGAGCACTGGCTTCATAATGAACTTCTGCTTCATGCACAACCAAGGAGGAAGGTTATAGATAGACATACTCACATGCATAGGTGTGGCCGCACCCCCCACCCAGGCGCGGCCATGCCTAGCCCGCGCATGGCAGGGGTGTGGACCCCCCAGGCCCCTTCTCCGTCTCGTCTTCTGGCTCCATGGATCTTCTGGTGAAATAGGATTTTTGGCATATTTTCCCGGATTTTTCCTAAAAGTTGATTTTCTGCATAAAAACTAGACACCAAGGTAATTCTCCTGAAAACAGCGTCAGTCCATGTTAGTTGTATCCAAATCACATAAGTTTAGAGTAGAAACAATAGCAAAGTGTTCGAGAAAGTAGATACGTTTTGGACGTATCAACTCCCCCCAAGCTTAGCTTGTTGCTTGTCCTCAAGCAATTCAGTTGAAAACTGAGTGCGATAAAGGAACTTTCACGGACACATTGCTTCATAAGATGTATATATTCTCAGCATAGGAGTAGATGCTTAAACTATTCATAATAAAGAGTATGCAATTAAGTCTACTCAATAGTCATTGCAAGCCATGAAGAGAAACCAACTCAAATAATAATAAGTAACACATAAACATAAGCAACATTGCAATGCTCATATGAAGGTATGATAGAGTGGTATCTCGCTTGCCTCTGTTTGAAGAGCACAATATAAATGCCGAGGCACCTCTGAAGTTCAAGAGAAGACTAGAGATAAAGATATCAGAGATACAAGCATCAAAGTAATGACATAGTTAACCAAGTTTTGGGACAAACACAAGAATGACAACTATGCTCTCAAGAAGGTGATCATAGAATAAGTGGTGACTCAATAAGGAAGTGAAAAGGTTTTGAAAAGTTTGAAAGGCTTCCAAATGCTGAAAGTAAGGTACTCGTTAGTTTTGAGCTCTCATTGCCCCTATCATAAGCATCTTTATGTGGTTAAGGTGAAAGTGAGGTCCACGCTGAATCATATGCTTGACAGACCATAAACTGAAAATCCCATGTCCCTTGAGTACGAGGGCGGCTCTGCATGCTACTCAAGTTTGGTTACCTGTAAGTTCTTGTCATTGTAAATACATGCATATCATAGAGAACCGCCAACGGGGTACCCCTTGCACATCATACAGGAGCTATCCCGTGATCAAAATGACAAGGCAAGCAGACAATGATCATCTCAGGAATCTTTTTATTTACTATGTGTATAGCTTTTTATTGAGGATGCTTCATAGATGCTCATTATGATAATGCTGCAAGTTTCCACCATGATTAGGCATGGCTTAGGCTAGCAGCCCAGGCGTTTCTCTAACACAATGTATAAACTCCATGAACTCACAAGTCCCCCTTTTATTTCACATCGACGACTTCCGCAAACAAAAGAGTAAGGTATCAACTGGATGTAAGCATCCAAAAGGTGTTTAAAGCGTTCCCCGTGACAGCACTGAAGGGAATATGCCCGAGAGGCAATAATAAAGTGGTTATTATCGTATTCCTTGTTTATGATAAAATTTTATTTTGCATGCTATAATTGTATTAATACGGAAACGTTAATACATGTGTGTTTAATAAACAAAAGGAAGTTCCTAGTTATTCCTCTCTCATAAACTAGATCGTTGATTAACAAGATGCTCAAGGTTTCCTGATCATGGACATTGGATGTTGTTAATAACGAGGTCACAACATTAGTGTAATGATGTGGTGAACATTCATCCGAAGTATATCATTACGATCAAAGTCATTGATTTTATATTTCTCTAACAACTTACGAAGTGATCCTAATCCTTAGACCATGAGATCATGTCAATCACATACCCCGGAAGAGTTTCTTGATGACATCAAACGTCACACCATAATTGGGTGATTATAAAGATGGATTTAGAACTACTAAAGTGTTATGTTGAGGCTCATGGATCGAGAGTGGAATTTGTTCATCCTGATGACGGATAGATACACTCTGGGCCCTCTCGGTAATATCACATTGGTTAGCTTGCAAGCAAGTGATTTGATCACTAGAATGTTATATCAAAGGAACGAGAAAAGAGTCCATGTCGGTAACGAGATCAAACTAGGTAAGGAGATACCGATGATCGAAACTCGGACATGTAATATATCGTGAAATAAAGGGATTAAGATACAAGCGTAAAAGGTTCCGATGATCACAGGAAAGTCATCGTTGAATGTGTGGGAGTCAGTATGGATCTCCAGGTCCCGCTTATGATTATTGATCGAAGAAGGGTCTCGATCATGTCCGCATTATTCGCGAACCATAGGGTCGCACACTTAAGGGACACTGACATCTAATTGGAGCAAAAGTTTCATGCTGGAAAGAATAACAAGCGCAGGAATTTATTTCACTAGATACCGAAACAAGTTTTCGGGTGAAATTGCAGAAAGTGTTTTTGCATGTGAAATGAAATATTAGCAAGGGGTTATATGTGAATGTTTGTCATTAAAGTAATTGACAAAATTCTGAATAAATAAAAGGAGTTTTATTTAATGAGAGTTTGCATTAAATTTGGTGGAAATTTAATGGGAATTTGAGTGGGTTTTTGAGTGGAGGAAATTGAAAAGCTTTTATGTGAGTGGAGTGTCCACCCACATGAATGAAAGGAGGGGAGGGGGCAGTCCCATGGCTGGGCGCATGGCCCCTTGGGTGCACCCTCTCCCTATAAAAGGAGCACCCTCCCTCTCTCTCTCACTTACACCTCCTCGTGAAGGATCTCTCTCCCCCTCTAGAATTTATACCCCATGGTCTCGGACTAGCGAGATACATGTTCCTGGTGGCTATTCGGCAAGAGAGGGTTGTGCTTCCGCTGCATCGCTGGAGCGAGGAGGCGGAGGTTGCTCGGTGTCTTGTACGCGTGTGCGAGCACGGATACGCTACTGTTTTGTGGCGCTAGGACTTCCTCTCGATCTTGAGATCGGCAAGAGATCGTATACATCAACCACGAGTTTAACTCGTTAAGCTTTGTCGGTCTTCAAGGGTATGTTCTCTACGGATATACATCCGCCCGTTGTTTGTATCTAGTAGATAGATCTTGGTACATAGTTCCCATCGTAGAATTTTTTTTGTTTTCTATGTTGCGAACCCTACAAGCACGGTTCTGCTGACTCCCAGCATATAATTTGCAAGCATATAACTTTCATGGACAGGTCACAATGGTTCAGAATTATTAAGTGCACAGAATAAAGTGTGCCATCAAGTTAGTGAGAGCTTTACTAAATAACTTTCTCAAAAAAGACAAACATTTTATTTGGAAGAAAACACGGCATATTGAATATGCACTAAAATAGCAAACAATGCTAATAGGTAGGTATGGTGGACACTGTTGGCAATATTGGTTTTGGGGAGTTGGAAGCAGAGGTATAGCACATACTCAGTGCAAGTGAAGGCTAGCAAAAGAGAGGGAGCGACAAACGAGAGAGCAATAATTGTCATAATCATGCTTGCAACAAAACAGGACTAATTATGGCATGTAAGTCATACAAGAACTCTGTGGCAAAATAAATCATCGAGGCTTACTGACTATTGTTCAGTCATATGCATGCGTGAGAATATGCCAAGTTGATTCACATGAACATCCAGTGGAGGACACCACAATATCATACCAAGATATGAATAAAACAATGCAAGCAAACATTCATATGACATGCTACAAACTATTAGTAAGATGGAGCTAATCACAAGCAAGCAAGAACTACTAAGCATCCATAATGACATACACCTCACAAACATGCTAATCATGCTCACAATGATGAGTATATGTACAAAAATGAAAACAAATAGAGTTCATGACCAGCCTCTTACCACACGTCAAGTTGTCTAAATCATTATTATTGCCCTTCACTTGTGTGACTTGAATAATAACATGAAACCAAACTCCATTGAGGACGGCTGAACCCTCCAAATAACTCACAAAACCAAAGAAGAACAACAAATATTTTTTGTGTTTTCAAATTTTTTAGAAACGAGCAAACAAAGAAAAACCAAACAAGAAGCAAACAAAGCAAAACAAACAAAGGAAAATCTTTTTGTATTTTTATTTTAAGGCAAACCAAAAGGCAAAGAAACAAACCAAGAGAAACAACAAAAATATTTTTGGTATTTTTGTGTTTTTGAGAAAGCAGCAACAAGAACCAAAAAGAAAGCGAAACAACGGATATACAAAGAACCGATGAAACAAGATATATATATATATATATGAGTGTGCTGTCGGTATACCACCCCCCAAGCTTAGGATTTTGGCCTAAGCGGGGCTCAATAGCGCGGGTAGTAACCCCAAGCTGGTGGGTCATCGTAGGAATGATCGTAGTCTGGCGCTTGCGATGAAGAAGAAGACGCGCCCCAATCATAAGAAGGCTACTGGTATGAAGACTCTCGCAAGTTGGAGGGCTGAACCGAATCATCTTCGGCATCCACTCCATCATTCTCATGCTGGGAGACCTCCACCACGTATGTGTCAAACTCCTCCTCCATGAGCCACCATCCTTGCCTGTTATCAAAATTAAAAAAAGCAGGTGCAGGCAAGTAAACTATTTTCTTAGTCCTACCCCCTCTCCAACCACGCTGAGCAAAAGATATTTCATACGGTAAACTTCTCACATGAGCCCCCAAACAAAACCATGCTGAATCATAGATTCAAGATCAAGTCTCTGAATAGGGAATCGATAATCTGAATGGTGGTTACCCTCAAAAAAAATATGAATGGTGTGGTTCCAAACCATGATAAGCTAGCAACCTAGAGGAAATGAAACCTCCACAAATTCCACCCTTCTCGCGGTTAGTGGTGAGACGGTAAGCTATCAAAGCACCCAAGTTATAAGATCTATCCCCTTTCAAAGCAGCTGCGATAAAAGCTAGATCAAAGGAGGAAAACTTCCTAGCACTCTTTCTAGCAAGAACACACTTGGTAATGAAATAAGCAAAATATCATATAAATGGGAACTGAATGTTACGAATTTTACCACTTTCCTTTGAGAAGTCGAAGCCTTGGAAAATTTCAGCATATAAATCCATAAGTTGCTTAGGCCTCTCCTTGATCTTCTCACAAGATCCCCAACAAGGCAGTCTAATAGCTGCAAAGAAATTAGCAAACGGCAGATTGACAGCTATATTGTATATTTTGTAATGGACCATGGGATTAGATGGAGACCAAGTGAACCGTAAGTCCTGCACAACACCCATGGTTATCTTAACATATTGAAAAGGTTCACCTTCTACAAAGTGTTCCAATCCTGCATTGGTAACCATAGTTTGAAAATCTTGGAGGATTTCCCCGGTTCTCATAAATTCCTGGCATGGACATATGGAAGGAAAAACTCCTTCCTCATGATGAACTTTCATTGGTTCAGGTACCATCAAGTCATATTGATTCAGTGGATATGCACTCATCTCCCTTGCTGAAATTTTTAGACAAACATCAAACCAAGTGATTTCCAAGTTGATAAATGATGAGTAACTACTATAGGAAATGGCTAGAGGACTGCACAAGCATCAACATGAAATTTCTAAGCATAGAACAAGCATGCAAGCTCAAACAACCTGGCACCTATAGCAGCAAAATACTCAAGATACAATCTACCAATCACAAATCTAATTGGACAAGTGGAGGAGGCACATACCAAGGAGCAAACTCTCAAAAAAACAGCACTTGAGATGGGCTGATCAAGGAGATCGAAAATCGCAAGCAAGAACAACAAGAACTCGAGCTTGAGAAAGTTTTCCGGTGTTTTTTGGGAGAGAGAAGGAGGGTGGCTTTGAGGAGGCAGCCTAGAGGGGCCCAGGTGGGGCACCCCCCTAGGCGCCACCCATAGGCAGGCCGCGCCTACTTAGGGTGTGGTGGCCTGGGGTGGCCCCCCTGGGTCACTCCAGGTGTCCCTCTGCCCCTTTTTTCGAGGAAAAAATTATTTTGAATTTTCTGGGATTTTTCGGGAAACTTTATTTTTGGCCAATTTTTAGGGTATGAAAATTGATTTTCTCGCAGAAAAGATTTTTTTTAGAAGAAGAAAAAGCAAACCAAAACCAGAACTACATCAGTTCTAAGACACTCCAACAAGCAAACAACTAGCAAAACTAGAGCTAACAAGAGAAAGAGCAAAGACTAGGAAGGAGAAAAGTAAAATAAAGTAGAAATAACCACATTGAAATCATCGTTCTGTTCATTAAAATTGTTTTGTTAACAAGGTTGATCAAGTCTTGTTACCAAAACAATCTTATATGAAGCAAAACTTTGTAATTATGTTACCTCAAGTTTGATAGCAATGGTCCCAATCATAATAGTTTCAAAATTTTCTTGTGGAATGGGACAATATAGTTCTCCAACCTTGATGCTCTCAATATTTTCAATGGAGTTCAGGCAATAGCATTTAGCAACCTTCTTGGGGAAATAGACAGTATGCTCCTTGTCATTAATATTGAAAGTTACTTTCCCATTGATTACAATTGATGACAGCACCTACAATATTAAGAAAAGGTCTCCCAAGAATAATAGACATATTATCATGATCAGGCATTTCAAGCACAACAAAATCAGTTAGAACCAAGCAATTATGAGCAACTTCAATAGGAACATCCTCACATATACCAATAGGAATAGTAGTTGACTTATCAACCATTTCCAAAGATATATCAGTTGGTATGAACTTTTCTAGCTGGAGTCTCTTGTAAAGAAAAAAAGGCATAACACTAACTCCAGCTCCCAAATCACATAAAGCAGTTCTAACATAATTATTCTTAATAGAGTAAGGAATAGTTGGTATACCTGGATCACCAAGTTTCTTTGGAACCTTACCATTGAAGGAATAATTAGTAAGCAGAGTAGAAATCTCCTCATTAGGAGTCATCTTTTTATTAGAGACAATATCGTTCATATACTTTGAATAAGGAGGCAACTTAATAGCATCAGTCAAAGGAATTTGCAAAATTAAAGGTTTCATCCACTCACAAAACTTGTTTTAGTGTTCTTCCTCTCCTTTGACTACCGTTTCTTACCTGGAAAAGGCATAGGTTTCTGCACCCAAGGTTCTATCTCTTTACCATGTTTATTAGCAATAAAATCCTCCTTAGTGTACCTAGTGTTCTTAGTGTGCTTCTCGGGTTATTCCTCAACTTCCTCCTCAGGAGTATTATTTTTATCATTACCACTCTTAGTTTCAGCATCAGAGACATATATACTATTAGGATCTACAGCAGGTTCAAGTGGTTCCTCAACTATTCTATGTTTCTTTTTCTTTCTCTTACGAGGACTACCACTATCTTCACCTTGTTGGGAATCCTGCTCAATTATTTTAGGGTGTCCTTCAGGATATAAAGGATCTTGAGTAGCCATACCACTCCTAGTTCTAATTCCATAAGCATGTTTATCTCCTGAAGCATTACCTAGCATATCCTTTTGCACATTAGCAAGTTGATCAAATTTGAGTTTGAAACATTTGAAAGTGTTTACAAAGCATTTAAATATCATTAGATGTTCTTTCCACAAATTCTTTCAACTCTGTAATATCTCTAGAGTTTTCCAATAAATGATTCTGAATTTGTTTATTAAAATGACCTTGCTTAACAATGAAAGTGTTAAGTTACTCTAAACATTGATCAGGAGGCTTACCATAGGGAATATAACCTTCATCAAAGTGTTGGAGAGAGTGTACTCAATAGCAGTGTGTGTAGCATGAGTATGTGGCGGTGTAACAAGCTTACTTATAACAAACAGTGAATCAAGAGCAGCAGAGGTGTTTAGGACCGTACCTCTTCTTGTAATGGATGGTAAAATATGGAACTTTCCATCACGAGACTTACCCATGATGAAAGGAGTAGCAGTGAACAATAATAGATCCAAGTGAACTCACAAATAAAGCTATGCTCCCTAGCAACGGCGCCAGAAAATAGTCTTGATGACCCACAAGTGTAGGGGTTCGTAACAGTCTTCGCGGATAGTATTACCCAATTTATTGATTCGACACAAGGGAACCAAAGAATACTTGCAAGCCTTAACAACTGAGTTGTCAATTCAGCTGCACCTGGAAATAGTTCTTGCTCACATAACTTTATCAGCAGCAACAGTTTGTATTAGCAACAGCAAAGCAACAACAACAGTAGAACAAGAGCAATAGTAACAGTAACAGTAAACAGTGTGATTCGAGTGCGGTAGGCATAGGGATGGATGGACGGGCGTCACATGGACGAGTCTAAACATGTAACTTCAAGATCTAGGGCATTGCAGATAAATAATAACAAGCATCCAAGTACTAATCAATCCTAGGCATGTGCTCCAAATAGTCATACATACTCGCAATGAGAACTTGCACAACATCTTCTGTCCAGCCAGCCCGTGGCAGCGGGGCCTCTAGGGAACTACTGGAAATTAAGGTGGTCCTTTTAATAAAGCACCGAAGCAAAGCATTAACACTCCGTGAACACATGTGATCCTCACACCACAGCCATACCCTTCGGTTGTCCCAATTATTGTCACTTTGGGGCCTTTGGATCCGGACAATGATATGTGTACATAACTTGCAGATAAGATCACAAACAATACTATCATAATGATTAAATAATAAGTTCAGATCTAAGATCATGGCACTCGGGCCCTAGTGACAAGCATTAAGAACAAAAAGTTACAACAAAGTCAAATAGCACTAATAGAGATACTAGGCACTATGCCCTAACAGATCTTATTCGATTACATGATAAAACTCATCCAATCCCTACTATCCCCAAGCCTACAGCAGGGGATTACTCACTCATGGATGAGGGAATCATTGATGGTCGATGGAGATATGTTGGTGATGACGATGGCGATGATCCTCTCCAAATTCCCCGTCTCGGCAGGGTGCCAAAACGGAGTTTCTGGATTCGAATCTTGGTTTCTGGTGGCGGCGGCATAGTGGAACTCTTTCTGGAAATCTATCGAACGTGCCACGTTTTTAGGTCGAGAGGCAACTTATAGGCGCAGAGGGAGGCAGAGGGGGTGCCTGGGGTGGCTGCGCCCCAACCCCCCCGGCATGGGTGTGCCCCCCCAGTTCCCTTCTCCGTCTTGTCTTCTGGCTCCGTGGATCTTCTAGTGAAATAGGATTTTTGGCATATTTTCCCGGATTTTTCCTGATAGTTGATTTTCTGCACAAAAACTAGACACCAAGGTAATTCTGTTGATAACAGCGTCAGTCCGTGTTACTTGTATCGAAATCACATAAGTTTAGAGGAGAAAAAATAGCAAAGTATTCGACAAAGTAGGTACGTTTTGGACGTATCATAGCCCTGATTGTTTGATTACTTGTTTCTTTCAGAAATATTTTCCTCCTAGTGCTAAACATGCTGCTTTGCAGAGACTTTTTGATTTTAAACAGGGAAAAGAAGAGAAATTGCCTGAGTCATGGACAAGGTTTTGTGCCTTGATTCATGCACACCATGGGTGTCCATTGCCTAAAAATGAGTTTCTTGATATTTATTATAATGGACTAACTGATGATTCTAGGACATACCTAGATAGCTTTGTTGATTGTGTTTTTAGGAAAAGAACTCCTACATATGCTGAAAATTAATAGCTAAAATAAGCCAGAATTATGATGGTTGGACTTTAATTGAGCTAAATACACCTGAGCCTATTACTCCTGAACCAGATGTGCCTGAACCAGTTCCAATATCAACACCAAAGAAGAGGGGAGTTATTGCATTAAATGATGAAGTGATGAAGGAAGCTAAAAAATGTCCAAAGGAGAAAGTTATTAGAGCTGAATATGTGAATAATCTACCTCCTATAGAAGAATTATGTAAGCCAATTCTCCACTCATCTACTATTGAGGTACACTCTCTCCAACACTTTGATGAAGGTGATATTCCTTATGGTAAGCCTCCGGATCAATGTTTAGAGGAACTTGACATTTTTATTGTTAAACAAGGTAATTTTAATAAACAAGTTCAGAATCATTTATTGGAAAACTCTAAAGCTATAGAAGAAATAAAAGATATTGTGGGAAGAACTTCTAATGATATTAAAATGCTTTGTAAACACTTTCAAATGGTTCAAACTCAAATTGATCAACTTGCTAAGGTACAAAAGGATATGCTAGTTAACACCTCAGGAGATAAACATGCTTATGAAATTAGAACTAGGAGTGGTATAGCTACTCAAGATCCTTTATATCCTGAAGGACACCCTAAAAGAGTTGAGCAGGATTCTCAACAGGATCATTAGACAAGAAAACATTCTTAAAGGGACCAGTTGACTAAATTAGTGAGCAGCTATGGAAAGGATATCGACCATTCTAGCTGTACCCTTCTCAAACTATCATTTCTACCAAATAATCTAATAAATTGATCGTAAAAAGATGCTTAATTTGCTGATTGGTAGTGCTGGCCCGCCGAGCCGGTGAGGAAGGTTACTATAACTTGATGCTGACACTAGGAATCACTCTAGCAACAAGTAAAATGTTTTATAGAAACCGTGCAAATCATCTGTTATCTCTCATTTGAAGGGTAATGGTGGGATAAGGAACCTTAATTGCATATAAAACACGAATGACTCATATGGACATTAGTGTAGTGTTTTTGGAAATAGTATAATAATCATCCACCTAGGAATTAAAGACGATTAAAGTTGTTTTCTACACATGAGATAGTATCTAATTACCATGGAATGTGGATAAAATGTATTGTTTTTATCCATTTTAACTATCATTTAAGGATGTACACACTAAAAGATGGTGTGACCCTCTCTAAAAACATCAACTAAAGGTGATGCCCCCCCCCCAATTCCTGAGGGCCACCATGCTAGTTCCATATAATGACTAAACCACAAGAATTGCCCACGGAGGGTTCAAAGACAAACTTATTGAATCTTCTAGGGCAAAAATTATGAATATAGTAGTGGTAAAAAAAATTCCCTCTTGGTTTTCTGGAAGCACATGATGTTGCACCTGGATTCATCAGTTTTCTGTCTAATTTCATCCCATCTTATTGGGGATTAATCCCCTTCAATTTATAATCAAGAATTGTCTAGTTTCTACTCACAGAGACAGATATAAATGAAAGAAGAAGGTAGTATTAAAAATCCTAGAGTGGGAGATATCAACATAGAGCACACACAAATGTTGTTCCATAACCATAGAATCATCACATACATAGTGTTCACGGCAGTTTTACCACCATAATAATAATTACATCTGATGGACAAAGCATGCCCTTAAGATCCATGACTGACACAATATCAAAACAGTTCATGATACATATGCAGCAGAAAATAAATGACTGCAGGATCACAACACTCCATTGTGATATGGGCCCCCTGCAGCCCAGGTGATGATGTTTTCAGACACTGTCAATGGAGAGAAATTGTTAGCAATCCTGAGTATAGTCTAGTTTGGCTTGCATGTCAATGCGTGAGTTTGTTTGGCTGCAAGTGCAAGTCCGTCTAGGTTTCATAGCTTTGTTCCCTAATCTAGTATAATGGGGGGGTCAAAGTTTTTCTAGGTTAGTAAAATATATAGGTGGGGGACCGGTATTAACGGTTTTCACAAGTACCAGTAATACTAGTTTAAACACTGCACCAAATCCGTTAAAGGAGTTTAAAATTTTGCAGAAATTTTATAAAAAATCACTATACTTGAACAACTTACACAAAATACTGGAGAATTCCATTCGGTAATACTATTTCCTGGTGGTAACCCGGATCAACGATGCCAAAAATATTGGTTGAGGAAAAAAATCCCTTGTGGGTATCAAGATGACGAAAATTTCGTTGGGTAATACTATTTCCTCGTGGAAGTATACATGCATGCATGTATTCTGGTAAATGGACCCGGAATACAAAAGAACCTCAGAAAAAGATTACATTACAAGTGCATCTACTGCAATTGAGTTTATAAAAAGGTCAGTAGCAGCCACATCAAAAATTGCCTAAAAATTTACATCGTAAGTGACATGCGACGACTTGCAGTCATACGGAAAACCTTATTGACGCCGAAAGCACACTGGAAAACAGCAAAGCTGCTGGAGGATAGCATGGCAAAAATCGAAATGCGGCAGGTACCAATTTACTAGAAGCGTTGCCCAAAGGTAATACACCAACAGTGTTTTGGACCCACCCGCCTGACAGTGGTACCGTCGCCGTTTACTGACTCGCCAATGTTAGTACTATGTAATTATCTCGGTGCAGGCACCATGGGCCAGAGGGTGGGGAGAGGAGATGGGGAGGGAAGAGTCCTTCCCGGACTACTCCCTCCCTAGTCAAGTGGGAGGAGGAAGGATGAGTCCTTCCGGGACAAGAAGTCCTACTCCTACTCTCTCTATGCGTCTGTCGAGGAAAGGAAGGAGGAGTCCCACTAGGAAACGAAGTTCTACTGCCTCTCTTATGAGAGAGGCTATCCGCACATACATACAGGGAAGGGAAAAGGAAAATCACGTAAATTTTGGAGAAACCACGCACTAGCCCTTGCCACCGCCGCACCGACCCACCTCCGTCGTGCCTTACCCCGCCGTGTCGGCCACCGCCGCTTCAGCGTCTCGGAGATCGTCTTCATCTTACTGGTGTTGCCATCATCATTGCGTGGATCTCATCTTCAACAAGACGCCAGAGTATTCGTCTTCTACCTCCATCTAGATTCAATCTAGCTAAACAACGAAGTGCTACCATATCTTTATCGACACGTTCCCGCCTCGTACATGAGCTTGATCTCACGTCGATACGGTGTCATTCTCGTTGTATGTGTGGATACCTATGGAGGTGTGACACTTGGAGCACTTGATCGTTGGAGCCATCCATGGGATAATACATCTTCTATCGACTTCCTAAGGCTAGTTGCAGGGATTGACGCATGACCAATCTCATCATCGACAAACTTCCGCTAGTTCCATCTTCTAGGGTATGATCTGTTACCTTCTCCCTCACATTGGCTCTGGGCTATGTGCTAGAATTTGTTTTGCTTAGCGCGATTGCACAATAGTAGTATAAGAGTTGTCTATGCGTAGGAACATGTACAGATAGAGGAATCACATAATTCTGGCATTATTGTTTTTTTTTTCTACCAATTGTCGCAATTTTGATCTTGGAAGTACTGCCTGATTAACGGCCCGAGCTAACTTTACGATATTTGATCGAGACCGATTTGTGAAGTGTACTTCAGGTGCACGAAAAAAAAATTGTCACGTGTCGGTTTTTCTGCAATAGTCAAGATAGATATTTTGTACATTGGGCTTTTGTGAATTTGGTGAAGTCTGCACGGGGTTTACGCGTATAGATGAAGTTTAGTGGAGCTATTGTAGTACAATAGGGACACACACCGAATAAGTTAAAATACAAACAATTGATCATGGTGTTTACGTACCACATAGGTAAAAGAACGGTTCTCTATGCAAACATAGAGCCCCGCAATCTAGAAAAGCATGTTAAAGCATCTAACTTGTTTTTGAAGGGAAGTGATGTGGTTCTCTACTTGCTGAAGTTTGCAATGTGAAGTATGTGATGTGTTATGTTGTAATCTTGTAGGACATGAGTGGCTTGAGAACATCATTGTCATGATATTATATAAATTTGTAGTTGTTTTTACTTTATTAGCTAGAGTAGCACTAGTTGTAAAAGAATGGACATGGCGATGATGACCAAGCAATGATGGACCTCGATGCTACATGCAAGGCGCGTGGAGGAGTACATGGTGCCGAAAGACATTGATGATGGAGACCGTTGGCGTGAAGTGTTATACAATATCACTATATGAACTATATGTGATGTTAATCCTTTTATGCACTTTATTTTTTGTGCAGTGGTTCAAATAAATAGGGTGAGATCTCACTAAAATTATCAAGATAATGTGTTCTTCCTTAGTTAGGCTCCACATAACATGGGCTTCAAGCTGGTGTGGGTCATTTAACATGAGCGCACCTAGTTATGTTTGTAAGGTGGGTGCAAAACTGTCGCACTTCCGGTATATTAAGGTTCACTTGACATACTACCTAGAACGTCTAGAGTATGGAACATAGAATTAACAAGAGTCATGGTTATATGATTGGTATGGCTACCTACCGGTCTTTGATCCCGACACGCCATGAAACATTAGTGTCGAGAAAGCAAGACTTGGATCTAGAATAACTAAGTATCAATTATGAGAGATATTGATTTTAGAGGGAACTACACTTTGGATTGAAGTTGTTAATTTGTGTAGTTCATTAATTATGCAACAATGTCTAAATGACTTAACATTTGTTTGTAAATCAATGGCATGCAACAATTTCTCTTTAGCTAGTAATTTAGAGAAAGAGAAACTGCCTAAATCTACAACAAACTTTGTGGACTGGTACCGCAATGTGAGGATAGTTCTGAAAGATGCTAAGAAATACTATGTCTTGGAAGCAACTCTTGGTGATGCTCTTGCTAATAACGCAACCGAAGATGCACAAAATGTCTTTCAGTCATGTAGTGATGAATATATCAGTATCCAATGAGCCTTACTTGCATGCATGGAACCATATCTTCAAAGAATGTTTGTAAACGGGGTCCATGTGAAACAATTGCTGAAATGAGGGGCATGTTTGAGAAACAAGCCCGAGCTGAAAGATATGAGATCTCTCAAGCTCTTCTAGATTGCAAGATGGCAGAAGGAGGTTCGGTTAGTTCATGGGTATGTTTAAAGGTTGGAAGAACTAGGCGTTCCCTTTCCTCAAGAACTGGGAACCAACGTGATCCTAAAATCACTCCCACCTACCTTTGTTGGGTTTGTCATGAACTTGAGCATGTATGGGATGAATGAGACAATTGACGAATTGTTCGATATGATGAAGGTGGCTGAAAAAGACATACAGAAGAACACCAATCACGTGATGATGGTGAAGAAATCTACTCACTTCAAGAAAAAGAAATTTAGGGGAAAGAATATGAAGGCCGAGGCGCACCGCGCCCCTAACAAGGGCAAGGCGCCCAAGGCTGGTCCAACCCCATATGCTAAGTGTTTCTTCTGTAAGGAGAAGGATCACTAGAAGAGGAACTGCCTGATGTACTTAGTGCAGAAGAAGAAGAAGACCGAAACGTCCATCTCTTGGGTATTTGATACTGGATCTCAGGTATATCAGATATACATGTTATTAATGTTTACTTGCAAGGTTCTAAAAGTAACTCTTAGATATTTGATACTAGATCGATTGCTAATATTTGCAACACGGTACATGAGCTAGAAAATCCTAGGAAGGTTGGCAAGTAGGAGGTGACAATGCGCGTCCGAAATGGAGGAATCATTGCAGTGATTGTCGTTCGCACAAGATCTTTACATCTACCGTTAGGATTAATATTAAAACTTAGTAGTTGTTACTTTCTACGGGAATTGTGTACAATGTAATATCAGGATATTATAATTAACAAGATGGTTCACTTAAATCAGATAATAATGGTTGTTCATTTATATGAATAATGTCTTCTATGCACATGCTCCACTGAATAGTGGGTTGTTTATTATTGATCTCGATAGTGATACATACATCCATAACATTAAGGATAAACATCGAAAGACGAAATAATTGAATACCACATACTTGTGGAACTGTTGAATAGGTCATATTGGACATAAATGCATGAAGAAGCTCCATACTGATGGACTTTTGAGTTCATTGGATTTTAAATCTTTTGATATATGCGAAGCATGTTTGATGAAAAAGATGGCCAAATCACTGTTCAAAGGATATGTTGAACGAGCCAGTAACTTGTTGGAAATAGTACATAATGATATATGCAGACCAATGAGTATACTCGTACGCAGACAATTCCTCTACTTTATAACCTTCACTGATGACTTAAGTAATTACGGTTATATTTATCTTATGAAGCATCAATCTAAAATATTTGAAAAGTTTAAGGAATTTCAGAACGAAGTAGAGAATCAACGTAGAAATAAAATAAAGTTTCTACGGTCAGACCATGGAAGAGAATATTTGAGTCACGAGTTCAGCGAATATCTTAAGAGTGCGCGGAATCGTTTCACAGCTTATGCCTCCTGAAACATCCCAACGTAATTGAGTGTTGGAGCAATGTAATCAAACTTTGTTGGATATGGTGAGATATATGATGTCTAACTGATTTCTCTTTTTCATTTCGGGGATATACTTTAGAGACTACTATGTTTACACTTAATAGAGCACCATCAAAGTACGTTAAAGTGGCACCATATGAATTCTGTTTTCGCAATAAACCCAACCTATCGTTTCTTAAAATTTGAGGATGCGTGATTTATGTAAAACGTTTACAACCAAACAAGCTCGATCCTAAGTCAGGAACTGTTGGGTATTCCTTCTACCATAAAACTGAAGGAAAACAATTTGTGGTGCGAGGTGGTGTATTTCTTGAGAAAGAATTTCTCGCTTAAGGTTTAAGTGGATGGACAATAGATCTTAATGAGGTTATTGAATTGGAGAAATATGGGTAGAGTAGCGCAGAACTAGAAATTGTTCCCGAAATGCCTATGTCGCCATTAGAAGCTAACAGGCCTACACATATTGTAGTCCTGACAATTACAGCTCCTATTGAACCGCATAGATCTGGTAGAGTTTGTCTTCTGGTCGTAAGATTTTAAGATGAAGTATTGTTGTTGGACAATAATGAGCCAATTATATACAAAGAAGCTATGATGGGTCCTGACTCTGCTAAATGTAAAGATGCCATGAAATCTGAGATAGAATCCATGTACGAGAATCAAGTTTGGAACTTACTGGACCCTCCTAAAAGCGTGAACTCTATAGAATGTAAATGGATCTATAAGAAGAAAACTTACGCGGACGGTAATGTGACCGTGACCATTAATCTTGACTTGACGCAAAAGGGTTTTCTACAAATTCAACGAATTAACTACGATGATACAACTCCCATAGTGATGCTTGAGTATGATCCAATACTTCTTGCAGTCGTTGCATATTTTGATTATGAGACATGGTAGATGGATGTAAAAACAATTTTTCTGAACGGGAAGCTATCCGACGATGTGTATATGGTACAACCTGAGGGTTTTGTCGATCCAAAGGATGCTGGAAAGGTGTGCAAACTTCAGTGTTTAATCTATGGAATGAAACAAGCATGACGAACTTAGTTTTTTTTATGAAGTGGTCAAATGATTTGGCTTCATCAAGAATGATCAAGAAGCTTATGTAGAAAGAAAGTGGGAGTGCAATAGAATTTCTAATACTATATGTGGATGACATATTATTGATAAGAAACGATAGAACATTTCTTAACACTATAAAGGACTTATTGAAGGAAAGTTTTTCAATGAAACATTTTGGTGAAGAAGCTTACATATTAGGTATAAAGAGAAGGAAATATGCACGAGAGGCAATGATAAAGTGGTTATTATCTTATTCCTTGTTTATGATAAATTTTTATTTATCATGTTATAATTGTGTTAATTGGAGACGTTGATACATGTGTGTTTAATAAACAAATATAAATTGTTCCTAATTATACCTCTTATATAAACTACCTCGTTGATTAACAAGATGGTCAGAGGTTTCCTGATCATTGACATAGATGTTGTTAATTACGGAGTCATAGCATTGGTGGAATGATGTGATGAACACTCATCCGATGTATTGTAATACGATCAAAGTCATTATGTTCAAATTGCTATAATATGTTATATGAAGTAACCCTAATCCTTTGACCATGCGATCATGTCAATCACTAACACTAGAAGAGTACTTTGATAACATCAAACATCGCACCGTAACAAGGTGAGTTCACGTACTCCGAAAGTTTCATGTAGAGGCTCATGGATCAAGAGTGTGATCTGTTCATCCTGATGACAGAGAGATATACTCTGGTCCCTCTCGGTGATATCACAGTGACAATAGCTTGCAAGCAGGTGATTTGATCACAAGAAATGTTATATCACGGGAACAAGAAAATAGTACTTGTTGGTAATTATATTAAAGATGGTATAGCGATACTGATGATCGAATATTAGACATGTAATATATCGCGACACAAAGGAATTTGGTTACAACCTTAATGGTTCACACGATCACTACTCATCGTTGAATATGTGGGAGTCAATATGGATCTCTAGGTCCCGCTTCTGATTATTGATAAGAGAGCTTTCTCTATCATGTCTGCATCATTTGTGAATCGTAGGGTGACACATGTAAGGTTCTCCGACACTAAGTGGTAGATAAAACATATCCGATAATAATATTGATAGAGCTAAAATTGTTCTGATCATCAGCGGAATTGTTTCGGTTCAAATCGCTGATAATGGTTTCAACTATAATATTGAAACAATGCAAGGGGTTTTATGTGAATGTTTGTTAATTAAATTAATACTGAATAAAATAAATAAAAGAGTTATATTTAAATAGATAAATGCATTTATGCTATGGCATTACATGCGATTGAAATAGGGTTTCACTCACGTGAATGAGGGAATAAATGAGGGAAGAGGGGCAGCCCCCTCCCTTATAAAAGGCTCTCCTATCCTTCTCTCCATTTGCACCACCTCCTTGTGAAGGCTCTCTTCTCCCTCTAGCAATTCCCTATGGATTTGGTTTAGCGAAGTATGTTATGTTGGTTTCTCGGAGTAAGATATATCATGTCCTACCGCTGCTCTACTGGTGTGGAGGCGAGAAGGTTCTCGGGAGCGACCGTGTGCCCAAGTATGGATGTGCTTCTATGGTTTGTGGCGCTCTACAACTCGATCTTGATATCGACAAGTTATCGACTACATCAACAACAAAATCAGATTTCATAAAAATCTTTTGGTCTTCGAGGGTGAGTTTTTCAGGATCACCCCTTACTCGTTACTATCATCTATTGGATTAGATCTTGGCGCATTTGGTGTTCTTAGCGTAGGAATTTTTTTCTATGCTGCAAACCCTTTAGTGGTATCCGAGCCAGATCTATGTATAAATACTTATACATGTAGAATACATAGGAGTATGTGAATGCTGATGATCATTTTATTGCATCCTCTTGTGTAGTTTAGATATTAGTTGCATAGTGGGTTGAATCGGCCTAGAATAACTTTACATGTCCTTGTACATGAGACATGTTCCATGCTTGATACGCAACTAGTTTTGCATAAGTGGCTAGCGGGTGTTTGTCTCTTCTATTATATTTAATATATGATTTACATCCGGTTGCTAATAATTTGATTATCATCGTTGTGGTACCATTTCGTAGGTTAGAACGGTTCTATCTCCGAAAGCCCCAAGCCACATAAAATATGCGAAAGATAAAATAGAACCATCTAATTTTATTTTTGCTAGGCAAAGTTTCATGACATGGTATTGTTATAATTTTTTAGTATGGTTGCATACTCTCGAAAATTATAATAAATCAAATTTTAAGCACCATAGACCTTAGTGTTACACAAATGTAATGATGGAGAACATACAATGATGCATAAGATGCTGATCAAGTGCAAGAACCATATCATATCACTTTTTGAATATGATATTTGTTTGCATATTATTTTGCTTGTATGGCGCTTTAGTAGCATTATAAGATGATCTTATCAATATAAAAATATGTTATTCCTTTAGTATAAAGTTTAAAACTCCTATTGCAAACTTTCAGCAAACTCCATTTACTCCATGAAGTTTAATAAGTAGTATTAAATCAAAAGTAACAGTTCTAGTGTTAGTATCTAAGTATCATGCTTGCCTCCATGATCCTTGATATTCAAAAAGTTGTTTTAGTATCAAGGTTATCTAGGAGATGAAAGAATTGTATCAGAAACCGTCTTATGTGGAAGATATGGTGATATCCGAAACAACATTTGGTTGCATTATGATAGAGTATAATTTAGTAAAATTCATGTTCTCATATTTTATGAGAATTTGTGAAGGTTGGTGATGCTAGGCATCCTTATTTCCCAAAATGTTTTTGGGAACTAACATTATACTTGCGGTTCACATTTATAATCTATAGTAGCTTGATCATGAAAGTTTTCATGATAAGGATGAATAGAAGATGTAGGTGAAATTTTTACTACACTAAAAGATTACTAAATAATGGATTATGAAAGAATTCCAAACATTTTAAGATGGTGATCCACTTCAAAGTGCATGACCAAGGATATTAGTATTTGACTAACATGCTTTGTTCTATGTGTCACTTGTATGGCGCCACTATTGATATTAATATATTCTTCTAAAAAAGGAAAGAAAATGCTGAAAGCGAATCTTGAAAATATTTAGTAGAAATATATAAAGATTGGAAATGTCTAGGTTAGGTATAGAGATTATATACATGTTGTGGGTGTATTATTTGCTTGTTAAATAATGTGATTCTTAGGTATTGGATACCGGATTGGTTGGTGTAAAGTGTCACACAGGACAACACAATTCATGAACTGCAATGGCCCAACTAACTAGCAAAATAACATGGGATGATGTTCATGTGAAACAAATAAATTGTTGTTTTGTTTCTCATTGCAATCAAACCTAGCCTTAAAGATTTGTTTTCATAATTTCTATTTTGTTCCTGTATTTTTTTAAAGTAAACCATATATTTCATTAGACAATCGAGAGATTACATATATGGTCAATATCTAAGACAAACATTCTTGTCAAGTAACATTTCACAAAGAACCCCGCAAGTAAAATTATAATTCCACCCTTGGAGAAAGTTGTGCCTCGACGAGCCGACATCCATTGTCCTCTGCGGCCACCATGGTAGCGTCAGAAAAAAGAGGCGAACAACCGCCAAACCTAAATATGGGAGAGCAATATCGCATATGAGGATGCTTTTCGAGCCGATGAACCGAGTGATCGCAAGCGACGAGCCCGAGACTTTGTGCCACGTCGGCCGGGAATCTTCCCCGTGGTCACCTGATCCCGACACCATCGTCTTCATTCGATGCGGTCGAAGAAGAGAAAATTTGTCGCATGGAGTCTTCCACGCATACAGCTGCAAAACGATAAACACTATTGTAGTAGCTGATGAGACCATCACCCGCAATAGTGACGAATGTCGACCACTAGACATAGATCTCACCGGATCCAGAGACCGGCGAGAAGACCGGGCCACCTGTCCCCTGACGTCACAGGTTGGAGCGACGCCGAGATGGAGGAAGAGCAAGGGGAAATTATTCCGACGCGGCGCAGTCTCCTCCATGGAAGCTATGCCTCAAGAAAGAACATGACCAACTCTAACTACATGCCGGAGCCTAGGGTCCCCACCCGTTCCATCGCCAGAACGACAGATGGAGGAGGTACGGACCGCCAACGGTTGTAGGTTTGGGAACATATAAGATTGCTTGGAGGCGAAACCATTTCCTCACAGCGCGCGTCCTCAAATTTCGTTCTAGAATTATGAGAATAATGGTTATTCAAATAATTATCGTATCCCATAGAACATGGATGGACTCTTACAAGTCTAATTTGAGAAATCACATCAATAACACTAATGCTAAAATCTCGTAAGACGAATGATTAGAATATCACTTATAAGTGACATCGCCATTTCAAATTATATTAGAAAGAAAACATGAATAAAATCCATACTAATGGATTTTTGGAGTCTTTGATTTTGATCAATTGACGCTTGTAAGACTTTTCGGAAGATAATTAAAACTCCGTTCAAAGGCCAAAGAAAAAATGAACAACTAACTTATTGGACATTGTGCATGTTGATTTATATAGTCCATTATGTGTAGTCATGAGCGATGGATTTCAACTTCATATAGTTTCTCTGAAATTTGAGTAGATACATGTGTAAATTTACTTAATGAGGAAGAAGTACGAAATATTTGAAAAATGTTCAAAGACTTTCAGGATGAAGCAAAAATTTGTTGTAACAAGAAAATAAAGAATTTATTATTTCATCATAAAGGAAGATATTTGAGTTAGAAATTTTAGCAGACACCTAATATTTGAGAAATCGCCCCAACGATATATCAAATTACCTCTGGACTGATATTTGAGTTACAAATTTTATCAAACACCTAAGATTTGATTGAAATTTATATAATACCATCTCATTTGAGAATGAGTGATGCGTAGAAACGAAAATATTTGCAAATACACACATACCTGAAATGCCAGATCTGGATATTAAGTTTACCAAAAGAAGTGTACAACACCAGAAAGCCATAGGTGGTGAATGCGCAAGTTTTCAAACTAGATTATTGACTCTAGTTAGTGCAAGTGGGAGACTGAAGGGAATATGCCACAGAGGCAATAATAAAGTGGTTATTATCTTATTCCTTGTTTATGACAAATATTTATTTATCATGCTATAATTGTGTTATTTGGAAAAGTTAATACATGTGTGTTTAATAAACAAATATATAGAGTTCCTAGTTATGTCTCATATATACTAGATCATTGATTAACAAGATAATCAAAGGTTTCCTGATCATAGACATTGGATATTGTTAATTACGGAGTCACGACATTGCTGGAATGATGTGATGAACACTCGCCCGAAGTATAGCAATACGGTCAAAGTCATTATGTTTACATTGCTATAATATGTCATACGAAATAACCCTAATCCTTAGACCATGAGATCATGTCAATCACTAACACGATGGGTTTAGGTATTCCAAAAGTTTTATGTAGAGGCTCATGGATCAAGAGTGAGATTTATCCATCCCGATGACTGAGAGATATAGTCCGGGTCCCTCTGTGATATCACATTGACAATAGCTTGCAAGCAGGTAATTTGATCACAAGGAATATTATATCACGGGAACAAGAAAAGAGTACTTGTTGGTAACGATATTAAACTAGGTATGAGGATACCGATGATAGAATCTCGAACATGTAATATATCGCGAGACAAAGGGATTTGGTTACGAAGTTAATTGTTCACACGATCACTAGAGTCATCGTTGAATATGTGGGAGTCAGTATGGATCTCGAGGTCCCGATTCTCATTATTGATAACAGAGGTGTGTCTATCATATCTGCATCATTCTCTAACCGTAGAGTGTCATATTTAAGGTTCTCCAACACTAAGTGGTAGATAAAACATATCCGAGAATAATATTGATAGAGCTGAAATTGTTTCGATGATCACCAGAATTGTTTTGGGTCAAATCGCCGAAAATGGTTTCAGCTGTAATATTGAAATAATGCAAGGGGTTTATGTGAATATTTGTTAATTAAAGTAATTAACAAAAATTTGAATAAAATAAATAAAAGAGTTTTATTTAAAGAGAGAAATGCTTTTATGCTATGGACATTTAATGCAATTTAATTGAGGCTTTCACTCACATAAATGAGCGAATAAATAAGGAAATAAATGAGGGAAGAGGGGCATCCCCTATAAAAGGCCCTCCTCTCCATTTGCGGAACGTCTTTGTGAAGGCTCTTTTCTCCCTCAAGAAATTCCTTATGTATTTGGAATAGTGGAGTACATGTTCTTTTGGTTTCTCGGAATAAGATTTATCTATTCCTTCTGCTGCTCTATTGGAGTGGAGGCGGGAAGGTTGTCGGGAGCAGGCCGTGTGCCCGAATTACGGATGCACTACTGGTTCAGGACGCTCTACAACTCGATCTTGAGATCGGCAAGTAATCGACTATATCAACAACGGAATTAGATTTCGTAAAAAGCTTTTGGTTTTTTAGGGTGATTTTTTCTAGATCACGCCTTACTCGTTAATAGCATCTACTAGATTAGTTCTTTGCGCATTTAATGTTCTTATGCTAGAATTTTTTTGTTTTCCAAGCTGTGAAAACTTCAATATAGGCCGAGTGGGCCTAGTTCGGGTCGAGGCCCCCGCTATCCCTGGCCAGCACCACCCATCGCCTTCCTGGAGCACGACATGCCGTTGTTACCACCACCGGCTTGAAGACGCTCCGACCCTCGCCATCCCCCCACCAGCATGCAGAGCTGAATCCGCCAGCCCAGTTGAGACCTCCACGTGAGGGGGCTGGGAGGTCTTCATCGCCGCCAGCGCTCGGATTTTGTCCGGTGGCGGTGAGGTCAGGGAGGAGGGGTGTGGAGGCGGCGTGCTAGATTGAGCGACTCGGGAGGGAGATAGATCACTCCATTTTTCTGTTTTCCTTTTCTTCCGAGCCACACAACATCTCAAGCAGTTACCCACTACTAGTGTTGACAGCACGATGACTTTTTTTTTAAATGAACCATTAATATTACGCAAGCAAGCCGTCTCATTAAAAACCTTTCAGTCCCCTTAGGTACCCTGGTAAGGAAAAGAGTGCGTAAGAAACTTGCTGCTCCGGAGTTACAGAATGGTTACATCATGTGAGACAAAACCTAAGCAGCTAAGGGTTCATCGACCCAATTACAATCATTCATAGCTACCACCACTAAGGAGGGAGGGACAACACGATGACTTGATGCAATGAAGTGTGCACATTATTCGTAGTTTAAACTTTAGGAATATATACTCCCTCCGACCCATATTAGTTGATTTGGATTTGTCTAGATTTAGATGAGTCTAGACACTATTTAGTATGTAGGTTCATCCAAATTTTGACAAATCCACGTCAACTAATATGGATCGGAAGGAGTACTTCATTTGACATGTAAAGTAGTACAGAAAAGAGAGTAAGTAGAGATTTTCAAAAGATTACCTCAATTACCTCCTGGAGCGGCGGCACTAGGCCCAATCTAGCAAAATTATATATATCGCAAGTCAGCATAAAACAAAGAACAATACTTCATCGTGGGTGGATAAAATAGACAGGCATGATGATTACATTTTCACGTCCCCATCCAATGGACTGGCCTTCACGAACGCCATTAGTATTCTGAAAGACATTAATCACACGAACCTGACAAATCACCGGGCCCCTTGTTTCAATTCTTGCTTTCGCAACAAGCTGACCATTGGAGTATAGTTCTACTTCCATCCCTACCTGTTACTAGTAAATTATTATTTCAGAAACAGGGAAACGAAAAGACATTTGAATATATATATATATATATATATATATATATATATATATATATATATATATATATATATATATATATTTTAATAACTTACACGAATAGCGTTATAATCCAGGGGAGCAAAATTCACGCCTTGAAAGATAGCGGCCTCATCAATGTTGCCGCCCATATGCTTAAAAAATTCAGATGCACTAACGTCAGCTTGCGACGGAGGTGAAGAAAACCCACAATAAGTTGCATGTTCTACTCATCAGCGACTAGACCGGCCGGGCATGCATCATTGGGATAATGAATGGGGAAGGAGCTAAGTGACGATCGATGTAACTGAGTGGCAATCTATAATTAGGTTTCCCAGCCAGCCACTATTCAGGAGGTTGGTTAGGCGGCAGGGAAGATACATCGTGCGCACACGCAAGATCCACCAGGCCCCCTCTAGTGGCAATGGAGCAGGGACGGATCGACGACTGCTCGGCCGGCTAACAAGAGGAACTTCGTTATAATAGGGGGCAGCAATGGCGGCCGCCCATGCATTGGCATGATAGCAGGGTTCGGAGGGAGCAAATCAATATATAGGACAACATCGCCATGGGCAAAGGATCCAAGTCTAGGGCTGGCAAGAATGAGGGTCTCAGTCCGCACACCGCCACCATGGTGGTCATGAAGGAAAAGCGCCAGGGAAGGAAGAGTAAGAAATAGGCCAAAGCCGTGAAGAACAAGAGCAATGCAGGACAGCATGGGAGATGCAGAAGAAGTCGAGGATCGGTGGATAGGACAATTCCTTCGGGGTTGGGCTAGAAAACTTGTAGGAACCCTAAAGAGATAAAAACTCCATCTTTCATCTATCATCAATGACTTAGAGGCTTATGCGCAAACCATGCCCACAAGAAATTGAGCAAAAAATCTATCATCAATGACTTAGAGGCTTAGGCCTAGTTTTTGGCAACAACGTTTTTCTAAAACTAAAGTATATGAATACCATATTATTTTAGTGACTAGCACATCAATACTTCAGTTTTTCTCTTTTCTCAGTTTTAGAAAAAAGAGGGTTTAGCCTCTTTCTCAAATACTTTAAAAAAACCAAAGTTTTAGACAATACTTCAGTTTTGAAACCATACTATTTGTTGGATCCAAACACCTCAAAGTATTTAATACTTCAGTATTTTCAAAAACCAAAGTATTCTCTAAATACTTTAAAAATACTTTGATGCCAGACGGGGCCTTATGCGCAAACCATGGGCACAAGAAATTGAGCAAAAAATCTAATCAAATACGAAAATTGCATGACTTTTGCGTGAACTGGGACTCAAGTGCTACTAACGGTCGAAACACAATTCATATTCAAAGGAGATGCGAATACAAGATGCTTCGATAGTGTGGTTAATGGCAGACACCGGAAGAAATTATTCATTCTCTAGTATCGGATGAAGGTACGATTGAGGGACATGAGCAACTCAAGTCATTTATTATAAAGGTCTGTGTGGGGGGCCCTGAGGAAGGAACCTTCTCGATGGATGAGACCCGTATAGCTGATATACCCCATATTTCTGTGGAAGAAAATAACTTTCTTATTGCCTCATAAACCGGGAAGAAAGTCAAGAAAGAGGTTTTTCAAATGGAACACAATAATGCACTAGGCCCGGATGGCTTCCCGGTAGAGTTTTAAAAAAATTGTGGGATGTCATCAAGGTTGATCTTCTAAATTTGTTCGGCTTTCTTCGTCATCGACAACTAGACTTGTTTAGACTGAATTTTGTCGAGATTAGTTCATTACCTAAGGTTAATGATGCAGAAAGAATACAATAGTATCGACCTATATGCCTACTTAATGTTAGCTTTAATATATAGACTAAAGTGGCCATGATAAGGCTAAAATCGGTTGCTGATGTAGTCTGTCCTTCTTAGACTTCCTTTATGCAAGAAAGAAACATACTAAATAGTATTAGTAATTCTGCATGAAATAGTTCACGAGCTTCATAGTAAAATGTTGAATGAGGTGTTATTAAAATTAATTTTGGGAAGGCTTATGATAAGATTAAGTGGTCTTTTTTTTCAGCAAACACTCTGTATGAAAGTTTTTTTGGGAGGAATGACGTGCTCTAATCCATTATTTTGAGTCTGGAGGTAGTGTGACCATCAAAGTTAATCACAATGTTGAAAAATACTTCCAGAATAAAAATTGAGACAGGGTGACCCACTTCGAGATAATGAAAGGGCATTTCCTCATCAGGCAACCAGCTGCTTGCATTTGCAAAATAATGGTTTTCTTACATAGCTGGAAGGTGCTAAGTAAGCAAGGAGACAGTGATGCACTGGACTTATAAGAGCTACAAATGATGGGGGCGAGGCTTAGGTGGTAGGCGTCCTTGGTTGTTGTGTTCCTGTTGTGTTTTGGACCTATTGGTCCCTGTGTGGCAGGCTTGTAACCGAATTCTTACGTCTTAAGTACTCTGCAAATGTGTAAATATGGTTATATATAAAGTTGGTCTAAGGTCTTATGTATATATGTTTTAAAAAGGCATCGGAGGGCAGGCTGGCATGGTTCTACCGCAATATGAGCCAAGAGAAAAGGGTTTAAAAAAAGCATTTGGTCTAATTTGGACATTCTGGCTTTGTCCGTCCTAGTGAAGCAGAGGCCGAGTTTAATGTTTAAATGTTCGATGTAATCAAGCGCCTTCATAAACAAATGGTGTTTGTAGATTTTGACTTATACAATTTTGATGAAATACATGGAAGTTTGATAGTTATCCCAAGAATATGTACACAACCTTTTTGATGGAGTATATTTAATTGATGGACTTTGATCCAACCTATCATTAGACCGATGCCCTATTCAAGTTTTTCAATAGTCTGAACAAATGAAACAGGCTAGACAACATATTTTAACACTTCTCCTCACGTCTAAGTTGTGGATGTGCAAGAAGATCTTAGACGTGTGATCGATGTTTGATCATATTTTTTTTGCATTAATAGTGCGGTTAACCGGATTTGATCTCTAGAATTTATAGGCTCTAATAGCATATCAGACAGATGCGCTAGGCAAGTTTCTCAGAAGGCCGAACTCAGAAAAAATATTTTAACACCTATCACCAAGTAGCTATTTCTTGTATCAACGTGCTTCCAAGGGTTGCAAAGAATCATAGAGATATAAATCTACAGTAGGTTAAACCAAAGAGAAGTCAAACTGAAACCTGACTGACCTTGATGCGGATGAAGTACTGATGGACGGAGCCGAGGGGTTGGAGCTTGTGAGCGAAGTATGGATGGAGCTAGGGGATATATATAGCTTGTGAGCGAAGTTTGTAATGTCAACGGACTGATTCCTAGACCTCGTCCAAGGTGGTTACTCATCACTTACTTGTCCAAAGTATATTAACATTCCTCGCCAAATCAATAGCCCGGCATTCACCAAATCAATCAGCAAATTAAGCCTGTTTTGTATTCTAAAATTATTTGATAATGTGGTGTGTGACGAAAGAAGCAAATGATTGCATTCAAATTTTACAACTATAATGGTAGATATACTTAATTTTGAATGGGGAACGATTGCCATGCACAAACTTCTTTATTATTTATTCAATGAAACCTTATAAAGAGAGTACAAAGATAAACCTGAAACCACCCCTCTAACGCAAATCGATGAAGGGCGTGGACATGTCGGAGCGAGTACTCCACCACACCCCAACACACAGCATCACAAAACTGTAGGCCCCAAAACCGCCCAATAAGCCGGGAGCACAAACATGTTCAGCTGATCCACGAAGCACACAAATGTGTATGCTCAATCCTCTGATGCAGACGTTTTCTGCCAACTCTTTTTCAAGAGGATCAAAGTAATGGACATTGTGAGACCTGTCGTCGATGCCACCACAACGCCACCATGCACGCGTCCGTCAATCGCACACGGGGCCACCTTCGAGAATCTTCGGCACCATGCCGCCGAGTCCTACTATCTGAGCAGGGACCTCTGGAAGATTTTTCGTCCGAAGCACCTACCACATCAGGCACGACTGAGCGTAACACCTGGCGGTTAGGCATGACTTGACATCTTCGTCAGAGATTCCGTGCAAGACGAAACTGCTCCACCTGCTTCCTCCCGATCAACAGCTGGTCCAAAGACGATGCACCCATGAGGGACAGTGGCGCGTAGCTAGCGTCGCCATTATCCGATCAAGGAGACCCGGATCTAGGGTTTCCCTTGAAGTAGCCCGAGCAAAGCCGGGGGAGCTTCATCCATGATACCTTGGACAAGGGGATGGACGCAAAAGCACTGCTATCGTCCGCCATGATTGTAGTCGTCTCGGTTTCACCGACAGCCACACATCTCCACTTCCTCATTAGCAATCGGGCCACTGAGAGAGACCTGATGGATCCACGGTGTCCATGTGATGCCTAGACCCGAAGATGAGCCCTAGCAGTTTGCGACAACACAGACCTCAGCCGGAAAGTAGCCATGGTCTACGCCGCCCTTGCCGCCGGGAGAAAAGACAATTGCATACGCCATGATCCAAGATGCATGCCGCCATCCGACATCGTGAACTACCACTGCAAGGCAGATGTGCCACGCCCCGAACCAAGGTTGTCATCCCGTTCCAACAACCGTGAGCGAGAGGGCAAGAGAAACCCGTCGCCGGCGGCTGGGGCTTTTCCCAGCCACTCTCTATGGTGGCGGCAAGGTGGAAGGAGGGGGGAGGGGGATGGGGTGGTATGCGGCAGCGGCGGCTAGGGTTCCCCTCGGTCATAGGCAGGGGCGACGCGAGGGGATGCCAAGAGATATTTCCGTTCGATGGTCGGTATATACTTGACAGTATGATAAGTTGCATGGATGGATGATGGATTACCGAAGAGTGTAATTGTGACCAATTAAAGTATTTTTCTATAAATTAACGTAACACAAAATTACACCTAGCTCTACCTATGCAATCTATGAAAACACACACATTCCTATATACTAAACAGTGTCTAGATCTGGAGCTCGATCTGGAGTCAATTCACGGTGGAAGCTCGATCTGGAGCTGCAGCTGTCGACGCGCGCGCGCGTAGGTGTGCACAGTGCCAATGGAAGAGGAGCAGGTGGACTACCGAACACAGTTGTTGTAGTACTGGCATGGGCAAACGAGAGCTGCCTCGCTCATGATCGATTCAAACACAAGCTTCGTATATTCCAATCTATTGTTATAGATTATTTTAAGAATGGTTCTTGCCTGATCAATGACCCATAGCTGGTGGGCCATAGTGCGAAAATAACTTTTTGTGGTTAGATAGATCATTTCAAGATAGTTTTTGAAGCAAGTTGGAGGAGTGAGTGGCTGTAATTAATGTGAAAGTCCCACTATATAAGATAAATACAACGAGCTGCCGTCGTCGGTGTGAGCATCAATGAACCATAGCTGGTGGGCCTTTGAATATATCTCAGTGCATGCAACCATATATATACAGTTTGATCAACAACTCACAACACGTACCATATCCGAGTATATATCTTTGGCATATCTCTCATGCTCCAAGCTCCTTAATTTGCTCCTTCAATTATATTTCAGGAAGAGCCTTGTTGAACGTAATCCATCAGTCTTGAAACCGGCCTAATCCTGGCCAGCACAACTAGTTTATACTTGACACTCCTTAAGGCCCTCGCTCGAGGTAAGGGGATGGGAAGAACTGAGCGCACGTCGATATGAGAGAACACTAGTAGTCACACGGTCCATTCTTATAACGAGACGACTAACTATTTGATATAGGTTTACCGGAGAGGAGGAGAATTCCGGACCGGGCAACCTCCCGCTAGCTATAACATGTTTCGGATCGCAAGGACGTAATAACGACATAGTCATCGCTTGCATCACCGACACACGTGACGTTCTCCTAGACGGCGATGCCAGTTTATACTTTTTGCCAAAAGAGAAGTGATCTTGGAAATTGATTTTTCCTGCTGCTTGTCCCAGCATCCTTGGCCACGCTCTGTACATTGATCATCTATTCATCTAGCATGTGGTCCTTTGAATATCCTGGTTCAACCCTAGATGGTTACTGGGAGGGAAGTTGACTTAGCGATGTTTGGACGATGCATGAAGGATGAGAGATAGCTTGTGCCTTTGGTGGTAGTGACGTGCATGGTACATTGCAATTTTAAGAATGGTTCCTGTCTGATCCATGCGAAAACAACATGTTGTGGCTAGATATATATATATATATTGTTTGAAAAAATATTTTTTTTACGCAAGTTGGAGCTAGTGAGGTGGCTGTAATGTGAAAGTCCCACTTTAATATAGTACATACAGAGCTAGCTAGCTAGCTAGCTGCCGACGACCTAGCTAGTGTGAGCATCAACAACAAACAATAGCTGGACCGTCAGCATCCCAGCGATTTTTTTTAATAATATATTTTATTTAATGATTTTGACATGTATTGTACGATTTTGAAAATTTACAAAAGTAGCACATTGTCGGCTTCGCCCTAGCCGAATGGACCAATTCGGCCTGCGCTTGACCGAGTGGTCGTCGGCTGACAACCCAACATGCAATCGGTCAGGCCCTGGCTGAATGCTCCATTCGGTCAGGCCCAGGCCGAATGGACCATTCGGTCAGGCTAGGTCGAATGGAGCATTTCGGTCAGGCTCAAGCCGAATGCGTAGAAGAGAGAAGCTGGCTACGGGCGGACCTGGTGATTTTCATTCGGCCTCCTCCTGACCGAATGGGCATTTGGCCTAGGCCTGACTGAATGAAGCATGCAATCGGTTTGGGCCTGACCAAATGGGCATTCAGCTTGGGCTTCACCGAATGGAGCATGCAATCGATTTGAGTCTGACCGAATGGGCATTCAGCTTGGGCCTGACCAAATGGAGCATGCGGGCCCCGCAACCCCACGCAGCCACATACAGTCGGTCTGCTCCTGGCCGAATGGAGCTGACTCGGCTTGGCCCACGCCGATTGGACTATTTGGCCAGACCGAAGCCGACTATGTGCTAGTTTTGTAATTTTTCAAAATCGTGCAATACATGTCAAAATTATTAAATAAAGTGTATTATTTTAAAAAAAATCGCCAGCATCCCTACCCACGCTCTCTACATTATTGTCATCTAGCATGTGGGCCCTTGAATATCTCAGTGCAACCCTAAATTATGTTCAACTACTCAATCGTACCAATGGCATGTCTCGCTTTGCATATTGCTTGCTCTCAACCGCCTTCGCTCCTTCTAGGAAGAGCCTTGAACATAATCCACGCGGATAGGAAGATCAGACGATCCATATCAGAAAATAGTAGCAATACGATCCAAGAGAATACATCAACGCGGGATATTGTCCCCGGAGTATGCATGGTATTTCCAAACCACTTGTCCTTCTACAAATATATCCGGGACCTGTTCTTAATAGAAAATGTATAATAAAATGCAAGAGACGAAGACCCCAATCACTAAGATTATGCTTTTAACTTCATTAAAGAACATAGACGACACGCTAAGTATCGTCACAGACACACAGGCACAATCAGCAATGCAGCGTCGTCAATCCCTAAGATGTGTCTTTTCCTCGAAGAACATACGTACGCTTAGGACGTCACAAACAAAGACCCAAGCAGCGATGAAGCATCATCTAATGAAGTCAGCTTCATCAGTAAGTCAGCTTCTCTCCAAGTATTCATCATGTAGAGTGGTTGCAGCATATAGCTACTGTTTCTAATATAATGATTAATGCCGTCCTGATAACATACACGAAGATCGGTGTCCAAGATCATGTCTCGCATACAAAGTGAGATACGTGATTGACAATATATTAACTTGTTGCACTGATATATGGTAGAGGGCGACGTAGAGTGCGGCGTCACTCCAACTTGCATCAGAAACTATTTTCAAACAATCCCCCTAGCAACAACAAGTTGATTATCCGATTGGTCATCCTGACTAAAATAAAGCGAGGGATCATCACACAAAAAAACATTCTTAAAAGGATGTGTTGAGCAGCTTGTATGATACGATATCACGCCCTTCGATCGATCGAGGTCCGTGGATGGAAAGATCTGACGATCGATAACCGATAACAGTGAATAATTAATAGTAGCAGACACACGGTCATGTCTAACTAACCGTTCGCTATGATACCCTTCTTCACACAGCTTGCAAAACAGGGACCTTTCGTTTGCGTCACCCCCACACGCGTGACACCTTACCAGTTCAAGCGAGACCTGATCTTGGACGTTGATTTTCCTTACCTATTCATCACCACCTGGTCAGAGCGTATAAATATGTTCTTCTTCGAGTTAAAAACAGAATTTTAGGTATTGGGGGTAGTATTGGTCTGTTGCAAGATGCGTATTCTAGGAAGACAAACCACTAACTTCATGTATTGGGGGTTTCGTCTCTGGCAAGACGTACCTCTTCATTTAAAGAAAGTTGTGATTGAGCATCATGACACTTACACACCACTAATTTCAGATTTATTTTTGATACTAAATTACAAAAATGAAATCTTCAAAGAAGTATTGATGAGTACAGTATTATAATATACCACAAATATATGTTTAGGGGAAAAACTTATAAAGGCTAGCCTACAAAATAACAAATGGTGGAAAATATATTTTTGTCATGGCATTTTCCCATCAGTATATTGTTGTTCGGTGTGGGTGCACCTTTGGCGGGATCATATGCATGGTAGCACATGGGAGACAAAGTTTATAAGGTTTAAAAAATAACTATGTGTATAAAACAACACGAAATACATGTATGAAAATTTTCAATCAAAAATACTTTGTATTTTGTGCGCAGCAAAATAGACAAATATGACAAATTCTGAGAAAAACTGAGGCCCATTCAAAATTGCACAGTTCACATCCAGATCTGAAAGTTTCTCCTTTTTGCTGTGGCCGGAATACAAAGTATTTTCAAATTATTCTTTGCATGGGTGTATTATAAATCAATACCTATATCCCAGTATTTTTTTCAAATATGTTTAGATATTTAAATTAGGGACTATCTCCCTCTGAAATGACGCTCTCGAAGCTCCTATCTCCCTCTGAAAATAACGCAGTGAAGTCTGCAGAAGAGATAAAAACTAATTGGTACTTCGGTTTGAGTCTATTAGGGACTAAGTAGAAGTAAGATTTTTTTTTTTTAAAGTTGGTAGATATATATGAGAACTGACATGATTTACCAAAAGGAAGATTGTGGACGTGAACTAATGCATGATGATGTGGTCAAAACATAATCTAAAGTGATTATAGTAAATCTTAGGAAGGCTAGGCACGCAGGTACAATGACCATTCAGCTTATTTTCAACTACCACGCAGGCTAGACAATTTGCATTTTTTTACAACAGCTACCGTGTCGTGGGTTGTGTTCCTGGAATATGCATCTTCCAGCAGACCAAGACCCCAATCTATGTCATTTACTCCAACAACATACGTACGTCATAAACAAAGACAGAAGCAGCAATGAACCAAGTCATCTCCTCTCCCAGTATTCATAATGTAGAGTGGTTGCAGCATCCGTATGCACGTATAGTTACGGTTTCTAATGATTAATGCCGTCCTAATAATAATATAAAAAATTGGCAAAGCAAGAAAACCAGTGTCCAGGATCTGGTCTCTCTTGAGAAAATATTCAGTTGTTGGAAAAAGTCTAGGTTTGGACTGAGATATGCAACAACGACCCACAAGCTAGACGACGATATAGAGAGCTTGGCTGCTAGCTGCTGTGCTCGGTCTCCTTGCATGATGGGGACACATGGGCGTCACTGCAACTTGCGTCAGAAACTATTTTCAAATAATCTTTGTAACAAGGATTGGTAATGCTGACTAGAATAAAAGGAGGGATTATCAGACAAGAAAACATTCTTAAAAGGATCAGTTGACTAGATCAGTGACCAGTTGTGGAAAGGATATCGGGCATTATAGCTGTACTGTTCTCATACTATCATTTCTGCCAAACCATCCAATACTTTTAATTTGCTGGCCTGCCTAGCCGGTGAGGAAGGTTAATATAAGTCGATGTTGACACTGGGCGTCACTCTAGCAACACTAGTGGAAAACATGCCTTCTGTCCCGGTTTGTATAGGCATTTAGTTCCGGTTTCCAACAGGAACTACGAAATCGGAACTAAAGGCCTCCCATTCTGCTCACGGGTCAGCGTCGAGCGGGTGGGACCTTTAGTTCCGGTTTGTAATACGAACCCGTACTAATTTTTTTTTAAATCTAACTATTTTTGAATTGTTTGATTCGTTTATCTCCCACATTTCTCATTTTTAACATTAATTATACTTAATCTTAGTTTAAATTATACTTACGGTAAAACTTCCCGATCAGTCACCCATCCTACCACTACTCCAACCACAACACGCTTAACTTCTCCATTCCATCTCTTCTACCCCGCGCGAAGAACCCTTATACCTTGTTGTCAAGACTAGTATATCAATCCTATTAACTCATATTAATATGTGACACATTTTTATTTTTTGAAATTAAGAACAACTATTTTTAGTAAACAACAATAAATAAGTAATAATAATATTTTATTCTAATGAAAGTAAAAAATAATTAAATTAATATTTTATTCATTTTTTGCCATTTATTCATTTAATATGACATAAATAATATCTTCAAATCTCTAAATCGAAATTCGACAAATAATATATCCATTATTATCAGAAAAATGCGAGGAATTCAAATATGACATAAAAAGGTACTAAAATAATTTTTTTTCTTTTCAAATTTTAAGAATCCAAAACGGCCTAAGGATGTTGAAATCAAAGAGGTAATTTTTTCAGTACGTTTCGATAGGTTGTACTTTTTTTTACATCGTATGCAAAAGTTATGGCCATTTGATTTTTTCATAACATTTTTTTGCAAATTATGTCGAAATTTATATTTGTTAATTTTCGTAACAACTAAATCACTTAATATAACTACAGTTCGAAGGATTTTATTTTTAGAAATGTTTATAATTTTTCGGCATGATTTTGAATCTAGAAAAGACGATCTCTAGACGGATTTGTGCCCGTTTTACTGCCACACTGGACTTGAGAATTTTTTTTGCCCACTTTTTTTAGTCCGGGTTGGTGATACGAACCGGGACTAAGGGGTTAGCACCGGGGGCACCCCTTCTAGTCTTGGTTGGTGATACGAACCGAGACTAAAGGTCCCGTTTGACCCGGGACTAAAGATTTCGGACGTTCTAGCCGTTAAAACCAGAACTAATGTTCATATTAATCTCGGGTCCAAACATAACCGGGAGTAATGCTCCGGACTGGAGTGGACGAATGGCTCTTTTTCTACTAGTGCAACAAGCAAAATGTTTTATAGAAATCGTGCCAATCATCGGTTATTTCTCATTTGAAGGGTTATGGTGGGATAGGGAGCCTACTGAATGTCGTGCAGACTCACCTTGCAGGCGGAGTAGAGTCAAGTTCATTGCTGTCCTCCGATTCTTCGGCTTCCATGCCACCATCTCTAAACTTCACCCTATTTCAATCCATACTTTCTTGAAAAAAATATCATATGTTGTATTTTGTGCACTGAACTTACCCAATTAATTTGGTCCATTTCATTCTTCAGAAATACGCGGGGCTCTGGTTTACCCAGTTTCCTCTATTCGCTTTTTTCAGTTTGTTTTGCCAGTTTTTAGGTGTTCTTGTTCTAGTTTCTTAAGTTCGTTGTTTCTGTTAGTTTTCCTCTTTATTTTTTCTTTTTTCTTTTTTCCTTTTTCCATTTCCATTTCCTTTTCTTCTTTTATGTTTCTTTTTTGTTTGTTATTTTCATATTAAATTTTGTTTTATGTAGATTTAAATTTTTTCATGGCATTCAACATTATGTTCATGATTTTGAATAATTGTTCATGACAATTAAAAATTCTTCATGATTTTTTTAAAATTGTTTTATGGCACTGAAAATTTGTTCTAGATATAAATAATCCGTTAATTATTTTTTAAAAGTTATTCATCATTTTTATATTGTTTATTTTTTTAAATGAGAGCTGGTGGGATTCTATCAAACACTATAACTCCTCGTCCAAGCTGGTCGGGGCGCTGCGAAGGTTGGGTCTGTTAGATGTATATATTTGTATATTGTAGTTTCTCCATATGTTAGGGGGCTTCTTGTATATTCGCCCTGTACCTGTACTATATATTGTGGCCTTTGGCCCTAGAGGAATACAAGTTGCCTATTCCTAACATGGTATCAGAGTCACGTTAGCCCCGTCCTCTTTCTCGCAAATTCGTCGGCCGCCACCGTTTCTGTCGCCGCGGCCTTGCCGTCGTCGTCGCCACCGGTCGCCGCCCGTTTTGCCCCGTTTTCAGATCTGGATCGATTTGGGTGTGCCTGATCTGGGTTTGCCTGACCCGATCGAGATCACCACGCGGGCCGATCAGGACTCCACCTCGCGAGATCGAGCTGCAACTCCCTGGATCGATTCAACTCCCTAGATCTATTCCCTGCCTGCTCGACGCCTGCCTGCTCGACGCCTCCTCGTCCCTGGATCGATTCCCGTCCCTGCCTGATCGATTCAACTCCCCATGGATCGATTAACCTCACCAGGTGTCACGACCCGGGATCAGGGCTAGACAAATACCAGACCCTCATCTAATATAAGCCTAACCTAAATTCCGAAACACGCAGAGAAAGATCGGTAACATTACAGAACATACAAACCATACATTAATAAGGTAAACTCTTAAGAGAGTTACAAAGCAGTCATACAAGACAGGGGTCACAGACCCATCATTACATCAAACAACGGAAGCAAACAAGTTGTTCTAAACAACAAAGTTATCAAAGGGCCTAAGAGGCCATAACAAAAGTAGCGACCCTTCCGTAGATCCTAGGCTGCTGCCCGGGAACCCCGACTACTCATCGACTTCGACGTAGAAACCACCTTCAGTTGGAGTAGCATCATCTGTAGAAAACATCAACGAAGCAAGTATGAGTACATGGTGTACTCCACAAAACTTATGGCTAGTGGAGTCGTTTTGCATAAAGCCATCTTTTGTTTTCAAAACAAGAGGGAGAAGAAACTCGTCTAGTCAGATCATTTTCTAAAGGGGATAAGAAGACTTTAACTCTAGCTCTTAAATTCATCTTTGATATCCACCAAGCATCATCATCAACTGAACCACTCTTCCCAGACTACCCCCTCAACAACCCCGAGGAAGTATTCCGGATCTCACTTTAGTTGACAAGTTTTAACATTCGGTTATAGTTCTCTATGCTCTTCATGTCCGTTCCCAAGTAGTCCATAACCATGGACACAGCTTTTCGAAAAGATTAATAACCCTGCAGGGGTGCACAACTTTACCCACACGTACCAACCGATTCTTAATGCCAAATTATTAGCCCTCTTCCTTGGAAGGCCGGCAGAGAGTGGTTGACCACGACCTTTACCCTGCTTTCGCCGAGACCATGAGTCACGCACCAGGGAGATGCCGCCATAACGGGTCAAGTCCCAAAGCCGGTCCCTAACGATATGCGCAGGGTTCAAGATTACAGGTACCGGGCATCTCTTGTTCCCGGCCACGCTTACCTACCTGTTATGAATGCACCTCCTTCACCTCCATTCAAGAACAACCAAGATGCGTATGTCGAATGGAAAGCCCAAACTATGTGACTCATGGAATCTACTAGGCAAGTTAGTTGGTCGAGGGGGTTTCCAGGCCCCCGTGTGGTTGTACGCTCGTCTTGGTTCAAGAGGAAAGAACATCGGGTCCTAGGGGTGGCAAGTATGGTACTACAAAAACCACAACCCACGTGGCCTCCCATACGAGCCTTAGCATGTTTATCATTCATCTCTGATCATATCACCACAACCTACCATACTAGATTCATTCGCACCTCCGGTGCATCACCTGAATAATCAGCATCGGACCACTAAGCATGGCTAAGCTTGACTGAACTGTGGCACTAGCGACACTCATAAGTCAAACCCTAGTTATGCTAGGAGCGGTGGATCAGGTAATATAGTTCGCAAAGGATAACATGCATCAGATAGGATTACTCTGTCTACTGATAAAAGACTATTTGAACCGAATGCATATGATGAGAATGAAATACTTTGTAATCATAGGATTCATATGTATGAGTGGAGCTTCGCTTGCCTTGTCCGTTGTTGGACTGATACTGCTCTTCGATGGCGTTGACTTCAGCTTCAGGTTCGGTTCCTATTCGCGAGAACCTATCACCGGAAAAGAGAAAGCAACACTCAACACATGGCATATGCAATGCTCATACAATATGGATGATATGACAGGTTGAATAGTGTTGAATTGAACCCTAAAGCATGCTTAGTCACTTTAAAGGGGGTTCCGAAAGTCCAAACCCTAAAACAGGGGGATCATCGGAATCACCTGTGGGGTTCAATTAGTTCTTCTAATTAAACTTGCTATCAAAGTTGATTAACAATGTATGATTATAGCTTAGTTAGATAGGTTTCATTTTTCTGAACATTTCGGTATATTATTTGTATTTTTCTGATTTAAAATGAATTAGTTATGAATTTCCCAAATTTTAATTCATTTTAAACATTTTTGAAATATTTAAATTAATTTCCAAACTTGGGCCCACATGTCAGACTTTTATTAATTTCAGAAAATATTTATGGAAATGATTAAAATCCTGACAAGTATGGCCCACATGTCATATTATTTTCTATTTATAGAAATGATTTACTGATAATGAAAATAAAATAAAAGGATTACTGCATCAGCATGATGCAGTGCTGATGTCAGCAATGGAGAGGAGCTCCAGATCGAGCTTGGCTCGGTGCTAGTGGCGATGCGGGGCTGCGGGAGCGGGTGCGTTAGACAGAGGGGAGTTAGGCAATCCAAATAGAGGCGGCGCCGCCCTGGAATGGTCGTTGGAGCACGGCACACGGCGGCGCCGGTGGCGTCGGGCTCTCGCGGGGAGGGGGATACAGAGGGAGAGGGAGCAAACAGAGGGGTGCTGGAGCACCACAAGCTCACCGTGAGCACGACAGAGGTGGTGGCGAGGCTTGGGGAGGCCGGACGGTGGCGGATCGACGGCGACAACGGCGGCTTCCGACGGCGCTTCGAGCTCGATTCCGGGGAGAGGAGGTCGTCCCGGCTCGCTTGTTTCGGGGAGAAGGACGAGGACGACGAGGCGATGCTTCTGGTCACCTCAGCTAGGCGAGGGGTGCTCGGAGACGGCAGGGACGAGGAGGACCTGGCGAGCTAGGGTTCGGCCATGGCGCTGCCGCGAGGGAGAGAAAGAGAGAGGGGTCAAAATGGGTACTGGGAGATAGAGCATGGCACGACGGTCCTTACCCGCGGCTCCAGGGGCGGCGGCGGGCATCACAACGCGTAGGAGATCGACGTCGAGCGCGCTGCCAGGCAGCTGCTTGCCGGCGTCAGGAAAGAAGGGAGGAGGAAAGGCCGAAGGGGTACGAGCCAGAGGTGGGCTGGCTTGGGCCCCGGGTGGGCTTCCTACTGGCGCCAGGGAGAGAGAAGGAGAGGTGGCTAGGTTAGATACATTTTTATTTCCAGAAATGTTTTTCTATTTCTATTTCTAATTTCCCTTTTGTAATTTTAATTTCAAATCTGTTTTGAATCTTTTCAACTTACAGAAACTTTTATAAAGTATATGAAATAGTGTGAGACCCTTTTTACACTTTGGGCTCAACTCATGTAGTTAGTTTTTTAAATACAAAACTCATTTGAATAGAGGGTGAGTTAGGGTTTAGGGTTTGATTTGTTCTTTCTTGATTAAACCAAAATGCAAGTGTAATGCATACATGAAATTCTCAAACACATCTTATTTATATTACACAGAAGGGTGGTATGTTACAGCTCTACCCCACTTACAAGAATCTCGACCCGAGATTCCTAGGTTTTAGAAAAGAAGGTAGGGTACTCAGGTCGAAGACGATCTTCGTGTTCCCAGGTTGCTTCTGGTGATGAGACCATTGAACTTTCAGAAACTTGATTGTTTGGCGACGAGTCTTGCGCTCGGTTTCATCAAGAATACGGACAGGGTATTCTCGGTAGGTTAGATCATCTTGGAGATCCAAAGTTTCATGGTCCACACCACGAATGGGATCTTTGAAGCCACGCTTGAGTTGAGATATATGAAAAACATCATGAACCTCTGGAAAAGTTGAAGGTAGATCCAATTGGTAGGCAAGCTCACCCCGCTTGGAGAGAATGCGAAAGGGACCAATGTAGCGAGGTGCCAATTTGCCTTTGATACCGAATCGATGGACACCCTTCAGAGGAGTGACCCGGAGGTAAACTTGATCACCAAGTTCATATTGAACATCAAGATGATGACGATCGTAGTTGGTCTTCTGACGAGATTGAGCGGCCTTTAGACGCTCTCGAATTATGCGAACTTTGTATTCTGCTTCTTGGATCATATCCGGACCAAAGAATTGTCTTTCGCCGGTTTCGTTCCAGTTTAGCGGTGTTCGACATGTTCTCCCATACAAGAATTGGAAAGGTGCCATGCCCAAACTGGATTGAAAACTGTTGTTATAGGAGAACTCTGCAAAAGTAAGACATTTCTCCCAGTTATTTCCCAAGGATATGACACACGCTCTGAGCATGTCTTCAAGAATTTGATTCACTCTTTTAGTTTGACCACCGGTTTTAGGATGATAGGTTGTGCTGAAGGAGACATGAGTTCCCATTGCTTCTTGCAAACTTTGCCAGAATTTGGAAGTGAACAAACTTCCACGATCAGAGATGATCTTCTTGGGAACACCATGAAGAACGAAGATCCGAGAGATGTATAGCTCAGCCAATTGACTAGCACGGATAGTTTCACGAACTGGAAGGAAATGAGCAACTTTAGATAACCGATCAACTATTACCCATATGGCATCATTTCCTGCTTGTGTCCTTGGTAGTCCAGTGATAAAATCCATACCAATTTCATCCCATTTCCACTCAGGAATTTTCAACGGTTGCAGTAGTCCAGCAGGCCTTTGGTGTTCAGCCTTTACACGACGGCAAACGTCGCACTCTGCAACAAAGCGAGCGATTTCTGGTTTCATTCCACTCCACCAGAATCTTTGACGGAGATCTCGGTACATCTTGGTACCACCAGGATGGATAGACAGAGGGGATTCGTGAGCTTCCAGAAGAATTAGATCTTTGATTTTCCGACTGTTTGGAACCACTAGCCGATTACTGAAGTATAGAATACCTTGATCATTGATGGAGAAACATTTATCTTCACCGCTTGCAACACATTCTTTGATCTTGGTAACTTCATCATCTTGCTTTTGCGCTTCCTTGATTTGATCCTCTAGAGAAGATTTTATTTCAAGGTTAGCAAGGAATCCACAAGGAACTACTTCAAGATTAAGACGCTTGATTTCCTCGTAGAGAACAGGTTGGGCTTGTGAAATCATCAGATTGTTGCAATAAGACTTCCGACTTAGCGCATCAGCTACGATATTGGCTTTGCCAGGTTGATAGTTGAGACGCAAATCATAAACTTTGATGAGTTCCAACCATCGTCTTTGCCTGAGATTCAGATCTGGCTAGGTGAAGAGGTACTTTAGGCTTTGATGATCCGAGTAAAGTTCACAATGGTTACTGATGAGGTAATGTCGCCATTGCTTAAGAGCATGAACAACAGCAGCGAGCTCTAGATCATGGGTGGGATAATTGTTCTCATGTGGCTTCAACTGCCGAGAAGCATAGGCCACTACATGACCATCTTGCATCAACACACAGCCTAGCCCTTGAAGAGAAGCATCACAATAGATGACGAAGTCCTTGCTTGTATCCGGGAGAACAAGCACAGGAGCGGTGGTTAGCTTGGTTTTCAAAGCTTGGAAATTTTTTCTGCCTTTTCTGACCATTCAAATTTCTTATCTTTCTTAAGAAGGTCTGTCACAGGCTTGGCTATCTTGGACAAGTTCTCGATGAATCGGTAGTAATATCCAGCCATTCCGAGAAAACTTCGGACTTCCTTGACTGATGTAGGTGACTTCCATTCTAGAATGGTCTGAACCTTATCTGGTATGATAGCGACACCACTTGCAGACACGAAATGACCAAGGAAGACGAGCTCTTGTAACCAGAACTCACATTTGGAAAACTTGGCGTAGAGACGATGTTCATGAAGTTTAGTCAATACCAAACGTAGATGTTGGGCATGCTCTTCTTCGGTCTTGGAGTAGATTAGAATTTCATCAATGTATACCACGACAAACTTGTCGAGATACTCCATGAAGACGGAGTTCATGAGCCTCATAAATGTGGCAGGGGCATTGGTTAACCCGAAGGACATCACTGTATACTCGTAAAGACCATAACGAGTTGTGAATGCTGTCTTTGGGATATCTTCCTTTCTGATCTTGATTTGATGATACCCTGATCTTAAGTCCATTTTGGAGAAGACAGTGGCACCACTTAATTGATCAAAGAGGTCATTTATCCGAGGAAGTGGGTACTTATTCTTAATTGTTACCGCGTTGAGAGGACGGTAATCAACCACCAATCTTGGAATATTTGTATCCCGCTTCTTGACAAAGATGGTAGGGTAACCCCAAGAGGATGTGCTAGGTTGGATGTATCCTAGACCCTCTAACTCTTCAAGTTGCTTCTACAACTCAACAAACTCATGAGGAGGCATGCGGTAAGGTCTTTTGGAGATAGGAGCAGTTCCAGGAACTAGCTCAATGACAAACTCCACACTTCGATTAGGTGGCATGCCAGGCAACTCTTCAGGAAAGACATCCGGGAAATCACAGACTACATGGACATCTTGGACCTCGAGAGCAGGTAGGACATCCATGGCTTACAACTCCGAGAAAGGTTTAAGAACTGCTGATGGAAATTTTGAACCATCAGTCCAATACTTGACAGTTATGCCAGCAGGAGAGGTCACAAAAACTGTTCTGAGTGCACAGTCAATGATGGCTTGATACTTGGTTAACCAGTCCATCCCCAGAATGACATCTATGGCAGTTGACTTGAGTGCAATGAGAGAAGTGGGAAACTTCTGATATGCTATATCTATCTCAACCCTATGAGTAACCCAGATGGTCTGCCAACGAGACCCAGGAGTACTAATCTCTATAGGGGAAGACATTGCTTCAAAAGGTATACCATGCTCCCGTGTAAACTCTTGTGATATGAATGTATGCGATGCTCCAGAATCAAACAAAACTGTTGCGAGAATTGAATTGACACAGAGCGTACCCAGAATGACGCGTGGATCTTCCCGAGCTTCCTCAACAGTGACATGGGTCAGACGACCACGTCCAGCACCCTGAGATTTATCATTTTTCTTTGCCTGCTGATCATTGCATCTGGCAGCCTTTGAGAGCACTCCCTTGAGTAGTGATCAGGCTGACCACAGGAGTAACAGGTAACCCCAGTGTGAGAACCAGCAGGAGGATGATAGTTTGATCCACCAGTATTTGACTGTGGCTGACGAGAATTATTGCCAGATGACTTGGGTGCATAAGGAGCACGAGGCACAGCACTGTATGGAATGAAAACACGACACTTCTTGTTGCCAGAAGAAGAAGCACGAGAATTTCCTTCTTCACGCTTCTGAGGAACTTCCATATCATTCCTTCCATGCTCCAGAGTAAGAGCCTGATTGTGCAAGTCCTGGAAAGACTGAAACTTGAAAGGCAGCAAATCATAGCGAAGTGCAGGGTTGAGTCCCTTATGGAACAACTCTTGCTTATCTTCATCATTGGTCACATCCCTGGTTGCATAACGAGCCAGGCGAGTAAACTCACGCCCATAGATTTCAATATCCTTGCGCCCCTGAGTCAGATCCAAAAACTCCCTCCTTTTGAGATCCATGATGGGCTTAGGGATATATGAGGCACGGAATGCTGCAACGAACTCCTCCCAGGTAATGACATGTCCCTGAGCTTGCAGATTCTGAAAACCTTCCCACCAAACACCAGCCTCACCTTCCAGTTGATAGGTGGCGAAGTTGACACGGTCAGCGGGACGGACACGAAGAGCACTGAACTTGCGTTCTATTGTGCGGAGCCAATCATCAGCTTCAAGGGGATCCTTGGAGTGAGTGAAGATTGGAGGAAAAGAGCGGATGAAATCTCCAAGTGTGACACAGTCGTCAGGACGACGTTCAGTGTTCTGAGCCACACGCTCCAGAAGGCGTTCATTCCGTAGAAGGTTGGTCTCAATGTTGTTGAGAACCTCAGCCATTGTGGGCGGTGGCGGAAGTTCCTGATCAGCATCGTTGTTGCCTCGACGGCCAACAGATCCACGAGTACCAGCCGACATCCTAAGAAGAAAACAGAGACCATGAGAATGGATTCACCAAAGAGGGTACAACAAAGGATGGCAAAACCATATAAAAAGATCACGGTAAAAGTGAACATGTGGATGAAAACTATATCAATGCATTAAGTATGGCAGTAGAACAAGCATACGAAACATATACGCTACCAACTTAGATACAAACCATAACAATGGAATGCAAGCATGATATGATACCAACAAATCACAGAAGAATTGGGAGCGAAATTGAAGGCATCCGTAGCAAAGTTGAAAAACAATGCTTCGGTTGCACGGATATATCTTGGAAACTCTGAGCCTTGCGACCAAGTACGAAGTACTAGGGAAAACAACCCAAACCCGTATATCCTAAGAGTTTGAAATGATAGACGAGAAGTGAAAACCTTGCAAAGCAAACGAGGTAAGATAACTCAGCAATAGAACAACCTTGGATAAGAAGTAAAAAAAGAGTCCTATTCAGAGTTTTGCAAATAGTTTTTATCTTTCAAATAGTTTTCTCAAACTCTAGACTCAACATCGACCAGCTAGAAGGGTTCCCTACAGGCAGTCCTGCTCTGATACCAAAATCTGTCACGACCCGGGATCAGGGCTAGACAAATACCATACCCTCATCTGATATAAGCCTAACCTAAATTCCAAAACGCGCAGGGAAAGATCGGTAACATTACAGAACATACAAACCATGCATTAATAAGGTAAACTCTTAAGAGAGTTACAAACCAGTCATACAAGACAGGGGTCACAGACCCATCATTACATCAAACAACGGAAGCAAACAAGTTGTTCTAAACAACAAACTTAGCAAAGGGCCTAAGAGGCCATAACAAAAGTAGCGACCCTTCCATAGATCCTAGGCTGCTGCCCGGGAACCCCGACTACTCATCGACTTTGACGTAGAAACCACCTTCAGTTGGAGTAGCATCATCTGTAAAAAACATCAACGAAGCAACGCTGAGTACAAGGTGTACTCCGCAAGACTTATGGCTAGTGGAGGCGTTTTGCATAAAGCCATCTTATGTTTTCAAAACAAGAGGGAGAACAAACTCGTCTAGTCAGATCATTTTCTAAAGGGGATACGAAGACTTTAACTCTAGCTCTTAAATTCATCTTTGATATCCACCAAGCATCATCATCAACTGAACCACTCTTCCCGGACTACCCCCTCAACAACCCTGAGGAAGTATTCCGGATCTCACTTTAGTTGACAAGTTTTAACATTCGGTTATAGTTCTCTATGATCTTCACGTCTGTTCCCAAGTAGTCCATAACCGTGGACACGGCTTTTCGAAAAGATTAATAACCCTGCAGGGGTGCACAACTTTATCCACACGTACCAACCGATTCTTAATGCCAAATTATTAGCCCTCTTCCTTGGAAGGCCGGCAGAGAGTGGTTGACCACGACCTTTATCCTGCTTTCGCCGAGACCATGAGTCACGCACTAGGGAGATGCCGCCATAACGGGTCAAGTCCCGAAGCCGGTCCCTAACTATGTGCGTAGGGTTCAAGATTACGGATGCCGGGCATCTCTTGTTCCCGGCCACGCTTACCTACCTGTTATGAATGCACCTCCTTCACCTCCATTCAAGAACAACCAAGATGTGTATGTCAAATGGAAATCCCAAACTATGTGACTCATGGAATCTACTAGGCAATTTAGTTGGTCGAGGGGGTTTCCAGGCCCCCGTGTGGTTGTACGCTCGTCTTGGATCAAGAGGCAAGAATATCGGGTCCTAGGGGTGGCAAGTATGGGACTACAAAAACCACAACCCACGTGGCCTCCCATACGAGACTTAGCATGTTTATCATTCATCTCTGATCACATCACCACAACCTACCATACTAGATTCATTCGCACCTGAATAATCAGCATCGGACCACTAAGCATGGCTAAGCTTGACTGAACTGTGGCACTAGCGACGCTCATAAGTCAAACCCTAGTTATGCTAGGAGCGGTGGATCAGGTAATATAGTTCAGAAAGGATAACATGCATCAGATAGGATTACTCTGTCTACTAATAAAAGACTATTTGAACCAAATGCATATGACGAGACTGAAATACTTTGTAATCATATGATTCATATGTATGAGTGGGGCTTCGCTTGCCTTGTCCGTTGTTGGACTGATACTGCTCTTCGGTGGCGTTGACTTCAGCTTCAGGTTCGGTTCCTATTCGCGAGAACCAATCACCGGAAAAGAGAAAGCAACACTCAACACATGGCATATGCAATGCTCATACAATATGGATGATATGACATGTTGAATAGTGTTGAATTGAACCCTAAAGCATGCTTGGTCACTTTAAAGGGGGTTCCGAAAGTCCAAACCCTAAAACAGGGGGATCATCGGAATCACCTGTGGGGTTCAATTAGTTCTTCTAATTAAACTTGCTATCAAAGTTGATTAACAATGTATGATTATAGCTTAGTTAGATAGGTTTCATTTTTCTGAACATTTCGGTATATTATTTGTATTTTTCTGATTTAAAATGAATTAGTTATGAATTTCCCAAATTTTAATTCATTTTAAACATTTTTGAAATATTTAAATTAATTTCCAAACTTGGGCCCACATGTCAGACTTTTATTAATTTCAGAAAATATTTATGGAAATGATTAAAATCCTGACAAGTATGGCCCACATGTCATTAATATTTTCTATTTATAGAAATGATTTAGTGATAATGAAAATAAAATAAAAGGATTAGTGCATCAGCATGATGCAGTGCTGATGTCAGCAATGGAGAGGAGCTCCAGATCGAGCTCGGCTCGGTGCTAGGGGCGATACGGGGCTGCGGGAGCGGGTGCGTTAGACAGAGGGGAGCTAGGCGAGCCAAATAGAGGCGGCGCCGCCCTGGAATGGTCGTCGGAGCACGACACATGGCGGCGCGCGGCAGCGGTGGCTTTGGGATCTCGCGGGGAGGGGGTACAGAGGGAGAGGGAGCAAATGGAGGGGTCCTGGAGCACTACAAGCTCACCGTGAGCACGACATGGTGGCGAGGATTAGGAAGGCCGGACGGCGGCGGATCGACAGCGACAACGGCGGCTTCCGACGGCGCTTCGAGCTCGATTCAGGGGAGAGGAGGTCGTCCCGGCTCGCGTGTTTCGGGGAGAAGGACGAGGACGGCGAGACGATGCTTCTGGTCACCTCAGCTGGACGAGGGGTGCTCAGAGACGGAGGGGACGAGGAAGACCTGGCGAGCTAGGGTTCGGCCATGGCGCTGCCGCGAGGGAGAGGAAGAGAGAGGGGGCGAAATGGGTATTGGGAGATAGAGCGTGGCGTGACGGTGCTTATCCGCGGCTCCAGGGGCGGCGGCGGGCATCGCAGCGCGCATGAGATCGACGGCGAGCGCGCTGTCAGGTAGCTGCTTGCCGGCGTCGGGAAAGAAGGGAGGAGGAAAGGCCCAAGGGGTACAATCCAGAGGTGGGCTGGCTTGGGCCCCGGGTGGGCTTCCTGCTAGCGCCAGGGAGAGAGAAGGAGAGGTGGGCTCGGCCCAGTAGCTAGGTTAGATACATTTTTATTTCCAGAAATGTTTTTCTATTTCTATTTCTGATTTCCCTTTTGTAATTTGAATTTCAAATCTGTTTTGAATCTTTTCAACTTACAGAAACTTTTATAAAGTATATGAAATAGTGTGAGACCCTTTTTACACTTTGGGCTCAACTCATGTAGTTAGTTGTTTAAATACAAAACTCATTTGAATGGTTTTCAAATAGAAGGGGAAGTTAGGGTTTAGGGTTTGATTTGTTCTTTCTTGATTAAACCAAAATGCAAGTGTAATGCATGCATGAAATGCTCAAACACATCTTATTTATATTACATAGAAGGGTGGTATGTTACACCAGGATGCCACTCAGGAGGCCAAGGATGCTGCTCAGAGTGCCGATGATAGTGTTGTTGCTGCTTATGAACTGAAGTTCAAACAGTACTCTGCTGATCTCGAGACCTATCGCCACGCTTTGACTGCCTATACTCAGTGGGTCGATGAGAATGCTCGTGCTGCTGTTGTTCTCACCTCCAGTGTTCTGCACCAATATGCTTCTGAGTTCATGAGTCTTCCTACTGTTGCCGCTCAGTGGGCACATCTTCGTCAGCGCTATCAACCGTCTGGGGATGCTCTTTACCTGTCTGTGGTTTGCCAGGAGCATGCTCTTCAGCAGGGTAATTCCACTATTGATGAGTTCTATACTCAAAGTGCTGCTATCTGGCATCAGCTTGATTCTCTCCGTACTGCTGTTTGTGGAACATGGTCGTGCTGCCATATTGTGCGCTCGGATTTGGAGGTTTCACCGCATCTATGAGTTTCTGTCTCGGCTCCGCCAGGAGTTTGAGCCCCGGCGTGCTCAGGTGAATGCTCGTGGTTGTGTTCCGCTCTCTGGTGTGTTGTCTGAGCTTCGGGCAGAGGAGACTCGTCTCCGTGGTGCTGGTCTTCTTGCGGTTCCGTCTGTGCTTGCTACTCGTGGTCCTCCTATGCCGTCTTCTCCCTCGACTCATCCGCGGTCCTCTATGCCGCCGCCGATACTACCCACTCCTCCAGGTCAGGGTCAGAGTCAGCATCAGCAGTCTCAGGGTCCGAGTCAGCACCAGCAGGCTCGTGGTCAGGGTCGCCGTGGTTCTCTTCGTCACTGCTCTTACTATAACAAGAATGTTCACACTTGGGCCACCTGTTATACACATGATCCTAGTTTACGTCAGCAGCACCAGGCACGTGGGCAGTCGGCTTCTTCCGGATCTTTAGCAGTTGCTCTCTCCGATCAGGACATTATCAGGAGACTTTGCGCTCTGCTTGCTGCTACAGGCTCTTCTTCGACAGACACTGTTGGTTCTGTGACTGATTCTTCAGGCACTACGCGACCACCACCTTCTACACAGTCAGGTACGTCCCCGTGGTATCTGGATTCTGGAGCTTCTTTTCATATGACCTCTGAGTCTTGTTTTCTGTCCGCTCATTGTTCTCTCCCTTCTCCTGTCCGTGTTTTAACGGCTGATGGTACCTCTCTTCCAGTTTCTAGTCAGGGCACCCTTTCTACTCCTTCTTTTTATATTCCTGATATTTCTCATGTTCCTCGTCTTCAGATAAATCTGTTCTCTGCTAGCTAGCTTACTGACTCTGGTTGTCGCGTCATTCTTGATGCTGATTCTTGTGTTGTCCAGGACGGTCACACACAGGCCCTGCTTGGAGCTGGCCCTCGCAGCCATGACTCTTCAGGACTTTGAGAGTTAGACTGGCTTCGTGTTCCTTCCATTGCCACTTCATCTGCCAGTTCTTCTCCGGTCGTCGCCTCCGCTACCATCTACTTTCAGCAGTGGCATCATCGTCTTGGTCACCTTTGTCACTCTCGCCTGTCGTCATTAGTTCATCGTGGTCTTTTGGGGTCTGTCTCAGGAGATGGGTCTTTACATTGTCAGGGCTGTAGGTTGGGCAAACAGATTCAGCTTCCCTATCCTACTAGCGCTTCTGTATCTCAGCGACCTTTTGATTTAGTTCATTCCGATGTCTGGGGTCCGACTCCTTTTGCTTCGAAAGGGGGCCATCGCTACTATATTTTATTCATAGATGATTTTTCTCGGTACACTTGGTTGTATTTTATGCGCTCTCGCAATGAAGTGCTCTCCATATATCAGCGTTTTGCGGCCATGGTCCATACTCAATATTCTACACCCATTCGTGTGTTTCGTGCTGACTCTGCTGGTGAGTATATCTCCCAGATGTTGCGAGGTGTTCTTGCTGAGCAGGGCACCCTTGCTCAGTTCTCCTATCCTGGCGCACATGCCCATAATGGCGTTGCTGAGCGTAAGCATCGCCATCTTCTTGAGACCACTCGTGCCATGATGATTGCTTCTTCCCTTCCTTCGTATTTCTGGCTGAGGCTGTTGCTACATCGACTTACCTCATCAATATTCAGCCCTCCGCCGCTTTGCAGGGTGGTATTCCTCTTGAGCGTCTATCTGGATAGTCTGCAGACTACTCCATGCTTTGCTTGTTTGGTTGTGTTTGCTATGTTCTCCTTGCTCCTCGCGAACACACCAAACTGACCGCTCAGTCTGTTGAGTGTATCTTCCTTGGATACAGTGATAAGCATAAGGGCTATCGCTGTTGGGACCCCGTTGGTCGTCGGATGCGTATCTCTCGTGATGTTACTTTTGATGAGACACGTCCTTTCTATCCTCGTCCCACCGCTGGTACCTACCCGGTGGAAGATATCTCTTTTCTTCTTTTTCCTAACACACCTCCTTCTACTCCTGTTGTGCCTTCTTTAGGATCCCCTCCCCCTCATGTCTCTTCTTCGACACCATCCTCCTCTGCTCCGTCTAGTTCTCCTAGTTCTCCTTGTTTTCCGGAGCCTTCCTCTGCTATTCCTTCTTCCTCATCGTCGTCTCCTGAGTCGTCTTCCTCTGATGAGCTTCCTTCTACTCGTCTTGTTCATCAGCGTCGTGCCCCCAACCGTTACTCTCCTAGTCAGTATGGTCTTTTTGTTGCCTCCGAGCCGACTTCTTATCGGGATGCTGAGCATCGTCCTGAATGGCAGCTGGCCATGGCTGAGGAGATTGCTGCGCTTGAGCGCACTGGCACCTGGGATCTTGTCTTTCCCCCTCCTGGTGTTCGTCCTATCACGTGTAAGTGGGTCTATAAGATTAAGACCCGCTCTGATGGATCTCTTGAGCACTATAAAGCGCGTATTGTGGCTCGTGGTTTTCAGCAGGAGCATGGTCGTGATTATGATGAGACCTTTTCTCCGGTGGCTCATATGACCATTGTGCGTACTCCTTTTGTTGTTGCTTCTGTTCTTCACTGGTCTGTATCCCAGCTTGATGTTCAGAATGCCTTCCTCAATGGTGAGTTGAGTAAGGAGGTTTATATGCATCCTCCTCCTGGTTATTCTGTTCCAGCGGGGATGGTTTGTCGTCTTCGCCGCTCTCTTTATGGCCTCAAACAGGCTCCTCGTGCCTGGTTTGAGCGCTTTGCCTCTGTAGAGACTGCTGCTGGTTTCTCCCCTAGTGTTCATGATCCAGCGCGGTTTGTTCACACTTCTCCTCGTGGAAGCACTCTTCTTCTTCTCTATGTTGATGATATGATCATTACTGGTGATGATTCTGAGTATATCGCATTTGTTAAGGCTCGTCTTCGTGATCAGTTTCTTATGACCGATCTTGGTCCTCTTCGATACTTTCTTGGGATTGAGGTTTCCTCCACTTCTGATGGTTTTTACATCTCTCAGGAAAAGTATATTCAGGATCTTCTTGGGGATGAGCGCACTGTTGAGACCCCTATGGAGCTTAATGTTAAGCTTCAACCTACCGATGGTGATCCTCTTCCTGATCCGACGCGTTATCGTCATCTTGTTGGGAGTCTTGTTTATCTTGTTGTCACTCGTCCTGACATCTCTTATCCTGTTCATATTCTGAATCAGTTTGTTTCTTCTCCTACCATTGTTCACTATAGTCATCTGCTCCATGTTCTTCGTTATCTTCGTGGTACGATCACTTGTCGCCTTTTCTTTCCTCGTTCCAGCTCCCTCCAGCTCCAGTGCTATTCGGACGCTACGTGGGCGAGTGATCCTTCGGATCGCCATTCACTTTCTGCTTACTGTGTGTTTCTTGGTGGTTCGCTTATTGCTTGGAAGACAAAGAAAAAGACAGCGGTTTCCCATTCGAGTGTTGAGGCTGAGTTGCGTGCTACGACCTTGTTGACTGTTGATGTGACCTGGTTACGGTGGTTACTTGCGGATTTTGGGGTCTCTATTATCACACCCACTCTGGTTTTGTCTGACAGTACAGGTGCTATTAGTGTTGCACGTGATCCGGTCAAACATGAGCTTACCAAGCATATTGGTGTTGATGCTTTCTATACACGTGCTCAGGTGCAGGCTCAGGTTGTTGCGCTTCAGTATGTACCTTCAGATTTACAGCTGGTGGATTTCTTTACGAAGGCACAGACCAGAGCGCAGCATGATTCTTTACTCTCCAAACTCAGTGAAGGCACAGACCAAGGCGGCTTCGTTATTACATGTGGGAACCAAGGTGACGTCGGTGGTGCTTCATCCGTCAACATTTCTTTTCGAGAGTTTTGATGCTAAAGAGTGGACGATGGTACAAAGAAAACGACGAGCGAGTACAAGCTGCTGCGAGGTATGCGTCTCCCGGAACTAGATGGGGGTGGAGATCTCCCGTAACACGTCAGGTACGTTTTCCAAATATTCAATGGGAAATGACTCCCATAATTTCTACTCGATCCTATCTCGGGGATCATGTGAGTCCGAAGTCGCATGTGATGATGGCGGTTTGGGCCCAGATCGGGGGTAAACCTAAGAGAAAGACTGCAGGTGGTTTGCGACTGCTACTCGGTTTCATCTGGCAAACACATCTGAGGCCGGCGGCGATCGTGCTATCACATGACTAATCCTGGAGGTGGGCATAATCGATAGCGAGGTCGAGGACAGGGGTGCTGGTGGTGATTGAGGCGATGGGCGCTAGGACTAGAATAGGGGTCGTTTCAACAACGTTCAACATGCTGGCCCAAGCAGAAAAGCAGGTGATGGTGATGCGGATGAATATCAAGGTAACCACCATGGACATGATGATAGGGGTGACAACAGAGGTTTTAGTGGAGTCCGTGGTGCGGCTGGTCATTTTGATGGTGGCCATGACGTTTCAATTGTGGATCATATGCTAACCGTGCTGGTGGCTCTTCTGGGAAGGGCAATCAGGAGGTAGAATTGACTTCACTACAAGCGTAGTTCGTGCGAAATGCGACTGCAGCAATTGCAAAAAAAATTACGGAGCAAGAAGCAAGTCTTCAAAATGTAAATTCTGCAACCTTCTCTCGATGTGATAGGGGTAGTTGCGAGGACTGCTACTGTACAACGCCAAGCTGGGCTTGTTCCTTCGCTGACGGACCATGCGAATCAGCCTGCCGTGACGCTGCCTACCATGAAAGTCTATATTACTGAATATTATAAAAAGCTCTTTGGAGAGTCCGATATAAATTATTTTTGTTTGATGGAGTAACGGATAGAAGATATCTCACAATTTTATAATGAGGAAAATGCTATTCTAACATAAAACATCATTGAGACACTACTAGGAAAATGGACATTCGTGGCGCATCTGAAAAGGGCTTCCGTGGCGCACTAGCTGTGCGCCATAGCCTCGCGCTACGGCTATCTTTTAACCATAGCGCTCTACCTGGTGCGCTACGGATATCTCGAGATAGGCGTAGCGCACTACCAGGTGCGCCACGGGTAGGGGTACAGGGTGCGCCACGGATGTGTTTTTCAAAAAACAAAAACAAAAATGCAAAAAACACCCTCGTTTTGAATTGCAAAAGCAATCGGGTCCGTGCATCGCCGCCGTCGTGTCACCTCGCCGGAGCATGACCGTGGCCACGACCTACCACCGTAGGGAGGTCCAGGAGACCGTGGCCGCTCTAGTCCTCGCCGGCGTCGAGGTGGTAGGAAGGGTGTGGTTGGAGAAAGGGAGGTAGGAAGAGAGGAAGGAAAGGAGGTCGGTAAGGAGAAGGATGCCGCCGTCGCCCGTTGTCACTGCAAGGAGGAGGAGAAGGCCGCCGTCGCGCCGCCGTCACTAGAAGGAGAGGAGGAGGCCGATGTCGCACCGCCGTCACTCCAAGGAGAGGAGGAGGCCGCCGTCGCGCCGCCGTAACTGCAAAGAGAGGAGGAGGCCAGAGAAAGGACGTCGGAGCAAGGTGGCCGGAGAGAGGAGACGGGGAAGAAGGAGAAGGAAAAGGAGAAGGAAGAAGAAGGAATAAGGAGAAGGGAGAAGGGAGAAGGAAAAGGAAAAGGAAGAGGGAAAAGGGGAAGGGAAAAGGGGGAAGGAAAAGGTAGGTGGACGGGGTGGGGATTCAAATTTTAGATCCCGCCCAACTTACTCGTAGCGCACTAGGTGGTGGTGCGCTACGGGTAAGTTGCCCTCTTTTTTCTGCAGGAAAAAACGATCTTTTGACCATCGCTTTTTACTTTTTTCGAATTTTGAAAATCTAAATAATCGCTAAACGACTGCAGGTGTGCCCTACTACTAAGTTTACACATCCATGGCGCACATGGCATAGTGCGTCACAGAACTTGCCACAACCGTAGCGCATATACCCCATGTGCGCTACGGGTATGTGACATGCGGCTGGCAGGCCCCTGGCCAACACATATCTGTGGTGCACATACCCCGTGTGCGCCACGGTTGTTCTAGTTACTAGTAGGGCATTGCCCAGGTGAGCCATGCCTATTTTACCCGTGGGACACTTCAATCATGTGAGCCACGGATGTGCGGATTACCAATAGCCCTTTTCCTAGTAGTGAGAAGGAAGTGTTAGAATACATTATGCAAATGGAACATAATAAAGATCCAGAACCGGATTGCTTTCCTGTCGAGTTTTATCAGACATTTTGGAGCGTTATCAAGAATGACTTGATGGAACTCTTTGGACAATTGCAAAAATGGAATTAACTTTTTTCAAGATGAACTTTAGGGTAATTAATTTACCACCTAGAAAAATGCTATATAGATTCAACAATATAGACATATTTGTATTCTCAATGTTAACTTCAATTTTTTACAAGGTAGCTACTTATCGCATTAAGAATATTGCCTATAAAGTTATTAGACCTACCCAGACTACTTTTATGCCAGGATGTCATGTACTCATATCCTTGAGGGTGTTGTCGTTCTGCATGAAAATAAGCATGAAATTTATCGAAAGAAAATGGATGGTGTGATTTTCAAAATTCATATTGAACAACATATGATAAAGTTAAATGGCCTTTCTTACAACATGTGTTTTGCATGAAAGGTTTTGATCCTTTGTGGTATGATTGGATCAACATTTTGTGCATGGCAGCAGTATGGGAATAGGAGTTAATGATGACATTGGCAATTATTTCAAAACTATAAAAGGTTTGAGACAAGGTTATCCTTTATCTCCGATTCTTTTCAACATTGTCGTAGGAATGCTCCCTGTTCTTATTACTCGTGCAAAAGAGGATCCCAAGTTCGTAATCTTGTACCTCATTTGGTGGAAGGGGGAGTTTCCATACTACAATATGCGGATACCACCATATTTCTTATGGAACTTGTTTTACAGAAGGCCGTTAATATGAATCTATTTTTTTCGGTTGAGGTTCTTTTGGCAAAAGAGATGATACCAAGAAGAAATATATATTGTCAAAAAAATATAAAGTGATGATACCATGAAGAATTATAGATTGTCAAAAAAAGACAAGGGAGGTTGATAAAGAATAAATTATTGCTTAGAAAATGGCTATTTAAGTTACTTAGGAAGGAATGTGGCAACAACTTATTCAATACAAATATTTAAAATACAAGACTCTAACTCGGAAGTTAAAACGATAGAGTCTCCGTTCTGTAAAGGATTAATGCAAGTAAAGGATATGTTCTTTCTGCAGGGCCGGTTCAAGATTGGAGATCGAGAAAGTGTTTGCTTTTGGGAAGACATTTTGTTAGGTGAAACATCGCTGACTCAACGATATCCTTCATTATATAATATTGTCCAAAAGAAAAACATCAGAGTGGTAAATGTGTTTCGACAAACGCCTCTTAATATTGCTTTTAGGAGAAGTTTAAATTGTAACAAATGAACACGTTGGTTACATTTATATAGCAGATTACTAGAATTCACCTAAATGACCATGAAGAAACTTTTACTTGGAATTTATCTAGCAGTAGTAAGTTAAAGGTAAAATCCTTGTATGTGGACCGAAGGAATGGTGATGCAAGATTTCTACATAAGTGTCATTCACTGTTCTGGTTTTTTAAACTATGGCTCAACTTTGGCTATGAATGAACTGAACGGCCCAACTATCCAGCCCATTTCCTCTAATTCGTCCTTCTTTTAATTCGCGAAAAAAACAGCATGCAAAATGAGTGGACCGAGCCAAGCTGGGCTCCGCCCAAGGTCATCGCGGTCCAGTAATTCAGACTCGGCTCGGTGTTGGCGATATGCCCTAGAGGCAATAATAAAAGTGGTTAATAAAAGTGGTTATTATTATATCTTTGTGTTTATGATAAATGTTTACATTCATGCTATAATAATATTAAACGGAAACATTAATGCTTGTGTGATTTGTAAACTAAATTAGAGTCTCTAGTAAAGCCTCTTTATAATACTAGCTTGTTGATTAATAGATGATCGTGGTTTCTCGATCATGAACATTGAGATGTTATTAATAACAAGATCATATCATTAGGAGAATGGTATGATGGATATACTCCTATAGATAAGCGTAGTATAAAGATCAAGTCATTTTAATAGTTCGTTTGCTATAAGCTTTCTGATACATAGTAACCTAATTCCTTCGACCATGAGATCATGCTAATCACCATCATCGGAAGGATGCTTTGATGACATCAACCACATCGTAACTGGGTGGCTATAAAGGTGGCATTGAGTGTTCGGAAAATATGGGTTGAGACACATGGATCAAGAGTGAGATTTGTCCATCCATATGACGGATACATATACTCTGGGCCCTCTCGGTGGAATGACATGCAATTAGCTTGCAAGCATGTGACTGGCTCACAAGGGATCACATACCACGGGAACGAGAAAAGAGTACTTATCGGTACTGAGGTTGAACTAGGTATGTAGAGATACGGACGATCAAAATCTCGGATAAGTAAACTATCGTGAGACAAAGGGAAATTGGTATCGTATGTAAGTGGTTCATTCGATCACAAAGTAATCGTAGAAATATGTGGGAGCCATATGATTTTCCCTTGTAACACAAACCGGGACTAAAGGTTGAGCGCCAGACACGTGGCCCTTGCACACACCTTTAGTCCCAGTTTGTGTTGACGTATGATCCCGCCCTCTATAAATATGACGCCCCAGCCCTCTGCCTCCCCTCTGTTTTTTCTCGGTGGAAGGTGTGAGAGGTGTGCTAGTTTATTTTTTTTCCTATGCATGCATTCAAGGTGTTTGATGATATGTTTGAGTGAATGATCCCGTTCAATTTTCACAGAACAAAAATATAGAAGGTGTCTGAGACGCACTTGAGCTTTCTCCTCTTTATTTCTCTCGATCAAGGTTAGCAATCTTATCTTTTCTCTATCATTGATACAATGCATGTGTCAATGTGAATTGGTCATTTCACTATTTATGATGTCCTGTTTTTGATAAACTTAATTATATGATGTAGATGAACGGTCGGGAATGGATGTACGATGACCGGCGTGTACCCAGGTACATTAAAGGCGTGGATAAATTTATCGATGTGGCTATGGCAAATAAAGAGAATAGTTTTATACGTTGCCATGTGTTCAATGTCGGAACAACAAGGACTACTCTTCCTCGAAAATCATTCGTGGCCACCTGGTTATGAAAGGTTTCATGCCCAACTATAATTGCTGGACCAAGCATGGGGAAAGAGGGGTTATGATGGAAGACAGTAAAGAATAAGATGATGATAACAACTATCATCATATGTTTCCTGAATACAGTGGTACTGCAATAGAAGACAATGAAGAGGAAGGAGGTGAAGAATGGGCATCAGATGAGCCCGTTGATGAACTTGGTAGGGTCATTTCTGATGCAAAGCGAGACTGTGAAACAGAAAAGGAGAAGTTGAAGTTAGAGGGCATGTTAGAAGATCACAAGAAATTGTTGTACCCAAACTGCGAAGATGGCAGCACAAATCTCGATACCACACTGGAATTGCTGCGGTGGAAGGCAGAGTGTGGTCTAACTGACTCCTCATTTGAAAAGATGCTGAAAATAATGAAGCCGAAGTTTGCAAAACATAACGAACTTCCCGAGAGTACGTACGAAGCAAAGAAGACTCTCTGTCCTCTAGGATTAGATGTGCAGAAGATACATGCATGCATTAATGACTGCATCCTCTACCGTTGTAAGGGGTATGAGAATTTATATAAATATCCGGTATGCAATGCATTACGATATAAGATCAGACAATATGACCCTGCTGATGTTGAGGGAAAGCTCCTCCGAAAGAGGGTTCCTGCTAAGGTTATGTGGTATGCTCCTATAATACCAAGGTTGAAACGCATGTTCAGAAAGAAAGAGCATGCCAGGTTGTTGCGATGGCACAAATAAGACCGTAAGAAAGAGGGTAAGTTGAGACACCCTGCTGATGGGTCACAATGGAGAAAACTAGAGAGAGACTTTCCGGACTTTACAGGTGACGCAAGGAACTTATGGTTTGGTCTAAGTACGGATGGCATAAATCCTTTTGGGGAGCAGAGCTGCAGTCACAGCACCTGGCCCGTGACTCTATGTATCTACAAACTTTCTCCTTGGTTGTGCATGAAGCGTAAGTTTATTATGATGCCAGTGCTCATCCAAGGCCCGAAGCAACCGGGCAACAACATTGATGTGTACCTTAGGCCATTAGTTGAAGAACTCTTACAGCTATGGGGCAAACCAGGTGTACATGTATGGGATGAGAACAAACAGGAGTCATTTGACCTATGAGGGTTGCTTTTCGTAACCATCAATGATTGGCCTGCTCTTAGTAACCTTTCAGGACAGACAAGCAAGGGATATAAGGCATGCACGCACTATTTAGATAAGACTGAAGGTACATATTTGCATAAATGCAAGAAGGTTGTGTACGTGGCGAATCGATGATTTCTTCCGACCAATCATCCCGTAAGAAAGAAAGGCAAGTATTTCAAAGGAGAGGCAGATCACCGGAAGAATGGTGAACTCCCTGCAGGTGATGATGTATTTGGTATGGTCAAGGACATAGAAGTAATCTTTGGAAAGGGTCCCGGCGGTCAATCAGTTCCGAACGACGTCGCTACATGACACGCACCAATGTGGAAGAAGAAATCTATATTTTGGGAGCTGCCATATTGGAAAGTCCTACGTGTCCGCTCTTCAATCGACATGATGCACGTGACGAAAAATCTTTGCATGAACCTGCTAGGATTCCAGGGCGTGTATGGAAAGACAAAAGATACACCAGAAGCACGGGAAGACCAACAAATTATGAAAGACCCAAAGAACATGCATACATAGAACAAGACGGATAAAGGGCGTCACTTAAGTCGTGTCAGCTATGCTCTTACCAAAGCAGAGAAGCAAATCTTTTTTGAAGTCCTTTATAGTATCATGGTTCCGTCTGGCTTCTCATCTAATATAAAGGGGATAATAAATATGGCAGAGAAAAAGTTCCAAAACCTGAAGTCTCATGACTGTCACGTGATTATGACGCAGTTGCTTCCGATTGCATTGAGGGGGCTTCTACCGAAAAATATTCGAGTACCCATTGTGAAGCTGTGTGCATTCCTCAATGCAATATCTCAGAAGGTAATCAATCCAGATATTCTGCCAAGGTTACAGAAGGATGTGGTACAATGTCTTGTTAGTTTTGAGTTGGTGTTCCCACCATCCTTCTTCAATATTATGACGCATCTCCTGGTTCACCTAGTGGAAGAGATTGCCATTCTCGGTCCTGTATTTCTGCATAATATGTTCTCCTTTGAGAGGTTCATGGGAGTCTTAAAGAAATATGTTCATAACCATGCTAGACCAGAAGGAAGCATCTCCAAGGGATATGGAACAGCGGAGGTCATTGAGTTTTGTGTTGACTTTATTCCTGACCTTAAGATGATTGGTGTTTCTGACTCGCGGCATCTCCGTATATCGAGGAACACAAGAAAATTGTACGCTCCAAAAACCCGGGGAAGCCTGACTCATGGATTACAGATGAACAAATGAAGTCTTTCGATGGTTGGATGCGGACACATCTCTTGAATGACACCACTATTGGATATTACTATACTTGTTGGCCGCGTCATCATCTTCTACTATATTGAATTTCCAAGGGTACGAAATAAATGGGAATACATTCTACACGATCGCCCAAGATAAAAAGAGCACCAACCAAAATAGTGGTGACCGCTTTGATGCAACGGACGAGAATGGGCAAAAGTACACATACTATGGTTACATAGAGGAGATATGGTAACTAGACTATGGAGTCTCTTTTAAGGTCCCTTTGTTTCTCTACAAATGGGTCAACCTGAATGGGGAAGGGGTAAAGATAAACCAGTTGTACGGAATGACAACAGTGGATCTTAACAATCTTGGTTATAGAGATGAACCATTCGTCCTAGCTAATGATGTGTCTCAGGTTTTCTATGTGAAGGACATGTCCTCCAGACCGAAAAAAAGAAAAATATGCAAACGAATACATCATATGATGAGCCAAAGCATCACATAGTTCTTTCAGGGAAAAGAAACATCATGGGAATCAAGGACAATACAGACATGTCAGAAGATTATAATAAGTTTGATGAAATTCCGCCCTTCACAGTGAAAACTGAAACAAGCATTCCGTTAAGTAAAGAAGATGCTCCATGGTTACGTCTGAAGCGATCATAAGGAAGGACATACGCCAAGAAGTTCATGCTCATATTGTGTACCTCTAGTTCATGTCTGGCCGATCGGCTGCATATTGTGAACCTAAATGCCATGAGACATGATAGCTCATTTTTTGAAGGATATTTTATGATGTTTGCAATTTTACAAGTTTAATAAATGTATTGAGTGTTAGTCCCGGTTTGTGGCTTGACCGGGACTATATATAGGGGGGCCTTTAGTCCCGGTTTTGTAGTCTAGGTTTTTAATATTAATAAATTTCTTGAGTGTTAGTCCCGTTTTGTGGCTGGATCGGGACTAAAGGGGGCCTTTAGTCCCGATTCATAGAACGACTTTCCCGAACTATGAAGAAGTTTTCCCGATTCGTACTTACCATTAAGATCTGATCTCCAAACGCGCGTGGTCACATATTAGGGAGTGCCTCTATGACCAGTTTGGTGGAGATGCCGGAGGACTCGGCTCCGACGGCCTCTCCCTCATAACTGGCCGTAGTGGTGTCCCTGCTCTCGCACACCATCTTGCAGCTTGTAACTTCTCTAACTAGATGAATACACCTGGGAGCTAACTAATTTCACATATTAGGGAGTGCCTCTATGACCAGTTTCTTGGAGATGCCGGAGGACTGGGATCCGGCGGCATCTCCTTGAAACTGGTCGTAGTGGTGTCCCTGCTCTCGAAAACCATATTGGAGATGCCTCAATCTGGTTGGAGGACTCGACTCACAAGGATGCCTATTTATAGTACAAGCAGCCCAACATAGTGTCGACACTCACGACATAATGTCGACACTCACCCCTATTATTAGTGGTGACTCGTGTTTTGTCCCGGTTGGTGTCTCCAACCGGGACTAAAGGTTCATCTTTAGTCCTGGTTGGTGACATCATCCAGGACAAGGTACAAGCCGCACGACATAATGTCGACACTCACTACTATCATTAGTGCTGCATGGCCCAGCCTGCCGAAATCCCTCCAACCGGGACTAAAGATGAACCTATCATGTTCGAGGTTTCATGGCTTTCGGTCCAAATGATCAAGCCATTTTCCATTTTTCGAGCGCAAAAAACAGGTCATTTTGTGAAGTAACCACCAAAATGCTGTTTCAGAATGCTACCGTCCCATTTTTTCTAAAATACTAGACCACCTTAAATGGACTATCTCCCAACCGGGACATCTCAAACCTTTTCGTCCATCCCGGGTAAAAAGGACAAATGTCTGCCGAATCGGTAGGAAGTGGGTCCGGTTTGTACTACATGTACATGATCTAACGCCCGTGATTTTTTGAAAAAACATTTTTAGGCTCGCAATATGTGGTTTCTTCAGAGATCCAATGCAAGTTCTAACGATGCTCATCCCCTATCTTCATGCACGCCGGTTCGACCATAGTTAGAAATTCAAAAAATTCAAAATGGGCATAAGAAATTCAAAAAAGTACGAACAATGCAAATCCTTCGTGTGGTGTCATATTATGTGACATAGTTGCAAGGAAAATACCAGACTTGGTATATTGATCATGTCTCGAGAAAACCTTCACAAAATGACCTATCATGTTCGAGGTTTCATGGCTTTCGGTCCAAATGACCGATGTTATGTGCCGAATCACAGCATAGTTTGTGATGTTGTGCCCATATTATGCATGCATGTGGAAATTGGTATGAAGAACAATGTTGCTGGAGGAAGTTTTCCTTTTTGTCGCACGGAAAAGCCATTTTTCATTTTCCGAGCACAAAAAACAGGTTGTTTTGTGAAGTAACCATCAAAATGCTGTTTCAGAATGCTACCGTCCCATTTTTCTAAAATACTAGAGCACCTTACATGGACTATCTCCCAACCGGGACATCTCAAACCTTTTCGTCCATCCCGGGTAAAAAGGACAAATGTCTGCCGAATCAATGGGAAGTGGGTCCGGTTTGTACTACAGGTACATGATCTAACGGCCGTGATTTTTTTTAAAAATCATTTTTAGACTCGCAATATGTGGTTTCTTCAGAGATCCAATGAAAGTTCTAACGATGCTCGTCCCCTATCTCGATGCACGCCGGTTCGACCATAGTTAGAAATTCAAAAAATTCAAAATGGGCATAATAAATTCAAAAAAAGTCCGAACAATGTAAATCCTTCGCGTGGTGTCATATTATGTGACATAGTTGCAAGGAAAAATACCAGACTTGGTATATTGATCATGTCTCGAGAAAACCTTCACAAAATTACCTATCATGTTCGAGGTTTCATGGCTTTCGGTCCAAATGAACGATGTTATATGCTGAATCGCGGCATAGTTTGTGATGTTGTGCCCATATTATGCACGCATGTGGACATTGGTATGGATAATAATGTTGCAGGAGGAAGTTTTCCTTTTTGTCGCGCGGAAAAGCCCTTTTCCATTTTCCGAGCGCAAAAAACGGGCCGTTTTGTGAAATATCCACCAAAATGCCGTTTCAGAATGCTACCGTCCCATTTTCCTAAAATACTAGACCACCTTACATGGACTATCTCCCAACAGGGACATCTCAAACCTTTTCGTCCATCCCTGGTAAAAAGGACAAATGTCTGCCGAATCGGTAGGAAGTGGGTCTGTCTTGTACTACAGGTACACGATCTATCGCCCGTGATTTTTTGAAAAAATCATTTTTAGACTCGTAATATGTGGTTTCTTCAGAGATCCAATGCAAGTTCTAACGATGCTCGTCCCCTATCTTCATGCACACCGGTTCGACCATAGATAGAAATTCAGATAATTCAAAACGGGCATAATAAATTCAAAAAAAATCCGAACAATGAAAATCCTTCGCATGGTGTCATATTATGTTACATAGTTGAAAGGAAGAATACCAGACTTGGTATATTGATCATGTTTCGAAAAAACCTTCACAAAATGACCTATCATGTTCGAGGTTTCATGGCTTTCGGTCCAAATGACCGATGCTATATGCTGAATCGCGGCATAGTTTGTGATGTCGTGCCCATATTATGCATACATGTGGACATTGGTATGGAGAACAATGTTGCAGGAGGAAGTTTTCCTTTTCGTCGCACGGAAAAGCCATTTTCCATTTCACGAGCGCAAAAAACGGGTTGTTTTGTGAAGTAACCACCAAAATGCTGTTTCAGAATGCTAGCGTTCCATTTTTTTAAAATACTAGACCATCTTACCTGGACTATCTCCCAACCGGGAGATCTCAAACCCTAAACCCTAAACCCAAGTTTCTTCCCGCCATTTCTTCCCGCCATTTTTCTTCCCGCCATTTCTTCCCGCAGTTTTTTTCCCGCCATTTCTCACTACATATATTTAGGATTGGCCTCCATTGTCATTGCACATATCTAGACTCATATCTGCAACCTCATCACTCTTTCCCATGGCTTCCACCATACGACTAACCCCCAGGGAGGCAGAGGCGCTTTGCGCCTCGAACTACCCCTGCCCGCCGGGCTACTGCGTCCCCGTCGGCTGGATGCTGACCACCGGAGGCGTGCCGGTTCCTCCTGTCCCTCTAGGTGTGGCGCGCCGGATGGACATCACTAACCACTACTACTTTGAGCTCACGCCGGAGCAGCGGAGGAATCCCAACTGGCATCCTGACTATTTCCCGACTTGGGAAGCCTTCTTCGAGGATCAGCGTGAGAGGGAGCTCGCCAGGCACGAGGAGGACGACCCACCTCCTCTGAACTTCAACGAGGCTGGCCGTCGGCTGTGGTGGCGCGAACGGACTCTCCAGAGCGTCATGGCCTATGACACGACCGCTGACTCTAACTCACGCCTGCCACTACAAGGAATCTAGCTATATATGATCCTCCATTTTCGTCACAGAATCGTCATAGTAGTTCGTTTATGACGATTCTATGACGATTTTAAGATCGTCAAAAGCTGGGCGTCGCAAATGAACTATAATGATGTTTTTTACGAAATCGTCATAACCGTCTATGCCGATAATACATTGTCATAGACATTATGACGATCTGATATCGTCATGGACAATTTGGCCTAGCCAGGTCAGATCCAACGTGGCCAATCCTACATGGCACGAAATTAGCGCAGTCCATGTCTAATGTTTATATGGGCCAAGCCCAACAACTTGGTCAATTAATTTTTTCTATCATTTTAGTTCATTCATTGGGCCAAGCCCAACATGTTGGCCTTCTCTATTTTCAGGGCCTTTGCATTCTTAGGATCTTTCTCTTTTTTATTTTGAACCATTTTTTGAAATTGTGCACTTTCCAGTCTAAAATTGCGTGTGGGCCAAGGCCTTTTTAGATCCCATCTAGTATTTGTTTCATTTCAGACATGCAAGCGGTAAACAGCAAATATTTCATACGCACAACCCAAATCACATTAATTTTCATGAATGATAACCAAAATTAGATCAATATTACAATCGGCAGATATTGCAATCACCCAGGAATATGAAACCGATACAAACGTACATTCTAGTATATTACAACTATTCCATCGTTCAAATCACCCATGAAAATACAAATAGCTTCAAAAAATATGACTAACTACTCTTTGCTGAGTAATGAAGCCTTGACTTCTTCCACCTTCGGCCTGGAGCTCCTGTAAAATAGAGGAAATGTTGATTATGGCTATCAGTTGTGTCAGGCGACAGTAAAACACTAAAGGAAAGCTAGTTAGCTCCAGCCAAACACAACAAAGCTTGCTAGCTGCCTCTAATATTGATCAACAACACTCGTTGATTTGTGTCTCGATCAACTATAGTTACTTGATCAGTTGATGACATTAGGCAGAGAATATTTTCACACTATGAAACATTATCATATCAGTACAAACTGTACAGTATTGCTAGCTAGTAATAGTAATACATCAGTATAGTACAATATTCTAAACATATCAATGTGAAAGGATTGTAAAAAAGCATTGACAGATGATACAACAAGTTGGAGCATAGTATTTTGAAAATAAACTAGAGCATAGAGCATAGAAAATGCTAGCTGAAATTTCTATAGGTTATTCATGCTGGAAATTAGAAAGTATATGAACCAGCTAAAGTTAAACAAATAGTTGAACAAGTTACTGCTGGTTAGGATCAGCAAGGATCGGAAGGGAGCGGGCGGAGAACTCACTACATAATTCATCGAGGAGGTAGTTGAAGGTGTAGGCCAGCTACTTGTTGAGTTTGCTATTGTCCTGGTTCTTCTTGATCTTGTCCTAGAAGTTCTCTAGCTCCAGGTTGTTCCACTGCAGATTGTCCTACACCGCCCACAAACAATAGCAAACACATCAGAGGTCTAATAGTTTACTGATATTTCTCTCTGCAGCAAACATAAGTAAATAAAATTAACTAGAAAAGTAAGTAAACATGTAATATAAGCAAACTGAACACATGTATTACTGATATTTCTCTCTGCAGCATACATCTCTAGTAGTGCTAAGACTATTAAATTGCTTTTTTTCATAGGAAACATAGCTATCAAATAGAGGAGCTAACAATTTATTTTTTCAATCAATAACAGAAATTTCTAAACAAATAAGTCAAGAAATTAAGCGTCTAGACTATAGATCACAACCACAATTCCTGGAAAATGGAATGAAAATGAAGAAGACATGATGTTGAACGAATCTGCATCCATTCTTGGCCTGTTCCTATGCTCCTTCTCAGTTGACAAATTCTTCTGCCACCATGTCCTCCCCCTTTTTCTCCGCATGCACTATTCTTCCAGTTCCTAAAGCCAGAGCCCCCGTCCTCGGGGCTATTTTTCTGCTAGTCCAAACACACAAAGGGAACAAAAATCAAATTTGGCAGAATAGAATAAGGATCTTTTACACGATCCTGATAAGAGTAATCATACAAACCACATGCTCGATTAGTGTGTGTCATCAGTGCTGCTATAATACTTAATTATATTTAGTATACCATTTACCCAATAGTGTAAGGCTCAATCATCCAAAAGTACATAACATGACCAAAGGTCTTATAGCTACGAGACAACCATCTACACAGAAACACTCAGTACAAGTGACCACAAAATTAGTTGTCTACTAGAATAGCATCTCCACATGAACAGATGTACATCGTCAAGAAAGCATAAACTTGTCAAAAGACACCATTGGACAGAATACAATACCATGCCAATCATTAAATCTGCTACTTATCGTCTATTAACCAAGATTGTGTCAAAACTACACAGGAATAAAGAGTAGAAGAACAAAAACCGAAACCTAAACCTAAAGACAAGTTGGAACAATGTGTTTAACTATAGAACTGTTTATTAGAACTTAAGTCGGTTTGAGACCACCTCCATAGAACGTGATACAATAAGTCGAGCACCAACTCTGCATACATCAAGCCCAAACCATACAACATCGACAAATTTCATATCAATTCCATAACAGATGAAGATGGGAGCGGGCGTAGAACTTACTGAATCGATGAAGTAGTTGTACGAGAACTCCCTCGACGGCCCTTCTTGTACATCTCCAAGCCGGGAGCTCGGAAGGTCGTCGTCGAGGCAGGAGGCGCGGTTGTCACTGGTGCAGTTGGAGGTGACAACGAGGACCATGTGGAAGCGGGCAAGGCCGACGCCGTTGAGGGTCACCGCGCCTACATGTTGGGGAAGATGCGGGCAACAGGGATGAGCGGTCCACGCCGGAGGAGGAGACCCACCAGGCTCCACCATCACGTCCAGGGAGAGAGGAGGCCGTCGGGAAGGTCAGGAAGCCCTGGAGAAGTCGCGCGAGGATGGCTCGTTCATCCTTGACGTCTCCCTCCTCGCATTGCGGAGGCGGCTCCGGTAGGCCAGGAAGCACGGTAGCTCTGGTAGGCCAGGAAGCACGGCGGCTCCGGTAGGCCGGGAAGCACGGCAGCGCGATGGAGGAGGACACCGTGGACTTGGCTGTGGCAGGGGAGGACGAGATGGAGATCGCGATCTAGAAGATGAGCAAAGTGGCGGCGGGGTGGTGGGAGGGAGGTAGGTGGGGGTAGTTAGGGTTAGGGTTGGGACCTGGGAGCTTGGGAACCACACGAGGGATTTTTCTTTTACCTTTTTTTAAAATGGTTATCAGTGCGATGCTTTTCTGGTAGTTGGTGTAGGGGTTCGTAGCATGAAAAACAAAAATTTTCTATCGCATACAAACAAACAAGCCAAGATCTATCTACTAGATTGTAGCAACGAGTCGATGGAATAACTTACCCTCGAAGATTCCAAAGTGTTTAACGAGAGCAGATTCTCGTGGGTGATGTAGTCGTACTCTTTCCGATCTCAAGATCGTGTAGACGATCCTTCCGGCGCTGCGTTCCGGCAGCGCTCCCGCAGTCGGTCACACGTTCGGTACTCGACGAAGACCTTCCTCTCCCTTGTTCCAGCAGGCAGCGGAGGTTGTAGCACTCTCCTCGCGATTCCGGCAGCACAACGGCGTGGTACCGGAAGTAGAGGGGAGATCCCGCAGGGCTTCGCCTTAAGCCGGAGCGAGTATGGTGGAGTATCAGAGAGAGAGCTATTAGTGGTCTAGAGATTAGACACGCCAATTAGAAGGCTCTAAACCGCAGGCTAAAGCAATTAGAAGCTCTAAACCAAAACGGCTCTAAACAGGAGATTAGAGGTAGAAACTTGTGTGTCTCAAGGAGGAGGCCCTGCCCCTCCTTTTATAGGTGGAGGGGCTAGGCGCGCTAGGGAGGGAGGGGAGTCCCTCCCCAACTCGGCCTAGGGCTGGCCACCGGCTTGGAGGAGAGGAACTCCTCCTCCAAGTTGGTTTCAAACTCCTCTTGCTTGTTTCCCACAGTTTCCTGTTTCCCACAGTTTCCTGATTTCCACAGTTTCCTGTTTTAGCTGTTTGACTTTCAAACTGGCAGTTTGACTTTCAAGTTTTGGAACAGCAAGAACACTTAGTACATGATGCAATCATTCAATGACACATTCATGTACCCTCCCCCCCGGAGTGCCGGACAATCCGGACCCTTCTAGAACATTCCCGATGAAAACACCGGAATCATTCCCGAACTCCGAAACGGGACTTTCCTTATATGAATCTTATTCTCCGGACCATTCCGAATCACCTCGTGATATCCCGGATCCCATCCGAGACTCCGAACAACATTCGGTCTCTTTCTCATAATACCATAACTACTCAAACAACGTCGAATCCTTAAGTGTGTCTCCCTACGGTTCGTGAATTATGCGGACATGATCGAGACACTTCTCCGAACAATAACCAATAGAGGAATCTGGAAATTCATATGGCTCCCACATATTTCTACGATTACTTTGCGATCGAATGAACCACTTACATACGATACCAATTTCCCTTTGTCTCATGATAGTTTACTTATCCGAGGTTATGATCGTCGGTATCTCTGCATACCTAGTTCAACCTCGTTACCGATAAGTACTCTTTTCTCGTTCCCGTGATATGTGATCCCTTGTGAGCCAGTCACATGCTTGCAAGCTAATTGGATGACATTCCACCGAGAGGGCCCAGAGTATATCTATCCGTCATATGGATGGACAAATCCCACTCTTGATCCATGTGTTTCAACCAATACTTTCCGAACACTCAATGCCACCTTTATAGCCACCCAGTTACGGTGTGGTGTTTGATGTCATCAAAGCATCCATCCGGTAAAGGTGATATGCATGATCTCATGGTCGAAGGAATTAGGTTACTATGTATCAGAAAGCATATAGCAATTGAACTATTGAAATGACTTGATCTTTATGCTATGCTTATCTATAGGAGTATGTCCACCATATCATTCTCCTAATGATATGATCCAGTTGTTAATAACATCTCTATGTTCATGATCAGGAAACCATGATCATATATTAACCAACAAGCTAGTTTAACAAGAGGCTTTACTAGGGACTCTTATTTTAGTTTACAAATCACACAAGTATTAATGTTTCCGGTTAATACAATTATAGCATGGTATGTAAACATTTATCATAAGTGTGAAGATATGATAATAACCACTTTATTATTGCCTCTTGGGCATATCTCCAACAGTTGGATCGTCTCGTGGATGTCTCATATCGGTTTCCTTGGGCCGATCCGTGGGTAGGAAAGTCCTCCCTCCTGATTGACTGAATATGGGTGTTTATTTTATGAGTGCAAAAATAGTTTGTTTTGTTAAATATCTACCAACTGAATTTTGCAAAATTCTATCAACTTATTTTAAAAAAATATTAGACCACCTTACATGGACAATGTAATAATCGGGGTATCTCAAACCTTTCCGTACACCCCTGGCGAAAAAGACAAATTCCTACCGAATCGGCAAGAAGTGGGTCCGATTTAAACTACAGGTACATTATTTGATGCCCATTATTTTTTGGAAAATGATTTTTAGACTCACAATATAATGTTTTTTCAGAGATCCAATGCAAGTTTATCGAGGCTCAGCCCCGAGCTAAGAATCTTTATGCCCGCCGTTTTGATCATAGTTTGAAACGGGCATAAAAAATTCAAAAACGGTCCGATTAATGCAAATCCTTCGCGTGGCGTCTTATTGTGTGACATAGTTGCAAGGAAAAATACCAATATTGGTATATTGCGAGTGTCTCAAAAAAAACCTTATCAGAAATGACCTATCATGTTTGAGGTTTCATGGCTTTCGGGCCAAACGACCACTGTTATGGCTAGAATCATGACATAGTTTGTGATAATATGCCCACATTGTGTACACATATGTATCATGGGATGGCGAACAATGTTGCAGGATAAAGTTTTCCATTTTGACGCACGGAAAATCCATTTTCCTTTTTCCGAGCGCAAAAAACGGGGCGTTTTATGAAGCAACCACCAAATGACAGTTTTAGAATGGCACCACCATATTGTGTAAAAATATTATACCACCTTAAATGGACAATGTCCGAACCGGGGTATCTCAAACCTTTCCGTTCACCCCTGGCGAAAAAGACAAGTTCCTGCCGAATTAGTAGGAAGTGGGTCCGATTTGAACTACATGTACATTATTTGATGCCCATTATTTTTTGGAAAAATGATTTTTAGACTCACAATATGCTGTTCTTCAGAGATCCAATGCAAGTTTAGCGAGTCTCAGCCCGGAGCTAAGAACCTTTATGCCCCCCGTTTTGACCATAGTTTGAAACGGGCATAAAAATTTCAAAAACGGTCTGATCAATGCAAATCCTTTGCGTGATGTCTTCTTATATGACATAGTTGCAAGGAAAAATACCAACCTTGGTATATTGCAAGTGTCTCGAAAAAACCTTCTCGGAAATGACCTATCATTAAGGGTGGGCATAAAAAACCGAAACCGAACACCGAAACCGAATTAACCGGAACCGAAACCGAATACACCGAACCCGAATTAGCTGAAACTAATTTCGGTTAGTAAATATGATTAACCGAATTTATAAATATTAATTCGGTTTTGACTCTCTATTAACCGAAATAACCGTATAAACCGAAAAATATACGTGACAGAGCTAAATATATTTGTGATTCTGTCTTAGGCGTCTATTTTTTGCATGCGACAAAAAATATGCATGCAAAAGCTGTCAGGCAGCTCATGCATATACGTATGTCTCCAGCCACATGCACGTACATGTTCGTGGTTTAACTGTCAATTGTGTCTATGAATTTTGTTGGAAGCCTTTCAATTGTTTTTCTTTTTCGGATATAATCATGTATTTTAGCTGAACTCTCAACACATACAATTTGTTGAATGTATACGGCTTAAAAGATATACATCATTTTTTAAAACGAGCAAGATAGAATCATGCTTAGTATGTTGTTTTTCTATACATGCGTTCAAGACATCAGCTAGCCATATATTGCTTCGGTTACTCGCCGATCTGGAGGTTGCTTTTGGTATGCCGATGATTGGTTTAGCTCGTAAGGATCTACATAAATTATGGCATAGTTTTGTTATTTACAGAAGTTCGGTTAAAAACCGAACACCGAACCGAATTGTCCACTAACCGAACTATCGATTAATTAGAAAACCGAAATAATTTTGGTGCCTATTTTGTAGAAACCGAATTATAGAAAAACCTGAAAAACCGAACCGAATTAACCGAAAAAAACGAATGCCCACCCCTACCTATCATGTCCGAGGTTTCATGGCTTTCGGACCAAACGACCAATGTTATGGCTAGAACCAGGGCAAAGTTTGTGATAATGTGCCCATATTATGTACACATATGTATCATGGGATGGCGAACAATGTTGCAGAAGAAAGTTTTCCTTTTTGACGCACGGAAAAACCATTTTCTATTTTCCGAGCGCAAAAAAGGGGCGTTTTGTGAAGCAACCACCAAATGACAGTTTTAGAATGGTACCACCACATTTTGTAAAAATATTAGACCACCTTACATAGACAATGTCCCAACCGGGATATCTCAAACCTTTCCATTCACCCCTGGCGAAAAAGACAAATTCCTGCTGAATCTGTAGAAGTGGGTCCGGTTTGAACTATAGGTACATGATCCGATGCTCCTGATTTCTGGCAAAAATGATTTTTAAACTCACAATATGCTACAGGTACATGGGTACGATTTTATATGAACAAATGTCCCAACCGGGACATCTCAAACGTTTTCGTACACCCGTGGCAAAAAAGACAAAGTCGTATTTTTAATTGTGATATTTCTCCTACTATGGAATAATGTGGAATTAGTAAATAAAGTATTTTGAAATAATAAAAGCATTGCTAGTTAACACTTAAGATGATATACTGAATTTTAAAAAAAATTATAGACAAAAATTATATTTTTTAGACATATTATGAAAAAGATTAAAAAAATTATAAAAAAAAAGAAAATAATATATTGTCACCGGACCAGCCGAGCTGGCCCGGGCCTAATCTATCGCACGAAGGCCCAGGCCGGCCCAAGCATATATGGCAACCGCCTCCCTTCCCAGGATGTAAAAAAGAAAAAGAAAAGAGTTCTCAAACCTATACTATGCGTGGCGTGCATTTGTATTCACGTGTGAACCATTGCCCTAGTGGTTTGTCCCGCTGGTTGGTTGTGTGAGGGCACGGGTTCGACCCTCTAAGTCCCTTTTTTTCCATTATTCCAGCTTGTCTGTTTGAATAGATAGATATGCCACGTAGTAAAAAACTGATACATAGGCGTGATTGCTGACGTGGCCAACTATAATTTCAACTTATCTTAATTTGGACATCATGACGATTTTAAATCGTCGTAGTGAGGTTCAAATAACATCGTAGGCTACATCCGCCAGGTTATGACGATTTAAGCTAACAAAACTATGACGTTCCTAAGCAAAATTGTCATACTTTTGTAAGGTTTTAAACCTTCCGAACGGCTTATGACCAACTGGTGCGAAATCGTCATAATTTTATGACGATTTTGTCCCCGGTCACTATAAGAAGGTCATAGAATAACACATTTCTTGTAGTGTGCGCTACCTTCAAGTCTAGCCCACTCGTACTCAGCCTTCAAGGTTCAACTATGGCGACCCCGACGACGATAGCGACGACGGCCGCGGTGAGTACGACGACTACAGTGTCGAGTATTACAGGTGTAAGCAGGAGCATGACTGAATCACTCCAGCAAAATAAGTTCGACCGATTGTGACTTAATCTCGCAATGTATCTTAATTATCAGTTCTTCTATGTATCTTAATCTTCAATCGTGCATTATGTAACTTAGTGTTAGTTGCGTTATGTACTTTAATTCCAGTTCTATTGTAATAAAATTTTCTTCCCGTCATTATTTCCCGTCCTTTTCTTCTCGCCCATTAATATATAAAAATATATGTTAATTCATTTTTAATTTTAAATGGTTCATAGTTTAAATGGTTACATTAATTATTTTTAAAAACATAAAATGGTTTTGAATTAGTTATTCAAATCCAAACACTTTTTATGTTTAAAGTTTTTCTAAATTCCAAATTAATATTCAAAAAATATAAGTTAATTTATTTTTAATTTTAAATGGTTCATAGTTTAATGGTTACATTAATTATTTTTAAAAACAGAAAATGGTTTTGAATTAGTTATTCAAATCCAAACACTTTTTATGTTTAAAGTTTTTCTAAATCCAAATTAATATATAAAAAATATAAGTTAATTCATTTTTAATTTTAAATGGTTCATAGTTTAAAATGTTACATTAATTATTTTTAAAAACATAAAATGGTTTTGAATTAGTTATTCAAATTCAAACACTTTTTATGTTTAAAGTTTTTCTAAATTCTAAATTAATTATCATTTAAAAAACATTACAAATTTAAACCCCAAAATAAAAAATAAGGCGGCAAGAGAGAGAAAAATCGTGAATTTTTTTGAAAACATGGTCATACGTCCCGGTTGGAGCCACCAACCGGGACTAAAGGCCCCCTGCGCGCCAACCGGGACAAAAGGCCTTTCCTTTATAACTTGCGCGCTTGTTCTTCTTCTTATTCCCCATATCATTCATCGACTCGCGCACAGGAACCCCCAACGACACCGACAGGCTGCCCGAACTCGCCGCCGCCCACGCGTCCCGGCCGCCACACGACCGCCTCCGTCCGCGCGCGCCCCGGCCGCCTCCGTCCGCTCAAGCAGAAGGCTCGAGCACGCGCTGCCGTTGCCGTGCCTCTGTTGTCGTTGCCGCCCAGGCGTCGCGCCTCCGTTGCCGTTCCGTCGTTGCCACGCAAGCATAGGCCACCACCCCGCCGTCGTCGCCGCCAATGCGCCCGGCCCGGTCGCCACTACCACCAAGGTGCGCCGCCGCCCCCTCCTTTCTCTCTACTCCCCTCTGGACCAACCGTCGCCGTCCGCCGCCACTGTCCTCCACCTTGCCGGTGAGCACCAAGCCCAACTAACCCACGCCGTCGGATCGAGAACCCGCGGCCCAGATCATTTCTTTGACCGTGTGGATGACTGTTGACCAGTCAGCGCAGCGCTGAGTCAGCTGCCGTGTCAGCGGGAATATGCTAGGGAATATTTCCCCAGGATTTCTAGAATAAGAAAATAGACAGAAATTTGTGCAAATTTGTAAAATTCATATAAAATTGAATATTGATCATAAAAATACATGTGATATATCCTTGGATTCAGAATAATGTGTAGAATATTATCATGCAATAAAATTCGTACTTTGACCAATGTATATTCTCTGGAATATTTAAATCTATTATATGGTAAATAATTCATAGGAAAATATCCACAACTCCAAAATTGGCAAATTTGATGTCTATGGATTCAGAAAATTGTAATATACGTCACTGTAGCATTAGTTGATTTTATTACAGTACAAAATAATTACCTGTTATTAAATCCATTAAATGAGTATTTTGACTATAATTTTTAATCTATAAATCAATTTAGGGTGAAACCAGTGGCAAATGAAAGCTATGAACATTACCTATCCCGTAGAATGTTTCTCATAATTATATGAAACTATTCTGTACTGAAAGTATTCAGAATTCATTAATGCCTATTTAAATCCTATTTGTTTAATGGAAAATGTTTATGGGAAGCATTTGATCTTGTTTCTCTTTTCTAAAATGCATGCATATTGTTTTGTTGTGTTGATGTATTGTATGATTGATTGCAACTATTGTTCTGTGCGATAGATTGCCTAGAGTGCGATTATTGTGATTGTGACGACTGTGTGAACGATTACTACAATTGAGGCAAGTGTCACTATCATGAATATCCTATTGTTTTATGATGCATTTAGTTTTTAGTAGCTTGCATTGAAGGAAATGTTTTATATTATATACGCTATGCTATGGTGTGAGTACCCAATAGAATTGTCTTAGACCCCAGTTGATTTCTTGATAGCCATCGTATTGGTTCTTCGCGATAGGATCCGAGCCCGAGGGTTTCTCCGAATTAGGGTTTCTGATATTGTAAATTCATTTTTATTATTGTGTATGTATATATTAGGGTTTCTTCGAATTAGGGTTTATATCTCTCAACACCCTACCTAACATTCTCCCTTAGCCGCTTTGATTTATCCGTTTTTCCACCTATGCAGAACATATGGACCCACATGACAGAGACGAAGAAAAGGAAGAGTTGATCCAAGGTGTGATCCGTGGGGAAGAAAAATTAGATGTATTGGTGTTTCTAAACAACTCCGGTGAGGGTGATCCTCTTTTTGCCGGAAGAGACGACTTGTTTGAGGTTGAAGGTGATGCCTTCCGTGAGGGAGAAGGCGATGCCTTGTATGATCGAGAAGACGAACGCTTCGGCGAGGTGCATGTAATATAATTAATTCATTAATTAATCATCTGCTGTCTATATAGAAATAGTAACGACGATCTTTCTTCTTTTAGCCCTCCAGATCGAACAATTCTACTGAAAAGAGCGGACGAGGCCCAACCAAAAAGTTAATTAATCATTCATCGATTCTGAGGGTGTTACAATAAACCCCTTGAGACGTGGAAGGACATGCAGATGCTTCTCCAGTGGTAATTCTAATCATTACGACACTATATCGGCAACGTTCGTGAATTTTATGATATCAAGTAATTAATAACTTTTTTTATTCGTTTTCTACGCCGGGCAACGCTTGGAAACGGTTCACCAACAAGGCTAGGGGTGTTTGGAAAGAGGAGCTTACATTTCAACCACTAAATGTAAGCACCACTAGCTATATCCGCGCATCTCTTTGATTCTAGTTTTGATACAGTTATTATCATGCTTGATTATTATTTTTGTTGAACTCTGTTCTCGTAAAGTGCCTGACGCAGGGACCAGGTAACAATCTACGTGGATACTATGTTTGCGAGTTCATCCGGCAGACGTGCGATGAGAAGGGCAGAAATTTAGAGTAACTCCACGTACGTAAACAATTTCTATAGTTTTTAATTACAATCAAATTGTGTTTAGTTTCATTCATATAGACCGACTCCTTTTTTAAATATCAGATCGAACGTCTACGGGATGGTCTTCTGCCAAAGGATCGCGTACGATCAATTCAGGAGGAATTGGCGGGATTCTTGGATGCAGAAGTCCTAAACCCAAAAGGGGAATACTATTTGGTTGTGTATAGACAATAGGAATTGGCCAGTAGCATCGAATAACAACTTTTGTATGTAGTGCATGAACTCGATCCGTGTATTGAATGTAATATTGTCATCATGATCTTGTGTAATATAAGGTTCCTTCATTGATAAGTGCAAAACACTAAATAAACAATAAAACAACCTAAATGAATTCTCTGCCGCGGCAACAAAATGTGTCAAAATGAATTCTCTGCCGCGGCAGAGAAATGGGCCAAATCTCTGCCGTTATTAGTCCCGGTTCGTGTTACGAACCAGGACTAATGCTCGACCCCCCTCGCCCTATGCCGCTGCCACGTGTGCACCCTTTTGTCCCGGTTGGTGCGGCAACCGGGACTAAAGGTTAGGGCTTTAGTCCCGATTGCCCCGTCCCGGTTGGGCAACCGGGACTAAAGCCCCGTACCAACCGGGACCTATATGTAGGGGTTCGTAGCATGAAAAACAAAACATTTCTATCGCATACAAACAAACAAGCCAAGATCTATCTACTAGATTGTAGCAACGAGTCGATGGAATAACTTACCCTCGAAGATTCCAAAGTGTTTAACGAGAGCGGATTCTCGTGGGTGATGTAGTCGTACTCTTTCTGATCTCAAGATCGTGTGGACGATCCTTCCGGCGCTGCGTTCCGGCAGCGCTTCCGCAGTCGGTCACACGTTCGGTACTCGACGAAGACCTTCCTCTCCCTTGTTCCAGCAGGCAGCGGCGGTTGTAGCACTCTCCTCGCGATTCCGGCAGCACAACGGCGTGGTACCGGAAGTAGAGGGGAGATCCCGCAGGGCTTCGCCTTAAGCCGGAGCGAGTATGGTGGATTATGAGAGAGGACTATTAGTGGTCTAGAGATTAGACACACCAATTAGAAGGCTCTAAACCGCAGGCTAAAGCAATTAGAAGCTCTAAACCAAACGGCTCTAAACCTGAGATTAGAGGTAGAAACTTGTGTGTCTCAAGGAGGAGCCATGCCCCTCCTTTTATGGGTGGAGGGGCCTTGGCGCGCCAGGGGAGGGAGGGAGTCCCTCCCCAACTCGGCCTAGGGCTGGGAGCCGGCCTGGAGGAGTTGGACTCCTCCTCCAAGTTGGTTCCAACTCCTCTTGCTTGTTTCCCACAGTTTCCTGTTTCCCACAGTTTCCTGTTTTAGCCGTTTGACTTTCAAACTGGCAATTTGACTTTCATGTTTTTGGAACAGCAAGAACACTTAGTACATGATGCAATCATTCAATGACACACTCATGTACCCTCCCCCCCCCGGAGTGCCGGACAATCCGGAACCTTCTAAAACATTCCCGATGAAAACACCAGAATCATTCCCGAACTCCGAAACGGGACTTTCCTTATATGAATCTTATTCTACGGACCATTCCGGATCACCTCGTGATATCCCGGATCCCATCCGAGACTCCGAACAACATTCGGTCTCTTTCTCATAATACCGTAACTACTCAAAACAACGTCGAATCCTTAAGTGTGTCTCCCTACGGTTCGTGAATTATGCGGACATGATCGAGACACTTCTCCGAACAATAACCAATAGAGGAATCTGGAAATTCATATGGCTCCCACATATTTCTACGATTACTTTGCGATCGAATGAACCACTTACATACGATACCAATTTCCCTTTGTCTCACGATAGTTTACTTATCCGAGGTTATGATCGTCGGTATCTCTGCATACCTAGTTCAACCTCGTTACCGATAAGTACTCTTTTCTCGTTCCCGTGATATGTGATCCCTTGTGACCAAGTCACATGCTTGCAAGCCAATTGGATGACATTCCACCGAGAGGGCCCAGAGTATATCTATCCGTCATGTGGATGGACAAATCCCACTCTTGATCCATGTGTTTCAACCAATACTTTCCAAACACTTAATGGCACATTTATAGCCACCCAGTTACGGTGTGGTGTTTGATGTCATCAAAGCATCCATCCGGTAAAGGTGATATGCATGATCTCATGGTCGAAGGAATTAGGTTACTATGTATCAGAAAGCATATAGCAATTGAACTATTGAAATGACTTGATCTTTATGCTACGCTTATCAATAGGAGTATGTCCACCATATCATTCTCCTAACGATATGATCTTGTTGTTGATAACATCTCAATGTTCATGATATGGAAACCACAATCATTTAATCAACCAACAAGCTAGTGAAGTATAGAGGCTATACTAGGGACTTCAATTTAAGTTTACAATTCACACAAGTATTAATGTTTCCTTGTTAATACTATTATAGCATGAATATAAACATTTATCATAAACACAAAGATATAATAATAACTATATTTATTATTGCCTCTAGGGCATATCTCCAACAGTCTCCCACTTGCACTAGAGTCATCTAATCTAGATTACATGGTAATATACCGAACACCCATGGCAGTTTGGTGTTGGTCATGTTTTGCCCTCGGGAGAGGTTTAGTCAACGGATCCGCCACATTCAGATCTGTGTGTACTTTGCAAATCTTTATATCCCCATCCTGGATATGTTCTCGAATAGCGTGAAAACGCAGCTTGATATGCTTCAGCTTCTTGTGTGACCTTGGTTCTTGCGCATTGGCTATGGCGCCCATGTTATCACAGTAGATAGACATTGGGTCCAGCGCACTTGGAACCACACCCAGCTCTGTAATGAACTCTTTCATCCATATCGCTTCTTGTGAAGCCTCCGAAGCAGCCATGTATTCCGATTCAGTTGAAGATCTCGCCACAACGCTTTGCTTTGCACTCCTCCAGCTAACTGCTGCACCATTCAAAATAAATACGTACCCAGATTGTGATTTAGAATAATCTGGATCAGTGTTCCAACTAGCATCGGTGTAACCATTAACAACGAGCTGTTCATCACCTCCATAAGAAAGAACCATATCCTTAGTTCTTCTCAAGTACTTAAGGATATTTTTGACCGCTGTCCAATGATCCACTCCTGGATCACTTTGATATCTGCTAGTTAAACTAACAGCATATGCAATGTCGGGTCTAGTACATAGCATGGCATACATTAGAGATCCTATGGCTGAGGCATAGGGAGTCTTACTCATCCTTTCTCTATCTTCTGCCGATGTTGGACTTTGAGTTTTACTCAAGGTCGTATTGGGCAACATGGGCAAGAACCCTTTCTTGCTTTCTTCCATTCCAAACTTCTTTAGAACTTTGTCCAAATATGTACTCTGTGACAATGATATTTGGCGTTTCGATCTATCTCTATAAATCTTTATGCCTAATATGTAAGCTGCTTCGCCAAGATCCTTCATTGAAAAACTATTATTCAAATATTCCTTGACACTATTAAGAAGGTCTACATCATTCCCAATCAACAATATGTCATCCACATACAGTATTAAGAATGCTACAGAGCTCCCACTCACTTTCTTGTAAATACAAGCTTCTCCATAAGTTTGTATAAAACCAAAACTTTTGATTACCTTATCAAAACGTTGATTCCAACTTCGGGATGCTTGCTTCAATCCATAGATGGACCGTTGAAGTTTGCATACCTTGTTAGCATCTTTAGGATCGACAAAACCTTTGGGTTGCATCATATACAACTCTTCATCAATATCTCCATTGAGGAATGCTGTTTTGACATCCATCTGCCATATCTCATAATCATAATATGCAGCGATTGCTAACATAATCCTCACAGACTTTAGCTTCGCTACTGGTGAGAAAGTCTCATCGTAGTCAACTCCTTGAATTTGTCGAAACCCTTTTGCGACAAGTCGAGCTTTATAGACAGTAACATTACCATTAGCATCTGTTTTCTTCTTGAAAATCCATTTGTTCTCGACAGCCTTCCGGCCATCCGGTAAGTCCACCAAAGTCCATACTTGGTTTTCGTACATGGATCCAATCTCGGATTTCATGGCTTCTTGCCATTTATTGGAATCTGGGCTCATCATCGCTTCCTCATATGTCTCGGGGTCATCGGTGTTGTCCACCAACATGACACTCATAACGGAATCATACCAATCTGGAGTGGTACGAGTTCTCGTTGACCTCCGAGGCTCTGTAGCAACTTCAACCGAAGTTTCATGATCATCATCATTAGCTTCCTCTCTAATTGGTGCAGGCACCACAGGAACTTCTTCCGGTGCTGCGCTACTCGCAATTTCGAGAGAAGGTTCGACAACCTCGTCGAGTTCTACTTTCCTTCCAGTCACTTCTTTCGAGAGAAATTCCTTCTCTAGAAAGGATCCATTCTTGGCAACAAAGATTTTGCCTTCGGATCTATGATAGAAGGTATACCCAATAGTTTCCTTCGGGTATCCTATGAAGACGCATTTTTCCGCTTTGGGTTCAAGCTTGTCCGGCTGTAACTTCTTTACATAGGCTTCGCATCCCCAAACTTTAAGGAACGACAATTTAGGTTTCTTCCCAAACCATAATTCATACGGTGTCGTTTCAACGGATTTAGACGGTGCCCTATTTAAAGTGAATGCGGCTATTTCTAATGCATAACCCCAAAATGATAGCGGTAAATCTGTAAGTGACATCATAGAACGAACCATATCTAAGAGAGTTCGATTACGACATTCGGACACACCATTACGCTGTGGTGTTCCCGACGGTGTCAATTGTGAAAGTATTCCGCACTTCTTTAAATGCTCGCCAAACTCGTAACTTAGATATTCACCTCCACGATCAGAACGTAGAAATTTAATCTTCTTGTTACGTTGATTCTCTACCTCACTTTGAAACTCCTTAAACTTCTCGAAAGTTTCGGACTTATGTTTCATGAAATAGATATACCCATATCTACTCAAGTCATCTGTGAAGGTAAGAACATAACGATAACCACCGCGCGATGCTACACTCATTGGACCACATACATCGGTATGTATGATTTCCAATAAGTCCGTAGCTCGCTCCATCATACCAGAAAATGGAGTCTTAGTCATTTTTCCCATCAGACATGCTTCGCATCTTTCAAGTGATTCAAAATCAAGTGATTCAAGAAGTCCATCGGAATGGAGTTTCTTAATACGCTTCACTCCAATGTGACCAAGACGACAGTGCCACATATAGGTCGAATTATCGCTTGATTTCAAACGTTTAGCTTTAATATTGTTGATATGTGTATTTCCACTATCGAGATTCAATAAGAATAGACCATCTATCAAAGGTGCATGTGCGTAAAAAATATTACTCATATAAATCGAACAACCATTATTCTCTGACTTAAACAAGTAACCGTCTCGCAATAAACAAGATCCTGATATAATGTTCATGCTCAACGCAGGCACTAAATAACAATTATTTAAGTATAAAACTAATCCCGATGGTAGATGAAGAGGTAGCGTGCCGACCGCGATCACATCAACCTTTGATCCGTTTCCCACGTGCATCGTCACCTCGTTCTTTGCTAGCTTCCGTTTATTCTGCAGCACCTGTTTCGAGTTACAAATATGAGCAACCGAACCAGTATCAAATACCCAGGCACTACTACGAGTACTAGTGAGATACACATCAATAACATGTATATCAGATATACCTTTCTTCTTGATGTTGCCATTCTTCAGATCCGCCAAGTACTTTGGGCAATTCCGCTTCCAGTGACCTTCTCCCTTGCAGTAAAAGCACTCAGTTTCAGGCTTTGGTCCAGCCTTGGTTTTCTTCGTCGGCGTGGCAACTTTCTTACCACCCTTCTTGAAGTGTCCCTTTTGCTTAGACTTGCCTTTCTTGAGTTTGGTGGTCTTATTGACCATCAAAACTTGGTGCTCTTTCTTGATCTCCACTTCTGCAGACTTTAACATAGCAAACAGTTCTGGCAACTCTTTGTTCATGTTCTGCATGTTGTAGTTCATCACAAAGTTCCTGTAACTTGGTGGCAGTGACTAGAGGACGCGGTAAATCCCCAAAGCATTAGGAATCACTATACCCAAGCTTTGAAGTTTGTTTGCGTGCCCAGACATCTTAAGCACATGCTCACTGACGGAGCTGCCCTCTTCCATCTTGCAGTTAAAGAACTTTTCAGAAGCCTCATAGCTTTCAATTGCCGCATGAGTCTCAAAAATCAATTTGAGATCCTTGACAATATCATATGGGTCTGACTCTTCAAACCTTTTCTGAAGCTCCGATTCTAAACCATACAAGATAGCACACTGAACTATGGAGTACTGATTCTTCCGAGCGAGGTAAACATTCTTTACTTCATCGGAAGCATCAGCTGCAGGTGGGTCACCCAGCGGTGCATCCAGCACATAGGTCAAATTACCAGCTGTGAGGACAATCCTCAAATTGCGGAACCAATCCGCGAAGTTGCTTCCATTGTTTTTCAACTTTTCTTTCTCTAGGAATGCATTAAAATTGATGGTAGGGGCTGCCATTGATCTACAACATATTTGCAATAGTTTAGACTAAGTTTATGACAAATTGAGTTCAAATTAATTAATGAAATTAAACTAGGTGAACTCCCACTCAAAACAACATCCCTCACATTGTTTTAGTGATCACACGAACCAAATCCACTACATCAACACCGATCATCACGAGAGTTGATATAGTTTAAATGGCGAACAATCATCATGTTCATCATATCTACTATACGATTCATGCTTTACCTTTCGGTAATCCGTGTTCCGAGACCATGTCTGTACATGCTAGGCTCGTCAAGATCAAACCTTAGTTTCTGCATGAGCAAATTTGGCTTGCTCACGTTGTATACACTTGCAGAATCTAACACACCCGATCATCACGTGGTGCTTCGAAACAACAAGCTTTAGCAACGGTGCTAACTAAGGGTGAACACTTTATGATTTGAAATTCATGTGCATGAGGGATCATCTTATAATGCTACCGTCGTCTACTAAGCAATACAAGATGCATAAAGGATTAACATCACATGCAATTCATAATATGTGATATGATATGGCCTTTCTTCTTTGTGCTTCCGATCTCCATCTTCAAACACGAACATGATCTCCATCATTACCGGCATTGCATCAAGGTCAATGACGCTTCACCATGGTTGTCGTCCACCGGCTTCAACTATTACAACTAATTTGAATAGACACGCGGGTCTTTAACATAAATTAAAGACAATCATATGGCTCCTGCCGGTTGCCAACTTACAATAAGGAACATTGCATACATCAAATATAATCACAATCATGGCCATATCACATCACTGCACACCCCTGCAAAACAAAGTTAGACGCTTCTACTTTCTTTGCATATTTTACGTGGTTTGGGGCTTTCAATAAGTGTCGTTCTAACTTACGAACAAGAACCACAACATTGATACTAGCATTGTTGATTACCCGTTATAAATTGGATCTTAACTATGCTAGGAGAAACAGGCACCTGCAAAGCCACTTATGCAATACAAGTTGCATGTCAAGCGTGGAGAAAGTCTCATGAACGATGTCATGTAAGGTTAGCCCGGGCCGCTTCATCCCAACATACCGCTAGATGCAAAGTACACAAAAAGCAATCTACAATAAAAGCATCAACGCCCACAATGACCATTGTGTTCTACTCGTGCAACAGATCTACATATAGACACGGCTCTGATACCACTGTAGGGGTTCGTAGCATGAAAAACAAAAATTTTCTATCGCATACAAACAAACAAGCCAAGATCTATCTACTAGATTGTAGCAACGAGTCGATGGAATAACTTACCCTCAAAGATTCCAAAGTGTTTAACGAGAGCGGATTCTCGTGGGTGATGTAGTCGTACTCTTTCCGATCTCAAGATCGTGTGGACGATCCTTCCGGCGCTGCGTTCCGGCAGCGCTTCCGCAGTCGGTCACACGTTCGGTACTCGACTAAGACCTTCCTCTCCCTTGTTCCAGCAGGCAGCGGAGGTTGTAGCACTCTCCTCGCGATTCCGGCAGCACAACGGCGTGGTACCGGAAGTAGAGGGGAGATCCCGCAGGGCTTCGCCTTAAGCCGGAGCGAGTATGGTGGATTATGAGAGAGGGCTATTAGTGGTCTAGAGATTGGACACACCAATTAGAAGGCTCTAAACCGCAGGCTAAAGCAATTAGAAGATCTAAACCAAACGGCTCTAAACCTGAGATTAGAGGTAGAAACTTGTGTGTCTCAAGGAGGAGCCCTGCCCCTCCTTTTATGGGTGGAGGGGCCTTGGCGCGCCAGGGGAGGGAGGGAGTCCCTCCCCAACTCGGCCTAGGGCTGGGAGCCGGCCTGGAGGAGTTGGACTCCTCCTCCAAGTTGGTTCCAACTCATCTTGCTTGTTTCCCACAGTTTCCTGTTTCCCACAGTTTCCTGTTTTAGCCGTTTGACTTTCAAACTGCCAATTTGACTTTCATGTTTTTGGATCAGCAAGAACACTTAGTACATGATGCAATCATTCAATGACACACTCATGTACCCTCCCCCCCGGAGTGTCGGACAATCCGGAACCTTCTAGAACATTCCCGATGAAAACACCAGAATCATTCCCGAACTCCGAAACGGGACTTTCCTTATATGAATCTTATTCTCCAGACCATTCCGGATCACCTCGTGATATCCCGGATCCCATCCGAGACTCCGAACAACATTCGGTCTCTTTCTCATAATACCATAACTACTCAAAACAACGTCGAATCCTTAAGTGTGTCTCCCTACGGTTCGTGAATTATGCGGACATGATCGAGACACTTCTCCGAACAATAACCAATAGAGGAATCTGGAAATTCATATGGCTCCCACATATTTCTACGATTACTTTGCGATCGAATGAACCACTTACATACGATACCAATTTCCCTTTGTCTCACGATAGTTTACTTATCCGAGGTTATGATCGTCGATATCTCTGCATACCTAGTTCAACCTCGTTACCGATAAGTACTCTTTTATTGTTCCCGTGATATGTGATCCCTTGTGACCAAGTCACATGCTTGCAAGCCAATTGGATGACATTCCACCGAGAGGGCCCAGAGTATATCTATCCGTCATGTGGATGGACAAATCCCACTCTTGATCCATGTGTTTCAACCAATACTTTCCAAACACTTAATGCCACCTTTATAGCCACCCAGTTACGGTGTGGTGTTTGATGTCATCAAAGCATCCATCCGGTAAAGGTGATATGCATGATCTCATGGTCGAAGGAATTAGGTTACTATGTATCAGAAAGCATATAGCAATTAAACTATTGAAATGACTTGATCTTTATGCTACGCTTATCAATGGGAGTATGTCCACCATATCATTCTCCTAACGATATGATCTTGTTGTTGATAACATCTCAATGTTCATGATATGGAAACCACAATCATTTAATCAACCAACAAGCTAGTAAAGTATAGAGGCTATACTAGGGACTTCAATTTAAATTTACAATTCACACAAGTATTAATGTTTCCTTGTTAATACTATTATAGCATGAATATAAACATTTATCATAAACACAAAGATATAATAATAACTATATTTATTATTGCCTCTAGGGCATATCTCCAACACTATAGGCCTGTTTCCACCAGTGATCTTGGTGTCCCCGAATCGCCTCGAGAGGTAAGTCCGTGTAGACGATGACCTGGTGTGCATATAAGTAGTGCTTGAGCTTCTGGGTTGTCAATAGGACTGCGTAGAGGAGCTTCTGGATTCGGGGGTATATTTCCTTTTGTCCATGTAGAATCTCACTGACGTAATACATTGTCCGTTGTACTTTTTCCGCCTTCCCTTTCTCCGACATCTCTACGAAGAGAGCGGTAGTGACCTCCCTAAGACCGCATGACACGTAGAGGTATAAGGTCCCCCCCCCCCCCCCCCCCCCCCCCCCGCATTAGGCGATGATAGGACAGGCGGTTCGGAGAGGTATGTATTTAAGGTGTGGAAGGCCAGCTCTTCCTCATTGGTCGAATCAAAGCCCCCATGATTCCTGATGAGCTGTAAGAAGGGTAGCAACTTCTCCCCCAGTTTGGAGAGAAACCGGCTAAGGGATATGTCCTGCCAACTTCAGAATTTGCGACCGGTTCTAGGGCGATTCCATACGTCGGATCGCACTTATCTTCTTCAATTGGCCTAGATCCCGCGGTGAGAAATGATCACCTCGAGGATTTTAGCCTATAGCACCCCGAACACGCACTTCGTCGGGTTAAACATAAGCCGGTACTTGCGGAGGTTATGGAAGATCTGTTCAAGGTCTGGATGACTAAGGATAATAGTGAAGACTTGGGCGATTATGGCGTGTCCTTCTCGGTTGAATGTTTTTGAGTATTTATAGGCGTCGATGGTAGTAGAATATTGCTTAGTCACGCCAGGTCTTCATCTAATCTTGCACGTAATCTTAATCTTCGATCTCCCTTGCACGTACGTCTAGTTTTTGGGACCTCCAGATAGACGTCTTGTAGACCATCGAGATCGGTTGAGGTTAGGTTGATTAAGAGCTTCCTTCTAGATGTGGGCCTTAAGGTCCCTGATCACGATAGATAGGCGTGGAAATGAATCGTGGATTAAGGCCCATTGTGTGGTACACGCCTAAATTCACCCATCACGGACAGCGTGCCTTGCCAAGAAGCAACAACGTCTGTCATTCCTGCAGAAGGCGCAATACAAGGTATAAAAGCCGCTTGAACTTGTTCATAGGGACCTGTGTGAAAAGATCATGCCGCCAACACCAGGAGGGCGATGCTATGTCTTGTCGCTTAATCAACGATCATAGTATGTACATGTCGGTGGAGCTCCACACATCCAAAGACAAGGCCGCACGCCATCATAAAGTTCTAGACAACATCTGGGGTGGATTGTGGGCACAAGCTACGTGTGTTGCACACCAATAAATCGTGGGGGCGAGTTAACATCGGACACCTTCTACAAGCACTGTGCCGCACGATCAGCTCATAGTGTATAATACACAGTGACCGGAAAACAACGCATCGAGGTATTTGTTATTGTCAAATCACTAAAAATACATAGTGACTGCATGCTTACACCATTGAGACCTTTTACCATTTTTTTGCGAAAATTCAATAGATTTATTAATAATCATTAGTTGTACAAAGTGTAATAAAAGTCATAAAAACTACAAATAAGGCATTGGACCACCTAGCGACGACTATTACAGACACGTGCACGAGCCGAAGGCGTGCCGTCATCCTCAGCCCTCCATCACCACCGGAATCGGGTAAAAGTTTTTTTGGAGGTAAAAGTTGATATATTAAGATTTTACAAAGAGGTATTTTCCACTGTTTTATATTATGTGCCCTTTCTCACACGGCGAGTCATAAATTATTATGTGCTTTTATCGAATTTCATAAGATGCCGGTTTATTTTTCTCCTCCTCAATCTTAGCATTCTCTATGGTCTCTGCCAGTAGGGCATTGGCCACTTCTTTAGCATGAAAAAGAGATATATGCTCTCTCGGGGGACCAAAGGACGAATAAAAAAGAATAGCATTATCGGCAGCAGCACCCAAAAAATGCGAATCTGACAAAGAAGGAAAAGCCAAAATCGGCTCGAGGGGTTAGAGACACCCAAAAAATGAGACATCCTTTTTAGAACAGATGGAGTACTATAGGAATAAGAATGTAACTAACAGGGTAAATAATATAAAAAACAAATCACCATAATAATAAGAGGGTACAGTGTGCAAATTAGATTTGGCAGTGCTATTTTGCATCATAGCTACAGAAAAAAAAAGGAAATTGAGCTATTCGAGGGGAACACGACCATGCCGCCGCCGTCTATTCTCTTCCTTGACCAAGCTAACCTGGAGGCGACAGTTGTTCATAACCAGTCCATCGAGGATATCTACAGCCTCTTCATGATAGGCATGCACCGTTGTTATAGTAATGATAGCATGAGAGGTCTTGGTATTTTGGCAATAGATGATCTTAGCGTGGGACACCTTGCCATGGTTCCCGAAGAAGTTTTGCAAGTCAGAGGTCTTCACGGCAAGAGGTAGATTGCGCACCAAAACCGTCATGCTAGGCTCATAATGTCTCACCATGGGACTGATACGTGCTGCTGTTCTACCAACACTTTGGTTTTGCTCCAATTCATTATTATTCGTCAATGCTGACCTCCTAGTGATTTCCTGGCAGAGAGCAAGAGATTGAATTATTGTTAGCACTCCCGACAGAAGCATGATGACACGCCAATACATTATTTAAGAAAGATTCATTATACTATGTGAAAAGATTAATTTAGAGGACGATGCCTTACATACCTGAACCGGAGCAATGGCGGGACGTGGGATAATCCACGTGCACTTGTCGTTGCTCCATCCTGGAGGCAGCCGCTCGACGAAGTCGATCTTGTTATCGATGAGGTTGTACTTGAACACACCAAACGACTGCTCACCTCCATTATTATTATTATCATTTGAGTAGTAGGTGAAGAAGGCGAACCCTCCATGGCCGCCGACCTTCGAGGCGTCAATTGCGAAGCTATTTGGTGTCCCCAGGAACAAAGCACGGTCGGCTAAACTATGACCACCGTCTTTCTTCACCCAACGCATAATCCTCTGCTCCTCCTCCTGATCTAGTAATACGTGCATCGACACCGAGAGGCAGAGGCCAGCAGCAGCATCACAAGAGCTGACCATGTCCATGGATGTATGAACTGAAACACACAATAGCTCGCCACGAGACTCCAGGACATAACTCTTGAGGTGCTTGCGTTTGGGAGGTAAACGCGGCAACATGCGGACTAGAATCTTGCCACGGTGGTAGGCCACGACACGGCCGGTACTGGTGGTGGGGTTCTCAAAGGTTCTGTTGAACAGCTTCCACTCTGCATTGCCCGGCCGCAAAAGCGCCGCGCTGAACTTGGCCATGCCGTCGTTGTTGTAGAGCAGAACGGTGCCATCGCCATAGACGATGCCGTGTGGATCGCCCTCGTCGTGGTCCCACCGGAAGCGAGGCAGGTGCTCTACTTTTTCTCCGTTGATGGGGTCGTGGAGGCTACGGCGGAGATGGTCGACTGTCATGTACCGGACGGCGGTGCCGTCGGCGCAAGAAATCCAGTTCCTCCTTGGTGGCTGATGATGCCGTGGAGGCCAGGGCACGCGGTAGCTAGACTTGGAGAAGATGCACCTAAGCTTGATGAGAGGGTCTTTATCGGCCGGCGCTAGGAGCCACGGAAGGAACTGGCTGGTCTTTGTTGTCGACAACGATGGCAGCGGCACGTCGTGTGAGTCGCGCCATGGCTTGCACACCGAGTGGAAGCGGACGAAGTCGGCGGCGTCGTGCAGCCGGCCGGCGATGTCGCGGAGCACGTCCCGCGCCACGTCCGGCCAACGCGCTCGGTAGTCCATGGATCCACAAGGAAGCGACGATGTAGGTTGTATATATGTCAATCGAGCGGCGACCAGCCTCGACTTTTAATATATTCTGTGGAAGACTTACACGTTGTGACCGGGCCGGTGTCGTATATATTACCACCGTAGCTTCCATGCACATTGTGGCCGTGCCGGTCACGTTTCGACTCACACGTTTTGGCCGGACTGGTAATTCTTTGGAAGGACTCTCCCATCAAACTTTTTTAATAGGACTGGTACTAGCAAAATGCCCGCGTGTTGCGGCGGATGCCGTTGGTGAGTTTTAAAAAAAAATTAGTGGCATGTCGTAGTATAGATATTTTTTAACTTGCTCGGTGACATCCACTTCTCGATCAATTAATTGTTCTAATTCAAGCAAAATATTTTCCCAAAGCCCATTTTTCTCTTTTCTTGGAGTGCTTTCCTTTTATCTTCTCGTGAAGTGCGCACCGTTGCCGGCTCTAGCTGGCAACATTCTATTTAATTAGCTCATGCATTTAGTTTATTATTAGCCTACACAATCTTTTACAATCAGTCCCGTTTAATTAGGCAGTTTATAGCTTCTTTTAAATCAGCTCACAATCTGTCCGCTTAGTTGCCGCTTGTTTTGATTTTTTCCCTTTATTGTAGTGAAAGTAGCAAGTTTTTAAATTATTCCACTTTCTAAAACTGCTTTGTACTGTTTATAATTCTTAAAACCTTCTCTCTATTCCTATTTATGTTTTCTAAAAATAAAGAAACACGTTTATATTAAAAAGAGGTGCAAATTCCTAAAACCTTCTCTCTGTACTCACCGTTTTGACCCATGATGCCCAAGCAACTTTCACGAGCTTGCCAGCCAACACACAGGAGCTCTCGGCTCCATCCCGGCTAACGCGCTACCCCGCCCTCTCATGCGATCCCTGCCTTTCGAACTCCGTCTCCTGCATCCGCCCCCATTCACTCCTCTCTAGCTCGCCACCCAGCGCCAGGCCGAGAGTGCTCTTCTGCTCCCGTTTTCAGGGGGCATTGATTTTTCGTTCGGATACATGTGTTTAGGGTCATCGCTACCAGTGTCGTTCCGTTCTCATCTCGAGCTCATGCTGGACTTGTTGACAGCACATCTGTGAAAGTATATAAACAGGCGTGATTTGGTTTAAGACAGCGAGGTGGTACTATTACAACCAACCGGGGATTAATTCAGAATCAGAATCCTACATAGAATTAGCAACGGACAATGCATGACGCGGGAAATAATTGGGCCATGGCACGGGGGTAATTGGGCCAGGCTGGTATAGGCGGTGGATGAAAAATTTGACGACGGATGAAACATGGACTACGAGTTCGAGGCTTCGCTTGCATCTTATGGGTGACATAGTGGGTAATTATTTATAATTTTAGAGAACAAAGTCGTCTAAAAAAATATTGGACCGGAAGAAACACTTCGTGTTTTATTATTAGGTATAGGAAAAAACATGTGCGTTGCAACCGAAGACAACATTGATCTGCATCGTGACATTATGCATATTTTTGCTCCAAAAGTATTTTCTTTCAAAACAATAATTTGTTGCTAAATTTATTCCTTTCTCTATTTAAAGTTAGAATATAATCCTATTATTCGGTTATTTATTCTATGTTAAAAACCATTTTATAAGGTTAAGAAAAGAAAGGAAAAAAATAAAATTAACGTCTTTTTTCGGGCACATAAAAGACCTGTTGTTAAAAAGAACAATATTTTTCTGAACAACATGGACATCCTATCCGGACCAAACTCACGTTAAAAACCATTTTATAAGGTTAAGAAAAGAAATGAAAAAATAAAATTAACGTCTTTTTTCGGGTACATAAAATACCTGTTGTTAAAAAAGAACAATATTTTTCTGAACAACATGGGCATCAATATCCGGACCAAACTCATCATCCCACCACCGATTGCCAATCTTGCAGGGCCCCTTTTTTTTCCCAAAACCGACTGACTCCTCCCCTCCTCTCAACTCCGGCGCCAAACTGAGCTCGATACCCATCATCATGTCCCGCTCGGACCTCCCCTTGTCTCAATCAATGTAGCGCCCCGTTCCCTGCCGCCGGGCTCGACACCCATCGTCTCCCACCCGACCCTCCTTCTCTCAATCCCTAGCACAGCCGCGCAGGTCGTCGTTGTTCCCTGCTGCTTGGACCAAAGTCCTGCATCCTCAACCTCTCCTCGTTGGAGCTAGATCTCCCATCCATCCTGCCACCAAAGTCCTGCATCCTCGGCCTCTCCTCGTTGGCGCTCAATCCTGCCTCAGGCGTCCCGCTCAGCGGCCCCAAGCCCTGCTGCTTTCTTTGCTTCTTTGATTTTCCGTTCAACTCTTGACTCCTCCACAAGCCCGTCAACAGTGTTCACCCATGGCTCTTGTTCCGTTCCATCTGATCCAGCTCTTGTTTACTTGGCTTGTTGACGGCCAATAAGATCAGATAAAGTATATAAACCGGTAAAATTTTGTGTAAAGAAACGAGGTGGTACTATTCTATACCTGCATCAGCGGTGTTTGGGTCAGCAAAGGACAGCTAGACAGCGACATGGATCAAACACCGAACCGGCCATGGTGGGCTTTGGTGCTGGTGTACATGCGTGTGGGCCTACATGAAACGAGAAGGACAAAAGGAAATAGAAAATAGAACAAGATGGTGCGGTGGCATTGACTGGTATTTAGTGCATAATATGTGTTATTGAGAAAGGGCAAATTTGTCCAAAAAAGTGTTGGACCGGGAGAAACACTTCGTGCTTTATTATTAGGTATAGATATCATATCAAACACACTGCATAATATTGTACTTCAGAAACATGCATGCATGGGCCAGCTATATATCTATGGAACTTTTTATATAGTCTTGGGTGTATACACTTTCATGTTCAATGTACATCTTACATCAACATATTATATCTCTTTATCTTTCTCAATATATCTAATTAATTATTTTAATATACCCCAATATGACCCTCACTACGGCACACAGACTCTGCCGTGTGGCCAAAAGACACGGCAAAGGTCTTTCGGAACACGGTAAAGGCTTTGCCTGGTGTATATACACACGGCAAATGCCACACGGTAATATTCGCCACGCCAAAGGTCCTTTGCCAGTGGTTTTCTAAATAAGACACGGCAAAGGCTTTGCCGTGTGGAACTGACCCGCCTCTGAGAAAAAAAAGACCGCTCATGTCTCGCCCCCGACGCGGGCGAGCAGGAGCTCCCATCGCCGCCGCCTCCCTCCCTCCTGCTCCTCTCCCCCTCCACCGCCGCCGGCGTGAGCCACCGGGCACGGCCCGGATGGTGCCGGCGGCGGCACCCCTGCCTCTACCCCCTCGTGCTGAGGGCGCGGGCGGGCGTCTCTCCCTCGAGCGGTGCTGCTCGGGCGGCTTAGGCGCGGTTCCGGCCGAGGAGCGACCACACAGCGGCGTTGTCTTCCGCGGGGCAGCGTTGGGAGCAGCGGGGCGGCGTTCGGAGCAGCGGGACGGCGCGCAGCGGCTGGGTGGCAGCCGGCCGCCTCAGATCTGCGGCCCTACGAGGCCCATCTGGGCCAGCGGCGGGCCGTCCTGCTGGTGACGATGTAGCTTCCTGGATGACGGCGACGGTAGCACGATGATAGGGACGGTGGCGACAGCGACTGGCTTGTTGCAGCGTGGCGGCGACTTTACGGGCCCAATCAGGGCTTGGCTGGACCCTATTAGGACTGGTATGCTCTTGCGGCCTTTACGGGTTCTCGGACCTGGCCGAACCTAACTGGGACTGGCGTGTCCTGCTTCCGCGTCTGGTCGACTACCGCCGAAGGCGATGGAGGTAGTTCCCTCTGGCACGGTCGTAGTGTTGTCGGCCCTGATTCTGGCTACCATTCACCTTCGTCCGGCCACATGTTGATAGCTTCAGTGAGATGATTATGACGGCGGCTTTGGGACCGTAGTGGCGCATGCTTGTGGGCGGCGAGTTTGGTGGCAGAGGCTTCGACCTCGCAGGGCTCCAGAGCTATAGATTGTCCGGGGTAGTGGATAGGGTTTTTCGGGAGAAATCCTCGTCGACTCGTTCGACACCGACGTGATGCCGCCTGCGGGTGGCACCATTCCTTCCTGGAGGGCGTCGTGGCTACCCTTCCTCCACTATCTCATGTGTAACGGGGGAAACCCTAGGACCAGTCCGCTGACCCGGGCAGCAGTGTCGTAGCTTCCTTCTTAAAGGTGTTGCTTGGTATTTGATGATGTTGTGTTAGGAGCGTGGTGGAACATCTTCGAAGAGCGCAGCGGTGTCGGGTCTCCTTCGCTTAGCCGATTCGCCTTTGTCTCTCTTGTTTCTTTTTCTTTTCCTTTCGGCTTGTGTTTGCTGCTGCCCCAGCACTCTGTTCGTTTTGAGACTCGTTGTATTATGTGGTTGCTATATTAATATAGCTGGGCAAAAGCCTATTTCGAGCAAAGGCTTTGCCGTGTGTCTTACGCATAGACATGGCAAAGTAAAGTGAGGTGACGGTTCCACGGAGATGACAGTGTCTATTCTTTGTCGTGTGTCATCTCAAAAAGTACACGGCAAAGAAGTTGTCTTTGCCGTGTGTCTCCTCGAAAAGTACATGGCAAAGAAGTTGTCTTTGCCGTGTGTCTCGTAGAAAAAGTATATGGCAAAAAACTGCCTTTTCAAAAAAAATTCAATTTTGTTTCAAACTTTTTTGAATATTTAGTGTCTATTCTTTGTCGTGTGTCATCTCGAAAAGTACACGGCAAAGAAGCTCTCTTTGCCGTGCGTCTCCTCGAAAAGTAAACGGCAAAGAAGCTGTGTTTGCCGTGTGTCTCGTAGAAAAAGTACACGGCAAAGAAACTGCCTTTTAAAGAAAAAATATTCAATTTTGTTTCAAACTTTTTTGAATATTATTTACTTGATAATCTCATATAGGATATTCTAACCCTTTATATGTTAAATATTAGGTCAAATTACACCCATAATCAAAATTCCTCTTTGTTCACCCATCCTAACACTACTCTAGCTCTAGCATACTTAACTTCTTCGTTCCTTCCGAATGAGCTTTCGAGAAAGAAAGCATACCTTATTGATAATATTTTCATATCAATCCTATTAACTCTTGGACCATGATGTCACACATCTCAGTTTTAGATTCCAAATAATTATTTAAGTAAACAATAATGAAAAGTAATAATAATCTTGAATCCAAATAAAAAATAAAATGATTTTATTTTAGTTCCTTTTTCTATTTAATATGGAATAATTTATATATTTAAATCCGTACGACAAATAAAATGTCTAAATCGATCAGAAATGTGAAGAATCCAAACACTACACCACAACACTAGATTCCCAACTGACGTCGGTCGGCAAAAGTTAGTATCGTTGACAGAATGTTGGTCGACAAAGCTCTTGTCGAACAGTCGGTCGGAAAAACTTGTACAGGATGACTGATCGTCGGTCGGAAATATGTAGCCGTCAGATGATCGGTCGGTAAAATAATGCCGACCAACTGTGGGTAGTTAAGTGGACCAACGTGCTAACATTTGGCCCAATGCGCGCGGGGGCGAAAAATATTAGCGCCAACATTTGGCCCAACGCGCGCACAAGTTTCATTTTCCATTTTCCACACATTAAAGTCTCCACAGCCACGCGTGTGAACCCTAAATCCCCAAATTCATAAGTGCTCGTCGCGTCATGCTGCTCCACGCCGGCCATCACCGCCCGCCACGCACAGCTCCAGGTCGCCGTTGATCTTCCTCATCTATTCACCACCACCACCCAACAGGAGAGGAACATGTCTCGTGTAGGTGATGACCCTGTTCCTGCCACTGCTGGTTCCAGATTTAGCTGGTTGTTATTATGAATTTGCAAAGTAGCTAGCTAGAAGGGGTCTGGCCGTCCTCGGTGACTGAGACAAATTATCTCAAAGTGTTTATTCGCGATACAGATTCCACCGTGGCCATCTATGTGACGCTGCTAGTTCGTTCGTTGTAGATCAAGAAAGGTGTGGCTAGCTTTGTTCTCGGCATATGACGTGATGTGCAAAGTCATTACTTGCTATCAGTGTCAGGTCCTCGATTATTGACCGACTGCTCATTCATGGTGTTGAATTCATCTAGCGTGCTATTATTTGCTGCCTGTTTCACTTTCGTTGTAGATTTCTTACTACTTACGAGGTTTTATATATGAACTTGGCAAATCGATCCATATCTGTGATTGATTTCTATATACTCAATGGCTTTCTTATTCCAATTAATTCTCAAAGTGTACTACTAGGTTGTTGATATTTTCAGCCTGAAGCAGATAGATCTTATAGCAATTGCATTTGCCAATGAGTAGTAGTTTTCGGTTTGAGAAACAACAAACGAGATTAGTCTTTCGTCAAATCTGAATAGTAAGCTTAATTATTTTTTTCTTGAAAAGTGCCTTAGGATATACGTTAATAATATTTGCTACACATGAGCACCATATTACTGTAAATCTTGGATGTTTTTGCTTACTGCTATTTTTTTTGCTGCTGCTAAGAGTTAAACATTAACCTATAAACTATAGCCATTGTCGTGCTTGTTGCAGACCATCTACTCGCATGACTGCTGCTGCGGCAGCTGTCCGGCCTCGCGCGGCGACAGGGAGTAGGGGTAAGACAACCTGGCATCGTCGAGCTCGGCCACGATGACACCTCATACAAGGTAGTAAGGTGCCTTACTGCTTCACCACCACCTTTCCAAGATCATGTTTTTCCCTCGTCTGCTGTGTGCTCTAGTATAGTTTCTCATCTAGTACAACTGCCAGGTAGGTTTCCTCTATCCCTTGCGCGCAATTGTTCGTCGACCTAGTCCTTGTATTCTTTGAATCAGAGTGAAACTAAATGCTCAAACAATGTGGCGGTTTTCCATGGAAGATGGGAGATCCTTGTGTCAAGGAGGTGACTAATGAGACCAGTGACACATCCCAGGAAGCAAAGGGCGTGGCCTTTTGAAGCCATACCTCTCGTGGTAATCTTGTTTCCCCTCTTCACTATCTAGCTAGTTCAGACCAACTCCGTTTTGTTTTCTAATATGCTTGATGTTGCTTGGCAGGGAAACTGGAGGGAGGTGTTGAACATCTGACCAAGACAATCCTACTGATCAACAGCAATCGTATATGGTACTAGAGGTAGGATAGGAAGGACACTTACACCACAAATGTGTTCCTTAATTTTACTGTATAGAGGGCAGCCTTGGAATCTCCTGTTGCTATGGCAACAATTCTCTCAATCGACCCAGACACTGTTGTTGGTGAGAAGCCCATTGGCTAGGGGACCTATCAGGTTCTTGTAAATGTTGCGATTAAAAGGGATGCTACACTACTGTATCAGTATGATAACTTGTGATAATTTTTCTAGATGGAGGCCTACAAGCCAGGGCGACTGCCTCATCCCACCGCTGACTTGTTTCAGGTAATCTTTTGAAAATATCTGCTCCAATCCCTTGGATCATGTACTAACGGCTAGACTGGATTCTTCATACCGCAATCAATTACTATGAATAGAATGGATTCTGCTACCGAGAAATTGTAGTAAACGAGCTCGTTAAGCTGCTAATTATGAGCCCTTTATCTATTTTAGCACTGTGTTGTCGAGTTAGCAACTGTTATTTGTCATCTGTTTATGTTGAGTCCAGCGCGTGACACTGCTATGATACTGTCAATTTGTCATTAGTTTAACTGGTGCTATTTGCATTGTCTGCATATTTGGTTCATGTCTGATTTCTCTATCTGTTTAAGTATTATTTCTTGGCAAAGGCTGTGCTTAGAAGCTTAATCTGACCGATGCATGCCGTCATGTTCATGTACGCATACAGCCTGCTATGCTAGATTGCTTATTAGCTGAATCCCGATGTTAGATTGCTAGCTAGCATGCTTATTCTGCCTAATTTGATGCATGTATGTGTGCTTGGGCTGGACAGTCGGATAGATACATGTGTGTATCCAATATGTCTAGTTACCTACTCATTATTTTCAAAGTTAGAAGATCTTTGTATTTAGTAATTAAATAATTATGGTTCTCTTAATATATACTACTATTTCAGGGAAAGACTGAACCTTATTTGATCTGAATGGTTAATTAGCATACTATATCTTTATTGTAGCAACCTATTATTTAACACACGAATCTTGATTTGACATCAGTAGATGAATATCTTACTATATTTTACTATGTTATGACATACTTTATGTTATGTGAGCCTGCTAAATGTCAAATTATAGTTTTGTGGCTAATGTTATCAACTAAACTTAATGGCTGATAACTTTGCAGGAATGACTGCATTAGGAACCTAGTAGCTGGTGGCCCACATCAAGTTATTTCTTTGTAATGGAGAAGATTCCATGTCATTGGAGATGTACCTAGTCACTTCTACAAAATCAGATGGGTGCCGTGTCTGTTGTAGGAAGTCTAAATGTTTCTGCAAAATTAGATGGGTGCCATTTATTTTGTAAGAAGTCTAAATGTGTAGTGCACATTCAGATACCTTCAATTTCTGAGCAATCTAGGTGGTACAGATGCTGAGAATAGATGACAATTAGTATATGTATGATTTTAATGTATGATATTATCGTTTGATTTATTGTTTTCTTATGAAAATATGCATGATGGTAACTTAAATAATTGTCAAATGTGTAAAATGAGACACACAGTTGGAACTGAAAAGCATGTTGATTGCCCCATGGGTAGTAAGTCGGCAAAACATAGACTGTCAGGCCGTTGGTTGGAAAAAGCTATATGCCGGTCCTGCAAAATGTTGGTCGGTAAAACGTCCACCATCAGACTGTTGGTCGGCGAACAAATGTCGGTTGGCAAAGAATATGTTGGTCGGGAAAGGTTTTGCAATGCTGACGAACTATCGGTCGGCAATACAAAGTCGGTCGGGAATGACCTTTGCCGACCGGACTTACGGTGACCGACAAGGTCGGTCGGCAAAAACCTTTCCCGACCGACTTTTGGTCGTTGAAACGAGTTTCTCCCACCAATTTGTTGGTCAGGAATCTAGTGCTGTGGTGTAGTGAAATATGACATCCATATAATCTTGTGAAAATGGGGTGGTATCATTTTAAATTAGCCATTTGATGGTTTCTTCATAAAACCCCATGTTTTTTGTGCTCGGAAAATGGAAAATGCCTTTTTGGTGCGACGAAAAGGAAAATTTCCTCATGCAACATTGTTTGCCATTCCATGATGCACATGCATCCACAATATGGGCACATTATCATAATCTATGCCTTGATTCTAGCCATAATATTGGTCATTCGACCCGAAACCTCGAATGAGATAGGTCAGTTTGTGAAGGGTTTTTTGAGACATATTCAATATAACAAGTTTGATATTTTTCCTTCCAACTATGTCATATAGTATGACACCACGTGAAGGTTTCGCATTGTTTTGATCGTTTTTTAATTTTTTTATGACTCTTTTCAACTATCAATAAACTTTGTCGAACGACGTGTATGAAGATTCTTAGCTCAGAGTTGAGCCTCTCTAAACTTTAATTGGATCTCTGATGAAATATCATATTGTGAACCTAAAAATGATTTTTGTAAAAAATCATGCCCATCAGATCATGTACATGTAGTTCATATCTGACCCAGTTCCTACCGATTCGGCAGGAATTTGTCTTTTTCAACTGGAGTGGACAGAAAGATTTGAGATCCCCTGTTGGGACATTGTCCATTTAAGGTGGTCTAGTATTTTTGAAAAATGGGGTGGTAGCATTTTGAATTAGCCATTTGGTGGTTGTTTCATAAAATCCTCCATTTTTTACGTTCGAAAAATAGAAAATGGCTTTTTTGTGCGACAAAAAGGAAAAATTCCTCCTACAACATTGTTCGCCATTCCATGATGCACGTGCATACATAATATGGGCACATTATCACAAACTATGCCTTGATTCTAGTCATAATATTGGTCATTTGACCCAAAAGCCATGAAACCTCGAATGAGATAGGTCATTTTGTGAAGGTTTTTTGAGACATAATCAATATACCAAGTTTGATATTTTTCCTGCTTACTGTGTCATATAATATGACACCACGCGACGGTTTCGCATTGTTCCGATCATTTTTGAATTTTTTATGCATGTTTTAAACTATGGTCAAAACGGCGAGTATGAAGATTCTTATTCAATATAAATATCTAATATTTGAGTGTAGATAGATAGATCTTATTTGTTTTGCAAATTTTGATATCTTATTTGTATTTTTCTGAATTAGAATGATTTTTTATGATTTTCCTACGAGTAATGTGTCAAAAGGAAAAAAAATACTTTGTCGTGTGTACTACGGAATACACACCGCAAAGGACCTTTACCGTGTATATCGCAGAATAAAAACGGCAAAGGACCGGCGAGGGCATATGGCAAAGAGACCACCGTCTGCAGCCGTTAGCTCCTCCCGTCAAATGGATCTGTGGGGTCACGGGTCCCACCTTGTTGCCGTGACAACACCTATGCTGTGTGTCGTTGTCGACTTTGCCGATTGTATTTTTTTGCCGTGTTCCTCTATGGGTCTTTGCCATGTATATTTCTTTGTCGTGTTTTTTTAGAAATTTGTCGTGTTAACGTACTTCGCCGTGTACTTTCTGAGTTACACACGGTGTTCTGGCCCGTTTGACACACGGCAAAGACATGTCTACACGACAGGGACATTTTTTCCCGAAGTGCCTTACCTTCGAGGTCATGGGTGTATAATAGTCGAGGAGAGAGCCCGGAGGAGGGGTGCAACCGGTTCACGTTGCGCTTCGAGATGCTCGCGTGGGTCACGCCCACTGGTTTCCCTGTCGAGCACTAGGACGAGGGTGGCACCGCTCTGCTTTTCGCTCAACTGGAAGCTTTTGCTGCATCGACCCGCTTTGCCTCACCGAGATTGACTTCTCTGCGCTCAAGCTCGTCCTCAAGCTGGCGGAAGGTAGCGTGGTGCCGCACACCCTGCTTCTTCGCAATTGCCAGTTGCCACGGCCAAAGCTCTGCGGAGGTGCACCTCTGGGTCGTTTTCTCCTGGCCATTCGACTAGGACCTATCCACCAGGCCGTACAAGCAATTTGGCGGCATGGCTGGGGGTGGCGCCGAACTGGAGCTTCATGGTGGGCTTCTTGGCCATGTACTTGCTCAGGTGGCGCGCATGAGCGACACAGGCGAGGACTCCGTCCGTGGCTTTCCTCTGTTGTGGCCCTGTGGCAGCGCATCGTTGCTTGACGTCAGGCTAGCCTTGTGTGGGCTGCTGCGCTTGATGACATGCAAGACGATGTGCCCCTGCCTTCGAGTTCGACCACTGCTCTCCTGCGGCGCACAACACTCTTGTGATGCTCTAGTACCGTGTCCTCGCCCGTTGGCTTGCGGCTGAATTCCCTGAGCCCGGGCTCGACGCTGAGCAGGTGCATCCTAACGCCTCTTTCTCTGTTTCTCATATGTCTGACTCTCGCGACCTAACGCCGGCCTAACCCAAACGTACTACTTCTCTGGTGGTATGATACCCTTGCTGTCCCAGCTACCCCCCTTGTCGACAACGACCAGGATGTTTGTTGGTCATGGACCTGCAATCCCCTGCCGTACCGAGCCCCCCTTCCCTGATGGCGGTGAGGACCATGAAGAGGCGACACGCAAGCAACGTATTCATGGCTAAAAGTGGTGCAAGAGATTAAAGACGGGATAAAAAAAGTTCCACCCCGATAGAGAGAAAGACTTGCTGACCTTGGTCCTCGGGAATCCCGAACACGGAGGACGAGTCTAATGCCTTGACTCTAGTTTCACGTGGAAGACTCGGTTTCGTAAGGAGCAAGGTACTTATATAAGCCGAGAAAGAGCAAAGAAGCGACGAGAGGAAGAGGAGGGAGACAAGTTCAACCAGTTGCTAGCAATACTTGACAAGTAGCAGCAGCAGATCGACGAACTTAGACGAGTAGCGCACTTGCAAGATCCTCCACTCGATATTACCGCCAACCCATCTCAGCGGAGAAGCGGCGTGGCTGAATCGGAGGTCCTGTCTAACGATGCACTCTATACATATGGCGGTCCCGACTACCCGCAGATGGAATCAAAGAGCAGATATCTTGTGAACTCCATCATAAGTTGAAGAACATATCCGTGAAGGTGGCAGTTGGATCTTCTTTACCTTGTCCGCCTGACGCATGTTGGAATGGCCGTGAGATTCCACCTGGCTATGCTAAAGTCAGGGTCGATCAAATCGTAAAGGAGTGAGAGTCAATGGAGCTTGCCATCCCTGTATCTGAAGGTGAGAGCACACTCGGAGAAGTACTGGGTGGTATCATTCTATGGGACAAGAACAACCTCAAGTTTCCAGGCTCGGCCCCAAAGCCAACACCGCCTCCGAGTCGTCGCAGGTCACCTTCACCCCCATCACCTCCAAGAAGCCCACACCATGATGACTACGACCACCACATCGCGAGTCCATCTTGATCTCCGTCGTAGGTTCAGCAGTCTTTGCCGCATGCTAAGGATAATAAACGGAAGCGTGCTCTGTTATTGAGTACTAAACGACACTGCGGCCCAAAGCGGAAAATGTCGCCCCTCCCAACAGTGCCTCATAAGAATCTTCCCATCAGACCTTACGATCGTACTGATGCAGAAATTGCAGCGATAGCAAAGGCGGAAGTTGCGGCGCATTTTGAGAAGAAACCCGAGCCTGCTCCGGTATACAACGAGAAGCAAAAGGCGTATGCAACTGAGTTTCTGAACACAAAATCGCAATATGATTTTCACCACAAGCCAGTTGACTATCTTCGCACACTTCAGAAAAAAGTGTTGAAGAGCAAATCAAGCAAATCAAGTGCAAGCGGTAACAAATCAGCAAGTATAGGTGCAAGCGGGAGCAAAACAGTAATCAGTAAAAAATCAGGTTCCCCTTCTCGGACAACAGGCCAAACAAACGATCGTACCCCTCAAGGTGTTTTTAGAAAATGTTCCCCTTCTCAGACAACAACCACTAGATATGGAAGCAGCTGCGGAGTTGTTGGCCAGTATGAAAGTTAGTATTGATGAATTGTTAGGCTCCCAATACGACCTTCTACCCAAGGTTGTTGTAGCCCGTAGATATGTCCAAGGTGAGGATTTGGTCAACAAAGAGAGGCTGAAAAATCTGCCAACACAAATACGGAATCTCCGTCAATGATACTCGACGGTCATAAAGCAGGGGAGAACAATGATCATAGTCAAAGTCCCACGTTAGTACTACTTCAGACCCGAATAGGTCCATATTGATTTTCCAGAACTGTTCCAGTTATACCATCTCGATGCCCTGGACAAATCCATCCTCAGCTGTATGTAGGGGTTCGTAGCATGGAAAACAAAAAATTTCTACCGCATGAACACACAATCAAGATCTAATCTATGATCAAGCCAAGATCTATCTACTAGATTGTAGCAATGAGTCAATAGAGTACTAACCCTCGAAGATCCAAAGCGGTTAACGAGAGCAGATTCTCGTGGATGATGTAGTCGTACACTTCCGATCTCAAGATCGCGTAGACGATCCTTCCGGCGCTGCGTTCCGGCAGCGCTTCCACAGTCGGTCACACGTTCGGTACTCGATGAAGACCTTCCTCTCCCTTGTTCCAGCAGGCAACGGAGGTTGTAGTACTCTCCTCGCGATTTCGGCAGCACGACAGCGTGGTACCGGAAGTAGAGGGGAGATCTCGCAGGGCTTCGCCTTAAGCCGGAGCGAGTATGGTGGACTATGAGAGAGCCTTGGTGATCTAGGGTTTAGACACACCAATTAGAAGGGGCTAAACCAGCGGCTAGGGCAATTAGAAGCTCTAACTCGGCGTCTTGGGAGAAATCCCTAGGCTGTGTCTAGGGTTTAGGTTTAGAGGGAGGCAACTTATGTCTAGGAGGCGAGCCCTGCCCCTCCTCTTATAGGTGGAGGGAGGTGCGCCTGGGGAGGGGAGTCCCTCCCCAACTCGGACCCAAGGTGGGCCGGCGGTGGGAGGAGGAACTCCTCCCCCAAGTTGGTTTCAAACCTCCTTCTCCTCTTTCCCAAAACTAGCCGTTTGACTTTCAAACTAGCCGTTTGACTTTTCAAACTAGGATTTGAATAAACCCTCTATTTGGTACAGCGATGACACCAAGTACATAATGCAATCATACCAACTTGATATAACACATTCATGTACCCTTCCCCTCCGGAGTGCCGGACATTCCGGAACCTTCTAGAACATTCCCGATGAAAACACCGGAATCATTCCCCAACTCTAAAACAGGACTTTCCTTATATGAACCTTATTCTCCGAATCTCCTCGTGATATCCCAGATACCATCCGAGACTCCGAACAACATTCGTTCTCTTACTCATCATTCCATAACTACTCAACAACATCGAATCCTTAAGTGTGTCTCCCTACGGTTCGTGAATGATGCGGACATGATCGAGACACTTCTCCGATCAATAACCAATAGAGGAATCTGGAAATTCATATGGCTCCCACATATTTCTACGATTACTTTGCGATCGAATGAACCACTTACATACGATACCAATTTCCCTTTGTCTCACGATAGTTTACTTATCTGAGGTTTTGATCGTCGGTATCTCTGCATACCTAGTTCAACCTCGTTACTGATAAGTACTCTTTTCTCGTTCCCGTGATATGTGATCCCTTGTGAGCCAGTCACATGCTTGCAAGCTAATTGGATGACATTCCACCGAGAGGGCCCAGAGTATATCTATCCGTCATATGGATGGACAAATCCCACTCTTGATCCATGTGCCTCAACCCATACTTTCCAAACACTCAATGCCACCTTTATAGCCACCCAGTTACGGTGTGGTGTTTGATGTCATCAAAGCATCATTCCCGTGATGGTGATTAACATGATCTCATGGTCGAAGGAATTAGGTTACTATGTATCAGAAAGCTTATAGCAAATGAACTATATTAAATGACTTGATCTTTATGCTACGCTTACTATAGGAGTATGTCCATCACATCATTCTCCTAATGATATGACCCTGTTGTTAATAACATCTCTATGTTCATGATCAGGAAACCATGATCATATATTAACCAACAATCTAGTTTAACAAGAGGCTTTACTAGGGTCTCTTTTATGTTTACAAATCACACAAGTATTAATGTTTCCGATTAATACAATTATAGCATGGTATGTAAACATTTATCATAAGTATGAAGACATGATAATAACCACTTTATTATTGCCTCTTGGGCATATCTCCAACAGTCTCCCACTTACACTAGAGTCAATAATCTAGTTTAAAACCTTTGTATATTCAACACCTATGGCTTTCCGGATTTGTATGTACGCGATTGCTAGTGGTCAACTGATCTCCGGATCTGACACTTCCAGGTCCGTGCGTGTAACACCCTCAGAATCGACCCTATGCAAGTTTTAGCGAAACTCACCAAATCCGCATAGAAACGATTCAAAGGTGCCCACCAGGCACTTTCGTGCGGGTGGAAAAAGAAGTATTAACATTACACAACAGTCCTCGATGGGACCCACAGAACAGATATATACAACAGCGACTCAACGAGTCAAGAATACAGATATAATATACAAAGATCCAAATCACCTTGAAAATGATACAGCGTCCGACTACGGACAAGATGCAAATGGGGCTAAGAGCCCTGAAGAATAAGCAATGGCGTCCATAACCCTGCCCAGGCCAAGCCAGAAGGGTAACCCTGCTAACGACGTCGATCTCAAAACCTGCTTAAACAAAAGGGGTGCCGACAAAGGGCAAAGGAAAAAGAGAGAGCGGTTAGTACTGAGGCCAGTACACGGCGAGACTAGAATTCGGCGGTCCTCGCCTACATAGGTATGGTGGACTGAAGCGGCAGCGGCAGCATGCACTAAACAACCTATAGAGACTCGAAACAACTGGCGGCTATCAGAGAGGGGTAAGAAAGACCTATTCGGAACCAACCTGATACTACCACCAAACATACCCATCCTGGTATTTCCCCCTCGAGACCAAACGAGGAAGTCAACCGAGGAACTCACACAGTTGGCAGTTTTATTTATTCGATTATCGTTACACCAATTACTAGTCAGGTATAGATAGTCATCCCGGTATAATAAGCAGTGGGCAGTTTTAGTTAACCATTCCGTTGTAGTTGCGACACTTACTAGTCAAATACAATTAGCATGAGATATCCCAAAACCCGGCAGTTGTTGGTACTTTTATTTAGCCATTCCGTTGTAGTTAAGCTGATTACTAGTCATATCGGCTACAAGTCAAATTATAACAGTAAACTTTAGTTATAGTTGTCTATGATCAAGAACTATGCTCCAAGTCGTCCATAACCGCGGACACGGCTTCTCGAAAAGATTTAACCCTGCAGGGGTGCACCAAAGTTTCCACACGCACTTCGACCTTTTTTGCTAGATCAATTAACATACACCCATCGGTATGTCGGCGGGGCCTAATTCATGACGTTTCCCAGACACAAAGTAAGTACATGGGGGCCACCCCACTAAGTCTACCCGCAACGAAGTCGGTCGGGCTCCGAGACGGACTCAGGGTTTGTGGAGCCCGCTGTAAACGACTGGGAACCCGAAACTCTCGGGCTTGTCGATACAGCGAAAACGGGTCACGATCCTAAACAGTACAGTTGCTCCTCGCACAATCGTAAATAAAGCAGTAAAGCATGGCATAAGTACAGAATAGTAATAAAGCCCCAAACTACTTGTGGCCCCTAGTACAGTACTTGGAATCAGGTACTAAATCGATGGGGTGCCCATACATCCCACATGTGGTTAGCGCGCTCGATCTCGGAACAGGTGTCAAGAACTCGGGGTCCTACGGGACACCAGTGAGCGGTCGGAAACCAAATATTATCTATCACTCACCGGTGCCTCTGCATTTACCTACCTCAATTTTAGTTATTAAACAGTAATTAAAGTAAACGATAATTAAAGCCATGATCATCTCCAACCTTAAACATGCGGCAATACTCCAACAATTGTGGTACTTGACGACACGCAACAACACTTGAGCAAGCGAATACGACGCGCAGGTCCAACTATCTACCAAACAACAGGTAATAGGATGTGTCCAAGGCAATATAAGGCTGCAAGGGATAACACGGGTACGAAAACTAGAGCATCGCAACACAGATAGCAATAGATCAACAGGAGGGAATAAATACTATAAAAGTAAGATAGGTAGAAAGGGGAAGGTGCTCGCCTGAAAACATTGCCGAAGGTTCATCCGAAGATCGGTTCGACACTCGCATCAACTCAACGGTCTTATCCACGAAGAAGCAAAACACTAAAAGAAATACCGGATGCACTATTTAATACTACGGCAAAAGATCGGGCATGATGCATGTATGATGTATGACAAGGCAAAGATGCGATGCAATTAGGCAAGATTAAGCGGAACCGGGGTCCCGACATTTAATTAAACGGTTCAAGTTATTTATCTACCCCGCAAATTAAATGTTGTCTTAACAAGGAAATAGATAGCACCGGTTCGCTACACAAAGTTAAATGGGACCAATATTACACTAGATTTGCCCGCATATGGGCCCCATATTTAATTATAAGGTGAATCGGCATAAGGCCCCCAAACCACATGAATATGCAAGCATGATTAATTAAATGCAACAGTTTATATAGTTGGCAATTTATAAAATAAGGGCTCGGAAAAGGGATCACACATCTGGGTTCGGAAGAACTTGGTTCAGGGGGTTCGGGGTTCGGTCTCAGGGTTCCGGGTTCGACGGGATCGGGGCTACTGGGTCAGAGATGAAGAGCTCGGCGTTCCGGGAAGAAGGACTTGGGGTGGCGTCGGGGGCGCATCGGACTCGCCCTGGTCGGTGTCGATCTTGTCGGGCCCGCGTATCAGGTCGGTCTTGGCGTCCGGGGGGAAGTTCATGTCGTATCCGTGTCGACGACCTTGGCGTTCAGGGGGAGTTCTCGGTGTTCCGTGTGGAAGGCTGCGAGGGTTTGGTGACGGAGATCTTGACGGGTCCGGGAGGAAGAACTTGGGTCGGCATCGGATCGGTCTTGTACTTCGAGTGTCCTTGAAGATCTTGTCAAAATATTGTGTGGTCTTCGAGAGGTAACACTCCTCGGGTTCACAAACGGAGGGCGACGTAGCCGAGGTTTATCAACACCTGATGGCCAACACATGGTGAATACATGCTTCACCAACGCGAGACAGACAGACGCAACGGTGCTAGCAAGCACACAAGCACATATGTAGCAGCGGCCGTGGACCCAAAAAGGGGAGGCGTCCATGTCGGCGCTCGAAAAAAACAGAGGAACAACGAACAGCTTGGGTATGGGCCACTAGGGTCGACGGCCGACCATAACAGGAGGGAGGCCATGGAAAGGGTGCTCTGCCACGGAGGCGGGAAGGAGGGGTCGCCGGCGCGGCAACAGCCAGAGGAGGCAGAGGCGCTCGTGGGATGTCGGAGATGCAGGGCACGACGGCGCCTGGAGCGTTGAGCTCGCGAAGGGGAGGCAGGGGCGACCAACGGCGAGGGACGAGGGTGCCGCGGGCGGCCGGAGGCGGGCTCGCTGGGAGGCGGCGGAGTCCGGGAAGGGAGGACGGCGAGCGGCGGAGGAAGGCGACGAGGCAGAGGGGAGCGGCCGCGGAGAAACGGAGGAGGGCGGACAGGCGCGAGGTCGAGGTGACCGGCGAGGAGCTAGGCGGCAGGGTGGCGGGCTCGAGCGGGGTCGACCCGACGCGGTCGACGGGGCGGTGGCCGGCGTAGAGATGGACCGAGGTGGAGGTGGACGGCCGGAGCAGGGCTCGCGGCGGCGGAGCACTTGGGCGGGAGGCGCGGAAGAGGAGGGCTCGGGGGCGAGCGCGACGGCGGCGGGGGTCGGCAGGCGGTTACCAAGGAGAGCGCTGGCCGGAGGAGCGAGCGCGGCTACGGCCGGAGGGAGGAGGAGAGGCGGGCTCGGCGGGGTCCCGCGGACGAGGGCGCTTGGCCCGGGTTGCTGTGGAGGAGGGGTGAGGCGCCCGTGGTCGAGCCTGGCCAGGGAACGGAAGGCAGAGCCGGGGCACCCCTGGCGGCGCCGGCGGCGTGCTCAGGAGGAGAGGGCGCCATCGGGGGAGAGGTCGAGCGCAGAGAGGAAGGCGGCGGTCGGAGGGAGAAGCTCGCGGCGGCGGCCGGAGCGAGCTCAGGAGGTGGGTGGCGGTGCAGAGGAGTGGGTCGGGGGGTTGGGGAGGCGCGTCCAGGGTGAGGAGCGGCGAGCGAGGTGGGCGTGTGGTGGAGCGGGGCTGTGGGCCAGGGAGAGTGGGGTCAGGCGGGGCCCGCCCGGGGTGGGTTGGGTCAGAGTGCAGGCGCGGGGTGGTTCTGGTGGGGCTGGGTGCGTGCGGTGTGTGTTGCGTGTGTGAGGGTAGGTGGGGCCAGCGGTTGAGGTGGGTGGAGGGAGAGAGGGTGGAGGGATGAGGTGGAGGGAGATAGGTGGCGGGTGGGGAATGGGGTAGGATGAGGTGGCGGCCTAGGATAGGTTAGGGGGAAGGGAGGTGATGAGGTGGCGACCGACTATTGGGTGGGGTGAGGTGGAGGGGGCTGGGTAGATTAGGACTAGGTAGGAAAAGGGTCTAGGTGGACCGTTTTGAGCTGGGGGTGGCCGACTGGGTCGGATCGGCCCGGTTCGGCTGTCCCCTAAAAATAATATAAATTTTTGTGTCGTTTAAAAGACTTGTGCAATTTAGTTTTAGACAAATAAAATATCCGGAAGGGTCCGGGGATTATTTTGAAATGGAGAGGGGTCTTTGTAGAAAGCAAAAGTAGGTTTTAACAAAATAGTTTTAGTCAATGAGATGCATGATGATGTCATGATGATGCACAAAACAAAAATACCAAGCGATTTTCTAGTAGTGGTTTTTGCGGGATGCCACAATTCGACACCACTAACAATGGATCTCGCCCTCGAGATCCGCCTCATGGTACCGGAGGGAAGGTCGGCGATCTGCGTCTTCTCGCTTCGTGTAGATCCTCGCGACACCACTAACAAGAGGTCGTTGTCCGTGATCGTCGAGAGAACACTCCGGGAACAAAAGGTCGAAGGTAGAGGTATCAACAAATAAAGCCACCTCTAACTCTGATAGAAAGGGAGAACCGATGCATTCTCATCCACTTCAATGTACACAAGCGAATAGAGTGAGTAGTCGGCATGGGGGCCAATCCATCACGCACCCAAACTATTACTCTGCACAATTCAGTAGAAAAGCGTGCAACCATTCTCGGAATCAGACTGAAGATCTCGACAATCGAGGTTCAGGAACAAAGGAGTGATGCAGACTCTGCATCGGATCTGGCGTAGATGATGTCGTCGCGTCAGAAAACACCGGAGGGCACGAGAAGGAACAAAGAGAAGTCCACCGGACGAAGGATTCCTCGGATCGCAGGAAGACCAGATGTCGAAGCTCCGTTATAAGAGGAGGGAACGAAACCCTGAAGGTACGATGGAAAACCCCACCACGAGAATTCCTGGACTCGAAGAAAAGATAAGAGAGCAGATTCAAAACACGCAGAGGTGAGAGGAGAGCAGCAGAGGGGTAAGGAGTAAAATTAGACCTAATCAGAACTATCCGACCGATTTTGCAAAAATAGTTTTGACACTCTACTTCGGCCGTTAGCTAGGTTATCCTACAGGCTGGACTTGTGGGGTATCGCAACTGCTGAGCTCTGATACCACTCTGTAACACCCTCAGAATCGGCCCTATGCAAGTTTTAGCGAAACTCGCCAAACCCGCATAGAAACGATTCAAAGGTGCCCACCAGGCACTTTCGTGCGGGTGGAAAACGAAGTAATAACATTACACAACAGTCCTCGATGGGACCCACAGAACAGATATATACAAGAGCGACTCAACGAGTCAAGAATACAGATATAATATACAAAGATCCAAATCACCTTGGAAATGATACAGCGTCCGACTACGGACAAGATGCAAATGGGGCTAAGAGCCCTGAAGAATAACCAATGGCGTCCATAACCCTGCTCAGGCCAAGCCGGAAGGGTAACCCTGCTAACGACGTCGATCTCAAAACCTGCTTAAACAAAAGGGGTGCCGACAAAGGGCAAAGGAAAAAGAGAGAGCGGTCAGTACTGAGGCCAGTACATGGAGAGACTAGAATTCGGCGGTCCTCGCCTACATAGGTATGGTGGACTGAAGCGGCAGCGACAGCATGCACTAAACAACCTATAGAGACTCGAAACAACTGGCGGCTATCAGAGAGGGGTAGGAAAGACCTATTCGGAACCAACCTGATACTACCACCAAACATACCCATCCTGGTATTTCCCCCTCGAGACCAAACGAGGAAGTCAACCGAGGAACTCACACAGTTGGCAGTTTTATTTATTCGGTTATCGTTACACCAATTACTAGTCAGGTATAGATAGTCATCCTAGTATAATAAGCAGTGGGCAGTTTTAGTTAACCATTCCGTTGTAGTTGCGACACTTACTAGTCAAATACAATTAGCATGAGATATCCCAAAACCCAGCAGTTGTTGGTACTTTTATTTAGCCATTCCGTTGTAGTTAAGCTGATTACTAGTCATATCGGCTACAAGTCAAATTATAACAGTAAACTTTAGTTATAGTTGTCTATGATCATGCACTGTGCTCCAAGTCGTCCATAACCGCGGACACGGCTTCCCGAAAAGATTTAACCCTGCAGGGGTGCACCAAAGTTTCCACACGCACTTCGACCCTTTTTGCCAGATCAATTAATATACACCCATCGGTATGTCGGCGGGGCCTAAGTCATGATGTTTCCCAGACGCAAAGTAAGTACATGGGGGCCACCCCACTAAGTCTACCCGCAACGAAGTCGGCCGGGCTCCGAGACGGACTCAGGGTTTGTGGAGCCGGCTGTAAACGACTGGGAACCCGAAACTCTCAGGCTTGTCGATACAGCGAAAACGGGTCACGATCCTAAACAGTACAGGTGCTCCTCGCACAATCGTAAATAAAGCAGTAAAGCATGGCATAAGTACAGAATAGTAATAAAGCCCCAAACTACTTGTGGCCCCCAGTACAGTACTTGGAATCAGGTACTAAATCGATGGGGCGCCCATACATCCCACATGTGGTTAGCGCGCTCGATCTCGGAACAGGTGTCAAGAACTCGGGGTCCTACGGGACACCAGTGAGCGGTCGGAAACCAAATATTATCTATCACTCACCGGTTCCTCTGCATTTACCTACTTCAATTTTAGTTATTAAACAGTAATTAAAGTAAATGATAATTAAAGCCATGATCATCTCCAACCTTAAACATGCGGCAATACTCCAACAACTGTGGTACTTGACGACACGCAACAACACTTGAGCAAGCGACTACGACGCGCAGGTCCAACTATCTACCAAACAACAGGTAATAGGAGGTGTCCAAGGCAATATAAGGCTGCAAGGGATAACATGGGTACGAAAACTAGAGCATCGCAACACAGATAGCAATAGATCAACAGGAGGGAATAAATACTATAAAAGTAAGATAGGTAGAAAGGGGAAGGTGCTCGCCTGAAAACATTGCCGAAGGTTCATCCGAAGATCGGGTCGACACTCGCATCAACTCAACGGTCTTATCCGCGAAGAAGCAAAACACTAAAAGAAACACCGGATGCACTATTTAATACTACGACAAAAGATCGGGCATGATGCATGTATGATGTATGACAAGGCAAAGATGCGATGCAATTAGGCTAGATTAAGCGGAACCTGGGTCCCGACATTTAATTAAACGGTTCAAGTTATTTATCTACCCCGCAAATTAAATGTTGTCTTAACAAGGAAATAGATAGCACCGGTTCGCTACACAAAGTTAAATGGGACCAATATTAGACTAGATTTGCCCGCATATGGGCCCCATATTTAATTATAAGGTGAATCGGCATAAGGCCCCCAAACCACATGAATATGCAAGCATGATTAATTAAATGCAACAGTTTATATAGTTGGCAATTTAAAAAATAAGGGCTTGGAAAAGGGATCACACATCTGGGTTCGGAAGATCTTGGTTCAGGGGGTTCGGGGTTCGGTCTCAGGGTTCCGGGTTCGACGGGATCGGGGCTACTGGGTCAGAGATGAAGAGCTTGGCGTTCCGGGAAGAAGGACTTGGGGTGGCGTCAGGGGCGCATCGGACTCGCCCTGGTCGGTGTCGATCTTGTCGGGCCCACGTATCAGGTCGGTCTTGGCGTCCGGGGGGAAGTTCATGTCGTATCCGTGTCGACGACCTTGGCGTTCAGGGGGAGTTCTCGTTGTTCCGTGTGGAAGGCTGCGAGGGTTTGGTGACAGAGATCTTGACGGGTCCGGGAGGAAGAACTTGGGTCGGCATCGGATCGGTCTTGTACTTCGAGTGTCGTTGAAGATCTTGTCAAAATATTGTGTGGTCTTCGAGAGGTAACACTCCTCGGGTTCACAAACGGAGGGCGACATAGCCGAGGTTTATCAACACCTGATGGCCAACACATGGTGAATACATGCTTCACCAACGCGAGACAGACAGACGCAACGGTGCTAGCAAGCACACAAGCACATATGTAGCAGCGGCCGTGGACCCAAAAAGGGGAGGCGTCCATGTCGGCGCTCGAAAAAAACAGAGGAACAACGACAAGCTTGGGTATGGGCCACTAGGGTCGACGGCCGACCATAACAGGAGGGAGGCCATGGAAAGGGTGCTCTGCCACGGAGGCGGGAAGGAGGGCTCGCCGGCGCGGCAACAGCCAGAGGAGGCAGAGGCGCTCGTGGGATGCCGGAGATGCAGGGCACGACGGCGCCTGGAGCGTTGAGCTCGCGAAGGGGAGGCAGGGGCGACCAACGGCGAGGGACGAGGGTTCCGCGAGCGGCCAGAGGCGGGCTCGCTGGGAGGCGGCGGAGTCCGGGAAGGGAGGACGGCGAGCGGCGGAGGAAGGCGACGAGGCAGAGGGGAGCGGCCGCGGAGAAACGGAGGAGGGCGGACAAGCGCGAGGTCGAGGTGACCGGCGAGGAGCTAGGCGGCAGGGTGGCGGGCTCGAGCGGGGTCGACCCGACGCGGTCGACGGGGCGGTGGCCGGCGTAGAGATGGACCGAGGCGGAGGTGGACGGCCGGAGCAGGGCTCGCGACGGCGGAGCACTTGGGCGGGAGGCGCGCAAGAGGAGGGCTCGGGGGCGAGCGCGACGGCGGCGGGGGTCGGCAGGCGGTTACCGAGGCGAGCGCTGGCCGGAGGAGCGAGCGCGGCTACGGCCGGAGGGAGGAGGAGAGGCGGGCTCGGCGGGGTCCCGCGGACGAGGGCGCTTGGCCCGGGCTGCTGTGGAGGAGGGGTGAGGCGCCCGTGGTCGAGCCCGGCCAGGGAACGGAAGGCAGAGCCAGGGCACCCCTGGCGGCGCCGGTGGCGTGCTCAGGAGGAGAGGGCGCCATCGGGGGAGAGGTCGAGCGCAGAGAGGAAGGCGGCGGTCGGAGGGAGAAGCTCGCGGCGGCGGCCGGAGCGAGCTCAGGAGGTGGGTGGCGGCGCAGAGGAGTGGGTCGGGGGGTTGGGGAGGCGCGTCCAGGGTGAGGAGCGGCGAGCGAGGTGGGCGTGTGGTGGAGCGGGGCTGTGGGCCAGGGAGAGTGGGGTCAGGCGGGGCCCGCCCGGGGTGGGTTGGGTCAGAGTGCAGGCGCGGGGTGGTTCTGGTGGGGCTGGGTGCGTGCGGTGTGTGTTGCGTGTGTGAGGGTAGGTGGGGCCAGCGGTTGAGGTGGGTGGAGTGTGGCATCCCGCAAAACCACTACTAGAAAATCGCGTTGAATTTGTGCATTGCATCGTCATCATCATACATTGTTTGCATAAAACTATTTTCACAAAGCCCGTTTTGGTTTCTAAAACGCCCCATCTCTATTCAAACGCAAAAACCCGGGTCTCCGGAGTTAATTTGTTTGTTGCTATCGGGTTGCAAACGGCCCAATTAGAATAAATAAAAATTTAAATTATTTTAATAGGGGCAGTCGAACGGGCCGATTGACCCGATCGACCACCCCAGGAAATAATAATCGGTCCACCCTACACCTGCCCCTCTAAATCCTAAGCCCACCAACTACTCTACCCACCCCCTCCATCCACATCACCCCACCCAATCCCTGGACGCCACCTCATCAACCCTCACCCTCTCATCCTATCACCATGCGCCACCTAGCCCCTATCTCTCTCCTTTCCCTCTCTCTCTCAGCAAACTCCCCCAGCCACCTGCCCCACACGCAAGCCACAGCCACACACATGCGCGCAGCGTCCCGCGCATGCAGCCCACAACCCCCCCCCCCCCCTGGGCCCCACGCGCCCTCAACCACCAGCCCCCCCGCGTGCCCCTGCCCCCCCCACTCTCCCTGTCCCGTGGGACCCCCACCCACACCGACCGCCCCGTCCTGGCCCCGAGCCCCACCTCCTCTCGCGCGTGCACCCACCCGCGGTCGCCCTCTCCCTTCCTTCTTCCTCCTCTGCGCCCCGCCTCCCCTTCTCTAGCCCGCCGCCGGCGTCGCCCTCCGCCCTCTCCTCTCCTCCGCCACCCTCCGCCGCACGTCTCCGGCGCCGCCCCCTAGTCTCTCCGCCTCCTTCGCCTCCTCCCGCCTTGTCCCCTCCAGCGCCGGCGCGCGCGCGCCCGACCGAGCCTGGTCGCCGGCGAGCCCCGCCGCGCCGCCCGCCACCAGTCCGCCGCGCCGCGCCGCCGCCTCTCTCCTTCCTTCCTCTCCTCGCCGCGCGCCCCCGGGCTCGTCTCCCTCGCCTCCCGTGGCCGCGCCGCCTCCGCCGCTCTCGCTTGCATCCCCGCCGCCTCTCCGCTCTGCGCACCGCCGTCGCCGTCCGCCGCCGCGGCCCCGCCCTGAGCCGGTCACTCCTCTGCAGCCCCGCCGCCGGGCCCTGCTCCGACCACCCCCTGCGCGTCCCGCCTCCACCTCAAGCTCCACCTCCGCTCGCCCCTCTCTGTGCCCGCCGGCCTGGGAGCATCGCCGCCTCCGCCAGCTGCTCCCCTCCTTCCCCGCGGGCAGGTCCTCGCCTCCCTGCCGCTTCTCCGGCGCCGACGCGGGCCCGCCTCCGCTCAAGGCCGCGTCCTCCTCTCTGGCCCCGTGTGGTGTCGCCGTCTTCTGCAGCCGAGGCCGCTGCCGCTCGGGTCCGTGCTGTCTGCAGCTCGAGCTCCGTAGCGTCGGCCTACAACTCCACCTCGTCTAGCGGCCCCTCCTACAAGCCCCTTGAAGCTGACAAGATCGACATCAAGACCGTCCCTGGCGCGAAACGTCGAACCCCGAAGGTTGAACCCTCGGACGTCAATGTCGCCGGGAATCGGGGTGCCAAGCTCGTCTCATCGACAGGATCGACCCGAACCGGAACGCCAAGTACCACCCTCGACACGCCAAGATCCACCCCAAGGACGCCCCCGACGAGTTGCACAAGGCCCTTGGACTCGACACCCTCGAAGCGATCTTCTACACGGAGCATTGTCCGATGGTCGGATCCCCCGAAGACCGAACCCGGAGCTGGAACCGAAGGCCATATGTGCGACAAGTACTCCATCATGTACCCGATTGAAGCAAACCCGAGGACACCGACGCAGAACGCCAAGCTCTTTTTCCCGAACGCCAAGAACACCGATGCGGATACGACAAGTGCTTCACCCCGAACGCCATGACCGTCGACATGACCCGAAGACCGCGAACGCGACAAGAACGCCCCGACCGGAAGAATCCGACGCGCCCCGACACCGACCCAAGCTCTGCTTCCCGGACGCGGCAAGACCTACCTCTGTTATCCGAGAATGTTCCGTCGAGACCGATCCCGTCGAACCCCAGACCCTGGACCCTGAGACCGACCCCGAACCCCGGACCCCAAGATCTGCCGAACCCTAATGTGTGAACCCCTTTCCGAGAACCCTATTTTATAACATATCAATTTGTTGCACATTAAATTGTCATTCCCGCATGCATAGCATTGGTTTGGGGGCCTTATGCCGATTCACCTAATAATTGAATATGGGGCCATATGCGGGCAAATCTAGTCTCATATCGGCCTCATTTAAACTTGTGTAGCGAACCGGTATCTTATCTTGCCTTGCTAAACAACATTTAAATTGCGGGGGTTCTAAATAACTTGAACCATCTAATTAATTGTCGGGACCCCGGTTCCGTTTAATCTTGACCTAATTGCATCGCACTTTGCCATGCCATGCATCATACATGCATCATGCCGATCTTCTGTCGTTGTATTAAATATCGCATCCGGTGTTTCTTCTAGTGTTTTGGTTCTTCGCGGATAAGGCCGTTGAGTTGATGTGAGCTTCGCCCCGATCTTCGGTTGAACCCTCGACAATGTTTTCAGGCGAGCATCTCCCCCTTTCTACCTATCTTACTTTCTAGTATTTATTCCCTCCTGTTGATCTTTGCTATCTGTGTTGCGATGCTCTAGTTTTCGTACCCGTGATATCCCTTGCAGCCATATATAGCCTTGGACACATCCTATTACCTGTTGTTTGGCAGATAGTGGACCCGCGTGTCGTAGTCGCTTGCTCAAGTGTTTTGCTTGTCGTCAAGTACCACCTTTGTTGGAGAATTGCCGCATGTTGATGTTGGAGATGATCATGGTTTACTTATTGTTCACTTTAATTACTGTTTAACAACTAAAATTGAATTAAGAAGAGGCATCGGTGGGTGATAGGTAAGATTTGGTTTTCCGACCGCCCACTTGTGTCCCGTAGGACCCGAGTTCTTGACACCTGTTCCGAGATCGAGCGCGCTAACCACAGGTGGGGAGATATGGGCCCCCCATTGATAATTACCTGATTTCAAAGTATTGTACTGGGGGCCACAAAGTAGTTTGGGGCTTTATTACTATCCTGTACTTATGCCATGCTTTACTGCTTTATTTACGATTGTGCGAGGTACTGCACACTGTACTGTTTAGGATCGGGACACGATTCCGCGGTGCCGACAGTCCCCGTTTGGGGATTTGCTGTCGTGCACAGCCGTATTACCCAAACCCTGAGACCGTTTCGGAGACCGGCCGACTCCGTTGCGGGTGTCGACTCGGTGGGGTGGCCCCCATGTACTTGCTTTGTGTCTGGGAACGTCGTGACTTAGGCCCCGCCGACATACCGATGGGTGTATGTTAACTGATCTGGCAAAAAGGGTCGAAGTGCCTATGGATACTTTGGTGCACCCCTGCAGGGTTAAATCTTTTCGAGAAGCCGTGTCCGCGGTTATGGACGACTTGGAGCACAGTGTCTGATCATAGACAATTATAACTAAAGTTTACTGTTTTAAATTGACTTGTTTCCGATATGATTAGTAATCAGCTTCACTACAACGGAATGGCTAAGTAAAAGTATCAACAACCGCTGGGTTTTGGGGTTATCTCATGCTAATTGAATCTGACTAGTAAGTGGTGCCACTATAACGGAATGACTAACTAAAAGTGCCCACTGCTTACTTTATCAGGACGATTATCTAAGCCTGACTAGTAATTGCTGCAACGATAACTAAATAAGTAAAATTGCCAACTGTGTGAGTTCCTCGGTTGACTTCCTCGTTCGGTTACGAGGGGGAAACGCCAGGATGGGTTTGTTTGGTGATAGCTTCAGGTTGGATCAGGATAGGTCATTCTCACCCCCCTCTGATAACCGCCAGTTGTATCGAGTCTCTATAGGTTGTTTAGTGCTTGCTGCCGCTGTCGCTCAGTCCACCATACCTATGTAGGCGAGGACCGCCGAATTCTAGCATCGCCGTGTACTGGCCTCAGTACTGACGCTCCTTTCTTTTCCTTTGCCCTTTGTCGGCACCCCTTTTGTTTAAGCAGGTTGAGATCGACGTCGTTAGCAGGGTTACCCTTCCGGCTTGGCCTGGGCAGGGTTATGGACGCCATTGGTTATTCTTCAGGGCTCTTAGCCCCATTTGCATCTTGTCCGTAGTCGGACGCCCCATCGTTTTCAAGGTGATTTGGATCTTTGTACCATATATTTGTAGTCTTGACTCATTGAGTCGCTGTTGTATATATCTGTTCTGTGGGTCCCATCGAGGACTGTTGTGTAATGTTATTACTTTGCTTTCCACCCGCACGAAAGTGCCTGGTGGGCACCTTCGAATCGTTTCTATGCGGGTTTGGCGAGTTTCGCTAAAACTTGCATAGGGTCGATTCTGAGGGTGTTACAGAGTGGTATCAGAGCTCAGCAGTTACGATACCCCACAAGTCCAGCCTGTAGGATAACCTAGCTAACGGCCGAAGTAGAGTGTCAAAACTATTTTTGAAAATCGGTTGGATAGTTCTGATTAGGTCCGATTTTACTCCTTACCCCTCTGCTGTTCTCCTCTTACCTCGACGTGTTTTGAATCTGCTCTCTTATCTTTTCTTCGAGTCCAGGATTTCTCGTGGTCGGGTTCCGTCGTACCTTTAGGGTTTCGCTTCCTCCTTTGGTAACGGTGTTCTACCGTCCGGTGTTCAAGGTGCCTGATGAATCCGTCTACTGTGGTACCATTCTTTGTTCCTTGTTTGCGCCTTCCGGTGTTTTCCGACGCGACGACATCATCTATGCCAGATCCGATGCAGAGTCTGCATCACTCCTTTGATCCAAACCTCGCTTGTCGAGATCTTCAGTCTGAATCCTGAGAGTTGGTTGCATAATCTGTCTATTCGTGTACATAGTAATGCTTTGAGTGCGGGATGGAGTCGCGACCATACCACTACTCTTATCATTCGCTTATGTACATTGAATGGGGGATATATGCAATTTTACTCCTTCCATGGAAGTTAGAGGTGGCCTTACCTTTAACTTCGTCCGTTGTTTATCCGGAGTGTTGACGAACGGGATCAACGACCTTTTGTTAGTGGTATCGCGAGGATCTACACGAAACGAGAAGACGCAGATCGCAGACCTTCCTTCCGGTACCATGAGGCAGATCTCGAGGGCGAGATCCAGTGTTAGTGGTGTCGAATTGTGGCATCCCGCAAAACCACTACTAGAAAATCGCGTTGAATTTGTGCATTGCATCGTCATCATCATACATTGTTTGCATAAAACTATTTTCACAAAGCCCGTTTTGGTTTCTAAAACGCCCCATCTCTATTCAAACGCAAAAACCCGGGTCTCCGGAGTTAATTTGTTTGTTGCTATCGGGTTGCAAATGGCCCAATTAGAATAAATAAAAATTTAAATTATTTTAATAGGGGCAGTCGAACGGGCCGATTGACCCGATCGACCACCCCAGGAAATAATAATCGGTCCACCCTACACCTGCCCCTCTAAATCCTAAGCCCACCAACTACTCTACCCACCCCCTCCATCCACATCACCCCACCCAATCCCTGGACGCCACCTCATCAACCCTCACCCTCTCATCCTATCACCATGCGCCACCTAGCCCCTATCTCTCTCCTTTCCCTCTCTCTCTCAGCAAACTCCCCCAGCCACCTGCCCCACACGCAAGCCACAACCACACACATGCGCGCAGCGTCCCGCGCATGCAGCCCACAACCCCCCCTGGGCCCCACGCGCCCTCAACCACCAGCCCCCCCGCGTGCCCCTGCCCCCCCCCACTCTCCCTGTCCCGTGGGACCCCCACCCACACCGACCGCCCCGTCCTGGCCCCGAGCCCCACCTCCTCTCGCGCGTGCACCCACCCGCGGTCGCCCTCTCCCTTCCTTCTTCCTCCTCTGCGCCCCGCCTCCCCTTCTCTAGCCCGCCGCCGGCGTCGCCCTCCGCCCTCTCCTCTCCTCCGCCACCCTCCGCCGCACGTCCCCGGCGCCGCCCCCTAGTCTCTCCGCCTCCTTCGCCTCCTCCCGCCTTGTCCCCTCCAGCGCCGGCGCGCGCGCGCCCGACCGAGCCTGGTCGCCGGCGAGCCCCGCCGCGCCGCCCGCCACCAGTCCGCCGCGCCGCGCCGCCGCCTCTCTCCTTCCTTCCTCTCCTCGCCGCGCGCCCCCGGGCTCGTCTCCCTCGCCTCCCGTGGCCGCGCCGCCTCCGCCGCTCTCGCTTGCATCCCCGCCGCCTCTCCGTTCTGCGCGCCGCCGTCGCCGTCCGCCGCCGCGGCCCCGCCCCGAGCCGGTCGCTCCTCTGCAGCCCCGCCGCCGGGCCCTGCTCCGACCACCCCCTGCGCGTCCCGCCTCCACCTCAAGCTCCACCTCCGCTCGCCCCTCTCTGTGCCCGCCGGCCTGGGAGCATCGCCGCCTCCGCCAGCTGCTCCCCTCCTTCCCCGCGGGCAGGTCCTCGCCTCCCTGCCGCTTCTCTGGCGCCGACGCGGGCCCGCCTCCGCTCAAGGCCGCGTCCTCCTCTCTGGCCCCGTGTGGTGTCGCCGTCTTCTGCAGCCGAGGCCGCTGCCGCTCGGGTCCGTGCTGTCTGCAGCTCGAGCTCCGTAGCGTCGGCCTACAGCTCCACCTCGTCTAGCGGCCCCTCCTACAAGCCCCTTGAAGCTGACAAGATCGACATCAAGACCATCCCTGGCGCGAAACGTCGAACCCCGAAGGTTGAACCCTCGGACGTCAATGTCGCCGGGAATCGGGGTGCCAAGCTCGTCTCATCGACAGGATTGACCCGAACCGGAACGCCAAGTACCACCCTCGACACGCCAAGATCCACCCCAAGGACGCCCCCGACGAGTTGCACAAGGCCCTTGGACTCGACACCCTCGAAGCGATCTTCTACACGGAGCATTGTCCGATGGTCGGATCCCCCGAAGACCGAACCCGGAGCTGGAACCGAAGGCCATATGTGCGACAAGTACTCCGTCATGTACCCGATTGAAGCAAACCCGAGGACACCGACGCAGAACGCCAAGCTCTTTTTCCCGAACGCCAAGAACACCGATGCGGATACGACAAGTGCTTCACCCCGAACGCCATGACCGTCGACATGACCCGAAGACCGCGAACGCGACAAGAACGCCCCGACCGGAAGAATCCGACGCGCCCCGACACCGACCCAAGCTCTGCTTCCCGGACGCGGCAAGACCTACCTCTGTTATCCGAGAATGTTCCGTCGAGACCGATCCCGTCGAACCCCAGACCCTGGACCCTGAGACCGACCCCGAACCCCGGACCCCAAGATCTGCCGAACCCTAATGTGTGAACCCCTTTCCGAGAACCCTATTTTATAACATATCAATTTGTTGCACATTAAATTGTCATTCCCGCATGCATAGCATTGGTTTGGGGGCCTTATGCCGATTCACCTAATAATTGAATATGGGGCCATATGCGGGCAAATCTAGTCTCATATCGGCCTCATTTAAACTTGTGTAGCGAACCGGTATCTTATCTTGCCTTGCTAAACAACATTTAAATTGCGGGGGTTCTAAATAACTTGAACCATCTAATTAATTGTCGGGACCCCGGTTCCGTTTAATCTTGACCTAATTGCATCGCACTTTGCCATGCCATGCATCATACATGCATCATGCCGATCTTCTGTCGTTGTATTAAATATCGCATCCGGTGTTTCTTCTAGTGTTTTGGTTCTTCGCGGATAAGGCCGTTGAGTTGATGTGAGCTTCGCCCCGATCTTCGGTTGAACCCTCGACAATGTTTTCAGGCGAGCATCTCCCCCTTTCTACCTATCTTACTTTCTAGTATTTATTCCCTCCTGTTGATCTTTGCTATCTGTGTTGCGATGCTCTAGTTTTCGTACCCGTGATATCCCTTGCAGCCATATATAGCCTTGGACACATCCTATTACCTGTTGTTTGGCAGATAGTGGACCCGCGTGTCGTAGTCGCTTGCTCAAGTGTTTTGCTTGTCGTCAAGTACCACCTTTGTTGGAGAATTGCCGCATGTTGATGTTGGAGATGATCATGGTTTACTTATTGTTCACTTTAATTACTGTTTAACAACTAAAATTGAATTAAGAAGAGGCATCGGTGGGTGATAGGTAAGATTTGGTTTTCCGACCGCCCACTTGTGTCCCGTAGGACCCGAGTTCTTGACACCTGTTCCGAGATCGAGCGCGCTAACCACAGGTGGGGAGATATGGGCCCCCCATTGATAATTACCTGATTTCAAAGTATTGTACTGGGGGCCACAAAGTAGTTTGGGGCTTTATTACTATCCTGTACTTATGCCATGCTTTACTGCTTTATTTACGATTGTGCGAGGTACTGCACACTGTACTGTTTAGGATCGGGACACGATTCCTCGGTGCCGACAGTCCCCGTTTGGGGATTTGCTGTCGTGCACAGCCGTATTACCCAAACCCTGAGACCGTTTCGGAGACCGGCCGACTCCGTTGCGGGTGTCGACTCGGTGGGGTGGCCCCCATGTACTTGCTTTGTGTCTGGGAACGTCGTGACTTAGGCCCCGCCGACATACCGATGGGTGTATGTTAACTGATCTGGCAAAAAGGGTCGAAGTGCCTATGGATACTTTGGTGCACCCCTGCAGGGTTAAATCTTTTCGAGAAGCCGTGTCCGCGGTTATGGACGACTTGGAGCACAGTGTCTGATCATAGACAACTATAACTAAAGTTTACTGTTTTAAATTGACTTGTTTCCGATATGATTAGTAATCAGCTTCACTACAACGGAATGGCTAAGTAAAAGTATCAACAACCGCTGGGTTTTGGGGTTATCTCATGCTAATTGAATCTGACTAGTAAGTGGTGCCACTATAACGGAATGACTAACTAAAAGTGCCCACTGCTTACTTTATCAGGACGATTATCTAAGCCTGACTAGTAATTGCTGCAACGATAACTAAATAAGTAAAACTGCCAACTGTGTGAGTTCCTCGGTTGACTTCCTCGTTCGGTTACGAGGGGGAAACGCCAGGATGGGTTTGTTTGGTGATAGCTTCAGGTTGGATCAGGATAGGTCATTCTCACCCCCCTCTGATAACCGCCAGTTGTATCGAGTCTCTATAGGTTGTTTAGTGCTTGCTGCCGCTGTCGCTCAGTCCACCATACCTATGTAGGCGAGGACCGCCGAATTCTAGCCTCGCCGTGTACTGGCCTCAGTACTGACGCTCCTTTCTTTTCCTTTGCCCTTTGTCGGCACCCCTTTTGTTTAAGCAGGTTGAGATCGACGTCGTTAGCAGGGTTACCCTTCCGGCTTGGCCTGGGCAGGGTTATGGACGCCATTGGTTATTCTTCAGGGCTCTTAGCCCCATTTGCATCTTGTCCGTAGTCGGACGCCCCATCGTTTTCAAGGTGATTTGGATCTTTGTACCGTATATTTGTAGTCTTGACTCATTGAGTCGCTGTTGTATATATCTGTTCTGTGGGTCCCATCGAGGACTGTTGTGTAATGTTATTACTTTGCTTTCCACCCGCACGAAAGTGCCTGGTGGGCACCTTCGAATCGTTTCTATGCGGGTTTGGCGAGTTTCGCTAAAACTTGCATAGGGTCGATTCTGAGGGTGTTACATGGAGGCAGAGAGGGTGGAGGGATGAGGTGGAGGGAGAGAGGTGGCGGGTGGGGAATGGGGTAGGATGAGGTGGCGGCCTGGGATAGGTTAGGGGGAAGGGAGGTGATGAGGTGGCGACCGGCTATTGGGTGGGGTGCGGTGGAGGGGGCTGGGTAGATTAGGACTAGGTAGGAAAAGGGTCTAGGTGGACCGTTTTGAGCTGGGGGTGGCCGACTGGGTCGGATCGGCCCGGTTCGGCTGCCTCCTAAAAATAATATAAATTTTTGTGTCGTTTAAAAGACTTGTGCAATTTAGTTTTAGACAAATAAAATATCCGGAAGGGTCCGGGGATTATTTTGAAATGGAGAGGGATCTTTGTAGAAAGCAAAAGTAGGTTTTAACAAAATAGTTTTAGTCAATGAGATGCATGATGATGTCATGATGATGCACAAAACAAAAATACCAAGCGATTTTCTAGTAGTGGTTTTTGCGGGATGCCACAGTGTGTAATTGCATGTCTTTGCGTTTCTACGCATCACTCATTCTCTAATGAGATGGCTTTGTATAATTTTGGTCCTTTGGTGAGACCTTTAGTTCTTTGGGGTTAAAACATGTTGATAATATTGTCGTCCAATATATCTTCATAGTATTATCCCGCTGTGAACTACACCTAGTTTGACAACAAACTACTTGACACAAATGCCCTCTTTAGTTGCTATTATAGTAGTCATATACTTAGCCTTTTGTTGTAGTATCTGTCACAATGTCTTAACTTTGGAACTCATCCAAATCCATTATGGAACTTTCTTTCCATTATATTGTGCCACTCTTAGTTTAGATTGAGATAAACTTAATCTGTACTTTGTGACAAAACTAGTATCAATGTAGTACTTTTACAATGAACTAACCATCTATTTGTCACTTCTACAAATAATATACTCTTAGTTCTTCCAAAAGATCATAAGAATATCCTTACTATTGTCCAATGATCAACTTATGAATCATTTTGGTATATACTCACAACATTTAGAGTATAGGACATATCTGGATTTGTACATATCACAGTATGATTGATATAAATACTCTTTGTGTTTCATACATCAAGTATCAATCTATACTTGATTCTTTGTTTCACTTACCAAGTGTCAATACACTTGAATATATCATCAATATTGAACTGATTCAATCCTTTCTGTGTGACAAGAACCTTTCTTGTATTTTCTATATTGAACTCATTCAATACATCATCTATGTACTTTCGGTACAACCATATTAGCGTCTATTGATGCCAAATATTTGGGTTTTGCCTAAGTCTTTCATCGGGATGAAATTCTTAATATGTGTTAATAAAAGATACACCATTTCTAATCAACAATATGTCTTCCACATATTGTATTAGAAACATTTCTTAGCGCTCCCACTTAATTTCTTGCAAATGCAAGCATCTTCATCGTCTCTGATGAAATTAAACTCTTTTAACAGTTTCATCATAGTGAAGATTCCAACTCCGCGATGCTCACTTCAACCATTGAAGTTTGCATATGCATTTAGCATCCTTTGAATTAACAAAACCCTATGGACCATGTTAAGCACATATCCTAGGTAACGATTCTATTAGAAGAACTTCGTTTTGTTTATTCTACTACCACATAACAAATTTACATGTAGTGGTTGCTACATTAATCTGTCTAGACTAAATATCGCTATGAAAGATCAAATCTCGTCATAGTCAACCTTTTCACATTGTTGTGAACTCTTTCCCAACATGTCGACTATTTCATAGATGTGCAACATCCATGTCTATTTCTTTTATAGATCCAAACACAACTGTAAGGTCTTACACCTTTCTCGAGGGTCCTTCAAGTTCAAAACTTGATTTCTCGTGTATGGAACTATCACGGATTTTATGGCTAAAAGCCATTTGATGGAGTCAGGGCTCATCATCGCTTCTTTGCATGTAGTCGGATCATTATTGTCAAATAATGATTTAACTCTCAAATCTTTGTATTTGATTGCTTACTCGACCTACTTGGTTCAATAGAAACTTTGACCATCGTAACCACAACCTTTGAGGCACGTGAGCCATGAGCATTGTTGCTGCCTCCGGAACACTTTTCGGCGCTGCACAACTTTGATCATATAGCTAAGGTTCTTTTAACTTTATCAAAGTTCTATTGTCCTCCGACTTATCTTTTCACGAAAAATTCCTTCTCAAAGAAACATGACGTTCTAAGTGACAAACACTTTTGTCTCCGATGTTATGGAGGATTACTTAACAGTTATTCGAAATAACATACAAAGACAGATTCATCCGACTTTGGTTGCAAACATCTTTCTTATGCATAGCATACCAATGTTTAAGAAAGGACAACTTGGGTTTTATCCCAAACCATAACTTTATATGGTGTCATTTCAACGGATTATGATGGAGCTCTTTTCAGTGGAAAAACGGTAGTCTCTCAAGCTTTTAATCTTTAAAATATAATGGCAGTTTTATGATTTACACATTCGATCTTACCATGTCAAACAAGGTTTAATTACATATCTCGAACACTCAATACTCTTATGGTGTTTCGGGAAATGCAAATCCACGGAACGATTCCTTAAATCTTAGGTATTAGGCTAAACTTGTAACTCAAATATCTTCCTTTATGATCTTATCATAAACTATTTATATTCTTGTTACAATAATTTTGCACTTCATCTTGAAAGTCTTTGAACTTTTCAATTGTTTCATACTTCATCCTTATTAAGTAAATATTCATATATTCACTTAAATTTTCGGAAAAAGCATATGAATTTGAAATCCATCGCACTACACATAATGGACTTCGTACAACAATATGTACAAGTTCCAATAAGATAGTCATTCGTTCCCTTTTGGCCTATGAACGAAGTTTTAATTATCTCTTAGGAAAGTTTCACAAGCGTCATGTGATCAAAAATCAAAAGACTCCAAAATTCCATCCACATGGAGTTTCTTCATGGTTTCTTTCCAATATAATTTAAACGGCGATATCACTTCCTAAGTGATATTTCAATCAATTTGTCTTTCGACATTTTTAGCACTAGTTTTATGGATGTGATTTCTCCAACGAGATTTGCGAATCATCCATCTTTTATGGATTTCGGCAATTATTTGAATAACCCTTTTGTTCTCATAATACCTGATAAAATAAATCTTGAAGGCAAGCTTTGATGTTTAACGAGCAACACAATAACCCTTTATTTGTTCTCGATGAACATCATCACATTTTCTTTTGCTAGTTACTTAGGCCATTGTAGTTCATGAATTGTGTTGTTTCGTATGACGATTCACACCAACAAATTCAGTATCAAATACTTAAGAACCACATTGTTTAATAAGCAAAGAATATAGCCATAACATGTATATCATCTATATACTTAAACTGAACAATTCTAGTCTTTTCTTTTCTGCCATATATTTATGAGATTCTCTTTCAGTATTTCCTTTTCTGTTTGAAAGAATCTATCAACATCAATAGTGGAGTCATACATATGACACATAGTCCAAAGCGTGTATAATTAAATACCAATGTCTTTGGACTTGCACTTCGAAGTAGATCACCATCATCAAATGTTTGGTGTGCTTTCAAATTCCATTCTTTAGTAATCTGTTGGTGTGGTAAATATTTTACCTACATCAAATATTCACCCTTATCATGGAATTATTCATGATCAAGCTACTTTTAGCTTATTGCGGTGAATCGCGAGTATAATGTTGCTCTCCAAAACCTTTTGGAGGATTAGGACAACTAGTGTCTTCAACCTTTTGCAAATTCTCATCAAATATGAGAACATGACTTTTGCCATATTATACTCTATCATGTTGCAACCAAAACTTTGTTTCAGATATCATAATATCTTCCACACATCATGGTTTCTGAAACAACTCTTTCAGATCCTAGATAACCTTGATATTAAGACAATTCTTTGAATATCAAGAATCATGGAGACAAACATGATACTCATACACTAACTCTTGGAATTGTCACTTTTGTTTTAATACCAATTATTAAAATCATCGAGTAACCGGAACTTACTGAAAGTTTGCAATAGGACTTTTAAACTTTAGATTAACACTTCAAAACAATACGATACCAGTTCGTAAAGTAACTAACCAGAATTCTATAGTTCTATCATCTCAATTAAAACTAAGCGCAGGGTGGTAAACGGATGCCAATGACTACAACAACTATGCAAATTCACTTTGATTTAATTTATGATAAATAGTGTTCAACTTTTAATCATATTGCCGTTAAACTCCCACTCAAAAAAATATCCCTCACATTGTTTTAGTGATCACACGAACCAAATCCACCACATCAAAACCGATCATCACGAGAGTTGATGTAGCTTCAATGGCGAACAATCAACATGTTCATCATATCTACTATATGACTCATGCTTTACCTTTCGGTGATCCGTGTTTCGAGACCATGTCTGTACATGCTAGGCTCGTCAAGATCAAACCTTAGCTTCCGCATGAGCAAATCTGGCTTGCTCACGTTGTATACACTCGCAGAATCTAACACACCCGATCATCATGTGGTGCTTCGAAACAACGAGCTTTACCAACGGTGCTTACTAAGGATGAACACTCTAAACTTGAAATTGTGTGCTTGAGGGATCATCTTATAATGCTACCGTCGTAAACTAAGCAATACAAGATGCATAAAAGGATTAACATCACATGCAATTCATAATATGTGATATGATATGGCCTTTCTTCTTGTGCTTCCGATCTCCATCTTCAAGCATGAACATGATCTCCATCATCACCGGCATTGCATCAAGGTCAATGACGCCGCTCCATGGTTGTCGTCCACCAGCTTCAACTATTACAACACTTTGAATAGACACGCGGGTCTTAACAGAATTTAAAGACAACCATATGGCTCCTGCCGGTTGCCAACTTACAATAAGGAACATTGCATACATCAAATATAATCACAATCATGGCCATATCACATCACAGCACACCCCTGCAAAACAAAGTTAGACGCCTCTAATTTTCTTTGCATATTTTACGTGGTTTGGGGCTTTCAATAAGTGTCGTTCTAACTTACAAACAAGAACCACAACATTGATACTAGTATTGTCAATCACCCGTTGTAAATTGAATCTTAACTATGTTGGGAGAAACAGGCACCCGCAAAGCCACTTATGCAATACAAGTTGCATGTCAAGCGTGGAGCAAGTCTCATGAACGATGTCATGTAAGGTTAGCCCGGGCCGCTTCATCCCACCATCCCGCAAGATGCAAAGTACACAAGAAGCAATCGACAACAAAAGCATCAACGCCCACAATGACCATTGTGTTCTACTCGTGCAACAGATCTACATATAGACACGGCTCTGATACCACTGTAGGGGTTCGTAGCATGGAAAACAAAAAATTTCTACCGCATGAACACACAATCAAGATCTAATCTATGATCAAGCCAAGATCTATCTACTAGATTGTAGCAACGAGTCAATAGAGTATTAACCCTCAAAGATCCAAAGCGGTTAACGAGAGCAGATTCTCGTGGATGATGTAGTCGTACACTTCCTATCTAAAGATCGCGTAGACGATCCTTCCGACGCTGCGTTCCGGCAGCGCTTCCGCAGTCGGTCACACGTTCGGTACTCGATGAAGACCTTCCTCTCCCTTGTTCCAGCAGGCAGCGGAGGTTGTAGCACTCTCCTCGCGATTCCGGCAGCACGACGGCGTGGTACCGGAAGTAGAGGGGAGATCTCGCAGGGCTTCGCCTTAAGCCGGAGCGAGTATGGTGGACTATGAGAGAGCCTTGGTGATCTAGGGTTTAGACACACCAATTAGAAGGGGATAAACCAGCGGCTAGGGCAATTAGAAGCTCTAACTCGGCGGCTTGGGAGAAATCCCTAGGCTGTGTCTAGGTTTTAGGTTTAGAGGGAGGCAACTTATGTCCAGGAGGGGAGCCGTGCCCCTCCTCTTATAGGTGGAGGGAGGCGGGCCTGGGGAGGGGAGTCCCTCCCCAACTCGGACCCAAGGTGGGCCGGCGGTGGGAGGAGGAACTCCTCCCCCAAGTCGGTTTCAAACCTCCTTCTCCTCTTTCCCAAAACTAGTCGTTTGACTTTCAAACTAGCCGTTTGACTTTTCAAACTAGGATTTGAATAAACCCTCTATTTGGTACAGCGATGACACCAAGTACATAATGCAATCATACCAACTTGATATAACACATTCATATACCCTTCCCCTCCGGAGTGCCGGACATTCCAGAACCTTCTAGAACATTCCCGATGAAAACACTGGAATCATCCCCCAACTCCGAACAGGACTTTCCTTATATGAATCTTATTCTCCGGACCATTCCGGATCTCCTCGTGATATCCCGGATCCCATCCGAGACTCCGAACAATATTCGGTCTCTTACTCATCATTCCATAACTACTCAACAACATCGAATCCTTAAGTGTGTCTCCCTACGGTTCGTGAATTATGCGGACATGATCGAGACACTTCTCCGATCAATAACCAATAGAGGAATCTGGAAATTCATATGGCTCCCACATATTTCTACGATTACTTTGCGATCGAATGAACCACTTACATACGATACCAATTTCCCTTTGTCTCACGATAGTTTACTTATCCGAGGTTTTGATCGTCGGTATCTCTGCATACCTAGTTCAACCTCGTTACCGATAAGTACTCTTTTCTCGTTCCCGTGATATGTGATCCCTTGTGAGCCAGTCACATGCTTGCAAGCTAATTGGATGGCATTCCACCGAGAGGGCCCAGAGTATATCTATCCGTCATATGGATGGACAAATCCCACTCTTGATCCATGTGCCTCAACCCATACTTTCCAAACACTCAATGCCACCTTTATAGCCACCCAGTTACGGTGTGGTGTTTGATGACATCAAAGCATCCTTCCGGTGATGGTGATTAACATGATCTCATGGTCGAAGGAATTAGGTTACTATGTATCAGAAAGCTTATAGTAAATGAACTATATTAAATGACTTGATCTTTATGCTACACTTACTATAGGAGTATGTCCATCACATCATTCTCCTAATGATATGACCCTGTTGTTAATAACATCTCTATGTTCATGATCAGGAAACCATGATCATATGTTAACCAACAAGCTAGTTTAACAAGAGGCTTTACTAGGGACTCTTTTATGTTTACAAATCACACAAGTATTAATGTTTCCGATTAATACAATTATAGCATGGTATGTAAACATTTATCATAAGTATGAAGACATGATAATAACCACTTTATTATTGCCTCTTGGGCATATCTCCAACACTGTATTATCTGTAAGTTGTTGAATTCATTGTCTACATGTTCAGTTTTTCAGTTCTTCAGTTCAGTACATGTAATTATCCTTATTATGCAGTATAAAGATTCTGGAATGTAAAAAAAGAAGAATCTATAATGTTGGGTTCATTTACCCATATAAAGTGCATATAAACACGCTAACGTCAAAACCCGAGGAGACGGAGGAAAACATTCTAAGGTTTCTAATGGAGCAAAATTTCTCTGACCACATACTGTTTTCTTACAATTTCAAGTGAGGGTCTTACTCTGTTGTACACATTCACTTTTGATTAGTCGATGCTTAGTGTAATTGATGAGTTACTGATGTATATATAAATGTTTGCAGCTTCCATTGGGTTCTGCTAGACATTCAACTTGATAAGAGAAGAGTTGATGTCATGGACCCATCAAAGAGAAACCTGGAAGATTTCCGCAGCATGCAGGACATGCTCCATAAGTAAGTTTCGCGCTATATTGGTCTCTTTCGTTGATTTCCTGAGATATCAGGTAATGAATAACTCATTCATTCATTTTCTTTGTCGGGCAGGGTTTGGATCCGGTTCAAGCGTGAGGTTATGGGTGTATTTATTAGTCAGAAGCTAACGTTTAAGGCGGTCTCGGTAAGTATCACGTGATATGTCCGTGCATCTCTATAATTCTAGTTTCAATACAATAATGATGCTAGATTATTATTTTGATTGAATTCTATTCTCGTAAAGTGCGCGAGGCAACCACATGGGTCGAATTTATGTGGATTCTACATTTGCGAGTTCATTCGCCGTTTACCACCGAGCACAAAGATTATAGAGTCGACGTAAGCAATACATTTACACCATCATTTTATTACCGTCACTTTTTGTTATCATGATTGATATTCATATTAATCTTATTTTCTTTTATAGTTCGATAGAATGCGGGATCAACTCCTACCACATCAACGTGTACTAGCAATTGCGGAGGAGCTGGCGGGTTTTATTTTCAAAGAGATGGCACACGATGGCGGAGAATTTAGTGTGAATATGCGCTAATGATCTCCATGTAATTGAATAGATGGGCTCTAGTCCCGGTAATTGTGATCTCCATGTAACTATGTAAATTGTATATATTTGTATGCTCGATATTGTAATACAAGTTATTTTATATATATGCACGAACATGTACGATAGGTGGTGGCGTACAAATATTCAAAAACTAATTTAAAATAATAAAAAAAACAATACAAAATGAATTCTCTATCACGATAGAGAAATGGCAGAAAATGTTGTCGCGGCAGAGAACCACTAGTCGCGGTCCTGAACACCAACCGGGACTAGTGGGATGCACCCGCAGCGCGCCGCGGCGGCCACGTGGACAGCCATTAGTCCCGGCTGATGATTGGGCCGGAACTAATTGTTGGGCCTGTAGTCCCGCTTGGTTAGTCCCGGTTTGAAACTGCGACTAGAGGCCCTTATGGCCGAGGACTGTAGGTCCTGCTTTCACTAGTGATAGCTAGGAGGGAATCTAGAGGTCACAAAGGAATATGTGTCTATTAACTAAGTTAGCACTTTATTACACCTTTAACCAAAAGCGACAGGTCATACGTTGTCATTGGGAATCCCAAGGGTGGTCCAGCCCACGTCTCCCTTCACATTCTACTCCTACTCTTTATTAAGCCGCCCATGACATTCTACTCCATGATGGACCCTTCCATTATGTAGGACAAAATCTTGTGCTCTTGAGCTCAAGCGCCAATATATGTTTCTGGCATTAGTACGTCCCAAGACTTGTTTATCCTTCTGTACGTATGGCTTCCTTTACACATGGCGGATCTGTCCTATCCCATGTCGTTGATACTAGTCACAGCAGATCATCTCCTGTACATACACCGTCACTAACAAAATGAAGTTTCGCAGACTCCGATCGCATGATGGTCGGTGAAGTGTAACCTTTGTAAGCTGCACGGAGAACGATCTATATATATGCATATTCCTTCGGACATCCTAGCTGGGGAGTGAAGCAAGGAGCCTCTTCTTCTCACATCCTGTCACTATGCCTTCGTTTCATACTTCTGACCGGATGATAGAGCTTCCCCAGCATTAGAGCTTCCTGGTATGTATGTATGCGCCATCACTTATGGGATGAGATTTTTCCCTGCATTATTTTATGTCATACTATATGCATACTTTTATATATATATATATAGTATATATATATACACACACTTATGAGGTGTTTGCCTTCTCTAAGTATTTATATATGTAGTAGTTTTCATCAATTCTATATTTGTGCACAGCTCATTCAAATGAAATTTCCTCCAGGAATAAACATAAGATTTCCACCTGACTTCAACAAAAGTAATTTCACTATACCTAGATTAATAATCTATTCTCTCTCTCTCCGCAATTAACCGTCTCACATATATATGTCTAGATTTGCATGTTTCTAGATGTATTTTAGTGTGTCAATACATGTGAATCTAGATTTAGTTAATTCTATACCGTGGGAATATATAGAACAGGAAACCAAAAATCCATGCTAGATAATATATATATATCCTGGCAAATAATAAAAAATTAAATAATTTGCCAATAGCTAGGACCTAAGCAATATAATTGAATTTAAATACACATGCCAACAGAGTAGGGTCATATGCGTAGAGGAGTAGCAGGCAAAAAACTTATCATGAGCCATGTAAAAAGAAGTCAAAACAGACACACTGCTGCCTAGGTATGGTGTGTTCTTTCTAAATTGACAAAAATTCACGAACAGACTTGTGCACAAATTAAAATATATTGTTTGTGATTCTTTTACTCATGCTAACTTGTGTACCGCTGTAAATGCATGGTGTATGGTTGATGTAGGCATAAGGTTAATTCAGTGACCATTGTAGGTGGTGCAAAGCGCTGGAAGGATGGCTACTACATGGCTGGACGACATTGAAAATAAGTTGCCTGTGAAGATACTGGTACTCTTTAGCCTTGGCATACAGTTTATCCTCTTCTTCTGCGCCGGTGTCCGTCGGAGGGAAGCCTCCGGCTGCCTGTCCGTGGTGCGGGTGCGGCTGCTCTGGCTAGCATACAATCTCAGTGACAACTTTGCTACATTTACGCTGGGCCGCCTTGCCTTCTCTAGCGCCAATAAGGGTAAGCACCGGCTTGACCCGTTATGGGCGCCGTTCCTCCTGCTGCACCTGGCCGGGCCGGACAACATTGCTGCCTATGCACTGCAAGACAACGAACTCTCCCTTCGCAGCCTGCAAACAGTTTTGTCCCAGGTCATCGCAGGTGTCATTTTCCTGTACAGAAGTAGAGAGAGTAGCGGGCATTTCGTTCGTCTTGCCTCCTGGGTGATGTTCGCTGTGGGTGTTGTCAAGTACTGGGAGAGGTGGTTGGCACTGCAGAGAGGCAACCTAGGCAACATCCGTGACTCCCTAAAGAAGCAACCACCACCTTCCGTTAATAATATTCATGCTCACCGAGAGGATGTAAAGTTGAAAAATCTAGAGGGTTTCGATAGTTTGGATGAGGAATCCAGTGTGCGACGAGCTCACTCGTTGTTCTACATTTGCAAGTCTGGGATGGTTGATTCTGGGATGGTTGATTCTTCCGAAGGCGAACCTGCAGGCAGGCAGAAATTCCTGGAAAAGATGGAGCATGTGGAGTGGTGGACAATTGTGGAGATAGAGCTCTCCTTGATGTATGACATCTTGTACACCAAAGCGGCTGTGATCCACACCTGGCAAGGTTACACCATCCGTGTCATCTCGCCACTGGCCATCTTAACCTCGCTGCTGCTATTCCTTTTCAGTGAAGAATATAGGGATAGTAAAGTACTGCTGGACACTGCTACGACATATGTTCTGTTTGGCAGTGCCTTGTTCATCGAATTGAGTTCCCTGCTGAACGCGGTGGGCTCATCCTGGATGTTTGCCACCCTAAGTAACACCAGAAGCACATGGCTTAGATACACATTTCTTTGTAGCGGGCGATGGCACCGGCTTCGTTCATTTCTTGTCCCTTTTGGAGGACGAATTCGAAGGAGGTGGTCTGGCCACATGGGACAGTACAACATGCTGCATTTTTGCACTCGCCCAGACACCCGTCCTCTGCTCGGCATGGTGGCCAACTGGGTGGGTTTCCAACAGTGGTGGAACAGGAAGCATTTCTCCGGGGCCACTAAAATATCCAAGGAAATAAAGTGGTCTATCACTAACCAGTCTGACCATCTGTTCAGGATGGGGATGTTAAGCACACTCGGAATGATTGAGCTTAAGTGGGGAATGAAAACACTGAAAATTCATCAGGTTGTAAAAGAGTTTGAAGGGACCCTTGGTAGCGAGTTTCAGGAGGGCATCATCATCTGGCACATTGGCACGGATTTTTTTCTCTCCGAGTGCAACACTGACTATGCTGATGATGCGATCGTGAAGGCGATCAAGGCGCTGTCAAACTACATGATGTTTCTTCTTGTGGAGCGCCCCTACATGCTGCCAGGCATCGCCCACAACAAGTTGTATGAACGGACCTGTGAACTATTACTGCAGGGCGGGAGGCATCAACCAACAGGTGTTGCTTCTATTCTCAAGAGTTTGTTCAGTTGGCACGATGAACCAGATACTTCTGCTAGGGCCACCCACACTAAGAAACATGCAAATGAATTGTACAATCACTATGTCAACCTCAACGGCTTCACCCTCAAGACTGTTCGACTCACTTATTCAGCTACAGTTGCCGAGCAACTGCTGATATATAAGGCGCGGCGTAACAGCACTACCGAGTCTCTGCAACTTTTGCTTCAGGTGTGGGTGGACATGCTCGTCTATGCAGGCAACAAATGCAGCAGGGAGTCTCATGCAAAGAAACTCGGCAGTGGCATGGAATTAACAAGCATCGTGTGGCTATTGCTGGAACACTTCAACCAGGCAGCACTAGAGCACCGCGCTTTACAAGAACTCAAGCAAGGAGGAGGAATATAGCGATAATAATTCAAGAATATAAAGCCATCATCCCTCTTGTTATCATTACTTGTGGTGTATTCGCATGTTCCTTGGACTCCCAACATCTTGCGTATTACTCAGTATCACCCGTGTTACGGTGTTAGTCATGGTATAGTTGCATAGCAGATGTTTGTGCTATTTCAAAGAAGCAGCCTCATATTTATTCTCTGATAGACTGATACATTTCCTTTGTGTGATATTCATCTTCTGGCCAAGATTAAGTTAGGCGGTATGCCTTTTCCACTTTCTTAATACTATGATTTATATAGGATAAAGTCCAAAACGAACCTTGAATTCATAAACAAAAGCTAAATCAAACCCTGAACTCCTAATCCCTGAAATCAGCACTCCAAACTCTATGATCCCAGTATATCAGAGCATCATTTTGGAGCCAAGACGCACGTCCGATATGATACTCCATCCAGCTCGGTAAGACTGGAAGTGACCACGCGACGAATACCTACATGAGCGCCGCTGGCGTCTTTATTTCAATGTTCCAGCCCGGATCCCCTCCCGCTCAACGCGTGCCAGGCGCTACCTTGCCCATCTTGTCCTGGAGATCCCTCCTACCTGCTTTGGTGCCTCACCACAGACTGGCTCCGCCATGGCCTCCCTCTCCCCTGTTGCATCGAGCCACCAGGCCGCTCAGCTAGTACATCCCTGTGTGTCGCGCCACTTGGGGAAGCAGGTCAGACGGTGGGATCCCTCTAAGTGCGAGCGGACCTGTGGCGGACTGCCTCTCTATCCCTCTAAGACGCAAGGAAGGCAAGCTTTGGTTGTGATTTGGGCGTGTTATCTATTGTACATCTGACAATTAACATTTTCGTTACTCACTTTGGGCTGAGCATTTGGTATTGTTGTCATACATACATAATGTCATTTTCTAAAGAATTTTAGCCTGTAATTTTTTATTTGCACACTGGAACTGAAAATGTTTGCACGAATCCTGTACTATACATTACAGTGTGCATTTTCTAAATTCTTCTTTTTTGTTGCTTGAATCATGTACCGCCGGCCCACAATTAACACAAGCAGCTCGCCAGCACTGCTTGCTAATACTGACTCATGGGTTGAGCGTGTGGGCGCTATTACATACATACCCCCGGCCGGTGCGCCGGCCGGCCGTAAGGCACTTCCACCGGCAAGGGGTTTCTGCATGCCGGCGTTAAGGATTTTCCTACTAGTGTACCATTCTCCATCACTCGAAAACCCTCGCGTAGTGAGTGTCAACTATGATAACTTTTTTGAAACGCCTTAGACAGGTACAATAGTGGGTTTATAGCCTGCTTACATGGCACTTTTGTTTATGTGGAGGAAAGAGACATGAAAAAGTAGCATGTATGGGCTCTTTTGGGTTAACTATTTGGAATTGTTGTCATACACAGTGTTATTTTCTAACCGCGGGCGGTACCCAGCAGCCAACGCCACCTGTGTTATTTTGGGTTAACTATACAGTAGGGGCGGTACCCAGCAGCCAGCACCACCAGGCTCCACCGTGCTTTCCTACTACAGGGGCCCAAACTGTAGGCCTGCCCAAGCCCATCTAGGCCCGGACGAGCCCACGGCTCCCATCCGCTGCAGCAGGGGCTGCAACCTCCACCGACGCCATGGACGCGCCAACGCCAAGTAGCGCCGCCGCCGCAGCACCACACCGACCCACCACCACGGGACCACCGGAGACCCACCGCGCCACTCCTGTACCTAGCTCTGCAGAGGACGCCGCCCGCGGCCCGCGCCTACCTCGGCCCCCGCCGGCCACTGGCGCGGCCACCACCGCACCGCGCGCCGCGACCCACAGCAGGGCAAGCCCCGCGCCGTCGTCGAAGCTCCCAGCGCCAGAGTCACGTCCAAGCCCAGAGGTCCCACCCCGCGCGAGCAACCCCCATGAAAGGAGACGAGGAGGCCTCGCCGCCACCACCGGCTGGTGGGAGGCGACGGAGGGGGAGGTGGCGGCGGCGCCTGGGGCCTAGGGTTCCCCCCTATCGCCACGTGGGGGCGACGAGGAGGGAGTGTTTTTTTTTCGTATAGGCCAGATATGGCTAAGACAACTCTTTTGGAACGCCTTAGAGAAAAAGTAGAGTCAATCAATGTAGAGCGGTTTCCCGTCAAGCTCAAAACTGCAGTTGTCGCATGTAAAATTAATGTTTCAAGTGAATAATGTGGCGACATTTTTCGAGCAGGAAAATCAATGTCTGAGATCCTCTGGTCTCGCTTGAAAATACAAGTATGTATAAACTAGCAGCGACGGTTGGGAGAGCGTGTGGCGCACGCGAGCGATGACTATGTGGATTGGTCAAAGAAGCATTGCGAGCGGTGTGAAGGACGATATTGGTCTTGGTCTTCCATATATCTATAAGTAAGAGAGTGGTTAGATTCGTTACTACCCAGGATCCATATACTCCTACTCTGTCTAGTATGTACTCCCTTCGTTTTAAAATATAAGACGTTTTAGGTTTGTGAAAAAAATAAATCTAGACTTGTTTTAATACGTAGGTTCATTCAACTTTGGGATGAATCTACACACTAAAAAAAGTCTAGATTCATTTTCTTTATAAACCTAACATATCTTATATTTTAAAACGGAGAAAGTAACAATTTACAGTTGTACTAAGACATTCAACGGCCCACATGCTAGCTAGGACTACGTAGAAATTAAGCGTGTCTTGGGATGAAGCAGGTGCTAGATGATTGGATTAATGTTCCTCTCATATATACTCTGTCTATGACTCTATATGTACGGTGACGCCTGACGAGTTTTTAATAAACAAACAATTTACCGTTGTATTTTTTTTTGACAGAAACAGCACTTTATTGATCAAATAACATCAATACAAATTGTTCCCCGGATACAATCCGAAATAGAATAAAAAATCTCACTAAGGTTTAGAGAAGAACAAGATTTAGCTAACAGATGTGCTGCCTCATTCAACTCCCGCCTACTGATGAGATATTCAACGGCCCAAATGCTAGAGGACGACGTAGAAATCGTAGGTGCTAGCTTCTGTGCTAAGTCGTCTTGATTGTGAGGGGGTGCAGCTAGCTATGGTTCGTTCATACTGACACTGCTTATACTTTGACTTGTACATTAATTATGACCACTCACTCCATCTTGCGACTCAACAACTATTTTAAAATAATCAAACAATAAGAATCTGCCTTGCCTTGCCGATTGGAATGCAGAGCTCACGGAGGGATAAGACAAAATCAATACTTACTATAGACTAGAATAAACACCTACTACGAGAATGGAGTACGACGACGACGCAGAGGGTTTTGTTCAAGTCCCACGAATCATCACTAGGCAGCTGAAGCGCCAAGAGTGCGCTTTCTTCAACCTCCAAGGCGGAGGCCAAGTTTCGAGCACCTCGCCGGAGTTCTCCCCTGTGTGCTGCCAAGTGGTTTGTCCCCGGCAGCGCCCAGGCAGCCGGCGACGGGAGCTCTCTGACGGTGGAGAAGACCCTGGATCGGATTGCTTTTTCCTCTCTCTTTTCTGGGTCCTTTGTGCAAAAAGCCAGGATGATGTTGTAATTCTTATTTTATTTCAGTGTCCTGTCTGTAATCTATTCCGACCGACTAATATATGAGTTGCAGCTCGGGATCCTTCGGGATCCCTGTTCCGTTCAAAAAAAAAAAGTAGGCAATCGCTTACTCTTTCGACGACAGATGCAGGGCTACCACTAGAGGTCAGATCTCTCTTGAAAATGCCAACTCCACGACTATAGATTCCACCACATTATCAAACTTCCTTTCGATACAAAAGTTTCTTAGCTTTCTTACCACATTATCAAACAATGGAATGAGTCTGTTGACTGTCGTCTGGACTCACCATGAAGTCGTTCATTAATTGTTTTCCCACCATCTGAGTTCTTTTGTGGTACCCTTAGATGAATGACAGCCATCTATTTTCATCCATCCAAAGGCTCATAACAATCCATACTTGGGCAAAAAACGTAATAAGTATGATTCATACTGGTGGCTTTGCAAGGGCAAAATCAGCACCGTAACAAAAAATCACCGTAGACGGGCCCGGCCCAAATAGAGTCCAACTTGTTTTGCCTCTGTGGTATGTTCGAAAAAAAAACATAACCCTCGCTTCTTCCTCGGCTGCCTGGGTGCCGCCGCCGATCTTCCGATGGGCAACTCTGCGCACCGCCGCCTCGTCCCCTCCCATTGGCATGTACAGATCCTACGCCAAGATCCCCACCTACCTGCAGCAGGCCCCGTCCTCCTTCGCCAAATCTACCCACGTCTCGCTCTAGGTGCCCTCGCCCTCGGCCTCAGCCACGATCCAGGACCCCACAACATTGCCTCCTTGCTAGCTATGGCGGTTGAGCTCGTCACGCGGTTCCACAGGAGGGGCGGGCGCTCATCGTGGCGCGCTTCCCGTGCCGTCGATGGTGGAGTGGAGCTGATATGGTTGGGAGGAGGTCGGTGAGGCGGTGGGCGCAGCGGAGGGGATCAGGTCGCCGAAGTGGTGCCGTCACTGGGAGGGGAACCGGAAGGAGTCCATGAGAGGATCCTCACACGTGTTCCGGTGGTTGAAGGCGTCGCTGGCACGTCGCCTCCTCCGCATCTCCAGCTTCGGTCCTTCCCGGTGCTCCTCGTCGACAACGATCCCGGCATCGGTACGTACCTGCCCCCTTTCTACTTGCTCGGTCAAATCAAGGAATGCATCCGGCTTCATTGACTAGCTAGTTCAGTTCCATTGGTGCAAAACAAGTATTTGCTGCGCATTTGATTTCGACCTAGACGCTCCCAATACATCACTGAACGTGCACAGGCACCTTGCACTTGTGCTGATCTGATCCCATTTCCTGCTCGTCGAGTACTTTTGCAGCATGTAGTTTTTGTTTATCCCGTTCTTTCTGATCCTCAATGTGTTCTGCTTCGCAGTCCACTGGGAGACTGCGATGTGTCCCTGACAATTTTTTTGGATGCTACTATGTTACCAGTAGTAGATTCATGAAAAGTAGCCGGCAGATTGCCACTTATTCCATTTTCTTTGGAAAGCAACAATTCCTTCTCAAACTAATGTTCCAAGTAAGTTTTGTCTTACAATATTCTCAAATGAACACTGAAATTGCACTCTAGAAAATTGAGACTTTCTTAGTACAGCATTATGTTGTTTTTTGGTCCAGACAAAAATTATCTTGACGCATAGCAGTTTACAATGGCACACAAATCAAGAGAGGAATTACAAGTAATTTTGCCACAAAACAGCATAGGTCAGCACTTTGCTATCGAGCGAGTAACTATGAGGTCATAAGACAGGGTAATGGTATATGTTGCAATTTATAAGCGATTGTAACTAACTAATTTGAAGCATTCTACCAGCTCACCATTAGCACACAAATTTCTTTAGTTGTTGTCTCAGTGAGCAGACTAGAAAATAGAATGTTTGCATTTGATCACCAGTAGCAAAAATATCGTAGTAATCCATGCTCGCTTCTATCAGCTATGGCTCTGTTTTCTTTTATTATTGTATTTTGGAACCTGCAAAAAACTGCATTGCAAAGGACCTCCACAAAGGCAGAGCAAGTGGCATACAGCAGAATTCAGCACAAGTACAACTAAATTGTTTCAGAAAAAATGATATAAGTTAAATCCAGTACCACCGGCCCAATGTCCGCCTGAGCAGGAGTATTTCTTCCCCTCCCATCATATCTCATTGAATTATTTGTATGTGATGTCTAGATGGTTCTCTTTAGGGTTCAAAAGATTTTCTTAAACATGTCAACGAGAGGATCAATCTCGTGTTTGATTCGTCATGGATCTCGTCATGGATCGCCCTCCTTAGATGATTGTGATCTGCGGGAGCTTCAACGTGCTTGCCACGAACCGGCAGTGCGACACATCTACTAAACTTAAAATTACACATCTTCTGTGCTTTCTAAAATGCACTGTGTCGGAGGTGCAATATTTGTAATACTTTTTTCCTTGATCTACATTGCACTAATCTTTGTTATACTGTTACTAATTTATGCAGGGTTGTTGTTTGTCAATCTGGGAGGACCTTCTCAATAAGTATGCTAAAGAGATGTTCAACTACTGCAGAATGGCTTCAAATAATAATCTACAAGATGCATTGACTTGATCGGTCTACCTTGTCAATGAGAAAGAGCAACAAATTTTACAATTAGAGAACAAACCTGCCTCCGTATGTTCAAATCTGTTTGTTTACGGGGAGAAGCAGATAGATCATGACATATTACACGTGAAGAGACTTGAATAAGTGAAAGGCCAATATAGGAAATACTCTAGACTTTTCCGGTTCATGCGAGTCTTGTATGTAGCTCGAATAATGATTCCCACTGTGTAGACATACAATAACATTAGTATCATGCTATATATGTTGTCGATTTCTGTTATGTTCCATGAGGAATTGTATAAAGAAATAATAGATCTCTCATGACCACTCTTCTGAATTTCAGAATTGGTGCATCTCTAATTTGGTGTACTGGACCGCTCTGCTTAATATGACAACAGTTCTGACCTTCAGAATTAAGACATAAATTTATGATCACAGAACTTATCTGTTTAATCAATTTGATCACTAAGTAAAAAAGGTAGTAGTACAACTCTTGTTCATCAATGTAGCTAAAGATTCAATAGTGCCACTTAACATATTTGCTAGTAGAGTTCTTGCATGCCGATTATATAAGTATCTGCAAATACAGTTCTTTGCTTAGCGATTTTAGTAGTTAAAAGGCACCTCTCTCTAAACACATCTTGCACAGAACATTCTGTACTCTAGGAGCAGTTTTACACATGCTATTTGGTGACTATGGAACATATAAAACGATACATAGTAACCCTATTTTCTCAGGGATGACACATTTCCCTAAGGATCACTCACTTACAATAAGGTCACCCTTCATTACAGAGTCTGAATCGTCCGAAAACTAAGTATCCTTTCCACTATCCCGCAAACATTTCCAGGTAGCAGTTACAAAGATGCTTGTTCATCCCAAGGGACTGATTCCCATTCTTCAACTTTACTTTGCAAAAATCAGAGTCGTGACTCAATCTCGCTGAAATCCAGGTGTAGACAGCCCAGCCATGTTTTCAGTAGAAGCAAGACACCAGCATTCACTTCTTTGACCTGTCCAACCCTTGAAAATTCATCATAGCAGCATGATTAGGGAAATTTCATAGTTCTCATCTTTTTTACTTTTTATTTTGGTATAATTTCAGTTTGTTTAGAGAGAAGGTTCATGTTTCATTTTGGAAATTTCAGGGCATATACGACAAGAAAATTACATTGAGAAAAATCACTTTTCACTTTATTATGTTGCAATTTAAAACTATGGGCACTGAGTCAGATTCTTAGAATCCTCATTAACTAACCAAGTATGCCGATAATGTCTCATCTAAAGTCACCACTAGTTGTTAACTGAACTTTTAAAGTAGCCGATTATACTGTAGTAGCACATAGTAGTAAGGTTCAGATCTCATCATAGCAGGTGCTACCAATAAGATGGACAGAGAGAAAACAACGTATTATACCACCAGTTCTGATCACCCACCTATTCTAGCACTACACCACATATGCACTTCACCATATATTCAGCTAACAAGGTGGCGTGCATGGTCCATCGCCTGTCATAGTGAACTCAACGCCCGAACAAATAACAAGTTGAATAAATTGGCACACACAACGCAGATGGAGGATTCAATCCATCTAGAGTCAGACTCCTCTTGATGATGTTAGTGACGTTGATGATGTCTTGAATCTTCCTTTAGTAACTCGGATAAAACTTATTTGCAACAATCGTTACTATACAGGATTGACAGACAAACACTCCCGCAGAATTCAAGCTGTTCCTATTTACAGATAAATGAATGTAAAAGAAATTCAATGTACACTGTATGTTCACATGGATAAAAAGCAATCATGTTGGCAGTTTGGTACACTGTTTTCTCATAAATTTAACAATAAATTTGAACAAAAAATAGACAGAAATCTGGTACAAAGTTGGACAAGATTTCTGCATGAATTTGACAGCAATTTGTCTGCTTTTTCTAGTACGTCAACAACATTTTCATCAGTACATACCCTAGTTAGCCTAGAAAACTAGCACCGTTAATTACCATCCGACCGATGAGCTGAACAACATCCAGAAGCAGTTTTTGTTCATCAAAGAGAAGTTAATATCAGCAGCATAAAACAACTGAACATGAGACACACATAGCATCCTAGTACACTATACAGTACTGCTTACAAGGACGACTACATTATACTTGCAATCGCGTCACGCGCTAGGGATCGGAGTTGACCGAACTACCTTCCAGCGATCTGGATGCACAGGGCGTCGTGTGGGTGACGTCGGCTCCCTGCAGGCAGGCCGTGTGGGAGGTGATACGAGGCGGTGGAGGCGGCGCCGCCCTACTCCTGTGTGCGCGTGGGAGCTGGGGGAGGCAGCGGCGGCGACTTCCTCCTATGGGGATGTCGGAGCTGGGCGAAGCGGTGGCGGCGGCGGCGTCCTTACTCGTGTAGGCGGGTGGGGGGTGGAGGAGGCAGGCTAGGTTGGGAGTGGAGGAGGCGGCGGGATGTAGGCGGAGTAGGCGCTGGCGGCTCCGTGCAAGCGGCATGTGGAGGCGTCGGCGGCGGCGGCGGCGGCGTGCGGGAGAAGACGAGCTTGTTCGGTGAATCGGTGGTGGCTTCTGACTTTTTTTTTCCGGCTAGAACTAAATGCACTTTTTATGTTAAGGCTAATGGGCCAGCTGGGCCTAATCTCTCTCAGCCGTTGGATGGAATCATACTTGTCCCTCTACTGTGACCAGTAAAAGGTATGGTAAAACTTGCCACCATCTAAGCTTCCCGCTATTTCTTCCCTCCATCCATATATATATACTTCTCCACAAGCTGCTGGACCTCACCCCTCAGCTACTTCCATCGGTGCTTCTGTACTTCATCTACCCCCTCGTGCATTTAGGCATCAAGGTATATTTCCGATTCCCAGTAATTCAAGTGTTTACCATTTTTTAGATAAATTTCATTTTGATGCTTGCATCTCTTGGCCTTTTTTTCTGTTAAAAAGTTCACCGATTTATTAATAGTATGCTTCTAGAAGATTTAACTTACTGTATATTATATTCTCTGCAATTCATTGCGACCATTGGAACTTTTTTTGAATGGGCGACCATTGGAACTTAGATCCGGTTCATTCATGCAATAGCCACTCAGATGATATGTTGGATGATGCATTAAAGCCTAATCTTTTTAGTATATATTTGGTATGGTCAAGGACATAGAAGTAATCTTTGGAAAAGGTCTCGGTGGTCAATCAGTTCCAAATAACGTCGCTACCGGACACGCACCCATGTGGAAAAAAAATCTATATTTTGGGAGCTGTCATATTGGAAAGTCCTACGTGTCCGCTCTTCAATCGACGTGATGCACATGACGAAGAATCTTTGCGTAAACCTGTTAGGATTCCTGGGCGTGTATGGGAAGACAAAAGATACACCAGAAGCACGGAAGGACCAACATATTACACAGAACAAGACGGATAAAGGGCGTCACTTAAGTCGTGACATCTATGCTCTTACCAAAGCAGAGAAGGATATCGTTTTTGAAGTCCTATGCAGTATCAAGAGGCCGTTGAAGTTTTACAGCTTCCCCAAATTCGAGAAGAGTAAAAAATTATGGCAAAAAGAAGATTTTTTTCCTGCAAAAAAAAAGGGGGGAGAAACTTATGTGGCGCATTTCTCCCATATGCGCCACAGAAGTCTTGGGTGGGATTCGAATTTTGAATCCCGCCGCCCCTTCTCCCTATCTTATGCTCTTCCACTCCTCCACTTCTTCTCTCCTTCTCCTCTCCTTCTCACCTTCTCCTCCTCCACTTCTTCTCACCTTCTCCTCCTCCCTCCTCCTCCACCTCGGTGAGCTCCTCCTCCCTCCTCCTCCACCCCGGTGAGCTCCTCCTCCTCCCTCCTCCCTTCTCCACCCCGGTGAGCTCCTCATCCTCCCACCTCCCTCTTTCCTCCACCACCCGGTGATCTCCTCCTCTGGCGACCTCCTCCTCGGGCGGCCTCCTCCTCTCCTCCACCGGCAAGCTCCACCTCCTCCTCCGCCGAGCCCCTCCTCCAGTGACGACCTCCTCCTCCTACGGCCACCATCGGCCTCCTTTTCCTCCTCTGGTGACCCCCACCTCCGGCCAGATCTGGCCGGGTTTTTTTTAATTTTGAAAAAAAAACAGTGGCGCATATTGGCAATATGCGCCACAGAAGTTTCAGATCTGGTTGGGGACTTCTATGGCGCATATTGGCAATATGCGCCACGGAAGTTTTTGAGACTTCTGTGGCGCATTTCAATATACGACACAGAACTACACTTTAGTGGCGAGATAACAGTGGCGCATCCCATATGCGCCACAGAAGTCCCAAAATGATGCGCCACTGAAAGACATTTTACTAGTAGTGTGACAAGTGTATTGGGTGTGTTAGGGACACAAGAGACTTCTTGTATCTTGATTGCAGGGTTGCTTGAGAGGGATACATTTGACCACTTCCTCCCTGAGTTCGATAAACCTTGGGTAATCCACTTAAGAAAAACTTGATGTTGTTCTACAAACCTCTGCACTTGGAGGTCCAACAACTGTTTACAAGAATAGAAGTGCGTAGACATCATGATTGAATTGTGACAACAATATTCAAGATCTACTTTGGTTTTTACCTTTCCTTTGCTGCCTCACTAGGGATAAAGTGAAATCATGTGCTATAATTATCATGTTATAGTGAGATAATCTTGTTAGATCAAGGTAGCATATTTATATTTCAATCATCATGTCATATTACTTAAAGCTATACTCTGATTTGTTCTTAATTCAATATGTTTTGAGGAGTATAAGAGAAATGTGTTTCATCTCTATATTAGGACGTGATGACCATATAAATGCTTATCATACACATATAGAAGTTCCATAAATATTTATCATTGATGAATTGTTTTATGATCACCACAACTTAAAAAGAGAGTATACAAGTGAACCCATGAACCCTGGTCCAATTTTAATCAGAAGAAACACATTTCCATTGCAATTACCATCTTTTATATTTTCTGCAATTTATTATTTTGAAAATACAAAAATACTTTTCCTACTTGCATTCACTCATAAAAACCCAAAAACAACTTTATCTTCACACATCTCATATAGTTTGCATACTTTAATTTATTTACTTTATTGTGACTAGTCTTAGAGAAAAACTAGAGTCAGTCTTAGATTTATTTGGTATTAAAATATCTAATTTTATGCACTATGATATCGTAGCATAATATGATACCACCACTATCTGCTTTTCATTAATTGACAATGACACATCAAATTTTTACCAACATGGTATGCATGATATGATATTCTCACTATGACAAGTCTTAGAGAAAAACTAGAGAAAGGGAAGAGCGGTTTCCCGTTAAGCTCACAACTGCATGCAGCTTTCCCAGGAGAATCCATGCATGTAAAATTAATGTTTCAAGGAGGAAGGAAAGGTTTGGATTTTAGCCGGTGCGAAGAACCTGGCGGAACTTGTGGGTTGATTTTTCTCTTTTTTTTTGGGATTTCTGTCCCCTTTCTTTTTTATGTTATTGGCGCTAGCCAATCCTTGTTTTGCTCCTCCTTTATCAATATATAAGGCAAAGCTTTTTTTGCCCCCGTTTTAAAAAAAAAAGTATTAATGTTTCAAGTGAATAATGTGGCAACATTTGTCAAGCAGAACAATTAATGTCTGAGATCTGGTCTCCTTTGAAAATATATAAACGGTTGGGAGAGCGTGTGGCGCACGCGAGCGATGACTATGTCGATTGGTCAAAGAAGAATTGCGTGCGGTGTGAAGGAGGATATCGGTCTTGGTCTTCCTTAAATCTATCATAAGAGAGTGGTTACCCAGGATTCATATTATCTATAGAGAGTTAATAATAAACAAACAATTTACGGTTGTACATACTGAGATATTCAACGTAGAGGCTGGGGACTAAGCTGCTGTGCTAAGTCGTCTTGATGGTCTTTCCCCACTTACCTCCGTGATTGTGAGGGGGTGCAGCTATGGTACGTTGATACTGACAATCATACTAATTTGACTTGTACATTATGACCGCTCACTCCATATTGCGTCAAGAACTATTAATTTTAAAATAATCAAACAATAAGAATCCGCCTTGCCGATTCAGTACAAGAATAGAAACTACGCCGACGGCCCGGCCGGTCGCTAAGCCGACGGCCAAACATCAGGGTCGTCGGCGTAGCCATCGTCCAGACCAGCCTCATTAAGCATCCGTTGGCGTATAATTGCTCTCGGCGTATCATATGCTACGCCGACGGCTGCCCTCGGCGTAGCTATTTTTTCTTTTATCTTATTAAACTTTGAAAAATTATAACTAAATCATTCTAATTTAGAAAAATACAAATAATATATCAAAATTTGCAGAAAAATAAGACCTATATATCTACACTCAAATATTATACATTTGTAAAAAAATTAAGTGAAACATAAAATATTATATATATAGTTTAAAACGGGCATAAAAAATTCAAAAACGATCGAAACAATGCGAAACCTTCGCGTGGTGTCATATTATATGACATAGTTACAAGGAAAAATTTCAAACTTGGTATATTGATTATGTCTAAAAAACATTTACAAAATGACCTATCTCATTCGAGGTTTCTTGGCTTTCGGGTCAAATGACCAATGTTATGGCTAGAATCGAGGCATAGTTTGTGATAATATGCCCATATTATTCATACATGTGCATCATGGGATGGCGAACAATGTTGCAGGAGGAAGTTTTCCTTTTCGTCGCACCAAAAATCTATTTTCCATTTTCCGAGCACAAAAAACGAATGGTTTTGTGAAGTAACCACCAAATGGATAATTAAAAATTCTACCACCACATTTTACAAAAATACTAGACCACCTTATATGGAAAATGTCCCAACAAGGGGATCTTAAACCTTTCCGTCCACCCCTGGTGAAAAAGACAAATTCCTGTTGAATCGGTAGGAAGTGGGTCTATGAATTACAGGTACATGATCCGATGCTCATGTTTTTTTTACAAAAATCATTTTTAGGTTCACAATATGATATTTTATCAATTCAATGCAAGTTTAGCTAGGCTCGGCCCCGAGCTAAGAATCTTCATGCCTGTCGTTCGACAAAGTTTGACGATAGTTTAAAACGGGCATAAAAATTCAAAAATGATAGAAACAATGAGAAACCTTCGCGTGGTGCCATATTATGTCACATAGTTACAAGGAAAAATATCAAACCTGGTATATTGATTATGTCTAAAAAAACCTTCACAAAATGACCTATCTCATTCAAGCTTTCTTGGCTTTCGGATCAAATAACCAATGTTATGGCTAGAATCAAGGCATAGTTTGTGATAATATGCCCATATTGTGCATACATGTGCATCATGGGATGACGAACAATATTGCATTAGGAAGTTTTCCTTTTCATCGCACCAAAAATCCATTTTCTATTTTCCGAGCATAAAAAACAGACGGTTTTGTAAAGCAACCACCAAATGGCTAATTCAAAATGCTACCACCACATTTTACAAAAAAATACTAGACCACCTTATATGGACAATATCCCAACAGGAAATCTGAAACCTTTCCGTCCATATCTGGTGAAAAAGACAAATTCCTGCTGAATCGGTAGGAAGTGGGTCATATATGAACTATAGGTACATGATCCGATGCTCATATTTTTTTAGAAAAATCATTTTTAGGTTCACAATATGCTATTTTATCAAAGATCCAATGCAAGTTTTCCTTTTCATCGCACCAAAAAGGTTTTTTTTATTTTCCAAACGCAAAAAGAGGGATTTTCTGAAGCAACCACCAGCTAATTAAAAAACGGAGGGTTAGTGTTTAGTTGATATGGATATCATATTAATTATTCCATATTAAATGTAAAAATACAAAAAAGTAAAATTGTTATATATTTATTTGAATTCAATAATACTTTTACTTATTCATTAATGTTTACTTAAATAATTATTTGTAATTTCAAAAAATACAAACATGTGACATGATGATATAAGAGTTAATATGATTGATATCATAGTATTGACAATAATGTATGAATTACTTTGCGGAAACAGATTCTGAAGGAACGAGGAAGTTAAGCGTGCTGGAGCTGGAGTAGTATTAGGATAGGTGGCCGGCTGGAAAGTTTGACTAAGACTACAATTTAATCAAATATTAAGTGTAATTAGTGTTAAAAATGTCCAAAGTGAGAGATTAACAATTCTAACAATTCAAATATTAAAAAAATTGAGAAAAAAATTAAAAAATATATATATTATTATTAAAAAAAATGTTTTTACAACTGGCTGACAGGTCGACGGCCGCTACGCCGAGGACAAAGTACGCCGCAGCATTTTTATACGCCGACGGCCTGTATGTGCTTCGCCGAGAAAGACCTTTGCCAAGGAGGCTACACTGAGTGCAGCCGTCGGCATACCATACGCCGATGGCATTTTGGCCTACGCCGACGGTTTTTTGCCCTCGGCGTAGCGCGCGCGTCCTGTAGTGATTGAAATTGTGTATATAGCTAAGGGAGGGATTAGACAAAATCATACTTAAAAAGGTCAACTCCACGACTATAGGTTTACTCTCTGGGTTTGACAGCAGATCCGGGGCAGATCTCTGTTGTAGGTAATGTCAACTCCACGACTATAGGCTTAAAATACATATACTTATCGGCCATTGTAGTGCACACGGCAGACGAGTTGGTGAGGAAGATTAATAATATACATTGGACGAGGTCCTAGGAATGAGTCTTTTGACTGTCGTCTGGACTGACCACCAAGTTCATCAATTGTTTTCCCACCATCTAAGCTTCCCGCTATATTTCTCCCTTCCTCCATCCATACTTCTCCACAGGCTGGACATAACCCCTCAGCTCCCTCGATCCATCGGTGCTCCGTCCTTCACTGCCCCCTCGTGCATTTAGGCATCAAGGTATATTTCCGATTCCCAGTAATTCAAGTGTTTGCCATTTTTTACATAAGTTTCAGTTTGATGATTGCATCACTAGGATTTTCTCTGCAAAATTGTTCAATGATCTATTAGTAATCTGCTTTCACTAGAAGGTTTAACTTAACGTATATTTTATTCTCTACAATTCATTGCGATCATTGGAACCTTTTTTTTAACGGGCGACCATTATTGGAAGTTCAACCCCGTTCATTCAAGAAATATCTAATCGGATGATTTGTTGGATGGGAAAAATTGTTTTGGATCTGACGCTCCGAAGAGAGAAAACCTAGACTTATTTCCATGTAAGTAATTAATTCCTGGCTTTTGCTAACTCTCGGTTAGCTGAGAAAAAGGTTAGCGCTCGGTTGATTAGTACTACCTTCGTCCTAAGGCTTAAGGCTCTTTGATCGTGTGTTCGTCGCCAATACATGTTGTTTTGTCTGGCTTTCGTCCCGTTCTAGATGGGCTGTAAATGGTCTGTGATTTTTTATTTGTTATGTGAGCTGTTTTCTACCACCTCAGATCCAAATTAGTTGTCAAAAGTCCACTGAAGCTAGAAAGATTTAGGCAACACTTTGGCTAAAACTACGTCCAATAGTTCCGATTGGAATGAGTATTTATATTGTTTTAATGGGCCGCCTAACTGGAGAAGGATCCGAGCGATTTTGTAGTATTATTTTTGTAACTAGCAACATGCCCTCGCAAATGCGGGGGCAACATCTGTATTCTTTAATTATTTAGTCTTATTTCTCTTTAAATAATAATGTCGTGTGTTCATACTATACTACAATGTTTTAAGGGATGATATAGTTTTGTAACCAACCGATATAACATGCAAATAAGATATGACTACTATATTTTAATCATGTTCGCTTTCTATACAAACGATGATAGTGTTATTTAAAAAATATTACACTAATGATGATATATCTAGTTTGTATAGGGTATTATATATTTTCACATAGAATTACAGTTAGTTATCTAGCCATCCTGCAGTGCTTATTCAATGTTAATATATGAGTTATTTAAGACGGCTAATAGTGTTTCATTTCTAATTGGTGCAATCAATAGACTTTTTCTACTAATAAAACTATATTGATCAAGCAATGTGTCTCATAGGGACGTCCTCTTCAGAAAAAATTGTTCCAGTCACATTGCTTTTTATGATAATATTGTTGTTCTCCCAAGTGTAGACACATGCCTAATATATACAACAGGAAGACTCCTACTTGCACAACATACATCTTTCATTTGGGAGTGATTGTGCATATAGGTTATGGATCCCAACTCCATTGCAAAACGCTCGTCCGTTTTAACTTCCGGCATAAAACACGTAGAATTATAGAGGTAAATCTTGCAGGTCTGGCATTCCAGCATGCGAAGATATCACTCTGATTACTTCTTAAGATTATAGTGGTCGATTTGGTGTTATCTCATTTAGACGACCTGTCCTTGATGATTTAATAGGGGAAAACATTTACAGTTATGATTAAGGAGGTCTTATTTATGGACAGCCTTATATTATTTTTAGTATATAATAAATATTTAACTTAACTTTTTCTGAAATCTATTATATATATGATAACTGAGAAAAAATTGCGACTGTGGATTTTACAAATTAAATTGATAACTGAGTAATATCTTGCATTCTTCAACTTTTACCAAAAACTGTCTGTCGGATACATTGAGTATGGCAAACGTACCAATTTTTCTGGGCTAAACAAATCATCTGTTAAATATTTATTCCCTAATATATTGCTACTTTATCCAAGTTATGCTCACCGGAGGCATGTGATACCAATGAGTATTGGCTAACTAAGTACAGTCTATAGGTAATAGGTAAGCCAATTTCAAGGGGTCGAGGCAAACAGAAAAATGCTATAGGTTCGGGTCTTGTGGGATAGCCGGATATATCAAAAAAAATCCCAGAGGTGATCAAAATGGAGGTGCTATTTATCGGTCAACGCGGATATTAATATGCTTTGCTCGTGCGTTTCGCCTCGATGGGCCGGCCCAATACAGCAATTTGTTTATTCTATGCGCTGAAAGTTCATTTTTCCATTTTTTTTGTTTCTGAGATTTGAAAAATGTTCAAACATGAAAAAAGTTCAAATCTAAAAAATGTTCAAACTTGAAAAAGGTTTAGATCTGCAAAATGTTCCAATATGAAAATTGTTCAAACATGAAAAATGTTCAAATCTGAAAAATGTTTGAACCTGGAAATTGTTCAAATTTAAAATATGTTCAGATTTGGAAAATGTTCAAATCTGAAAAAAATTCAAACACGAAAAAAGTTCAGAATTGGCACATATATTCAGAAAAAAGACTGCAGCAAAAACCGGATGAAAAAACACAAATCCAGAATAAAACACAGAAAAACTAGAAAACCAGAAAAACCTCCCGCTAAACGGGCTGGCCCACCGCGTGAGGAGAGCCTATTAGGGCGTGCAGTGATCCAAACCATATGGCAGTGATCCAGCAGCATGCATGGCACACCTGGTGCATGTAATGCAATAATGTGGTCAAGGGACCATCCCTGCAGCGAGAGCAATTCTAATCGTATGATGTATTATAGTGCACCTAAAATAGGCGATGTAAAAATTATACGTCACCAAAAAGAGGGTTTTATATCACTTGTGTAGTTTCTGGTTTTTAGGGCACGGCCGCTGCACCAAAGGCATTTTTAAACATTGTAGCTTTGCTAAAATTATGTTTCGGCACGATAGAAAATAAGTCAAGTGATAATAGGCTGTATGCATGTCAGACAGTTATCATGTTTCAGCATGTAAGGCAACAATGAGAAAAGAGAGGATGCATGTCCTAAATGGGGCCTCCCATTGGGAGCACACCTGGATAGAGGGACAACCTGTCCGTAACACAAGCGGACCAAAGATTTGGTGTCCGAAATGTACATGCCCGTTGGAGGTGTACAAACTAAACAAGATGACACTGCTATCTTTTTGTTGCCAAATTCAGTTATTTTTTCGGGCAATAAGAGAACGATTCTTAGTTTTGAGTGTGTATAGTACATGCGTCGCAATCTGACCACTTGTGTTTGATACTTTCAGGGGCGGAGACAGGGAGGGGCGAGCAGGGGCAGCGCCCCCCCCCCCCCTATGGTTTAGATTTTGTAACTAAAACTATCCATCAAAGTACTATTTGTATGATGTTTTATCTATTTTTTAGCCCCTCCCAATCAAACTTCTAACACTAATACACTCTAATTGCCCCCTCAATGATAAATTCTGGCTCCGCTCCTGGATACTTTCGAGTTAGGTTTCAGTTCAATGCTTCTTTTCTTGGGTTTAACATACTGTAGATTTCATTCTCTAGCCTTCTTTCGACCCATTTAATTCATGTAAATAGCTACTCGATGATACGTACACAGGTTGGAGGCTCATCAGTTGTCATTATGTTGAAGTTTTTCGAGAAGTTGTTCGGGAGTTCCATGGAGACGCCAAGGTAATTCCACGATAAGTAATTAATTCTTTGGGGTTTGAGTGTCCGTCAAGATAGAAACATTGAAAATTACAAATTAATAAACAGAAAAAATATCTCGGAATCTTCCACTTTGGTCAAAACTGACCTTCAGATACATCAATGGATGTTAAATATAATTAAATTTTTAGGCTAAAAAAATATTTTATTCAATAACTACATTTAGTTAATTCATGCGATGGCTACTAAATGGTAGGTTGGGTCAATGGCTCGTCAGTTGAATATAACGTTTTTCTAGGCTATGCTATCTGTTTGATTTGGTGATCCGAGAAGAAGAACATCAAACATTGATTAGGGTATTTTAATTCATTTATCGGATAATCATAGAAATTGCACGTATTTGATTAGAATTGTAACAGGAAAATTGACAAAGGAACACAAAACGAAACTGAATGTATTATTCCCCTTTGACGAGACTAACAATTTTCCGGAAATACAAATGATGTTAGTTTTTTAATTTAGGACAAGAATAGTGTTAGCTTGGGTAGAATGACGGAGTCACATATATGTTAGAAGTATAGCTGAAGTGTTTGTGTGGTTTTTTTTGTTGTCTCGTTTTCCGGCAGTCTCTAGTGTCCGCTGCTTGTTCCCATGTGCCGCCCTTTTCTTTTACACCAACTTTGGTGTGGTTCACCGTGACTGGAGAATATCCTGAGCTCTTCGGGGATGTGCTGCGACGCTTGTGTTCCCTCGAAAAAGTCCATTTCAAACCCTTAATTTGTAGAGGTTCGGTGATTAAAATCATGAATTCGAAATCCCTATGGTCGTTTGTGTTCTACACTAAACAATTTAAGCCTATTCTAAATGGAAGGGATTTGACAATTTGGCCCGTTTTATTTTGCAATTTGATCATTTGCCACACCATGTGTCAATGACATATTGTGTGGTCAACGTGAGAAATGAACAAAGTTAAGAGTAAAGTGGGGGCAAACGATCAAATCTGTCCAATTTGACGCACCAGGAAAGCGGCAATACTGCCTTAGATTATATAGGATCCTCTCACAGCAAACATGTGGACCCTAACTCTAAAAGCCTTCTTCCCCAATATTTACCCTCCCTTCCCTCACTCTTGGTCTCAGGCTCTCAGCCATGGCGAGATGGCCGAGGACGAAATATGTGCGGCACGATCCATGGAGCACAATTAATAGGACGGTGGTGGACCCGCAGGACCCTGGAGCCTAGTCCGTCAGCGCGCCGTGCATGCATCAGAAACCATGGATCGCTAGAAAAAAATTTACCACCATCGTGCTTATCTGCTCAGGTTGATGAATCCTCGATCCAGCAGGATTGAATCGCAAATCGTGGATTTGGGACGCCACACGCTGAGATCAGGTGCCGGCACCTCGCAGCCGGGCTGACCTTGTATCGATGGCTTCCTCGAGGAGATGCCTTAAGTGTGAGTCTCACACTTAAAATGGCGTGGCGTGGCGTGGTGGCTGAGTCGACAGAGAACAATAGTGAATAGTCTGAGAGTCATGGATGACAAGAGTATAATAGGTAATTCTCTAGATGGCATCAGTCAACTTAGTTAAACAGGTTCAGCGGTTCGATTTAGACTAGGATTGAATAGTAGTTTAGGTTGCAAACCACCAAGATTTCGATGAATTCAGAGTTTAAACGGTCTAACCTCTACGAGTTCAAGGTTTGAAATGGACTTTTTTCTCTTTTCTTGGATCAATCAACATTTTCGTGTTCCCACCATCCATGGAGATTCAACTTATTCTCACCAGGCAGACCAGGTGACACTAATTATTTTTGGCTGACCAATCACAATCTATTGGTAACTAGGGAAGATGAACCTAGCTAGTATGTACCTTCCTTTTGACACTAGTGTTTTTTTTGTTGCAAATCTACAGTAGCACTCATTGTTTTGCACAAAGAGAACTAATATTGTTTTTGACATTTGTGAATTTGATTTCTTTATTAAGGGAGAGGGTAGTTGAGGGACCGCCCCCACCGACAGATAGGCGAAGCACTGTGCCTCCACCGACTGCCGCTTCTGCTTCTGCTAGTCAAAATGATGCCACTCGCCTCCTCGCATCGCAGCAGGAGTTAATTTCTCGAGGAGATATACTTGGTAATGGAGGCTATCAAACCAAACCCAGGTCAGTCAAAGACACCAAATCTAAATGAGGATGGAACCGAAGCCATAGTTTGTGGAGATGTATTATTTGTGCATGCTCTTGAAATACAGACATTCATGCTGTGTGATGTGTAATAATTTGCACTCGAAGCCACAGGTGCTTCTATGCAGTGGCCTTTCCCCGATGTTTGGTCACTTTATTTGTGTTTCTCCTTTTCGTTTGTAAGCAAATTTGAATTTTTATATTTCCCTTCAATATTATGTGGTCCCTTCCTTAGTTTTTATGCCTCTTTTCTCAGCGATTATTGTTTTTTGACAGTAATTTCTATTTGTTTGTCTATGCGAGTATTGCAATATACGCCACAAAAATTTGAGATCTGGCTCATTTTTTTAAATTTGAAAAACAAATTGACGCATATTGCTAATATGCGTCACAAAATGTGAAAATCCATGTGCCATAGATAAGGGTTTTCTAGTAGTGAGTAGCAGAGCGCTTTCTAAAAACCTTATTCACCCTCACCCGTACAGGATCGCAAAGACGAGTGATTCTGGAGACCTTTTATCCAATCCGCCGGTACACGCCGACAAGAGGAATGGAGTAGACTATGGTGACGGCGTAAATATAGAGGCTAGCAAAATCCTAGATTAGTTTTAGTGTCTTGTGACGGTAGCCGCGCAACACTTTATATAGAGCGGCTCAAGAAACCCTAACAAAGGAGAACGTGGGCCGAGTCCACGTTGTGCACGCTTGGGTTTAGGGTTTAATATTTAGGGTTTAGGTTTTGGGTGTAACGTTAGGGTTTAGAGTTTAGGTTTTAGGTATAGCTCAGGAGAACCGTGTTACTAAACTTTAGCTTCCACTTCTCTTTCATGTGAGCTGCCCAAACATGGACCCAAATATATATGAGCTACTATAAACATGGGCTTTAAGATTTAGAGAAAATCTAAAATATACACTAGCCTATTTAGTTTAGTCCACTATTTCTAACAACCGAGCGCGGAGATAACGTGCACTGAGGGAGTATGCAAATCTAATCCTTTCAACCATCAAAGTACATTTGGAACGTCGGTTGGACCGAAATGTGGCTGCACGCCTGCACATTGGGATAATTGTGCAGCGATCAGCTACCTACCGACAGAACATTGGGATAATTGTGGCTAGGGAAGAGAGTTGTGGCGTTGCTTCAGCACGCATCAGCCAAAGCTGGAGCGATCAGTTTGGCTAAGATCAACTATATATTTCAGATGGGAATGCGAAAAATTGTGCAGAGATCACAACCGACTCCTGGTTCCTTTGCATCTGTCAGCTCTGAACTGATTAACCGACACCTTCAGGTAATTGAGACGGCAACTTGTTGAAATATTAGACATAATTTCCATGATTAATTTCAGAATATAAATCATAACAACAGCAGCTACAATCATGTGAACCTCTAACATACTAGATGTATTGATCAACATGAGCAGTAGCAGATTACACGCACTAACAACCATAGTAAAACAATAGATCTGTTGGCCGTGTACGTACTGATCGGTTGTTGATGTAGTCGTCGTTGGTGTAGTAGCCTGACGAAGAAGTCCGTCTTGACGACCAGGAAGACGCGCCGTGATGACGAACTTGAGCAGTCGCGCGGAGCGCTTCCCAAAAACCTTATTCGCCCTCTCCCGTACATGATCGCAAAGGCGAGTGGTTCCGGAGACCTGCTCTCCCGACCACCGGTGCACGCCGGCAAGCGGGATGAAGTAGACTACGGTGGCGGCGCAAGTAGAGAGGATGGCAAAACCCTAGATTGGTTTGATGTCGTGCGTTATGAAAAAAGCCACACAGGCGTTTACATAAAGCGGTTCGGAAATTCCGTATAAGACACGAAGTGGACCAAGCCCATGTGTGACAAACTTCTCATGCCATTGCTTAGGTGGTTGTTTCAGGCCATATAAAGATTTTAATAACTTAGACACCTTTGTCTCTTCACCTTTTACCATAAACCCATCCGGCTGATCCATATAGATCTCCTCTTCCAACTCTCCATTAAGGAAAGTTGTCTTCACGTCCATTTGATGAATGAGAAGACCATAAGAGGCAGCCAGGGATAGTAGTACTCGAATGGTGGTTAGTCTAGTGACAGGTGAATAGGTTTCAAAGTAATCTTCGTCTTCTTTCTGTGTGTAGCCCTTAGCTACAAGACGCGCCTTGTACTTCTCAATAGTACCATCAAGCCTTAGCTTCTTCTTGAACACCCACTTACATCCCACAGGTTTATAACCATAGGGTCGTTCTGATAATTCCAAAGTTCCATTAGAAAGAATTGAGTCCATCTTATTTTGGACAGCTTCTTTCCAATCATCTGCATCAGGAGATGCATATGCCTCAGTAATGGATCTGGGAGATGAAGTCATTACCAAAGGATTTTGCAACCCTCTGTCTCTTACTCCTCGTGAGAGGTTCATCGTTATCCTTCTCAAGAAATTCCTCATGTGGTTGTTCAGAATTCTCAATAGATGCACTAGATTCAGGAAGTATTTCAGAAAAAATCCTACCAATGTTATGCATATCTTTCATAGGAAAAATATTTTCAAAGAATGTTGCATCACGAGATTCCATTATAGTATCAACATGTATATCAGGTACCTCAGATTTAACCACTATAAATCTATAGCCTACACTCCGTGGAGCATATCCTAGAAAGATACAATCCATTGTCTTGGGTCCGAGCTTGCGTTTCTTGGGGATCGGTATGTTGACCTTCGCCAAACACCCCCAAGTGTGCAGATATGAAAGTGATGGTTTTCTCCCAACTCACTCCTCATAAGGGGTCTTTTCTTTATTCTTGTTAGAAACTCTATTAAGGACATGACATGAAGTCAACAAAGCCTCCTCCCACCATGCCTTTGATAAACCAGCAGTGGCTAACATGGAATTCACCAAGTCAGTCAGCGTGCGGTTTTTTCTCTCGGCAACCCCGTTTGATTGGGACGAGTAGGGAGGTGTCCTCTCATGAATAATTCCGTGTTCCTGACAGAATTCGTCAAATATTTTGGGAAAATACTCACCACCATAATCTGACCTAAGACGCTTGATCTTTCTCTCTAGTTGATTTTCAACTTTGGACTTATAGATTTTAAAGTAGTCTAAAGCCTCATCTTTAGTTTGCAACAAGTAAACATAGCAAAATTTAGTAGCATCATCTATCAACGTCATGAAATATCTCTTTTCACCTTTTGTCAACACGCCATTTATCTCGCATAGATCAGAATGTATGAGTTCTAGAGGTGCCAAGTTTCTCTCCTCGGCAGCCTTGTGAGGCTTTCGAGGTTGCTTTGATTGCACACAACTATGACACTTAGAAACTTTGGCAATAGTGAAATTCGGAATTAAACTCACACTGGACATCCGAGACATCAAACCAAAATTAATATGACATAAACGAGAATGCCAAACACTGGTATTATTATTAACATCACCACAAATATGATTCATGGATTTATTACAAAACTCTGAAAGTGAAAATCAAAACAAGCCTCCGAACTCATAACCTTTACCAATAAATTGTCCATGTTTCGAAATAACGACTTTATTGGACTCTAACACAACCTTAAACCCATCTCTTCATAGAAGGGAGCCACTAACGAGATTCTTGTTCATAGTAGGGACATGCTGCACGTTCCTCAGTTGCACGATCTTTTCAGAAGTAAACTTCAGATCCACTGTGTCAACACCACGAACAGAAGCATTGATCCATCGTACCCATCAGTGTTGCTAGCGGTCACGACGTTGACAGTCTTCCCACCTTTCCCTCTGCGATCTGCATGATCTGGGCAGTCCTTCGAAAAGTGGCCAAGCTCTCCACATGAATAGCAATGTAGCTCGGCCTTGTTCAGATTCTTCTTCTTCTTGAAGGTTGTAGTCTTTTCAGGCTTGTTGAATGAGGGTTTATATTTTCCTTTGTTCTTGCCGAAGGTCTTCTTCTGCGCCATATAGGCGCTAGACTGACCCTCGCCTCTTCTCTCAGCAGTGTCCTTAGCCCGAGCCTTCTTCTCAACATCAAGACACGCTATCAGGTTTTCAATCGATATCTCTTGTCTCTTGTGTTTGAGAGTTGTGGCAAAGTTCCTCCACGAAGAAGGCAACTTTGCAATAATGCACCCGGCCACAAACTTGTCGTGTAAGATACACTTGACGATTTCAAGCTCCTTGACAAAACACTGTATCTCATGAGCTTGCTCAACTACAGAACGGTTATTAACCATCCTGTAATCATGAAAGTTCTCCATGATGTACAGCTCACTGCCACCATCTGCTACACCGAACTTAGCGTTCAGTGCCTCCCAGAGCTCTTTTCCATCTTTGATGTACATATACACATCAAATAGCTTGTTGTCAAGAACACTCAGAACGCATCCCACAAAAGCAAGATTGGTTTCCTTGAACTTGTTCTGAACCTCGTCAGATGTAGTTCCTTCAGGTAAACCCTTACTAGCCTTGAATACTTTCAGAGCTTGCAGCCATATAGTGGTCTTATACTACCACCTCTTAAAATGAACACCGATAAACTTTTCCGGCTTCATAGTATCGGCCAAGTGTCCCATATTTAATTCAGAAAATTGTCTATAATAAGGTTTTTGGATTGTTGGAATATTAGGCATAATTTCCATGATTAATTTTAGAATATAAATCATGACAACAACAACTACAATCATGTGAGCCTCTAACATACTAGATGTATTGATCAACATGAACAGTAGCAGATTACACGCACTAACAGCCATAGTAAAACAACAGGTCTGTTGTCGGTGTACGTACTGATCGGTTGTCGATGTAGTCGCCGTTAGTGTAGTAGCCTGACAAAGAAATCGGCGTTGAAGACAACGTGCACGAGGTCCGTCTTGATGACCGGGAAGACACACGTGATGACGAACTTGAGCAGTCGCGCGGAGCTCCCAAAAACCTTATTCGCCCTCTCGCGTACAGGATCACAAAGGCGAGTGGTTCCGGAGACCTGCTGTCTCGACCACCGGTGCACGCCGGCAAGCGGGATGGAGTAGACTACGATGGCGGCGCAAGTAAAGAGGATGGAAAAACCCTAGATTGGTTTGGTGTCGTGCGTTGTGAAAGACGCACAGGTGTTTATATAGAGCGGCTCTGAAATCCCGTACAAGACACGAAGTGGACCAAGCCCACGTCGTGCACGTTCGGGTCGGTTATAGATAGCCCACGATCCGAGAGCTACCCGAATCCGCTAACTGTTGACACGTCTGTCTAACCGCACATATTTTCCTGAGCAGCAAAATAAAGTTCGGCTCGGCGAGATTCTCGCAACCCGCAACAAACCGGCGAGCGCGTCGTGACGAGGCGAGCGTGCGTGCGAGCGGCGGCGTCATCTATGGAGGAGCGTGCGTGTAGCTCTCTTATTGTCACTCACTTATAAAGTGGTGCAACACTCCACCTTATAAGGTGGTGCAACTCTCCTTCAACTTTTTATGTGGGACTAAATTTGCCACATACATATAAGCTGCCACCAATTTGGGACAAATCACATATGGGCTTCCACATACATGGGCTTTGAGATATAAGGAAAATCTGAAATCACACATGGGTCTAATGATTTAGCTCATTATTTCTAACACTACCTATCTGATTAATCATATCCGTTGATTCAGGCGTTCGTTGCTCGCCAACATAGACATAGTGATGGTCGTCTTTGATAACCAACATAGGCGCCATTCTTCTCTGCTTGCTCAACCATTGGAGTGTTGTTCCAGGTTCTGTTGTTGTGAAGACTCCAGATCTCTAGTCAGACACCTTTCGATTGGAGGGAGAAAGCGAGCCTTTTATCAATATGTGCCTGTTTGCAGAGTGTTTTTTCTTCTGCAAAAATGTAAAAAAAATTCGGAATAGATTTATTACACGGCAAAATTATAAAATACACTTGGCAAAGTTTTAATACTTCCTCCGTTTTATAATATAAGATGTTTTAGCTTTGTTAAAAGAATATATTCATACCTCTTTTAATGTGTAGGTTCACTCATAATCACTCTGAATTTGCGCACTAATAAAAAAGGTCTAAATACACTTTTTTTATAAAGGTAAAACATTTTATATTAAAAACAGAGGAAATACATGCCAAACAACACAATTACAATGGGCAAACTAAAATACTCGGCAATATATTGATACGTGGCCACACAATAAGGGCTTGTTTGATTCATAGGATAGGAAAAGTATAGGAATAGGAAAACCATAGGATTGATATGTCATGCTAATGTGAATCCTATAGAAAGAGGGATCTTGTTTGATGTGGCAAAGAAAATTTTCTATAAAGTGTGACCTAATGTTGTTTTCCTATAGGAATTGCACTACAAAATTCCTATAGGATTAATTCCTATAGGATATGTTCCTATGAATCAAACACTAACATATAGAAAAAATTTCCATAGGATTCAAATTCTACACAATTCCTATGCAATTCCTATAAATCAAACAAGCCCTAAGTCTGAACGTCGGTGGCGAGTTCCTAGCTTGGGCTGGGCTTTTCATGGCTCGACCCGAGTTGAGCGTGGCCCACGGGAGAGGCTGGCCGAGTCGAGCCCAAATACCTGGACTGCCTCGGGCTTGTTGCTCACCAAGCTCGGCGTGGTCCAACTAGCGTGCTGGCCAAAACAATTGAATAAATAGGTAGGAAAACTACTGTGCTTCCTTCCTTTTCTGCGTGGTTCGTCCGAATCGCACATGCCCCAGCACAGGACGTTGTGTCGCGTTTGCTCACCGTGGCCATTATAAAAATGTGTTATTTTATTAACATATGTCTCACTTTTCATTTTTTCAAAGTCTCTAAGAGCACGTATAAAATCTGGCTTTTTGCATGAGAGTCTGCTTCCTTCCTCTCCCTCCTCTATTCTCTATGCCAACTCAGTACAAATATAGGAGTAAAAAATAGCACGAGAGTCCGTTTTCTTTTTCTTTCCTATTCTCCTATTCTATGAGCGGCCCCTGCTGAGCCGCCGACAGGGTGAATTTTGTATATTATTTTCGAATTTGAATAAAAAATGTGTTCTTTGTGAAAATATTAGCCGACATCATGCTGTTTCCGATGACGCTGCAATTAAGAACCCACCGGGTTACTTCTTGATCTGAGTACAGTAGCGAGGAATATACAATTTGGAGGCAAAATCGTGCGTTTTTTAAGAATTAGAGAAAGACGAAAAGGTGGGCCGGCTCATGTCAAGCCTTAGCCACCCCGACCACAGAAGCTTCTTTTTTACCCTTTATTTATTCATTTTTATTGTAAACCCTATTTGTAATGTGCTCAAAATTATCCAAATTAGTCAATATTATACACATGTGTGCATCTTGGAATGACAGAATTAATTTTTGTGAAAATATGTGCTCATTTGAATAATTTGCGGCACATTTAGAGTGAACTATAGAATGAATACTGAGAAGTAATGGGAAAAACAAATCAGTTTTCCTGTTTACTCCCTTTTCTCATTATATACTTTATTGTAATGTGCCTAAAATTATCCAAATTAACCCATACTATACATAAATATGCATATTAGAATACCAACATGGCCAAGCTCCGTTCGTGTCTTACCTTGCACTCAAAAAAAAAAAAAAACTTACCAGGTATTGAATTATAGAAAATGATACCTATCACCCGGACGATGGTCGTCCGGGTCGTGGCTCACGCACGCGCGGAGGTTGACCCGCCCACGATGTTTTTTCCCCTCGTCTTCTTCCTGGAGAACTCCGCCGCTCGCCTTCTCCACGGGAGGGAGACGGAGACGGAGACGCCGCCTCTCCCACCCGGCCTCCTCACCAGCCTCTCCCGCTCGGCCTCCTACCCGGCCTCCCATTCCCTCGTGTTGCCGCCGCGCCGCTCCTCTTCCCTCGTGTCGCCGCTGCGCCACCACCCTTCCCTCGCGTCGCCGGGGACTCCCGCCGCCGCACCCTGGAGCTCCCACCGTCGAGCGCCTCCTGCACCGTCTCCTGGTTCCCCCGCCAACCTTTGCTGCCACGGGGGGTCGTGGGTGCTGCCAGCGGCTAACGGCCTTGATTCCGGCGGTGGCCGACCTTGCTTCCACAGGCGACCAAGATTGCTTCCAGCAGTGGCCGAGCTTTGCCTCCACGGGCGGCCGTGGTTGCTGCCAGCGGTGGCCGAGCTTGCTTCCATGGGCGGCCGTGGTTGCTGCCAATGGCAGCCGGTCTAGCTTTTGCTACAAGTTCTCCGGCGAGCTCTTTCGACTAAATTCTCCGGCCATGTATCCGACGAAGTCACTTTTTTGCTACATTAGAAGAACTTTGTTGCTATAACCGTCTTGTGGTTTTGCTACAACAGTGTCAACTTTTTGCTACAAGGTCTCCCACGAGAGTCACCGGCGAGTTTTTTCCGACGATGTCTTCGGCGAATTCGGTTTTGCTGCATTAGCATATTTTTTTGCTGCATGGTCTCCGGCGAGACGTTCTATTTTTAAAACGAACCTTTTTTTTTGCTTTGAAAGCAAAAGCGGGACATATGTAGCAAACGCGGGATGTTTTGCAGCAAATGGACACGTGTCAACACGGGAAGCAGGACGATGGGAGCTCCCCAATCGTCCGGGGGACACCTAGCGTTGTCCTTCAAATTTACATATAGCTTTTACTCATTGTAAAACAATAGAACTACAACAATCATCTGACACTCAACTAAATACTAAGATATCACTCAATCACAAACGCTTAGAAGAATAAATCATCCAAACAGGAGCATTTACAGTTCAGCTAGGACCAAAACATGGACCGTATCAACCATAATATATCAAAGAAAGCAAGTATAGTGTTCTTGGGGTGTCCCGCTTGGTTCGTATTCGTCGTCATTGACCAGGACTTCGCCGACAGCATCGCCAACGACCCTGATCTACAGCGTGTCGTCCATGCCATGGCGCTTACCGTGACGTCATCAGTCTGATTGGCGCATGTCTTCGCCAAGCAAGCGGCTACCACCAATTGAGCTACATGGTGCCGCTGCGTTGCCCATTTTGGCCTCAGCGCCCCTGCCTTGGTACTCACCTACTGGCTTCTAATGTGACTCCAAGCATGTATGCCACCCCCTCAGGTCGGTCTACTTCGCTGTGCCCGTGCACCGACAGTCTAAGCTACAACTGCGCCACCTGCCTCGGTAGAGGTCGCCTCTGTCCGCGAATGGTCTTTGTTACATCGTCGGGTTCTTCCTAGCCTACATTGAGTACATACGTCGTGCCTTTCTAGGCTTCCAGCATGACCACTTCGGGTCACGGTTGGTTTCGCCAACCATATCTTCATCACTTTCCACTACAACTTCATCGTGTCCAATATACACCGCAATAGCGCCATCCTCCAACCGCCGCTTGGGAGGCTATAGTCATGCGGGCAAGGGTACTGCATGCGGTACAGTGTCCACGTCTCGTCAACGGTGAGGTTGCACGGCCCATAGCAGCTTGCAGTGCCGTCGCTGATGCGTCTGCTGATCGACATTGCGCAGTGCATGTGGTGCTTGAGCGGCTAGGGTTTGGCGAGAGGTATAGTGTGTGGTGTGGGTGTTGCGTGCACGACTTTTTATCTCCAGCGGCAGGCGGACAGGACGCGGGTGGATCAATGCCGGAGCGATTCCCCCATGTCACACAACGGCATTGCGTAGACGACGACGGGAAGTCCGCAACTTGTCGTGTTGAGATGAATCGGCTCGGCGTGCCATGAAGCCACGCCGGACCAAAAACGGCTTTTAGGCACTTCGGTCAAGATCCATGGTGGTATTTTAACGGGCCGTCGCACGTGCTTCCTTGCTTCGAGCGGAGGAGGAGGCGCAGAACAAGGCGGCGAACAGTTTCAAAATACCAGCTTCAAAAAACCGGAGGCGCGCAGCGGAACAGTTTCATATACCAGCTTCCAAGAAGGTCCAATCTACTATCTAGCTAGACAGCAACGTCTCGTCCTCTTGTCCAGGGCCGACGAACCTGCCTCCATGCATGGATGACACACCTAATACACACGCAACGCTTCTCTTACCGGCCGTGTGATTCATTGAACTGAATATTATTGGTGACATCGGGTGGTGGGGTGGCTGATTCATCGGTGTTATCCAGTGCCAATATATACGAAGCTCAATGGATGTGGATTGGTGATGTCAATGCGTGAACCTCTTCTGTAGTGGTTGCCATCATAATCTGGTCAGCAATTACTTTGATTCAGTCAAACACGTGTGTAATCAGCAAGAGGACGAGACTGTGTTGCTGTCTTGCAAGTTGCAGGGAACGTCCCTACATATGCTGGATTGAACTCTGGACCTTCATTATTCAGCTTCAGCAACTACGATCCTTTCAGGTTCGTTTCTGCTCTTGCCGTTCTCATCGTTCCTTTCACGGCTGCGTAGATCTATCATCCATACGGATACCGCTGTAAGCTGTGCTAAGGCGAGAGTCAGGTCAGGTGTTTTGGTCTGCTCTTCGCTACCCCGGCCGCATCCACATCAGGTACCACAGTTTGATGTTTACTCAGCTAGAATAAACACCGAGGAATTACACAACGGTTTCCTAACCACACTGAACTCCCAATAAATATGAAGAGCGTAGTTTCGGCAGGCTTTTCTATCTTTATTATCTTTGCCTGCTGTAGACCTAAGCAGCAGTTCATATCTAGCTAGGAAACTCTTCCTCTGTTAGCCCCGTCTGCAAGTGCTTTTTATTCTTGGAAAAAGTTTATCACGCCGAATCTAGAAATCTAGTCCTAGTACCAAGACATAGAAAAATGAACTGAAAAACATGCATAGTATATGTTTGTCACAACATACTATCTTTTTAGGAAAAAAAAAACAAGCACTTGTTCGTTTTCGGGCAATAAGAGAACTACCTATGTCTATTCATGGATAAACGTAACACAACTCTCCCATGCATGCATGAAGCAAATTTTTTCATGTATCTTTTAAGCATGAGCGAACAAGGAGCGGGTCAAGACACCAAGGAGCAGGGCATCCCGCTTTCTTCTGTGCGTGGATCATCTGGACAAGAAGCATATTTCGATGATCCAACCCAAGAAGATGAAAGCCTCGTAATTAATTGTGTCTTCGTTAAAACGTATTGTTTGAATGTTTTTTCGTTTCCCAGTTTCTGAAATAATATTTTTTTTTCAGATTAACAAGAAAGTGCATCTATTTACATCGACGGATGTGTCTGATCCCAAAGAAGCTGTTGCTGAGGCAACGGTTCTCTCGATTACCCCAATAGATGGTGTGGATTATTATAAGGTTTTTGTGGACGTTTCCATTAAAGAAGAGACTATACTGCCGCGTCCAGATGGTGCTTTACAACTTATCGGCGATGCTGTCAATGAATCCATCGCATGGCCATCGAACCAGGTGAGCACCATGCATGTGTTTTTTATTGACATACCTTGTATTGTTATTTCTGTATGCTGACTTGTGATAAATTTTCTTGTCACCCTGACTCACTTCTACTACTTATTATGCATTGTAATGGCAAGCTTCCTTACATAGTACTCCCTCCTTCCCAAATTAGGATGCCTATTAGTTTTGATCAAAGTCAAACTTCATAACTTTTGACCAAGTTTATTGAATAAAATATCAATCTCTACAACATCACCTTAATGCTATTAGAATCATTATGAAATATATTTTCTTATTATATGCATTTCATGTTGCTGATGTTGATCTATTTATCTATATAGTTGATTAAACTTTATGAGGTTTGACTTTGACCAAAACTAATAGGCATCCTAAAATGGGAAGGAGGGAGTAGTTCTATAGGTCGCGCTTTTATTTTTTCTCCATGGGTTTCCGTTTCACCATCCTTTTGCATATCTAGGTTTCTTTCTAAATTTTTTTTTGTTCATCAACTTTGTGCATTGTCATAAAAGTTGACTCAATAGTACTTCTAAAGGTTGTGCTTTCTCATCTGTTTGTATGTGTTTCTGCAGGTGTCTCCGTCAATTATTATATCGCACCCCACGAAGTAGCAGGCTGTTGCTCGTCAATAGGATGTTGTGTGCACTGCATAACATTCGGTCTTACCTTTTGCTATGATTTTGTAAACATGATTATGTGGTAATAATTGGTTGTAGCTGATTATGTATTAATCATTGACCTATTACAGTGTAAACTTTATTATGTGGTGTAATCAATTATCTATGATTTTGTAAACATGATTATGTGGTAATCAGTTGAGAACAGATGACCAATCAGTATTGTAAGAACTCATGCATACCATTATTGTTGGTTGTGGTTCAGTTCTCCATGCTAGGGGGGGGGGGGGGCATCTGTACTTGTCTTGAGTTTTTTTTGTTCATTCAATAATGTATCCCATGGGATTGATAGTTGGGAAAGGCTTATGACAATATCATCGGAAATTATTAAATGAAGAAAAAAACCGTGATGTTTATTTATGTGAAGATTCCACGGCATTTATTAAAAGAAAAAGGAATTAATATGGTAAACCTATTATCATGGAACCTTCACATTACCATGGACTCTGTGATCTTGGATCTAGTATCAATGCTATTCCATATTCCTTATATCTTGGAATCAAACAAATTATTGTCGATGACCGAAATTGTCAGGCGGTAAGGGGGTTTCCCAAGTCGGGTGCAGGGACGGTCCTGAGGGGGGACTAAAGGGGCAGCCGCCTCGGGCCTAAAATAATTAGGGTCCCAAAAAAATATAAGCCTAGTATATTTTTTTTATGGGCCGGTGACGAACCGAAGGATAAGCGCATCGCTCCTAGGCATGAGGCATTGATCTATCCCAGGCATCAATCGCTCGCCTGGCGCCTGCCAGCCTCGACGATCGACTCCTCGACTCACACAAACGACTCCCAGGCTAGGGATTGAGGGATCGCTCGACCTCGACTCACGCGACGACTCCTAGGCATCGGCGTATCGCTCGACGCCTCAACCACAACCAGGCCATGCGCTCGATGCCTCGACTCGACGACTCCCAGCCAGGCATCGCTTATTCGCTTTGGCTTCCTAGGTATCGGCCGTCCGTCCCTACTTCCCAAGTCGTCCCGTCGCCTAATCGCCTCCCCTGGACCGGATCGCCCTCTACGATCGTACACCAGGCACGCCTCACGTAGGAAGGCCAACGGCGATCTTCAAATCTGCCTGCTAAGCTGCCCCCGCGGTCCCGCCCAGCCATAATTCTTACTTCTTAATTCTAGTTAGTAATTGACTAATTGTTGTTCTTGATTTCTTGTTTATCATCTGAAAGAACCTTTTTAGAGTTAAATTTATTGAAGAACTATTTGAGATCTTCAATGTCTCAGGAGAGGTTAAATGGTTTGACAAGTCTATGCACCGAGAAGAGTTAGTGGACGAGATTGATATTGATTCCATCATTATAGACTTTGCTTTTAGGAATTTTCGGAGGAAATTTTAAGGTATCATGTAAACATTATTATTTTATATGAATATTATAGTTGGAAGTGTACTTAAAATATTTATTTTTCATCATCTTATATATGCATTAAAAAATTTATACTAAGAGGCCCAAAATTTTAGTTTCGCCCCGGGCCCCAAAATCTCAGGACCGTCCCTGGTCGGGTGGGGGTGGCGATTCCCTTCGGATGTTGCTGTTAGTCCTAGAGGTGCTTAGGCAGGAGAAACACCATCTCCCCGTCCATCCTTGCTTTGTTTGTCCGAGTACTAAGTTGGCAATAATCCCTATCCTGAAAAGAAAAAAGTTGGCAATATGCCCTGGGAGCTGGACGGTTATGAGGTGAAGCAGTTGTTCAGCGAGTATGGGCAACTGGCTAATGAAAGTCCTTTACCACCCAGAACTGCCATGGGAGGTGGACGGCTATGTAATTAGATTTCACACAGCCATAATGTGTTAATGTGTTGGTGGACGGCTATGTAATTAGATTTCACATAGCCATAATGTGTTAATGTGTTGTTCGTTCTTATATTGTGATAATGGGTCTATCACAATGATTTGAGATTATCGTAAAGTGTTGTTCACTGATATTTTGGATTAGCCGATTTTGAAATTGCTCAATTTATTTGTTGTGAAATTTAAATAAGTTGTATGAACTTTGATTTTGGGACATTCTATTGAAATTCCTCTATAGGGGTTTAGGTGTGTTCTATTTAAATGCGCCTAAAGGATTTTGGGGCATTCTATTAAAATGCCTAGGCTTTTGAGGATCTTTTTTGTTTTGCCTCTAAATAGTCATTTAGAGGCCCTAAATGTATTTAGGGGCACTTTGCTAAAAGTTTTAGAGACGTGAGTACCCGAGTCACTTAAGAAAGTGCCACTAAACGAGACACTTTGATCAAAGAAGGGGCATTTGTTTTGTCCCGAAATGACTACGTGTTGTAGTGGACGTCGTCGTACATTCGTAATACTTATAGATTAGAATAACAAATCATAAGAGATGAGTTTAAATAAACGATCAAAGTAGAGGAAGGTGAAAGGAGCATGTCGAGAGGATGCTAAAACATGGATCGGGCAAAACGCATTAGATGCAAATACTGAATTCTGCTTAGACGTAAAAAACACACGAATAATCCGAAGTAATAACTAAGAGTTGATAATTGGCTAGCATGATCAAGAGAACAAATAATGTCGTACGTAATGTGGGTGGCTAGGGTTCATATATATCCATCAATGACGGCACTAATAAGACACGAAAAAAAAAAAGATAAAATCTCAAGAAGCTACTACACCGAGGCGAGGCGAGAAAGAAACCATGCTGGCCAATCTATCTCCAGGGGAACAATCTCTCTGCGGCTGAGGCCATGATCACGTGGGCAATCCGTTATCTCCTGCATGAGCCCGGTCTTGGTCTTGATGGCGGCAACAACGTAGATGCGCTTATGATTGTCCTTGATAATCACCATGCCATTCTTCTCTCCCAAGAACCGGTATTCCACACCTTGCCCAATATTGAAGTTATTCATGTGCTGAGAGTGAGATGATGGTGGTACTAGTAGCATGATAGTATGCGACTTCGTTCCGTCGTGCATGTGTAGCTGGGTTCCGTCAAGTCTCAAGAATAGAAACACGAGTTTGCCCTCTTGGTTAGCGCTGCTGCTAAGGTATGGTTCGTCATAACTAGGGTCGCCCAGGAGGCTGCATAGTCTTGGATTCACTACCTTTCCTGTGTAGATGTCGCCTGTCTTGGCGCTAACGCTAGTAACGTAGGAGCCTGATGCTCCACGAGAGAACCAGTAGGGAGCGCCTTGGCACACGGCGGCGCTGTGTTGCAGGAGCCTCACCATGTCCCATGCGCTCCCGGAGCAGCTCTTCCATCCTTCCGAGGAGGAGGAGGAGGAGTATGTGTAGAGATCGTAATAATGAATCGGGTATTGCGTTTTCACGACGAGGATCATCACCTTCATGCAGGAGCTTGAAGAAGAACAGTCGGAAGCAGCAGCAGCAGTAAGCATGGCATAGCCCGTGAAGCACTCGTGCGTACCCCAATGGTGATCTAGGTGAGGAAGTGGTTTGAAGGTGCCACGGAGCGGGTCGCACACGATCAGGAGGCGGCGAACGCGCACCAGAAGGAGACCGTGGCGCGACACTAGCGGCACCGCCACGTCTCCCATGCCGGAGACGAAGGAGCTCAGAAGGCGGCGGCGGTCCAGGAGCGGCACAGGACGTGGCCCCGGGACAAAGCACGGCACAGGGGAGCCTGCTTTACGCCGTTGCTGCTGGGTGAAGAAGCCCGGGAAGGGGCACGCCTCCGACAAGCAGCGGCGGAGGAAGGAGGGCTTGGTGACGATCAGGTCGCGCCACGCCTTGCACACGGTGGCGCATCGGAAGAGATCGGCCATGTCCTTGAGGCGTGGGAAGATCTCCACGAACAGGTCGTCCGGGAGCGACATTGTCGATCGATCGCACCTCGTGTCTTGGACAAAATCGATCGATCTAAACGAGCAACGTACGTACGTGCGTGCGTGCTGGGGTTTCCTTCCTAAGATCCACCGCCCAGCAAGCTATTTATTTATCGATTGGAGACTCAAACTCCTGAGCCCTTGTTCAGTTATTCTGTATCCAGATCCAATCAAGAGACAGAGACTCGATCCACCAACAACGATTAATTCCCTAGCTAGCCACAGAGATCAAGTATATACATATATATATACATCCCTATATAAATTCAACTCCGTCTCCTACTCTCTCTCCCTCTCACGTCTCCTACTCTCTCTCCCTCTCAAGAGACAGAGACTCGATCCACCAACGACGATTAATTCTCTAGCTAGCCACAGAGATCGAGTATATATATAGACATCCCTATGAATTCAATTCCAGATTGTCTAAGAATTCTCAAAAGTTTGCAACTTGTCTAACAATTAATTCCTTTTATCTAATCTGGCTTACTCATACAAAAAATCGAAAACAAAGAACAAATACTAGAAATTAGGATTATATTACAAGCACACGAAGAGTGCAACGACGATGAAATTAAAGAACCTAATAAAAACTAGTACTACTTATATACTAAAACATGCTTAAATACGATAAAGATACTAATTGGAGTCCTCCCAAACATAATCGGAGCCGTCCTCAGTTGTAGACGAAACCGGATTCGATGACCAAAGGTCCATCCAACACGGGTCATCCTCCGGGATCGTGGGATTGTGCAGCTGCATGAAGATGTAGGCGCACCGACGTGCCTTGTCGGCCCTCCTCTCGCGGCGGTGATGCTGCTGCTGCTGCATCCTCTGCTGCAGTTCAACTTAGAAGTTCTCCTCAGCTCGGACGTCCTCTGGAAAGCGCTCCGCCCATAGCAGGTGGCAACGCTCGTTCTCCTCGGCATTCGCGAGCCGGCGCGGCTAGGCTCGATTGCGGCGACGCTCCTCGTCGGTGATGAGGCGCGGCGGTGGCTCGGGCATCTCCGCCTGCTCCCGCGTGTGGATATTGTGGAAGTTCATCGACCGGGGAGGCTGACCAAGGCGCCACGCATCCGTGTCATACGCGTGCGTGGCCTCGTGCGCTGTGTCGAAGATCCCGAGCCCAATGCGTGTGTCGCCCGAGCAAAACTCCGTGTAGAAGTTGGCCGTCGGGCGTGGACGCCAACATAGCCGGAGGAGTTCCCGCGGCGGGGCGGTGGCATCTCAGTGGCTTGGGCTTGCGTGGTGCGCGGAGGTGGGCGTGGCGCGCGCAGAATAGGGGGAAGGAAGTTACCGGATTTTCAAGATTTTCATTATTTGTTTAGTTGCCAGATTAAAGTTAATGGCGTTCAAAAATCTCGAACGCCACTACAGCTTATCATACATGCGGCATTCGGCGAAACACCACTAGTAGCTAACTTAGTACTGGCGTTCTCTGTGAATGCCACCACTCTCTTTTACCAGTGACGTGAGATTAGTGGCGTGTGGATTCAACGCCACCACTAGACCGTTTCCTATCAGGATGAAAATATTCTATCCAACATGAAGAATTGCAGCATTTTTCCATGTCCAAGCAAGCGGGCAATGCTATAACATCTAGGTGAAAAATAGATATACAACCAAAACATCAGATAATGCTTAATTTGAAGCACACGGCAGCAGCAGCAGCAGCTAGATCTTCCAAGCGGTGGAAGGCTGAGGTTTGGCGAGGCCAACTACGGCGATCATCTTGCTTCTGACAGTGTGCTTGCTTGAGGTGAGAGTAACACTTCCTTGGTACACAACTCCATCCTCATGGGGGGCACCGTAGGAGCTGACCATCATACGGTATGAAATCTTCTGCCCAGGGAAGGTGAAGCTGAGGGTGCTGGGTTCCACCGTAACCCTCACCATACTTGGCATGTCCACCTTGATTGTATAGGTCTCTGGCTTATCATCTAGAGGGGCAACATTGGTTACCGTCCGGTACACGAAGAAGGACGAAGAACTGGCAGGCTGCAAAGGGACAGTGATTGTTGGGTAATTCAGATTGCACTGATGCATGTTGGTGACAAGATCTTGGCCACATTTCCATGGTTCGCCGCCGCCGCGGGAGATCGCTTCATATGCGGCCTCGCCAAGGGTTGAGCAGATGTAGGTCGCATAGTCTTTTTCCGTGATGTCGTATATGAGTCCAGGGTCGAGCGCTCTGTTCAGATTCACGTGACCAGCTCCCGTCGCGTAGGGGCTGGCCATTTCTCGGTGTTGGTCCACTATGGGCTTGCCGGTGTTGTCGACGATGTCTGCTGTTGTCATCAGAGCCGACCTCACTGCGGCAGGCGACCAGTCCGGATGGTATTTCTTCAACAGAGCCACGAGTCCGGCGACATGGGGTGTCGATGATGAAGTACCGGACTTGAGTTCGAAGCCACCGGAAGGCACGCCGGCTAGGATATTGACGCCGGGGGCCATCAGGTCCGGCTTGATGATTCCGGGGATGAGCCGGCTCGGCCCTCGCCCAGACAAGCCTGCCACAGCCGGCGCTGGTGTGTAGCCGAGGACTGTGCCCCCAAGCTCAATGGATGCTTTCGCCATGTGAGACGAAGCGTAATCCTTAAGCCGGTATTGGTCTTCATTCGTATGGGATCTGCATAACTCGAGGCCCGTAGTCGATGAGATCAAATGTGTACCCGTCCTTCTCTGGTCCAATCAGTATCACACCTGCGGCGTTATTGCGCAGCAGAATATCGATCTCGTCACCTTGAGTCTTGTTCACCGGCTCCGGCTCCCATTCGCAGATCACAATCTTGTCTCGAATACGGTCTTTCTCCTCATCTGGGTACACACAGTACCGGCGATCGCCTTCAACTGCGAACAAGAGCGAAGACCAACCCACGCTTGGACTTGGTGGTGCGCCCGAGCGCCAATCGCCGCCGATGGACTCGCCAAGTATAGGATCCGCATGGTATGGACCTCCATCCAACAACAGCTTGGCCTGAATGTTGCGGTCCACCGTCCCGGCTGCCACTGTCATCATCCACGGGACGTCGTTCTCGACGGAAGACGGAACAGGGCCGCCGTTGCCGCCGGCGGCCACCACCAGAATGCCCTTCATCATGGCGCCATAGGTTCCAATTGCAATGGGGTTGTGGTTGTATGTCACCGTTGAACGAAAACCAAGTGATAGATTAATGACGTCCACGCCGTCCGCCACCGCTGCATCGATGCCTTCCAGCACAACATCGTTAGGGCAACCAATTTCCCCGCAGACCTTATAGACCGCGATATGTGCAGAAGGAGCCATGCCCGACGCCGTGCCGTTGGCGAGGCCATTGTTGTTTATGGATATGCCGGTGACTTGATTCCCCGCCGCCGTGGTCGCCGTGGAGGTGCCGTGCCCGACTTCTTCATCTTTCGGCTCCATTCCATGCGCGATTAAATTCTTCTCGCCGATGATCTTTTTGGTACATTTGAACCCTTCGCAGGAACCCTTCCACCCCGGCGGCGGGGAAGGTAGGCCAGCATCACCTGTCAGCGATACATGATGTGTATCAATTCCGCCGTCCACCACTCCGATTATGACTCCAGCTCCGAAGTTGGCGTCCGTCCAGGTCGGAGAAGGCTGGAGGACTGTTCTGAGGCCAAGAAAAGCAGGCGTGCGTGTCGTCTTCTTGTAGCTGAAGGCGTTGGGGATGGCCGTGATGAAGCCTGGCTTTTCGGCGACGAGCTTCACCTCCTCGTCGGTAAGGAGCGCGGAGAAGCCGTTGACGACGGTGGTGTATGACCGGAGAAACCGATGCTGGCCATCTCGGGTCATCTTGGTGGGCAGAAACGACTCGTACCAGGAACGGCGGGTGGCGGAATCCATGTCACCTCCTCCGCGGCCAGTGGGAGTCTTGAGGAGGACGATGTATGTTCTGTACCCTCCCGGTGAAAGGGGTTGCAGATGCGGATGGGGTTTCCTTTAGTGGTGTGTAGCGTGGGTGGACATCTCGACGGTGGAGAAGGTAGTCATCACAAGCACAAGGGCTAACACAGAGTGGCGAAATAGAGCCATGGCAGCCGGCACAAAGAGAGGAAAGGTAGTGATTATGAGATGGAAGACCGCACAGGAACGTTCGATTTATAGTATTGATCGGCGCTGATTACTAATACTACTCCCTCCGCTCCGGTATAAAGGGCCCCTAGCGTTTAGTTGGCTGTTCCTAATTGTGGAGGAAACAAGGCCAGAAAGTATTAATTGTTGATTAATGCCCCTCCTAAAAACGCTCTAGCCCTCTCCTTTTCTCATGCATGCAGTGGTGGGAAAACGATCTCGCATGCACCATTGTTTTGGTAACTGACACAGAAACTGAATTGCATGCACTTCCTCTCCTTCGTATTCTCTGTTTCCTTCACACGATGAGAGGGAGGATCGCTGATTGGCAATGCCATCAATCTCCTGCTGATCTCTAAACCCAATCGGTGTACGTCTTGGTTTCGCTGCGATTTGCTAGGGACCCTTTATACCGGAGCGGAGGGAGTATATGATATACACATATCTACGCAAGATATTCATATCCTGTAATTAATGCATGGTGATCAATGAGATATACTACTACAGGCTAGGCTAGGCTATGATATATATACATCATATATATCATCGTAAGGTATGCATATCCAGTAACTAATGCTCTTGGTGATCAATGAGATATACTACAGGCTAGGTTAGGCTGTATCACCAAGATATACTCATATACACGACAAAATCACACAGATATACTCATATACTACAGGCTAGGTGAGGCTGCTCGCTATGTTTTCAGCAGGGCTGGCTTGCCTATTGACAAGGAGATGAGTTCAAGGCATAATTGCATACGACGGCTGCCCTGTATTTCAATATTTCTTTTTGTGTATAAGAATGCAGGTACTCGTCATTTCAGCCCTTTGCCGAGTATTCCCAGAATACACGCGTTAATATAAAAACACATAGCAAATGTTAACTAAAGCCTGGTATTTGGGGGAAAAACTCGCAAAAAAAGAATACTTGGGAAATTCTAATTTACAAACACTAACCGATTATGACAATAAGTTTGGCCAACAAAATCATAATCAACCAATAAAATTTGACACGCCATAGCATCCACTTTATCACTTAAGCCGATTGATGAATTCCACATAATCCTTTGTTGACATCTCCCATGAGAGCTTTAGCATGATCTTCATCTCATTACTTCAAGAGAAGATAATTAGGTGTTCAACAATATATTTCCCCCCGTCCCCTCCCCTCCCCCTCCCCGTGCGGCCGTCGCCGGGCCGCACCAGGCGGACATACACCTCCCCAGCCAGTTCTCCCCTCCTTACGACGCCATCCTCCCCACCACTGACGACAACGTCGCAGGGCAGAGCCCCCGCGGCACGGTGGTGGCGACCTTTCTCCTCGCGTCCTGATCCGATCCAGATCTTGGTGGCCGTGGCCTTGGCCTCAAGCGGCGGCGGCCTGCAGCACGACCGGCGGCGGTAATGGCATCGTGGCGGCGACCAGGGAGCGCCGGCGGCGGGGATAAAGGCGGTCGGGCGGTTGGATGCGGCGATCTAGGGTATCTTGGATCCTGACATGGATGGCCACGTGATTTGCGGATTGATCTTTCATAACTCGAGGTCGTTTATTTTGATACTGTTATTTGTAATGATGGTCTACTTACTTTGTTTTCTAGTCGAGTGGATTGATCGGCTGTGTGCATCTTAGTTATGCGGAGTTCGGATGTAAACATTACCTTTAAGTAATAGAAGCGCCCATTTCCAAAAAAATGGTTGTTATGCTATACTATCGCTTGTTGGAGATATGCTCAAGAGGCAATAATAAAAGTAGTTATTATTATATATTTGTGTTTATGATAAATGTTTACATTCATGCTATAATTGTAGGAAACATTAATACTTGTGTGATTTATAAACATGTTAGAGTCCCTAGTAAAGCCTCCTTGTAATACTAGCTTGTTGGTTAATAGATGATTGATACGTTGGAAACGTAACTATAATTTTTGATGTTCTATGCTTATTTAGTATCTACTTTGCTTTGCTTAGTCTACACTTTGAGGTGTTTTTATATGTTTTCTGAAACTAACCTATTAACAAGTTGTCACAGTGTCAGTTGCCCGTTTTATTTTGTTTTTGGTTCCAAAAAGGCAGAAAATCAATATTCTCGGAATTGGATGGGATAAAAGCCGAAGTCAATATTTTACCGCGGACGACACAAAGTCCAGAGGAGAGACAGAGGGCCGCCACAGGGTGGCCCCACCCTCCCAAGCGCGGCGAAGCCTGGCCCGCGCCTAGGCAGGGTGTGGGCCCCCTGGGCACCCCCATGCCTCGCCTCTTCGCACCCGATCAAAACTCCATGAAACCGTCAGTAGCTGCCGCCACCTTCGTCCGTAGATCGTGGTGATCTGAAGTTCTTCCCAGCACCCTGTCGCAGGGGAGTTCATCCCGGAGGTCTTCTTCTTCGGTATGAAGCGTGAGTAGTTTCATCTTGGACTACGGGTCCATGTAGTAGTTAGATGGTTGTATCTCCTACTTGTGCTTTCATGTATAGATCTTGTGAGCTCCGTTCATGATCAAGATCTAATCTATTTGCAATCATGCATGTTGTGTTTGCGGGGATCCGATGGATATTGAGATTATTATGTCAGATTGATTAATTGTTTTGTCTATTTGATTCTACCATGTTTGTGTTGTTTATGATCTTGCATGCTCTCCGTTGGTAGTAGCTATCTTGGCCAAGTAGTTTCTAGTGACTCTAAGAGGGGGTATTTATGCTCGATAGTGGGTTCATGCCTCTAGTTTCTAAGGAAAGTGACAGAAATCTCTTCGGTTGTGGATGTGCTGTTGCCACTAGGAAAAAACAACCCGCTCTCTTGTTCATGGAGCAAGTGGATTGTTTACCTTACACACTTTGCTTAAAGTAGTTGTCTGTTGCTTGCAACTTAATACTGGAGGGGGTTCGGATGATAACCTGAAGGTGGACTTCTAGTCATAGATGCAGTTGGATGACAGTCTATGTATATTGTTGTATTGCCCAATCGAATCTTATAGGATTTTTGTCTAGTATTGTATTGTTATGCCTTGCTCAGTTCGTGTCAATTGACCTGCTGTAATTTGTTTACCCTTCATGCCATGTTGTTTATCTAAGGAGAGCACCTCTAGTGAACTTTGGACCCCGGTCCAATCTTTACCATTAATACATCTTTGACTTTTTACTTGCTGCAAACCATCACCACCTTCCATACCATATAGTTATTCCTTTGTTACAGCAAACCGGTGAGATTGACAACCTCACTATTCGTTGGGGCAAAGTCTTGAGTTTGTGTTGTGCAGGTTTCTACGTTGCTTGCAACACCTTTGAGACGTTTGCTTCCTCCTACTGGTTCGATAACCTCGGTTTCTTACTGAGGTAAAACTTGCTGCTGTAATCATCACACCTTGCTCTTGGGGTTTCTAATGAAACGTACCGTGACAGTACTGGGCGCCTTCAAGTCTTTTCTGGCGCCGTTGCCGGGAAGGCCAAGGACGTCTTCATAAGGGGAGTCCTCCTCAACCTCTATCTTTACTTTTTTTTTTAGTTTTCTTAGTTTCTTTTGCTTGCTTTTGTTTGCCTCTTGTTATCAAAAACTCCAAAAAAATAGTTTAGTTTGGTTTGATTTCTCTTATTAAAAACACAAAAAATAGTTCCTACTCTATTTGCTGGTCTGTTATTGTCTTGCCTTGTCATGCTTTCTATCAATGGATGGTTTCCTTGAAACTAGTTCTTACTAGCAAGGTGGGTTCACGGAAGAAGAAAAGTATTATTATAAGGAACACCATTTGGCACAAAAAGGGAAACACTTATGGAAACAAATTGATGAATTGAATACTATTGCTAGAGAGGTGTGCTTTACTTATAATGTTACTTATTGCTTTGATAAATCTTGTTGTTGTAGGAGGTATAAACACTTGCCTTTTCAATGTGAGTATAATGATAATGTTACCATATCTTCTTATGTTAAAGGAAATTATGACTTTTATGATGTGGAACAAATTGAAGAATTTATTGCTTTCAAGGGTGCATTTGAACTTGCCAGTTTGCTTGAAAATATTGATAATGCACCTTATGAATATGAGGTTTATGAGATACTTCAATTTTGCTTTGATAATTACAAGGAAGAAAATGGCTATATTCTTGAATATTTTAATAGGTGCTTTCCACAAATGGAAGAGACTAATGCCTTGCAGGAGCCTATGAAAGAAGAAATTGCTAAAACTGAAAGCTCATTAGATGAAAAAGAGGAGGAGAGTGATGGTCAAGAGGAGGAAGAATGGATCTACCCATGTCTACCTTCTAATGAGAGTAACTCTTTACCTCTTGTATTATTTGATCGTCCCCCATGCTTACCAAAGGAAGATGAATGTTATGTTCGTGTGGATTCTTTTAAAATATTTGCTATGGGTAAAACCAGTGATAATAGTTATGCTCCTGTTATCTATGATAATCCTATATTTGTGCCTAACTTCGAAATGCATGGTACTAAAGAGTTTTTCTTAGAAAATGTTTATGATAAATCTCTAGATTATGGTCCTATATTGAATAATCAGTATTCTTGTTATAAAATTGTTAAAAGTGGGTTTTAAGGTTTTAATCCCACTATTTTTGAGCTTGATAAAAATTATGTGTTTGTAGATCATGAAAATCATGCTGTATATGATAGTTATATTTTTATGTGCTCAAAGTTTTAAAGTTGCTCTTGTTTTATCCACCCATTTTTGTTACTATGTGCTTCTTTGATTTATTTTCTTACAAGATTCCTATGCATAGGAAGTGAGTTAGACTTAAATGTGTTTTGAATTTGCTTCTTGATGCTCTCTTTTACTTTAATTCATATTTCATATGTGAGCATCTTCTCAAACTATCAAGCCTATCTTAAAGGCGTTAAAGTAAAGTACTTGTTGGAAGATAACCCAAGAGTTTCCTTGAGTCTTGGAAGTTATTACTTCAGTAATGACCTCTATCCTTTTTGTTTGCTTTTTGTGCCAAGAATGACCTCTAATGAGAGGGAATTAAAATTTGGAGAGTTGCTGTCCCGAAACAGATTTCTGTCCTTCACCATAAAAATTCGTTAGGAGTCTCTGTAAGTCGGATTGATCTGAACATTTACGAATAAATCCCCTAGTATGTTAGATAACTTTCGTTAGTTCAACACTTTTGATTTGAGCAACATAAGATTTTCGAGAAAATCGATTTCTACCTGCTGGTCTGTTTTGATAGATTTTTGCTATTATTTGCATTTGCTTCTTATGAATTTATTTTTGAGTTCTCTTTTGGGGAATTGAGCTTTTTAAAGTAATTTGCTTCAGTAGCTTGTGTTTTTAGTGAAAATTCTTGCTGTTCCAAAGCTAAACCCAAAAGGTCTATTATCTTTTGAATACATTAATATTGCTAATGAAGATTGTGTGAAGTTTTGTATGAAGGGAAAATTCAGGTGTAGAGAGAGAATGATGTAATGAGATGAAGAATGGACAAAAGCTCAAGCTTGGGGATGCCACCCCGGTGTCACCCCAAGAAATATCCAAGAGGTACAAGCGTCAAAGCTTGGAGATGCCCAAGGCATCCCCTTCTTCATCAATAAAAAGCTCACCTCTGTCTAGACACATCGTTTTTATTGTTTCATGGATAGTTGTGTTGTTCTTGGAGCGTCTTAGTTTTCGTTTGCTTTGCTTATTTTGTTTAGTTTGCTTGAATAAAGTAGTTTGGACCCCCGTTCTCGCTGTGTTATTTCAAATAAGTCGACTGGTGTTGGAAAGGAGTAGAAAATTCTTGCTTGGAAGTGCAACAGGAGCTTGCATTGACTGTGACTTGACACTTTAGCATGACATGCTAGGTGTTGTTTTGACCTTATGCTTAGTGATTATTGTTGTAGCATGTCTTATTTCAAACAATTGGGATTTCTTAGTGTGCCTTGAAGAAATTATGCGTTGTTTTAGCATACAATAGCATAGTATTGTGCTATTATCGTTTGATGATTTATTTGGGTTGACTTGGCACATGCTCACACCATGTTATGACTATGAACAAGTCACCATAGCCTCTATGATCATCTATTCCTTGACTTGTAGTACCACTCTATGCTTTGATTAGTAATGTTTTGTCGCTCTGCATGATTATGGCCATTATTGCTCTCTTAGTTGGTTGCTCCCAATCTTTTGCTAGCCTCCACTTGTATGAGTAAGATCTACTCATGCTTCCAACTCCCAAGAAACCCAGTTATTCCAAAGTGTCCACTATAAATTTCTATGCATGGTGTGTTACACCATTCCAAATATATTCTTGTTTTCAGCTATCTTCCAATTAAAAAGTATTTTGTTATGTGAAAACTTAGTGATTAAAGCCCTCGTGAACTTGATGGCACACTTTATATTCTTTGTCCCTAATAAATTTGAACGATTGTGTCGTCTATGTTGTATATGCTTGCACTTATACGTTGGAATTAGTAGAACCATGCTGTCATGGGGAACGTTTTCAATATTACACTTGTACTTTGTACACAGTTGATATCATACTCTTTTGTCTGTGGATGTCACCAGTGTGAAATAAAGAGGGAGCTTGTAAGTCCATGGAGTTATGTATTTTGTATTAGAGAAACACCTGGACCGCTAGACTAAGCCATGCCTAATCATGGTGGAAACTTGCAGCATCACCATATTGAGCTATCTGTGAAGCATCCTCAATAAAAAGCTATGCACATAGTGAATAAAAAAGATCGCTGAGATGCTCATTGTCTGCTTGCGTTGTCATTTTTTTATGGGAAAGCTCCTATACCATGTGCAAGGGGTACCCTGTTGGCGGTTCTCTATGATACACATGTACTTACTATGAAAAGAACTTGCAAGTAACTAAACTTGAGTAGTGATGGCGCTTCACGGGAGGAAGAGGTTGAAGTAGATTCCCTAGCAACGGCGCCAGAAAACTTGATGGCGCCCGGTGCTTGACGTGGAAGTGCTTTGTTGGAAACCCCAAGAGCAAGGTGTGATGAGCACAACAACAAGTCTTCCGTCAGTTGAGACCGAGGTTATCGAACTAGAAGGAGGAAGGAAATGTCACACAGTTGTTGGAAGCAACGTGGAGACCTGCACAACACAAACTCAAGACTTTGAACCACCGAATCAGTGATGTTGTCAAGCTCACCGGTTTGCTCACTGGTAGAAAACGCCCCATGCGTCCCGGTTGGTAAGGGCCATTAGTCCCGGTTGCCCAACCGGGACGGGGCAATCGGGACTAAAGCTCCAACCATTAGTCCCGGTTGCCCCACCAACCGGGACAAATGGGGGCACACGTGGCGGAATCAGAGCGCGAGGGGGTGGAGCATTAGTCCCGGTTCGTAACACGAACCGGGACTAATAACCTGTTGCCGCGGCAGAGATTTGGCCCATTTCTCTGCCGCGGCAGAGAATTCATTTTGGCACATTTTGTTGCCGCGGCAGCATTTTCGCCACTTTTTGTGCCGCGGCAGAGAATTCATTTAGGTTGTTTTATTGTTTATTTAGTGTTTTGCACTTATCAATGAAGGAACCTTATATTACACAAGATCATCATGACAACATTACATTCAATACACAGATCGAGTTCATGCACTACATACAAAAGTTGCTATTCGATGCTACCGGCCAATTTCTTGAAAGTTGCTATTTTTACAATTCCTATTGTCTATACACAGCCGAGTAGTATTCCCCTTGTGTGTTTAGGACTTCTGCATCCAAGAATCCCGCCAATTCCTCCTGTATTGCTCGTATGCGATCCTTTGGCAGAAGACCGTCCCGTAGACGTTCGATCTGATTTAAAAAAGGAGTCAGCCTATATGAATATGAAACTAAACACAATTTGATTGTAATTAAAAACTATAGAAATTGTTTACGTACGTGGAGTTGCTCTAAATTCCTGCCCTTCTCATCGCACGTCTGCCAGATGAACTCGCATACATAGTATCCACATAGATTGTTACCTGGTCCCTGCGTCAGGCACTTTACGACAACAGAGTTCAATCAAAATAATAATCAAGCATGATAATAACTGTATCAAAACTAGAATCAAAGAGATGCGCGGATATAGCTAGTGGTGCTTACATCTAGTGGTTGAAATGTAAGCTCCTCTTTCCAAACACCCCTAGCCTTCTTGGTGAACCGTTTCCAAGCGCTGCCCGGCGTAGAAAACGAATAAAATAAGTTATTAAGTACTTGATATCATAAAATTACCGCTGGAGAAGTATAGTGTCGTAATGATTAGAATTACCGCTGGAGAAGTATCTGCATGTCCTTCCACGTCTCAAGGGGTTTATGTTTCGAGTCCATGACTAGTACACGCCCTTTGTCAAGTTGAATGATTAACAGAATATAGTGGTACCTGCGAATGCAGAACTAATCAATTATATACTTAACATTGAGTAAGCGAAATAGAAAGTGTATACAAGACAATAACACTCACTGAAAGTTGTAAGGAAATAGTATTTCCCTTTTGGTTTCTTGAAACCTTAACGCGTGTACTATATTATCCTTCGTATCCTGGGGGCTTATTTTGAGATTAGCTTCATGAACCCAATATGGTTCAATGAAGCCAATGTCATAGATTTGTCATCTGCTGCATTCGAGAATCTTCATTCTGCATATTAAAATATGATTATATACATGCAATAAACAAAATATTATAGATGGAGACTAAATTAATTACAGAATTAGTACTTACAGACAATAGGAACTCATGATCGATTTGTCCAAGGCGTCTTGATTGAATAATTGAAATAGTTCATCAAATTCAATGGATACCATGTCATCGTTTTCTTTCCCATGATGCTTTTTTGTAACCCTCAGCACTATCCAGTTAGCCCCGGCCCTTGTGGCATGCATGTACCAGTTATGCAATCTTCGGATTTTTGTTGGAAGATTGTTTACCTCCTCAGGTTTGACGAGAGGTTTTCCGTACTGGTATTGGTATGCTACTTCACTCACGGGGAAGAACTCTAACTGGGATAAGTACTAGGCAATACTCATACCTTGAGCAGCGGCAGCTTCTCCGTATTGTGCAACTACCTCTGGATCATACTGCTCTTCGGCCCCATATTTGCTCGACCCCACATTGGTTTGAGAAATCACCTTGAGAGGGGCGCAAGTCTGTTTTGCTTGTTCTCCGAGCTGGGCAACAGATTTCCCGCTTGCATCAGTACTGCTCTTCGAGGCTTTTTGTGCTGCATGTGACTTGAGAATAGAACGCTCATAGTCTGATGACAGCTTTGGCTCGGGTTGATGAAGAGTCTTTAGCATTTTCAACACTTTGGCTTTTTCTTCTTTGATGCTGGGGAACTCTGGCTCTTTCGGCCGCCTCAGCTTAGCGAAAAACGCTGTCGTTTCCGCATCAACGATCGCCGCAGTCTCATCTTCAGTACAGTCATAAGCTCTCTTGGGAGGAACCGTTGGTACTTTTGGAAGAGGCTCTTGTTTACGTTTCGGCGATCGCTTACGACGCACAGTAGCGGTACGCTTACGCTTTTTATCCTGAGGCGCCGGCGATGGCTGCACCGGAGATTGGTGAGGCGACGGAGCCGGGTGAGGCGACGAAGACGGCTGCCGCGGCGGCGACGACCTCGCTGGAGACGGGTGAGGCGGCGGCGAAGATGGCCTTGGAGTGTGATTTCGAAGCACGATACAATCCTTCGGCCATAGAATGGTGACGTTTTTTGCGTCACCCAGCACAGTCACATCCCCTTCACCAGCAGGGTAGTGAAGATCCAAAACCACAAAGGTGGGCATGATTTCATCCACGCCGACAACAGCGTAGCCCTCTGGAATCGGACGACTGTGGTAAGTTGGTGTGGGTCCAATTGGTAAGGCATAGCCGACCGCCACCTTCATTGATATGTTCACAACTTTGACATGTAGCTCGCAGTGTGTCATCTCTGTGATATCATCCACTGGGTAGCCAACAGGAGCCATCGTCGGTGCATCATCGGCATCGCCATTGTCATCACCCGGGACCTCGGTGGAAGCCACACTGCTTTTTCGATTATTCGATAGGCCGGTAGCATCGAATGCAGTGTGCTGCTGAGATGGGGCGCCGGTAGTACTTTGCTCTTTAAGTGAGTTAATTTCATCTTGTTGTTGCTTTAATCGTTCTTCAACTGCCGCCCTGTCCTTACTCCTCTAACGGCTTCTATAAGGATATTTCTTCCTCTCTTCGGGAAACCCAGTCCTCCATGATTGGGAGCCTATTGTGCCTCGTGTTCGTCCATCATGTTCCTTATTTCCAAGGGCGAGTGTGAGATCATCATTCTCTCTATCGGGAATGAAGTCCCCATCTTTAACAGCCTTTACTGCTTTTCTCATCCTCTCGATTGGCAAGGGGTCTTCTTTATGTCGTATGGTATATATACACCTCCCTTCCGAGTCCAACGTGCCCCCATGCCCGTAAAACCAATTCCTTGCACGTTCTACCCAATCGTCTGTCTCTGGGGTGTTATTTTTATCACGCAGTTCCTGCTCAAGTTTCTCCCACTTAGGAATGCCAGCCCTGTAGCCACCTTGCCCTATAGTATGGTGATACTTCTTGTTAGCAGCATTCAGCTTATTCGTTTCAGACATTTTCTTAGCTTTTTCTGATTTCTTGTATTCCACAAACTCATCCCAGAATGGTTTTATCTTCTCAAACTGAATATTCTTGAAATCGGGAGTCTTCTTTTTCACGACATAGTCAAGGTGCAATCTTTTCTTCCAGTTGGTGAAACACTGGGCCATCTTCTTCAAAGCCCACTCCCTGATCTTAGCCTCCATGGCTCTCCCATGTTGTAAGGCGTCCTCAACTGGATCCTCCGCATTTGGATCCAGCTCTATCTTCGGTAGTTTGAAATTAACCATGAGCCTCTTCCACAGTAAATCTTTGGCGTGGTTAGGGACAAATAAACATGTTCCCTCTTCATCCGCATTAGAAGGCCTATTCCAATTTCTAATGGTGATCGGGATTAAGTCCCTAACGATTACTCCGCATTGTGCCACAAATTTGGTTGCGACAACTTCGGGAGCTGTCGGTCTGCCGTCTACAGCGACATCTTCGATCCTGAACCTCTCATGGTCTTGCAACTTTTTGGTTGGGCCTCGTCTGCTCTTTTCAGTAGATTCCTTCGATCCGGAGGGCTAAAAGAAGAAAGATCGCCGTTACTATTTCTATATAGATAGCAGATGATTAATTAATGAATTGATTTATATTACATGCACCTTGCCGGAGCGGTCGTCTTCTCGATTACACGAGGCATCGCCTTCTCCCTCGCGGAAGGCAACACCTTCAACCTCAAACAAGTTGTCTACTCCGGTAAAAAGAGGATCACCCTCACCGGAGTTGTTCAGAAACGTTGATACGTCTAAATTATCTTCCCCACGGATCACACCTTGGATCAACTCTTCCTTTTCTTCGTCTCTGACGTGTGGGTCCATATTTTCTGCATAGGTGGAAAAACGAATAAGTCAAAGCGGCTAAAGGAGAAATTTAAGTACGGTGTTGAGAGATATAAACCCTAATTCAGAGAAACCCTAATATATACATACACAATAATAAAAATGAAGAGAAAGGGAAACCGTGTAGTAGATAGGCACATCGTCGAACCCACATGCACCTAAGTTGCTTGACAATGTGAATCGGGTCTGGGGCTACCCACAGTGACTGACCAGTGGGGCCGAAGACCAATAATACCAAAGTAATTAATAAACCTAATAATACCTAACTAATAATAAACCTAATAATCGAAACACCGAAAAGAAAGGGAAACAATCAACACATGGCATCGATGCAATGCTCAAGCAAGTATGATGATATGACAAGTTAATTTGCATTGAATGTAACCCTAAGACATGCTCGACGATTTAATCGGGGTTCCGAGGGGTGAAAATCCTAACTCGGGGAAACTCCGGAACATATGAGAGGGGTGCATTTGTTCTTCTAATTATACTTGTCATTTAAGTTGTTGAACAATGCATGATTATAGTTTAGATAGATAGGTTTCATTTTTCTGAACAATTTGATATATTATTTGTATTTTTCTGACTTATAAACAATAAGTTATTGATTTTACAATATTAAGTCATTTTCTGGAATTAAAAAAAAGGCAAATAGTTTTTACACCGGGGCGCCCCCTAGCCAGTGAGACTGATAGAAGGGCCCCAGTGCCAACTCAGCCTCCACGCGTACAGATCATTTTCCTACCACTGAGAAGCCTACCCACTGAGGCTGACTGATGGGCCCTAGGCCACATCAGCTGCCACGCGAGCACGAGTGACGTCAGCACGACATCACGTTGGCGGTGAGCTCGCAGGCAGCGGCAGCGGCGGCGATAGCAGGCACCCCTGGACGCGCGGATGGGCGCGTTAGAGAGAGCGCGATGCAGGGAGAAAGGGAGTGGCGGCACCGCTCCTTGTTGGTCACCGGAGCGTCGCCTCCGTCGAGCTCGAGCGGCGGCGTCGTCGGGCACACGCGGGGAGAGTAGTACAGGAGGAGAGGGAGAGAAAGAAGAACACCGTGAGGATCAGCAGCTCACCAGGAACACGACGGAGGTGGTGGCGAGGTCGGGCAAGCTCGGGAGACGTCGGAATCTACGGAGGCGACGCGCGGACGGAGCTTCCAATCCAGGCGATTGAGGTCACGCGCGAGGGGGAAAAGTAGCAGGGGAGCGCGTGGACGGAGGCAGCGACGGTGGCGGACGGAACGCGCGGGTGGCGGCGAGCTCGGGCAGCCTGCCGGCGTCGGGGGTGCGCGCGTCAGTGAGAAGCAGAGAAGTGAGATGGGGAAGAAGAAGAGGAGGCGCGTCAGTTATAAACGAAGGGCCTTTAGTCCCGGTTGGTGGCTCCAACCGGGACTAAAGGGGCATACGTCCCGGTTGGAGCCACCATCCGGGACGTATAGTCCAATATTTTCAGCAGACCAAGGGTTGGCACGCAGGGGGTCTTTAGTCCCGGTTGGTGGCTCCAACCGGGACATATTCCCCTGATTTCAAATTTTTTCAGGTATTTTCTCTCTGTTCCCGCCTTATTTTTTATTTTGGGGTTTAAATTTGTATTGTTTTTTAAATGATAATTAATTTGGAATTTAGAAAAACTTTAAACATAAGAAGTGTTTGGATTTGAATAAATAATTCAAAAACATTTTCTATTTTAAAAAATAATTAATGTAACCATTTAAAATATGAACCATTTACAATTAAAAATGAATTAACTTATATTTTTTTAATATCAATTTGGAATTTAGAAAAACTTTAAACATAAGAAGTGTTTGGATTTAAATAAATAATTCAAAAACATTTTCTGTTTTAAAAAATAATTAATGTAACCATTTAAAATATGAACCATTTACAATTAAAAATGAATTAACTTATATTTTTTTAATATTAATTTGGAATTTAGAAAAACTTTAAACATAAGAAGTGTATGGATTTGAATAAATAATTCAAAAACATATTCTATTTTTAAAAAATAATTCATGTAACCTTTTAAAATGAATTAACTTATATTTTTGAATATTAATTTGGAATTTAGAAAAAATTTAAACATAAAAAGTGTTTGGATTTAAATAAATAATTCAAAAACATTTTCTGTTTTACAAAATAATTAATGTAACCATTTAAAATATGAACCATTTACAATTAAAAATGAATTAACTTATATTTTTTTAATATCAATTTGGAATTTAGAAAAAAATTAAACATAAAAAGTGTTTGGATTTAAATAAATAATTCAAAAACAAAGGTTTGGACCCACTTCCTGCCGATTCGGCAGACATTTGTCCTTTTTACCCGGGATGGACGAAAAGGTTTGAGATGTACCGGTTGGGAGATAGTCCATGTAAGGTGGTCTAGTATTTTAGGGAAAATGGGACGGTAGCATTGTGAAACGGCATTTTGGTGGTTACTTCACAAAACGACCCCTTTTTTGCGCTCGGAAAATGGAAAAGGGCTTTTCCGTGCGACAAAAAGGAAAACTTCCTCCTGCAACATTGTTCTCCATACCAATGTCCACACACATGCATAATATGGGCACAACATCACAAACTATGCCGTGATTCAGCACATAACATCGGTCATTTGGACCAAAAGCCATGAAACCTCGAACATGATAGGTCATTTTGTGAAGGTTTTTTCGAAACATGATCAATATACCAAGTCTGGTATTTTTCCTTTCAACTATGTAACATAATATGACACCACGCGAAGGATTTTCATTGTTCGGATTTTTTTTGAATTTATTATGCCCGTTTTGAATTATCTGGATTTCTAACTATGGTCGAACCGGTGTGCATGAAGATAGGGGACGGGCATCGTTAGAACTTGCATTGGATCTCTGAAGAAACCACATATTGCGAGTCTAAAAATGATTTTTTCAAAAAATCACGGGCGATAGATCATGTACCTGTAGTACAAACCGGACCCACTTCCTGCCGATTCGGCAGACATTTGTCCTTTTTACCCGGGATGGACGAAAAGGTTTGAGATGTACCGGTTGGGAGATAGTCCATGTAAGGTGGTCTAGTATTTTAGGAAAATGGGACGGTAGCATTGTGAAACGGCATTTTGGTGGTTACTTCACAAAACGACCCGTTTTTTGCGCTCGGAAAATGGAAAAGGGCTTTTCCGTGCGACAAAAAGGAAAACTTCTGTTGCCTGCCAAAACCCACCGGCGAGCAGCGACGAGCAACACGAAGAGCCGGGAGGCTCCCAGAACCGCTGGTGGGCCCTGGTCCCTCGGGCAACGGCCCGCAAAACTCCGGCACACGTCCTGGCTTGGTTCAAGGGCGTGCCACGTGACCTATACCTGGTCAGGAAGGTGATGGATTGCTTCGATCAATTTCCTGCATGGTAAACAAGTATACGTAAAATTCGAGCCGTAAGCGGCTCCCAGGTTTCCCTGTGAATCGGCTCCTAGAGCCGATCATCCCATGGTTCTGCATTAGATTTACGATAACATGGGGTTTTGCTTCATCATTACAAGTCAAATCGATCTACGACAGTTTAACGTTTTCACCACGTAATCGGAACGTCCTACACGTAATTGAGCCTGGTAGATACAAAAGATGATAGAACACTAACCCTAGAGGAGGCCTAACAACCGACGTAAAGTCAATTACCGGAACAACTTCTCTCGAACTAGTAAACCATATCCTTACGTACTACTGGATCGTTCAACCCGTTTGCAAGGCCTGACTACGTGGATATCAAACTAAACCTTGGAGAACAAGGCATAACCATAACAGATCGAATCAACTAAATAAAGATCAAGCAAGATGCTACCCTTGCACCCGGGAAAAGGTGCAAAGGTAGCGAGGTAACTAGAGGTAGCATAACTTAAATAATCATAGCGAAAAGTACCGATGCTAACCTAAACAAATCTATGATAATAGTATTACTCGCCATCAACAAGGCTTCAGTACGAGTAACACCAAATAACGCATAAGCAAAATACTGCCTAGATCGCAAGATGCGATCTAGGCAGCATGACACTTACCCGAAAGAAACCCTAGAAACAAGGGGTGGCGATGCGCCGAGATTGTGTTTGTTGTGAACGTGATTGTCCTCCTTTTCTCGATAACCTTAGGTACATATTTATAGTCCGGAGACTTTCTATCTTTGGAATAACTCTACAACTCTATCTCTTACCTAAACCGAAACGTAACCTACTACAATATACAGATACACGGGCAATTTAGCCCAAATCCACGTACAAGGCCGATTCAGCAACACGTTGCATATATGTATCTTCCAAGCCCATCTTGATTACGGCCCATCTCCTCCTTTGGCCAAAATATGGCGATAACACATGCCCCCCTGGTTTTGGCAATAATAATTCCAAAACCACTCTGTTGATGTTTTTTCTTCCCCCTCTTTTTTTTACATCGGGTTACGCGTTGCAGAGCAGAATCGTCACGCCACCCCCTCATCATGATGCCCTGTAATCTCAACTCCTTCGCAGTGCATGATTTGACGATTTCGGCAGCACATTCTAGGAAACCGCTACGGCATTGAACCGCCTCCCACTATTCCCCTTATTTAAATTCATCTGAGCAGTTTGCAGTCCCCATCTTCCTCCAGTAGCCAGAAAACCCTCTTCCTCCGCCGAAAAAACCCTCTTCCTCCGCCATGGCCTCCTCTTCTTCTGCCCTTTCCTCCTAGTCTTCCAACACCATTAGCGACCGGGAGCCGACGCCGGAGCACCCGCCCACGGCGGCGTACGAGACTCTCGCCCCACAATGGTGGGACGAGAGGGATTGGGATTTCGCCGCTTGGTCGGAGGACGACGCGTCCCGGACTGACGGCGAGGAGGGCATGCAGTTCCTCGCCGACGGGGAACTGGAGGCGGAGAGCAGCGACGACGCCTGGTCCTGGGACGGCGTCGAATCCTCCGACGAGGAGGAGGAGTCGGAGGAGGATACCTCCTCCGACGAGTATCCACCGGTGAAGCGCTTCCGTGCCGGGTCCAGCGAGGACACCGAAGACGACGACGAGGACGAGGAGGCCCCCGCTGGCATCTTCAGCAGCAGCAGCGAAGACGACGCCGGCAGCAGCGCTGACGACAGCGAACAAGACGGCGGCAAAGACAGCGGCGACGACCTCAGCCTCTAGATTAGGAACTACTAGTAGTAGTAGTAGATTTCCTTTTGTAAGCAATCAGCTCGACTGTAAATAATCGTCTTTTGAATGAACGAAGATCGCTTTTCCAACTCGAAGATTGCTTTTTTCGACCCAATTTCGCCGATAGTCAAAATAGGTCGATGCTCCCGAAGCCGATAGTACTGTATCGGCTTTCACCACACTGCGTTCATACAGTCAAACAAGTCAAATCTCAAAGAGCCGATGGTAAAACATCGGCTTTCAAAAAACGTTGACAAGGTCAATTGTGGTCGCGTATTTAAACAAATCTGAGCAGCCACTTTCCAGTTTCAAACGGTAACCTGCGACCCTCTTCAAAAAAGGGCGACCCAGATCTCCAATTGCCCACCGACCAGATCGAGCTCATAGCGACAAGAACCCTCGACCCCCAACTGCACAGATCCATCTCCGCCGGCAAACTAGATGGCGGAATCGTCCAACACCAACCCAGAGGTCTCCGGTCTGAAGGTACGCCTACTCCTCGCAGTATGAACGCGATCAAAATTAATGGCGAACACCTGAATTAATGCCTTCTTCCACCATTAAATTTTTAGGTTTCAGACATTCTACTGCCGCATCCTTCTCTCCCAAATTCTCTCTGCCTTGGCCCTCGTACAGAATCTAGTCCTGCCCATCTGATCTCTTGCGAAGCAAACAGAATCCCCTTCGTAAGCCAAGACCTAGATCTGAACTCTTGGGCCGACTGCCTGCGAGCCTGGCCTAATCCCCCTGAACATTGGGTCTCTTGGTTCAGCAGGGTAGCTAGAGCTTACCAATCCCAATGGGAAACCACGGGAATAGCCGATGCCTTGCATTTGTCATTGTCTCCCCTTGAGAAACATGAGAATCTTCTAAAAACCATCGGCTACTTCTGGTCTGACGCTCTGAACTGCTTCATGTTCGGTCATGGCCCCATGTCACCAACTCTGTTAGACGTGGTGATGATTACTGGTCTGGATGTTACATCACCCAGCCCCTCTGCTTTTAAACTGACCAAGGTCCCCTACAAACTGTCTTCTAAAACAGACTGCACGAACTGGGGTGCCTACCTCCAACGCCATATGAAAATGTGGCATCCCGCAAAAACCACTACTAGAAAATCGCGTTGAATTTGTGCATTGCATCGTCATCATCATGCGTTGAATTAATGCCTTCTTCCACCATTAAATGTGGCAAGCCCGTTTTGTTTTCTAAAACGCCCCATCTTTATTCAAACGCCAAACCCCGGGTGCTTCCGGATATTTTATTTGTCTAAAAACCACTTGCAAAAGTTATCGCAAATTAAATAAAAAGTTAAATTATTTTAGCGGGGGCAGTCGAACGGGCCAACTCGACCCGAACGACCACCCCCAGGAATAATAATCGGTCCACCCTGCCAGCCCCATCTAAATCCTAATCACACCTAAAATTCTACCCACCCTCTGTGGCCACATCACCCTGGCCACTCCCCTCGCGCCACCTCACCCTCTCCTCTCCTCCCACCCAACCACAAAGTGCCACATCACCCCAAACCCCCTTTCTCTCTCACCCCCACTCCCCACAACCAGCCCACACCCCGCCCCACGCGCCCATCTACCCTCACCAGACCAACCTCCCCTGACCGCTAGGGCCCCCCCCCTCTGGGCCACCCGCAGCCGGCCAGCACCCCTGTCCCCGCGCCAGCCACCCCCCACTCAGTTCCCTGGCCCGCTCCTGGTCCCGCGCCCTGCCCCGCCTTGGCCCACCTGTCCCCCCAATCACGCACCCACCCGACGCGCTGCCCCTTCCCCCCCGTCTCCTACCTCCTGCCCGAAGCCTCCTCTTCCTCCCATCGCCGCCGGCTCCTCCCCGCTCTCCTCCCTCTTCCCCATGTCCGGCCACCCTCCTCCCACCTCGTCCCCACCGGCGCCGGCGTCGCCCTCCGCCTCTCCCCAGGCGCGCTCGGCCGCGCCGCATTCCCCAGGCCCGCTCCTCCCTCACCTCCCCGTCGCTCGGCCGCGCGCTCCGCCGCCGCTCGCCGCTCACCTCGCCGCCCCGCAGAGCCCCGGCCACCAACCAGCGCGCCCCCAACCTCTCTCCAGCGACCACCGCCGCCCCCGCTGCGCCGTCCTCGCCACCTTGCCCGACGCCCCGCGGCCGTCCTGGCCGAGCCCGTCCTTGGCCCCGCTCCGCCGCGCTCTGCCGAGCCCGCCGGCCCGCCTCTGCGCGCGGCCGCCCTTCCCCGCCCCGTCCTCCCGCGCTCCCTCCGCCGCCGGAGCCCGTCCCTCCTCCGGGCCGCGCCCCGCTCGACGACCCCCGCCGCCTGGTCCCTCTTTCCCGCCTCCGTCTGCGAGCTCCGGCGCGAGCGCGCCGCCGCCGGTCTTCCCGCCCCGAGCTCGCGCGAGCCGCCCGCTGCCTCCCTTCTCCGGCGCGCCTCCTCGCCCTCGCCGGCCGAGGCTCTGCCGCCGGTGCCTTCCGCCAACCCCGGCGTCGGCCCCGCCTCCGAGCCACGCCCCCCGTGCGTCTTCCCTGGCTCGAGCCCCTCCTCTCCTCCGCGTCGACCCTGCTCGCCTTCTTCCCGTTGCCGTGCCGGCCCCGCGACCCCTGTCGGTCTCCGTCGTCGTCCCTTCGTCTGTTTGAGAGTGGGCCCTGGCGCCGTGTGCTCCTACGGTGGGACCTGCTTGCAGTGCTGCTACGAGTACGTGGTGGCGTTATTCTAGTGTGGTTGGGGTTGTCCAAAGAGCTGTGCCGGGCATAAGACCACCCTAAGGAGGGACAGTACCAGAGATACTCAAGAATCCCCGTTATGGCCATCTAGATGACAAGATCTCCATCATGGAACGTCAAGCTCTACCTCATGGAATCCGTAAGACCCCGGTGTCGAACCCGAAGACTCGCCGACAAGAGCCGTCACTATGCCAAGATCTGCATCGTTACAGGCTTCGCCGACCAATGCGCGAGGTGGAACTCGATGACGCAAGTACCCCAAGATCTACCACGCGGGCGCAGAGAAACCCTCGGACGCCAAGATCTCCCTCTCGGACCCGGATGCGCCAAAACCCCGGTATCGAGCCCGAGTTCGCCAACGACACTGAAGACGGAGCGCTAAGACCGTGCCCGGATCCGGAGTCCGAACCCGATACCGTCAAGGCCACCGACGCGGAGACGCCGAGTACTTCATCCCGGACACCGAGGCCCCGGTGCGACAAGTGCTTCATCCCGAACAACAAGATCTACCCCGCTACCGAGAACGTTCCCGCCGAGACCAATCCGTCGAACCCTGGACCCCGAGACCGAACCCCGAACCCCGGAACCCCAAGATCGCCGAGCCCCCTAATGTGTGAACCCCTTCCCGAAACCCTATTTTATAATATAATACAACTTGTCGCATAATAATTGTCTTGCATGCATACATTCATGTGGTTTGGGGGCCTTATGCCGATTCACCTTATAATTAAATATGGGGCCCATATGCGGGCAAATCTAGTCTCATATTGGCCTCATCTAAATCTGTGTAGCGAACCGGTGCTATCTTTTGCCTTGTTAAACAACATTTAATTTGCGGGGTAGATAAATAACATGAACCACCTAATTAATTGCCGGGACCCCGGTTCCGCTTAATATGACCTAATTGCATCGCACCTTTGCCATGCCATGCATCATACATGCATCATGCCGATCTTCTGCCGTTGTATTAAATATTGCATCCGGTGTCTATTCTAGTGTTTTGCTTCTTCGCGGAAAAGGCCGTTGAGTTGATGTGAGCTTCGCCCCGATCTTCGGTTGAACCTTCGACAATGTTTTCAGGCGAGCATCTCCCCCTTTCTACCTATCTTACTTTTATAGTATTTATTCCCCTCCTGTTGATCTATTGCTATCTGTGTTGCGATGCTTTAGTTTCCGTACCCGTGATATACCGTGCAGCCCTATATTGCCTTGGACACACCCTATTACCTGTTGTTTGGTAGATAGTTGGACTTGCGCGTCGTAGTTGCTTGCTCAAGTGCTGATGTGTGTCGTCATATGCCACAGTTGCTGATGTATTGCCGCATGTTGATGTTGGAGATGATTCTAGTTTTACTTATCGTCACTTTAATTTCGGTTTAACAACTAAAATTGAAATAAGCAGAGGCATCGGTGGGTGATAGATAACAATTGGTTTCCGAACGCCCACTTGTGTCCCGTAGGACCCCGAGTACTTGATACCTGTTCCTTGATTTATCGCGCTATCCACATATGGGGAGTATGGGCCCCCCTTAGCCAGAGCTTGATTCATACTTATTTCTTGGGGCCACAAACTAGTTTGAGGTTTTATTTATGATCCTGTACTTATGCCATTCTTTACCGTTTTATTTACGATTGTGCGATGTATAGCACACTGTACTGTTTAGGTAAGCGGAATGTTTTCGCGGTATCGACAAGCCCCGTTTGGGGTTCCCAGTCGTTTACAGCCATTGTCGCAGACCTTGAGTCCGTCTCAGAGCTAGCTTACTTCGTTGCGGGTCTACTCAATGGGGTGGCCCCCTGAAATATTTCTGAATCTTGTGATTGCTCTGTCGTGAAGACCTCGTTGGGTTTTGATTTGGTTTTTCCGAGGTTGATCGTGTGTGTGTTGCTATTTGTGCACCCCGGCCGGGTTAAAACTTTCTGAAAGCCGTGTCCGCGGTTATGGACGACTTGGAGCATAGTATCTCGACCATAGACAAGCATAACTAAAGTTTATTGCTATAAATTTGACTTTATAATGACTAGTAATCAGCTTCACTATAATGGAATGGCTAATTAATACTGCCCACAATTGCTTGTTTGGAGTGTCGCTTGCGACCATGGTACCTGACTAGTAAGTATTGCAACTACAACGGAATGGCTGAATAAAAGTACCAACAACTGCTGGGTTTTGGGTTTATCTCATGTCATCTGTATATGATTAGTAAGTGTTGCAACTATAACGGAATGGTTAATTAAAAGTGCCCACTGCCTACTTTATCAGGATGAATATCTATACTTGACTCGTAATTGCTGCAACGATAACCGAATAAATAAAACTGCCAACTGTGTGAGTTCCTCGGTTGACTTCCTCGTTTGGTATCGAGGGGGAAACACCAGGATGGGTATGTTTGGTGTTAGCTTCAGGTTGGATCCGGATAGGTCATTCTTACCCTCTCTGATAGCCGCCAGTTGTATCGAGTCTCTATAGGTTGTTTAGTGCATGCTGCCGCTGCCGCTTCCGTCCACCATACCTATGTAGGCGAGGACCGCCGAATTCTAGCCTCGCCGTGTACTGGCCTCAGTACTGACGCTCCTCTTTTTCCTTTGCCCTTTGTCGGCACCCCTTTTGTTTAAGCAGGTTTTGAGATCGACGTCGTTAGCAGGGTTACCCTTCCGGCTTGGCCTGGGCGGGGTTATGGACGCCATTGGTTATTCTTTAGGGCTCTTAGCCCCATTTGCATCTTGTCCGTAGCCGGACTCTCTATCGTTTTCAAGGTGATTTGGTTCTTTGTACCGTATATTTGTATTCTTGACTCATGGAGTCGCCGCTATATATATCTGTTCTGTGGGTCCCATCGAGGACTGTTGTGTAATGTTATTACTTCGTTTTCCACCCGCACGAAAGTGCCTGGTGGGCACCTTTGAATCGTTTCTATGCGGGTTTGGCGAATTTTGCTCAAACTTGCATAGGTCCGATTCTGAGGGTGTTACAGAAAACAAAGGGCCCTGTCACAGAAAAAGAACACACAGCCTTTATCAACTTCTGGCTGGAACATTTCATATTCTGTGGCCCTTCCCTTGCTCCAACCAAGAATTATCTCTCCTTAGCCCACGAACTGGCCAAAGGCACTCAACTTGGCATCGGCAAACTGTTCCTTGGAGAGGTCTATCGATATCTCCAGTTGACGTCTGTCAAGGTGTTCTCTGGCATAGCAGTCAAAACAGGTGGTCCTTGGTGGTTCATTCAGCTATGGGCTCAGCTGTATTTTCAAAACCACGTCCCAAACTTCCCCCTTTTGGCGAGTTGCACCTTTCCAGATGTAAAAGGGAAGCAGATCCGATGCACCAACTATGGCCAAGCTTTGTATAGACTGCCAGGTAGTAAACTGACCCCTCAGGAGGCATCCAAGTGGTTCAGCACGTTCTTTCAAGGCCTGGACAATCCTATCTTCTTTCCTTACACGGAAGAATCGGAACATTTTGAAAACCCACTCTCCTTCAGGCTAGACAATTTTGCCGATGACATCAGCACTCGGCAGCTCTTTTCCACTGTGATCCGTCCCTGTTTCCTTCCAGTTGGCATGAGTACATCCAACAGAATAATCAAGCTTGGGTATGAATTCTACCAGCCGGTCGTAGTAGCCCGGCAATTTGGCCTTGGACAAGTACCTCCCCATTTCTTTCTCCACCATCTTACAGAGAGCAGAGCCGACCTGCCTGATCCTCTCACCAGCCAAAGGTGTTATTCCTTCTTCGACGCTCTGGACATCCCAATTCCTAACGACCTCACCTTCGCCTCATCAACCGATGGCTTTGAAGACTGGTGGTCGATCTGGAAGACTCACGCCTTCAGGAGAGCTCTGGGACCGTTGCTGAAACAGCTCGATGCTGACTATGACATCCCCGTGGAACAGGTACCACTACTTGTAAATTTTCTTGATGCAGCTCACAAATGATTCTTCTACTAACCCACTCTTTATCTTTGCAGCAACAAGATGGCCCTGAACCTACGCACAGTGATGGCTCCCCCTTCGAGTTCTTTCCGCCAGCTCCTGTGGTTCTTTTCTGCAAAAACTCGCCACCTTTGAAAAAGGTCATGATGCAGAACCAGCCTATAACACCACAATCGGCTTCCAAGAACCAAGCAACTCCTAAGTCAGCTGCCCCTCGAGTTCCAACTAAAACAAGAACGATGGCGAGGAAGGTAGCTGCCAAGAAGACCTTGAGGCGTCGGAGCCCTTCTCCAGAAAGCTCGCATGTAGGCTGATCCATGCCTTGGTCGATCCTTCTCATTCTTCCATTCTTGCAGACATGCTCATGCTCACTGGTTCTCCTTTTTTACAGGCTTCCGTCGAAGACACCTCCAGCGAGGACACTCAGACCAATCGAGGAGAACTGGGCCCAAGAGATTCTGAGAGGACCACCACACTGAGCCAGCCAGATTCACCACCATCGGCTTCCAGGAAAAGGTCGGTTCCTGAACCTACTGCCCCCCGAGCACCAGTCGAGGCGGGGCCAGCTGTGGGTCCCAAGAGAGCTCGCAAAGGACTGCAAGCTTCTTCGTCGAGTCAGGAGGTTTTGAAAATCATCACCCTTCATGCTCTTACCACTTACTCCTTTTTATCTGCCGATTCATCATTATTTACATCGGCTAAACACCTTCCATGCAGACGACTGATGCTTCTAGTGGGAAAGCCGGGGCAGTGCCGATGCCTTTAGCCAAGCCGGATCTAGCAATCCCCGAAGGTGCAGATGAAACGGCTACCACTTTGGCCAAGCCCCCAGCAACCACACACAAACCAATCGTCTCCTCCTCCGCTATCCCCTCGATCTTAGGAGAGGTACGTTAGCTTCTTTCGGCTCATCCTTACACGTTTGGACGCATACTGACGCTTTTTCGGGCTGCCAGAGTTGTGATATTTCAGGCTTGCTGACGTTCGACCCTGAATCCATCGAACCAACTCCCTCTGTTGCTGATGATGAACCACGAGCCAGGGCTGTTCCACCTCAATTCCAGCGTCTTAAAGCCTTGCCGTCCTCCCCGATCGAAGAGTTGATCGAGGGTTCTGAGGAGGTGAAGAGCGTTCTGGCTGAAATAAAAGACCAACTCCCAGTAGCATTGCAGGTGAAGCTTTGGCCAGTTGTAACTCTGTCTTTCTACGGGCCAAGGGTGAAGTTAGCTCGTGAGAGGATCAGTCTGCGCCGCGCCCAACTTCCACTGAAGGCCAATATCGCAGACAGATGTCAGCAGCTCAACGAGAAAAAGGCGTCTCTGGATGCCAAAACTGACACCTCTGTCAGTACCGCCGAGCTCGCATCCTTGAAAAGGGAGTTGGAAGATCTTGAAGAGAAGGTCCGGGCGACTAAACAGCTCATTCGCGACAAGGAAGAATCCATCGCCCGCTCCCAAGACGAAGCAGAAAGCCTCAAAGCTCAACTGAAGACCGATCTGGCAGAAATACGTGCTCTGAACAAGCAGCTAGTGACGGGCAAGGACGAAGATGACGAAGCCGAGATCGCCGAGGTGGATCGTGTCCGTGCTGACGCCCTCCACGCCTTCGAGGCATTTCTTCAGTAGCTTGTTTATGTAAACTGGCATCTGCTTGTAACAGATTGAACCTCTAGAGTCGATGACTGTGCATCGGCTATATATTTTCTTTTTTATTTGGCCGATTTCATGTATCGGCCCCCACATTTCACTGTCCATCATCCCACATGCTTGGGAAATATTTCTTGAGATGTTGGCCGTTGACAGCCACTGGGAATTTTACGCCGTCCAGCTCCTCAAGCATGTACGCGTTCCCTCTTAAAACCTGTTCGACCCTGTATGGCCCGTGCCAATTTGGAGACCATTTACCATATGTTGCATCCTTAGTCCCTAATGGCAACACAGCTTCCCATACCAGATCGCCAACGTGGAACTCCTTTGGTCTCACTTTCTTGTTATATGCACGAGCTACCTTGGCCTTGTTCTCTTTGATTTTCTCAAGCGACCACAGCCTGAGCTCAGTTAAATCCTCAACACTGTCACTCATCAGGGTTGCATATTCTTCAGTTGTTAGATTGTTCTGAAAAGTGACACGTCTCGATCCAGCCGTAATTTCCCAAGGCAATACGGCTTCTTGTCCATAGACTAGATGGTATGGCGAGGTTTTTATCGCTCCATGGCATGACATGCGATAAGCCCATAAAGCCTCTGACAGAACCTCGTGCCAACGCCTAGGGTGCTCGTCGACTTTCCTCTTGATCAGCTTGATAAGGCTCTGGTTGGACGCTTCGGCTTGCCCGTTTGCTTGAGCATAGTATGGAGATGATCTAATCAGCTTAATCCCCGTGTCCTCACAGAATTTTCTAAACTCGTGAGAAATGAAGACCGAACCTCCATCGGTCGTGATAGTTTGGGGAATCCCGAATCTATGGATGACATGTTCTTTCACAAAATTGATAACATCCTTTGAGTTCACCGACTTCATCGGGACAGCCTCCACCCATTTAGTGAAATAATCAGTAATGGCCAAAATCCACATGTGGCCTTTGCTTGATGGAGGATTGATCTTGCCAATCATATCCATGCCCCAACCTCGGAATGGCCAAGGTTTGATGATGGGGTTCATTGCTGACGCAGGTACCATCTGAATTTTCCCAAATTTCTGACATGCTTGACACCCTTTGTAGTACTTGAAGCAGTCCTCAAGCATGGTGGGCCAATAAAACCCTGATCGCCTGATCAACCATTTCATCTTGTGAGCCGATTGGTGAGTTCCACAGGCGCCTTCATGTACCTCGTGTAGGAGCCGATTGGCCTCGGCTGTCCCCAGACATTTGAGCAATAACCCCTCCAGAGTCCTGTAAAACATGTCGTCCCCGATAAGCACATACTTCATGGCCTTGTACCTTATCCGTTTAGGTGCCCCCCGAGCCGAATCCTTCAAGTAATTGAAGATATCGGCTCTCCAGTCATCTGCTTCCAGGAACTGTACCTGAACATCGGCTCCCTCTGCTACGTCCTTGTAGCCTGAAGCCATTTGTGCAAGATCATTCGCCTCGGTATTCTGCGATCGCGAGATCCAGGTGAAGTTTATGTACCGGAACTGTGCCATCAGCTCGCGGCATTGCAGCCATAATGGGAAGAGCGACTCGCTCTCACACTTGTATTCCTCCGTGAGTTGATAAATCACCAACTTGGAGTCTCCAAAAATTTCCACTGCTTCTGCTCCAGCTTCGATGAGCAACTCCATTCCCTTGCGTATCGCCTCATACTCAGCGACGTTGTTGGTGCGAGGTGCAGATAACCTGATGGAGAAGGAAAATGTTGCCCCCCGGGGCGACACGAGTAGCATGCCGATGCCGCACCCATCGTCACAAACCGATCCATCGAAAAACATAGCCCACGCTCGTATAGACAGTGCTGCTATATTAGTGTTGATCCTTTCAGCGATAAGGTCGGCCAATGCCTGTCCCTTAACCGCTTTTGCGGGTTGATACCGGATGTCAAATTCCGATAACGCAAACATCCATTTGCCGAGTCGGCCTTTCAACATAGGAGCCGACAGCATGTGCTTTATGACATCTGATTTGCATATGATGACAATCTCCGCTGATAGCAAGATGTGGCGCAGCTTGGTGCAGGTGAAAAACAGGCAAAGGCACAACTTATCGATCTCAGGATACCTTGTCTCTGCATCCAGCATCCTTCTGCTGATGTAAAACACGACTCGCTCCAGCCCATCATAAACTTGCACCACCACTGAGGCGATGGACGTGTCGGCTACTGATAAGTAAATGTAGAATGGCCTATCCGGCTGGGGCGGAACCAACACTGGCGGCTTCGTCAGATATTCTTTGATCTCGTCGAAGGCTCGTTGTTGTTCTGCCCCCCAGCGGAATTCCTCGTCAGATTTAATTTTCACCAGTCCCATGAACGACTCTATTCTTCCTGACAGATTGGAGATGAATCTTCTGACGAAGTTGATTTTGCCGATGAGAGACTGTAGTTCTTTCTTCGTGGTAGGTGGCTTCATTGTTCGCACTGCCTCCTGACTTTTCAGGCCGATCTTAATTCCGCGTTCATGGACCAAGAAACCCAAGAACTGACCGGCCGTCACCCCGAAGGCACACTTCTTTGGATTCATTCGTAGCCCGAATTTTCTTGTTCGGTCCAGGACGCGTTGCAGATCGTCCAAGTGTCCTTGTAATGAAGCAGACTTGACCACCACATCATCGATGTAAATTTCCACCAGCTTGCCGATCAGGTCATGGAAAATGTAATTCATGGCTCTTTGGTACGTGGCGCCGGCATTCTTCAGTCCAAATGTCATCACTACATATTCAAACAACCCCACCGAACCTGGGACTCTGAACGCAGTCTTGTGTATGTCTTCTGGAGCCATAAAAATTTGGTTGTAACCGGCATTGCCATCCATGAAGCTCAAGATCTTATGACCAGCCGCTTCGTTGATTAACGTCTCTGCTACCGGCATCGGATACTCATCCTTTGGAGTAGCTCTATTGAGATCCCGAAAATCTATGGCAACACGCCAGCGGCCATCCTTTTTCTCTACAGGTACGATACTAGAAATCCACTCAGCATACCTGCATGGCCTGATTAACTTGGCTGTCAACATTTTCTCGACCTCTTTCTTGACTTCTTCCAAAATTTCGGCCTTCATCTGTCGTGCTCGCTGTTGGAATGGCCGAAATCCTTTTTTAAGCGGGAGCCGATGCTCAATGATGCTCCTGTCTAACCCAGGCATCTCTGTATAGTACCAGGCGAAGCAGTCTGGATATTCCTTCAATAGAGCTATCATCGGACCCCGCAGACTTGGATCTAACTTCTTGCTGATAAATGTTGGTCGTGGCTTATCCCCAGGACCGATGTCGATCTCCTCTAGTTCATCAGCGGATGTAAACCCATACCCTAGCTTTCCGTCACCTGTTAAATCGATGCTAAACACAGGGCAAACAGTTGGTGAGGACAACATAAATAATTTGGGCCGATTGCCTGAATCGGCCCCCTTTTTGATTGCATTAGTCAAGGACGGTTTACACCTTGTTTGTGCTTTACAATGGCAGGGAATCTCCCTACTACGACTGCATGACCCGCTTGTCGTAAGATTACTATTTTTTCTTTTTTGTGGCCGATCGCAGGGATCGGCCATACCACGTACGATCGTGGACTTTGCTACTCTGTCAGGCCAGTGGATAAGACCAGCCTCACCCCGTTTTTTGTAGCTTCAATGCGCTCACAGCCGTCTAGACTGATTCCAGAGATCGGCTCCTGGTCTTCTGCTTCCCAGATGTTCATGCCCGCTATGGAGATCTCGATAGAATCATCTGCATGAATGACCTCCACCTCATGTCCATCCCACTGTATTAGGCACTGGTGCATCGTGGATGGAATGCAGCAGTTAGCATGAATCCAATCTCTCCCTAGCAATACAGCGTAGGTGCTTTTGCTGTCCACGACGAAAAATGACGTAGGGATGGTTTTTCTGCCCACGGTGAGATCCACGTTCAGTACGCCTTGCGTTTCTTAAGTTTGACCGTTGAAGTTGCTTAACGTGACGTTGGTTTTGATCAGATCTGCAGTGGAGCGTCCCAAACACCGTAGCATGGAGTATGGCATTATATTGACTGCCGCTCCAGTGTCCACCAACATCTTGCTGACAGGCTGCCCATTGATGTAACCTCGTAGGTACAGGGCTTTCAGATGTTTGTAGCCCTTCTCACGTGGCTTCTCAAAGATAACCGGCCGTGGGCCGCAGTCAAACTGTGCCACTGGTAGCTCGTTGGTTCTTGGAGCGCAGAACTCTGACGGAAGTATGAACACCATGTTTGTGCCAGCCGATGTCTTTGCATCGGCTTTTACCGGTTTGGGGCACCACTCTTTCCTTTTCGGGCGATCTTCCGTTTCCAAGGTCTGCCGAATTTTAACGGCCAGATCGGGTCGTGCTTTCTTTAAAGCGTGGAGATACTGCGCTTCGGCTTCCTCCAAGTTACGCAGCCGCTGCACTCTACGCTTTTGGGTGTGTCTGAGTCCGTCGGGACACCACCTTGGACGGTGATATCTGTCTTCTTCTTTGTCATCCCTTGGCTCCTCGAGATCTTTTGCTCGAGCGGACTCCCTGTATCGGCTCTGAGGTGGGAGAGGCCCTAGACGCTTGAACACTGAAACTGGCCCCGTGTCCTCCTTCTGCTGTCCACATTCTGGGCAGTTATCGATTGTAGGCAATCGGCTCATTCCCGTATCCCAGGAATACTTGAAGAAAGGACAATCCCAATGCTTGTCGACGCCTTCCTTTTCTTTTGACGTTCCCCTCGAGAGGTGCTCATATCCTTCATCGTCTCTATCGCGCCGGCGACGTCGATCATACTGACGCCCATACTTATTAAGGAGGTGCGTGGAGTGTGGCTTCTGATATCGCACGCTTCTGACCTGTTGCTCAGTTAAGTACCGCCTGTCATCGTGGCTGGGCCGGTCGCGTGGACCAGCCTCCTCTCTTTCTTTGCCCCGAGAGCGACCGCCTTCCTCCTTGTATGTGCCATGGTGGTACCCAGATCCTGCCATATTAACATCGAACGAGAAATCCAGCTGACGCCTCATGGAGTGACTGTGTTCTACCATGTTGACGCCGGGAAATGGGTTTGTGTCTACTTTCATGGCGAACTGCCCCAGGATCAGACGACCTTGCTTTATTGCTGTTTGGATCTGGCGAGTAGCTCTTTGTAGTCATTGGTGGTGTGGGTGAACGAGTGATGCCACTTGCAGTATGGTCTCCCGTTCATCTCCTGAGCCGTAGGGATTTTGTGGCCTTCGGGTAACTTCAGCTGCTTTTCTTTCAGCAGTAAATCAAATATCTGCTCAGCTTTGCTCACATCGAAGTCGAACCCTTTTGCAGGCCCTGCTGCTTCACCCATTTGCAGGACACAGGATCTGCCCCCCGAGCCCATTCAGCCACGGCCACCTCCTGGTCTTGTGTAGGATCATCTTCTTCTGTATCGACCAGGCCTATCGGACGTTTGAACTTGTCTTGGTACAACTCAGGGTGGCGCTGTTCATACATCGTCAGTTTCTGGGCCGTGTGCGCCAATGAGTTGTACTCTACTTGGAAAGCCAGATCCTTGATGGGTACTGAGAGACCCAACACTGCCAGCTCGACTGCTTCTTTTTCAGTTAAACGAGCTGAGTAACATCGGTTCTTGACAGTCCTGAAGCGCTGGATGTACTCGGCTACAGTTTCTCCCCGCTTTTGCCGCACCTGTGCCAGGTCTGCAATGCCAGCCTCGGTAGCCTCTGAATGATACTGAATGTGGAACTGCTCTTCCAGTTGCTTCCAGGTCTGAATCGAATCAGGTGGCAGCGAGGTGTACCACCCAAAAGCTGGTCCTGTCAGAGATTGCGCAAAGAACCTTACGCGCAACTGATCTGATGCTGAAATCATGCCTAGCTGTGCCAGGTATCGGCTCACGTGCTCGATCGAGCTCGACCCTTCTGAACCGCTAAACCTTGAGAACTCAGGGAGCCGATACTTGGGCGGCAGCGGAATTAGATCAAACTCGTTGGGGGTACGGCTTGGAATAGCCGATTGTCCTCCTCTTCGGCACGAAGCCGAACTGGTCTCTCAAGATGGTACGGATTTGCTCCACTGTTTGAGCTGCAGGGGCTAGATTCTCATGACTCGTTCCGGTGGTATACTTGGCTAGCCACGCCTGTTTGTCGGCGTCCATCCCAGACATCCCTGTTCCAGAAGCACCTGCTCCTGAAGCCCCTGCCCCAGGAACTCCTGCCACAGAAATCCCTGCGGTTGCAATCTGGTTCGTGCGTGTCAGGCTGTTGCAGTCCGGCACGTAGGTGCACACATATCCATGTGGGATTTCTTTAGGTGGCTCAAACAGGAACTGGCAATCGCCTGGGTCGCCTCCGACCTTGTAGACGACGTACGCCGCTGCCCCTGGTGGCTCGGGAGCTGCAAGTGTGAATGGCAGCGGTGGCCTGGTCTGGAGCGGTCTTTCTCCCTGGTGAGTCCCCAGAGTAGGCCCCGACGGAGAGTACTGATGTTTCATGATCTCCTGAACCACGCGAACTGCGATCCGCTCGAAAGCGTTCACCAGGCTCTCAGAATGGCGGTGAAGAGAATGAGCCACCATGTAGTTGACTTCCTGTCGCAGAGCTCTGGTGCGCTCCTCTGAAGGAACAGACAGATCCACCTCATCAAGAGCACCCTCGGGTGAGAACCCTTTCCACCTGATGCCATGCTTATGCGTCCTCTCAAAAGAGCCGATGAGATCGGCTTCGAAGAGAGCTTTGATGTCATCATACTTCGCCTTGTGCTCCTCAGGCAGCTCGTCGTACGTGACTGGTCTGTCCCCCATCTCAGCGTCGGATGTTGATGCAGATGCTGTTGAATGTCCCACCGGGCGTGCCAGAATGTGTTGCCTGCCAAAACCCACCGGCGAGCAGCGACGAGCAACACGAAGAGCCGGGAGGCTCCCAGAACTGCTGGTGGGCCCTGGTCCCTCGGGCAACGGCCCGCAAAACTCCGGCACACGTCCTGACTTGGTTCAAGGGCGTGCCACCTGACCTATACCTGGTCAGGAAGGTGATGGATTGCTTCGATCAATTTCCTGCATGGTAAACAAGTATACGTAAAATTCGAGCCGTAAGCGGCTCCCAGGTTTCCCTGTGAATCGGCTCCTAGAGCCGATCATCCCATGGTTCTGCATTAGATTTACGATAACATGGGGTTTTGCTTCATCATTACAAGTCAAATCGATCTACGACAGTTTAACGTTTTCACCACATAATTGGAACGTCCTACACGTAATTGAGCCTGGTAGATACAAAAGATGATAGAACACTAACCCTAGAGGAGGCCTAACAACCGACGTAAAGTCAATTACCGGAACAACTTCTCTCGAACTAGTAAACCATATCCTTACGTACTACTGGATCGTTCAACCCGTTTGCAAGGCCTGACTACGTGGATATCAAACAAAACCTTGGAGAACAAGGCATAACCATAATAGATCGAATCAACTAAATAAAGATCAAGCAAGATGCTACCCTTGCACCCGGGAAAAGGTGCAAAGGTAGCGAGGTAACTAGAGGTAGCATAACTTAAACAATCATAGCGAAAAGTACCGATGCTAACCTAAACAAATCTATGATAATAGTATTACTCGCCATCAACAAGGATTCAGTACGAGTAACACCAAATAACTCATAAGCAAAATACTGCCTAGATCGCAAGATGCGATCTAGGCAGCATGACACTTACCCGAAAGAAACCCTAGAAACAAGGGGTGGCGATGCGCCGAGATTGTGTTTGTTGTGAACGTGATTGTCCTCCTTTTCTCGATAACCTTAGGTACATATTTATAGTCCGGAGACTTTCTATCTTTGGAATAACTCTACAACTCTATCTCTTACCTAAACCGAAACGTAACCTACTACAATATACAGATACATGGGCAATTTAGCCCAAATCCACGTACAAGGCCGATTCAGCAACACGTTGCATATATGTATCTTCCAAGCCCATCTTGATTACGGCCCATCTCCTCCTTTGGCCAAAATATGGCGATAACAACTTCCTCCTGCAACATTGTTCTCCATATCAATGTCCACACACATGCATAATATGGGCACAACATCACAAACTATGCCGTGATTCAGCACATAACATCGGTCATTTGGACCGAAAGCCATGAAACCTCGAACATGATAGGTCATTTTGTGAAGGTTTTTTCGAAACATGATCAATATACCAAGTCTGGTATTTTTCCTTTCAACTATGTAACATAATATGACACCACGCGAAGGATTTTCATTGTTCGGATTTTTTTTGAATTTATTATGCCCGTTTTGAATTATCTGAATTTCTAACTATGGTCGAACCGGTGTGCATGAAGATAGGGGACGGGCATCGTTAGAACTTGCATTGGATCTCTGAAGAAACCACATATTGCGAGTCTAAAAATGATTTTTTCAAAAAATCACGGGCGATAGATCATGTACCTGTAGTACAAACCGGACCCACTTCCTGCCGATTCGGCAGACATTTGTCCTTTTTACCCGGGATGGACGAAAAGGTTTGAGATGTACCGGTTGGGAGATAGTCCATGAAAGGTGGTCTAGTATTTTAGGAAAATGGGACGGTAGCATTGTGAAACGGCATTTTGGTGGTTACTTCACAAAACGACCCGTTTTTTGCGCTCGGAAAATGGAAAAGGGCTTTTCCGTGCGACAAAAAGGAAAACTTCCTCCTGCAACATTGTTCTCCATACCAATGTCCACACACATGCATAATATGGGAACAACATCACAAACTATGCCGTGATTCAGCACATAATATCGGTCATTTGGACCGAAAGCCATGAAACCTCGAACATGATAGGTCATTTTGTGAAGGTTTTTTCGAAACATGATCAATATACCAAGTCTGGTATTTTTCCTTTCAACTATGTAACATAATATGACACCACGCGAAGGATTTTCATTGTTCGGATTTTTTTTGAATTTATTATGCCCGTTTTGAATTATCTGAATTTCTAACTATGGTCGAACCGGTGTGCATGAAGATAGGGGACGGGCATCATTAGAACTTGCATTGGATCTCTGAAGAAACCACATATTGCGAGTCTAAAAATGATTTTTTCAAAAAATCACGGGCGATAGATCATGTACCTGTAGTACAAACCGGACCCACTTCCTGCCGATTCGGCAGACATTTGTCCTTTTTACCCGGGATGGACGAAAAGGTTTGAGATGTACCGGTTGGGAGATAGTCCATGTAAGGTGGTCTAGTATTTTAGGAAAATGGGACGGTAGCATTGTGAAACGGCATTTTGGTGGTTACTTCACAAAACGACCCGTTTTTTGCGCTCGGAAAATGGAAAAGGGCTTTTCCGTGCGACAAAAAGGAAAACTTCCTCCTGCAACATTGTTCTCCATACCAATGTCCACACACATGCATAATATGGGAACAACATCACAAACTATGCCGTGATTCAGCACATAATATCGGTCATTTGGACCGAAAGCCATGAAACCTCGAACATGATAGGTCATTTTGTGAAGGTTTTTTCGAAACATGATCAATATACCAAGTCTGGTATTTTTCCTTTCAACTATGTAACATAATATGACACCACGCGAAGGATTTTCATTGTTCGGATTTTTTTTGAATTTATTATGCCCGTTTTGAATTATCTGAATTTCTAACTATGGTCGAACCGGTGTGCATGAAGATAGGGGACGGGCATCGTTAGAACTTGCATTGGATCTCTGAAGAAACCACATATTGCGAGTCTAAAAATGATCTTTTCAAAAAATCACGGGCGATAGATCATGTACCTGTAGTACAAACCGGACCCACTTCCTACCGATTCGGCAGACATTTGTCCTTTTTACCCGGGATGGACGAAAAGGTTTGAGATGTACCGGTTGGGAGATAGTCCATGTAAGGTGGTCTAGTATTTTTGGAAAATGGGACGGTAGCATTGTGAAACGGGATTTTGGTGGTTACTTCACAAAACGACCCGTTTTTTGCGCTCGGAAAATGGAAAAGGGTTTTTTCGAAACATGATCATTGTTCGGCACAAATTTAGTCCCGGATGTATTCTGAAACTGGTACTAAAAATATTTTCCGCCATTTCCCACCTCTTCCCGCCAAGTTTTCCCGCCCTTTCCTTTCTACTAGAGCTTTTAGTCCCGGATGTAGTCACTAACCGGGACTAAAGATATTTCCCGCCATTTCCCAAAGCTTCACGCCAAGTTTTCCCGCCCTTTCCCTCTATATTTAGGGTGATCGTGTCATGGCTATCCACACATCCACACCTTCCTCTCTTAGAACAATGGACAACGCCTACTGGGCCATTTTGACCCTCGAGGAGACCGAGGCGCTGTGCGCCTCCAACTACCCTTGTCCACCGGGGTACCGCCCGCCCGCCGGCTGGATGCTGAGCGCTGGAGGGGTTCCTGTCCCTCCTGTCCCTCAAGGTTCCGCACGTCAGGCGGCCATCACAAACCACTTCTACCACGAGCTCACGCCGGAGCAGCGGATGGATCCCCAGTGGGATCCCGACAACTATGACACCTGGAATGCCTTCTTCGCTAATAGGCGTGAAAGGGAGCTCGCCAGGTACGAGGGTGATGGCCCGCCACCGGTGAACCACAATGAAGTCGGCCGTCGTCTGTGGTGGGAGAACCATACTATCATCAAAGTGATGCGCTACATCGCCGGGGGAGACCATCCTCGCCTACGGTGCCCACGAGTCCACCCGCCACAGGCCCCACACTGTCCCGGCGGTAGCGGCATCGTCTTCCAGGAGACCCCTCTCCCACCCGCCGTGAACCCGAGGCTGGAATGGCCCCTGGTATATGCCATGGATGGGCTGAGGATCCCCGGAGTGGCAGGTGACGATGACGATGATGATGACGACGACGATGAAGACCCTGAAGCTGCGTACTATAGGACTAGGCATGATTATGACTAAAGGGGGCGGCTTTAGGCCTGAGTGTTAGCTAGTCCCGATTTGTCCCGGTTTTTAATATTAATAAATGTCTTAAGTGTTACCTAATAAATAGAGGGAAATGCCTATATAAAGAGAGGGTTCATATTTAGTCTCGGTTGGAGAAACCAACCGCGACTGAAGGGATTGCGGCAGAGTGGGCCAGACAACACTAATAATAGGGGTGAGTGTCGACATTATGTCGTGCGGCTTGTACCTTGTCCCGGATGGTGTCACCAACCGGGACTAAAGATGAACCTTTAGTCCCGGTTGGAGACACCAACCAAGACTAAAGATGAGTCAGCACTAATAATAGGGGTGAGTGTCGACATTATGTCGTGAGTGTCGACATTATGCCGAGCTGCTTGTACTATAAATATGCATCCTTGTGAGTCCAGTCCTCCAGCCAGTTTGAGGCATCTCCAAGATGGTTTTAGAGAGCAGGGACACCACTACGGCCAGTTTCAGGGAGATGCCGACGGAGCCTAGTCCTCCGGCATCTCCGAGAAACTGGTCATAGAGGCACTCCCTAATATGTGAAATTAGTTAGCTCCGAGGCGTATTGATCTAGTTAGTGAAGTTACAAGCTGCAAGATGGTTTTCGAGAGCAGGGACACCATTGCGGCCAGTTTCAGGGAGATGCCGACGGAGCCCAGTCCTCCGGCATCTCCGAGAAACTGGTCATAGAGGCACTCCCTAATATGTGAAATTAGTTAGCTCCGAGGCGTATTGATCTAGTTAATGAAGTTACAAGCTGCAAGATGGTTTTCGAGAGCAGGGACACCATTGCGGCCAGTTTCAGGGAGATGCTGACGGAGCCCAGTCCTCCGGCATCTCCGAGAAACTGGTCATAGAGGCACTCCCGGTCCAGCCACAAAATGGGACTAACACTCAAGACATTTATTAATATTAAAAACTGAGACTACAAAACCGGGACTAAAGGCCACAAACCGCGAAAGATATCCTTCGGTCAAGCCACAAACCGCGAAAGACATGAACTAGAGTTACATAATATGAGCATGAACTTCTTGGCATATGTCATTCCTTATGACCGCTTCAGACGTAACCATGGAGCATCTTCTTTACTTAACGGAATGCTTGGGTCAGTTTTCACTGTGATGGGCGGAATTTCATCAAACTTATTATAATCTTCTGACATGTCTGTCTTGTCCTCGATTCCCACGATGTTTCTTTTCCCTGAAAGAACTATGTGACGCTTTGGCTCATCATATGATGTATTCGTTTGCATATTTTTTCTTTTTTTCGTTCCGGAGGACATGTCCTTCACATAGAAAACCTGAGACACATCATTGGCTAGGACGAATGGTTCATCTCTATAACCAAGATTGTTGAGATCCACTGTTGTCATTCCGTACAACTGGTCTATCTTTACCCCTTCCCCATTCAGGTTGACCCATTTGCAGCGAAACAAAGGGACCTTAAAAGAGACTCCATAGTCTAGTTCCCATATCTCCTCTATGTAACCATAATATGTGTCCTTTTGTCCATTCTCGTCTATTGCATCAAAGCGGACACCACTATTTTGGTTGGTGCTCTTTTTATCTTGGGCGATCGTGTAGAATGTATTCCCATTTATTTCGTACCCTTGGAAATTCAATACAGTAGAAGATGGTGACGCGGCCAACAAGTATAGCTGATCTCCAACAGTGGTGTCATTCAAGAGATGTGTCCGCATCCAACCACCGAAAGACTTCATGTGTTCATCTGTAATCCATGATTCAGGCTTCCCCGGGTTTTTGGAGCGTACAATATTCTTGTGTTCCTCCATATACGGAGCTGACAAGGTGGAATTATGTAGAACTGTGTAGTGTGCTTTAGTGAAAGAATCCCCGTCCCTACATATCATTGCTTTCTTTCCCAGCGTGCCTTTTCCACTTAGTCTTCCCTCATGCCGCGAGTCAGAAACACCAATCGGCTTAAGGTCAGGAATAAAGTCAACACAAAACTCAATGACCTCCCCTGTTCCATATCCCTTGGAGATGCTTCCTTCTGGTCTAGCACGGTTATGAACATATTTCTTTAAAACTCCCATGAACCTCTCAAAGGGGAACATATTGTGCAGAAATACCGGACCGAGAATGGCAATCTCTTCCACTAGATGAACCAGGAGATGCGTCATAATATTGAAGAAGGATGGTGGGAACACCAATTCAAAACTAACAAGACATTGTACCACATCCTTCTGTAACCTTGGCAGAATATCTGGATTGATTACCTTCTGAGATATTGCATTGAGATATGCACACAGCTTCACAATGGGTACTCGAACATTTTCTGGTAGAAGCCCCCTCAATGCAATCGGAAGCAACTGCGTCATAATCACGTGACAGTCATGAGACTTCAGGTTTTGGAACTTTTTCTCTGCCATATTTATTATCCCCTTTATATTAGATGAGAAGCCCGACGGCACCTTGATACTGTAAAGGACTTCAAAAATGATTTCCTTCTCTGCTTTGGTAAGAGCATAGCTGGCACGACTTAAGTGACGCCCTTTATCCGTCTTGTTATCTGTATGCATGTTCTTTGGGTCTTTCATAATTTGTTGGTCCTCCCGTGCTTCAGGTGTATCTTTTGTCTTCCCATACACGCCTAGGAATCCTAGCAGGTTCACGCAGAGATTCTTCGTCACGTGCATCACGTCGATTGAAGAGCGGACACGCAGGACTTTCCAATATGGCAGCTCCCAAAATATAGATTTCTTCTTCCACATGGGTGCGTGTCCTGTAGCGACGTCGTTCGGAACTGATTGACCGCCGGGACCCTTTCCAAAGATTACTTCTATGTCCTTGACCATAGCAAATACATCATCACCAGCTGGGCGTTCAGGCTTCTTCCGGTGATCTGCCTCACCTTTGAAATGCTTGCCTTTCTTTCTTTCGGGATGATTGGTCGGAAGAAATCGTCGATTCGCTAGGTACACAACCTTCTTGCATTTATGCAAATATGTACCTTCGGTCTTATCTAAACAGTGGGTGCATGCCTTATATCCTTTGTTTGTTTGTCCTGAAAGGTTACTAAGAGCAGGCCAATCATTGATGGTTACGAATAACAACCCTCGTAGATTAAATGGCTCCTGTTTGTTCTCATCCCACGCACGTACACCTGGTTTGCCCCACAACTGTAAGAGTTCTTCAACTAATGGCCTAAGGTACACATCAATGTCGTTGCCCGGTTGCTTCGGGCCTTGGATGAGCACTGGCATCATAATGAACTTACGCTTCATGCACAACCAAGGAGGCAGGTTGTAGATACATAGAGTCACGGTCCAGGTGCTGTGACTGCAGCTCTGCTCCCCAAAAGGATTCATGCCATCCGTACTTAGACCAAACCATAAGTTCCTTGCGTCACCTGCAAAGTCTGGGAAGTCTCTCTCGATTTTTCTCCACTGTGACCCATCAGCAGGGTGTCTCAACTCCCCGTCTTTCTTACGGTCTTCTTTGTGCCATCGCAACAACCTGGCATGCTCTTTGTTTCTGAACATGCGTTTCAACCTTGGTATTATAGGAGCATACCACATAACCTTAGCAGGAACCCTCTTCCAGAGGGGCTCTCCCTCAACATCACCAGGGTCATCTCGTCTGATCTTATACCGCAACGCGTTGCATACCGGGAATTTATCTAAATTCTCATACTCCTTACCGCGGTAGAGGATGCAGTCATTAATGCATGCATGTATATTTTGCACATCTAATCCCAGAGGACAGAGAGTCTTCTTTGCTTCGTAGGTACTCTCGGGAAGTTCGTTATGTTTTGGAAACTTCGGCTTCATTATTTTCAGCATCTTTTTAAATGAGGAGTCAGTTAGACCACACTCTGCCTTCCATCGCAACAATTCCAGTGTCGTACCGAGCTTTGTGCTGCCATCTTCACAATTTGGGTACAACAATTTCTTGTGATCTTCTAACATGCCCTCTAACTTCAACTTCTCATTTTCTGTTTCACAGTCTCGCTTTGCATCAGAAATGACCCTACCAAGTTCATCAGCCGGCTCATCTGATGCCCGTTCTTCACCTTTTTCCTCTCCATTATCTTCCATTGCAGTATCACTGTATTCAGGAAACATATGATGATAGTTGTTATCATCATCTTCTTCTTCACCATCTTCCATCATAACCCCTCTTTCCCCGTGCTTGGTCCAGCAATTATAGTTGGGCATGAAACCTTTCATAATCAGGTGGCCGAGAATGATTTTCGAGGAAGAGTACTCCTTGTTGTTCCGACATTGAACACATGGACAACGTATAAATCCATTCTCTTTGTTTGCAGTAGCCACATCGATAAATTTATCCACGCCTTTGATATACCCGGCTACCCGCCGGTCACCGTAGATCCATTCCCGACCGTTCATCTGCATCATATAAGTAAGTTTATCAAAAACAGGACATCATAAATAGTGAAATAACCAATTCACACCGACACATGAATTGTATCAATGACCTAGAAAAGATAAGATTGCTAACCTCGATCGAGGGAAATAAAGAGGAGAAAGCTCAAGTGCGTCTCGGACACCTTCTATATTTTTGTTCTATGAGAAATTCAACGGGATTTTTCACTCAAACATTTCAACAAACACCTTCAATGCATGCATGAAAAAAAACCAGCACACACCCTCACACCTTACACCATTCGAAAAAACAGAGTGGAGGCAGAGGGGGCTGGGGCGTTGCATTTATAGAGGGCAAGGGGTCTTTAGTCCCGGTTGAAGCCAGCAACCGGGACTAAAGGTGCGTGCCAGGCCACGTGGCTGTGGCCAAACCTTTAGTCCCGGTTGGTGGCTCCAACCGGGACGCATGCCCCCTTACCAACCGGGACCCATGCCCCCTGGCCCCGTGCCCGCTCCAACCGGGACGCGTGCCAGCATTAGTCCCGGTTGGTGGCGCAACCGGGACTAATGCTCCGAGGGGTCGCGAACGGATGGCCCTTTTTCCTCTAGTGGCTGTAACAAAGGATTAAACGTATGGTGTGGAAGGTAATGGTTTGCAGCAAGTAAACAAGTAACAGTGGAAGATGTATTAATGGTAAAGATTGGACCGGGGTCCATAGTTCACTAGAGGTGATCTCCTTAGATAAACAATATGGCATGAAGGGTAAACAAATTACAGCGAGGCAATTGACAGGAACTGAGCAAGGCATAACAATGCAATTACTACTCAGAAAGATCCTATGAGGTTGATTGGGGAATACAACAATATACATAGACCTTCATCCAACTGCATCTATGACTAGAAGTCCACCTTTAGGTTATCATCCGAACCCCCTCCAGTATTAAGTTGCAAGCAACAGACAACTGCTTTAAGCAAAGTGTGTAACGTAAACAGTCCACATATTCCATGAACAAGAGACCGTTGTTTTCTCCCTAGTAGCAATAGCACATCTACAACCGAACAGATTATTGTCACTTCCCTTGGAAACTAGAGGCATGAACCCACTATCGAGCATAAATACTCCCTCTCGGAGTCACTAGCAACTACTTGGCCAAGATAACCACTAGCAACGGAGAGCATGCAAGATCAAAAACAACACAGACATGATAGAATCATAAAGACAAAACCATTAATCAAACCAACATAATAATCTCAATATCCATCGGATCCCTGCAAACACAACATGCATGATTACAAATAGATTAGATCTTGATCATGAACGGAGCTCACAAGATCTATACATGAAAACACAAAGGAGGAGATACAACCATCTAGCTACTACATGGACCCATAGTCCAAGGTGGGACTACTCACGAATCATACCAGAGAGAAGGACTCCGGGATGATATCCCCTCTGGTAGGGTGTTGGGAAGAGCTTCAGATCCCCCCGATCTAGGGACGATGGTGGCGGAGGCTACAGACGGTTTCGTGGATTTCTGATTGGGTACCGATAGTTTCTGCATCGGGGGATTCTTATAGGCGAAGGGGCGAGACCGGGAGGCAGCCAGGGCCACCAAACCCTAGCCAGGAGCGGGCCCACCTTCCCCCGCGCCTAGGGTGGGTCTGGCCCTCCTGGCTGGCCCCTCCGGCTCTCCTATGGACTTCTTGTTCCCCACGGAAAGTAATTGACTTTGATGTTTGTCCCGTCCAATTCCGAGAATATTTCTTTACTAACTTTCCTGAAACCAAAAACAGCAGAAAACAGGCATCTCGCACTGTTGCAACTTGTTAATAAGTTAGTACCATAAAACATGTAAAAAGCACCTCAAAGTGTGGACAAGTAAAGCAAAGTAGATACTAAACAAGCATGGAACATCAAAAATTATAGATACGTTTCCAACGTATCAAGTAGCATGAGGAGCGGCCCTCGTATTCAAGGGACATGAGATGTCCAACTTATACTTTGTCAAGCATATACTCCACAGTTTGTTCACTTTAACCTTAATCACTTCAAGATGCTTATGATAGGGGCAATGAGGGCTGAAAGCTAACAAGTACCATAATTTTTGGAAGCTCTTTTTGAAACTTGAAATTCCTACTTTCCTTATGAAGGTCCTTTCTTCCACAACTATATTGATTCTCCACCTTCTACCTTTAGGCACCATTAAGAGAGCATAGTTGTCATTATTAGTTCTATGTGTAGTGTCCCAAAACTTATTGATTGATGCATATTGTGATATTACTTGTTCTTGTGCTATTTGTATCTAGTCACTCTTATGAACTTTGAAGGTGTCCTATGCATGTATTTGCTACTCCATGAGGGACAAGCTGATGGCCACTATGCCATGTTTTATGTATGTGAAACAAACAAACGTTTTTCAATGCATGTTATTCCTGATCTTTGTTTGTAGCCTTTCATGTTACATGCATAGTTACTTTGTCTTATTGTTAAAACTCCATCTTTCATGCACATGTTTAGAGTTCTTTGATCCCAGCTTTCAATGCTTGAAAATGGTTTGATCTTGGTTTTGATGGTGCATGTAACCTAAAAAATTATTCTTTTATCACTTACCTACAAGAGGACGAGCAGGAGTTAAGCTTGGGGATGCTTGATACGTCGGAAACGTATCTATAATTTTTGATGTTCCATGCTTGTTTAGTATCTACTTTGCTTTTCTTGGTCTACACTTTGAGGTGTTTTTATATGTTTTCTGGAACTAACCTATTAACAAGTTGCCACAGTGCCAGTTGCCTGTTTTCTTCTGTTTTTGGTTCCAGAAAGGCAAAAAATCAATATTCTCGGAATTGGACGGGACGAAAGCCAAAGTCAATATTTTACCGTGGGCGACACGAAATCCAGAGGAGAGACGGAGGGGTGCCACAGGGTGGCCACACCCCCCAGGCGCGGCCAAGCCTGGACCGTGCCTAGGCAGGGTGTGGGCCCATTAGGCACACCCTGCCTCGCCTCTTCGACTATAAGAAGCCCCCGATGCAGAAATCCTAGGCACCCGATCAAAACTCTATGAAACCGTCTCTAGCCACCGCCACCATCATCCCTAGATCGGGGGGGGGGGGGATCTGAAGTTCTTCCCGGCACCCTGCCGGAGGGGAGATCATCCCGGAGGCCTTCTTCTCCGGTACGAAGCGTGAGTAGTTCCACCTTGGACCACGGGTCTATGTAGTAGCTAGATGGTTGTATCTCCTCCTTGTGCTTTCATGTATAGATCTTGTGAGCTCTGTTCATGATCAAGATCTAATCTATTTGTAATCATGCATGTTCTGTTTGCGGGGATCCGATGGATATTGAGATTACTATGTAAGATTGATTAATGGTTTTGTCTAATTGATTCTATCATGTTTGTGTTGTCTGTGATTATTGCATGTTCTCTGTTGTTAGTAGCTATCTTGGCCAAGTAGTTGCTAGTGACTCCAAGAGGGGGTATTTATGCTCGATAGTGGGTTCATGCCTCTAGTTTCCAAGGAAAGTGACAGAAATTTCTTTGGTTGTAGATGTGCTGTTGCCACTAGGGAGAAAACAATGCTCTTTTTCATGGAGCAAGTGGATTGTTTACCTTACACACTTTGCTTAAAGGAGTTGTCTGTTGCTTGCAACTTAATACTGGAGGGGGTTCGGATGATAACCTGAAGGTGGAATTCTAGTCATAGATGCAGTTGGATGGCGGTCTATGTATATTGTTGTATTGCCCAATCGAATCTCATATGATCTTTTTGTCTAGTATTGCATTGTTAGGCCTTGCTCAATTCCTGTCAATTGCCCTGCTGTAATTTGTTTACCCTTCATGCCATGTTGTTTATCTAAGGAGAGCACCTCTAGTGAACTATGGACCCCGGTCCAATCTTTACCATTGATACATCCTCCACTGTTTACTTGCTGCAAATCATCGTCACCTTCCACACCATACAGTTAATCCTTTGTTACAACAAACCGGTGAGCTTGACAACCTCACTGTTCATTGGGGAAAGTCTTGAGTTTGTGTTGTACAGGTTTCCATGTTGCTCACAACACCTTTGAGACGTTTCCTTCCTCCTACTGGTTCGATAACCTCGGTTTCTTACTAAGGGAAAACTTGCTGCTGTGCTCATCACACCTTGCTCTTGGGGTTTCCAACGAAACGTCTCGTGAAAGTACTAGGCGCCATCAATGATCATGGCTTCCTGATCATAAACATTGAGATGTTATTAACAACAAGATCATATAATTAGGAGAATGGTGTGATGGACATACTCCTATAGTTAAGCGTAGCATAAATATGAAGTCATTTCAATAGTTCATTTGCTATAAGCATTCAGATACATAGTAATCTAAATACATCGACCATGAGATCATGTTAATCACCATCATCGGATGGATGCTTTGATGACATAAAACACCACTTCGTAACTGGGTGGCTATAAAGGTGGCATTGAGTGTTCAGAAAGTATATGTTGAGGCACATGGATCAAGAGTGGGATTTGTCCATCCATATGACGGATAGATATACTCTAGGCCCTCTTGGTGGAATGTCATCCAATTAGCTTGCAAGCATGTGACTGGCTCACAAGGGATCACATATCACAGGAACAAGTAAAGAGTTCTTATCGGTTACGAGGTTGAACTAGATATGCAGAGATACCGACAATCAGTCCTCGGATGAGTAAAGTATCGCGAGACAAACGGAAATTAATATCGTATGTAAATGGTTCATTAGATCACGAAGTAATCGTACACATATGTGGGGGCCATATGAATTTGCAGAATCCTCTATTGGTTATTGATCGGAGATGAGTCTCGATCATGTCTACATAATTCACGAACCATAGGGAGACACACTTAAGGATTCGATGTTGTTTAGTAGATAGGGAATGTGAGTAAGAAGACCGAATGTTTTTCGGAGTCTCGGATTGGATCCAAGACATCACGAGGAGATCTGTAATGGTCCGGAGAATAAGATTCATATAAGGAAAGTCCAATTCTGAAGTTCGGGAATGGTTTTGGTGTTTTCACCGGGATGTTTTGGAAGGTTCTAGAAAGTCCACCGATCCGGAGTAGAAGGGTACATGGATATTTCATGACAAAGTGGAATGGTTGCATCATGTCCTAGGTCACTTGGCTGGGCAATGGGAAGAGAGAAATCAAACTCTAGTTTGAAAAGTCAAATCCCAATATTGGTTGCCAAGTGGAGGGAGGGAAGGAATCCTACCTAAGGGAGGATTCCTCCGTCTCCCTTGCTGCCGACCTAGAAGAGGAGTTGGGAGAGGACTCCCCTCCCCCAACCGCCTCTCCCACCTATAAAAGGAGGGGTAGGGTGCCCCTACCCCTCACCACAAACCCTAGTTTTAGCGCCACCACCTCTGAAGCCGCCGCCTAGGGATCTCCTCCCAAGTCGCCGACATGGCCTGTTTTCATTGGTCAACGACCTAGATGTAAACAGAAACGTCAAGGCCAACGATGATGTCATCATGCAGAGTTCGTCATGGTTAGGAGATACGTGTCCCGTTCTGACTAGCCCGCATGTCATGCAGAGGGTGACCCGCGTGGCTATTGGAGATATGCCCTAGAGGCAATAATAAATGTAGTTATTATTATATCTTTGTGTTTATGATAAATGTTTACATTCATGCTATAATAGTATTAACAAGGAAACATTGATACTTGTGTGATTTGTAAACTTAATTTGAAGTCCCTAGTATAGCCTCTATACTTCACTAGCTTGTTGGTTGATTAATGATTGTGGTTTCCCTATCATGAACATTGAGATGTTATCAACAACAAGATCATATCGTTAGGAGAATGATATGGTGGACATACTCCTATAGATAAGCGTAGCATAAAGATCAAGTCATTTCAATAGTTCAATTGCTATATGCTTTCTGATACATAGTAACCTAATTCCTTCGACCATGAGATCATGCATATCACCTTTACCGGATGGATGCTTTTATGACATCAAACACCACACCGTAACTGGGTGGCTATAAAGGTGGCATTGAGTGTTCGGAAAGTATTGGTTGAAACACATGGATCAAGAGTGGGATTTGTCCATCCATATGACGGATAGATATACTCTGGGCCCTCTCGGTGGAATGTCATTCAATTAGCTTGCAAGCATGTGACTGGCTCACAAGGGATCACATATCACGGGAACGAGAAAAGAGTACTTGTCGGTAACGAGGTTGAACTAGGTATGCAGAGATACCGAGATCATAACCTCGGATAAGTAAACCATCGTGAGACAAAGGGAAATTGGTATCGTATGTAAGTGGTTCATTCGATCGCAAAGTAATCGTAGAAATATATGGGAGCCATATGAATTTACAGATTCCTCTATTGGTTATTGTTCGGAGAAGTGTCTCGATCATGTCCACATAATTCACGAACCGTAGGGAGACACACTTAAGGATTCGACGTTGTTTGAGTAGTTATGGTATTATGAGAAAGAGACCGAATGTTGTTCGGAGACTCGAATGGGATCCGGGATATCACGAGGTGATCCGGAATGGTCCGGAGAATAAGATTCATATAAGGAAAGTCTCGTTTCGGAGTTCGGAAATGATTCCGGTGTTTTCATCGGGAATGTTCTAGAAGGTTCTGGAATGTCCGGCACTCCGGAGGGGAAGGGGTACATGAATGTGTCATTGCATATTGGGATGATTGCATCATGTACTAAGTGTTCTCGCTGTTCCAAATGAAGGATTAAATTGAATCCTAAACTGAAAAGTCAAATAGCAAGTTTGAGAAGTCAAACGGCTAAAACAGGAAAGAGAGGGAAAGAGGAAAGAGGGGGCAAACCGAGTTGGGGAGGGAATCCCTCCTCCAACCGGCGGCGCCTCCACCAAGCCGAGTTGGGAAGGGACTCCCCTCCCTCCCCTTGGCCGCCGGCCCCTCCACCTATAAAAGGAGGGGCAGGGCCCCCTCCTCTAGACACACAAGTTCCTATCCTCTAATCTAAACCCTAGCCAAAGCCTCCGGTTTAGAGCCATTTTGGTTTAGAGCTTCTAATTGCCCTAGCCTTCGGTTTAGATCCTTCTAATTGGTGTGTCTAAACCCTAGACCACTAATAGCTCTCTCATACTCCACCATACTCGCTCCGGCTTAAGGCGAGCCCTGCGGGATCTCCCCCCTACTTCCGGTACCACGCCGTTGTGCTGCCGGAATCGCGAGGAGAGTGCTACAACCTCCGCTGCCTGCTGGAACAAGGGAGAGGAAGGTCTTCGTCGAGTACCGAACGTGTGACCGACTGTGGAAGCGCTGCCGGAACGCAGCGCCGGAAGGATCGTCTACACGATCTTGAGATCGGGAAGAGTACGACTACATCACCCACGAGAATCCGCTCTCGTTAAACACTTTGGAATCTTCGAGGGTAAGTTATTCCATCGACTCGTTGCTACAATCTCGTAGATAGATCTTGGCTTGTTTGTTTGTATGCGATAGAATTTTTTTGTTTTCCATGCTACGAAACCCTACAGTGGCGTCGTCCAATTCGTTCAGGTGTCAGGAGGTCGGAGACATGTGGCGATGAAAACAAATTCATTACAGAATTGATGATATCAGGAACGACCTTCATGACGCCAGGAAAATGATAGAGGACGCCATGGAAGCTCCGAGAATGACGGATAACGTGACTTAAAATCTCTAATGGCCGCCCGCGGTGCCTTCTTCCACGTGGCATCATTCATGACGAAAAAACAAACGTCAGGACGACGATGACGTCACTAACAGCTAACGCGACTTCAGATATCTAACGGCCGCCCGTGGTGCCGTCTGCCACGTGGCATCGTTCATGACAAAAAAGACGTCAGGAGTGGGCCGGTCCTGTTGATCGCGACGAAATTAAAGGAACATCACGGGCCCGTGACGTTTTTAGATCAAAAAAACGTCGAGGATCAGATTATGACGCGAGGTTCACAACCTTTTTTTGTCGGTAAATTCATCGTGGATGGTGATCTACTATGATCTGCCACTGATCCACGATGATATCAGATGGTCATGGACTGTCCAAATTCTTATAGTGTTATCTTCATAAGACATTGAGCTAAAAGCCAATCAAATGCATAAATACAAGATACTTAAATGGTACCAACAATCTAAATCTTACATTATAAATTATTATAAAGGTTTGTTTGGTACTCCTTATGATAATTCATTGTCGAAGGAGATGTGAATACATTGATCTTGACTATTGCACAAGAAGAAACTTGAACTCGACTAATACATGAAGATGAACTTAAATGGTATCAACGATCTATCATAATTTGTTTTTAAAGGAGATGTGAATACAAGATACATCCATAGTGTGGCCAACGACAACCACAGGAAGAAACATATTCATTCTATGGTACAGGATGAGGGTACGGTTGAGGGACAAGGGCAACTTAAATCTTACATTATAAATTATTATAAAGGTTTGTTTGGGCCTCCTTCCGAGAATTCTTTCTCAATGATGAGACCCAAACAACTAATATCCCCAAAGTTTCAGATGAAGAAAACAACTTTCTAACTTCCTCCTATATAGAGGAGGAGGTTAGGATAGCCGTTATCCAAATGGAACATAAAAAACCACCAGGAGTAGATGGTTTCCCTGCTGATTCTATCAAAACTTTTGGCATGTTGTAAAGATGGATCTGATGGATTTGTTTGGGGGTGCTTCATGCTAGTCAACTAGACTTATTTCGACTTAATTTTGGAAATATTATTTTATTATCTAGGGTTAAGGATGCATAACGGATACAAAAATATCGTCTTATCTCCCTTCTTGATGTTAGCTTTAAGATATTCTTAAAAGTTGCCACGATTGGATTGGATTCAGTAGCTGTCCATGCTGTTATACATTCTAAAACGGCAGTCATGCAAGGAAGAAACGTCTTGGATGGTGTAGTAATTCTGCATGAAACAGTGCGTGAACTCCATTCCAAAAAGTATGAATTGAGTTTTGTTCAAAATTGACTTTGAGAAGGCTTATAATAAAGCTAAGTGGTGTTTCTTGCAGAAGAAACTTCGTATGAAAGGTTTTTCAGAAGAGTGGCAGGCTCTAATACACTCGTTTTTTCTGGAGGTAGTGTTTCCATTAAGGTCAATGATTACATTGGTAAATACTTTGAGACAAAAAATAATTGCGACAAGGAGATCCACTATCACCGATACTATTTAATATAGTGATTGATATGTTGGAAATCCTTATCGAAAGAGCTAAAGCTGATGGCCAGATTGAAGGATTAGTGCCTCATATAGAGGTGGTGGACTTTTCTATTTTTTGATACGCTTATGACACAATCCTATTTATGGAACATGATCTGGAGAAGGCACAAAATATGAAATTAATATTATTAGTCTTTGAGAAACTCTCTAGGTTGATGATTAATTTCCATAAGTATGATTTGTATTGCTTTGGCGAGGCACAAAACGAGGCTCATCTCTATGCTGAGTTATTCAGCTGTGGACAAGGGCATTTCCCTATCAACTATTTGGGAATTCTGATTCATTATTGACGTCTCATAATTGATGAATGGAAACTCGTTGAGGAAAGATTAATAAAACATCTTAGTAGATGGAAAGTTAAATTATTATCTCTTGGTGGAAGACTGATACTCATAAACTCAGTACTTACCAATATGGTATTGTATATGATATCATTCTTTCATTTACCGAAATGAGTCTTACATAGATTGGATTATTTCCGATCAAGATTCTTTTGGTAAGGAGATAGTGAAAAAAAAATATCGAATGGCCAAAAGGAAAGTTGTTTGCTGCCCAAAGGAATAGGGAGGGCTAGGTATGCATGATATAAAGTCAAAAATAATACGCTTCTGGGTAAATGGATTTTTAAGATACTCGAAGACCATCCTGTTGAGAAAGTATGTTGGCTCAAAATTGGTGTCAGAAGTTTTATGAAAACCCGGTGACTCTCACTTTTGGGCTGGACTCATGGCTTATAAAATGCATTTTCATGTTTTGGTGCATTTAATATTAAGGATGGACATTAGATACGATTTTGGGAGGATAAGTGGCTTGGCCATGCTACCTTTCAAGAGAAGTATCCAGCTTTGTACAATATTGTTAGTCACAAGGGGGATACAATTTCCAAATTAATGGAATCAAATCCCCCAAATGTGTCTTTCCGTAGAGGTCTCATTGGACAACGATTGGAATCATGAAATAATCTTCTTCTAAGACAACATTGGTTTAGTTATCGGATAGTCCAAATGAGTTTAAATGGAAACTGCTTGAGAATGGCAAATTCACAGTAGGCTCAATGTATAGAGCTTTGATGCAACATGATATTTCAGTCGAAGGTGATAATTATAAAATTTGGAAGATGAGGATACCTATGAAATTTGGAACATGGTATGTGCGTCGTGATGTTATTCCCACTAAGAATAATCTTATTAAACGGAATTGGCAAGGAAGTAAACAATGGATTTTTTGTCATCATGTTGAGACGATTAGGCACTTATTCTTCCAATACAAAGTTTACCAAGTCTATATGGTCAATCATCCAAGTAGCTCTGGCTTATCTCTTCTGCGATCGGTTGCCAGTGTGTTTGGTAACTGGTTAAATAAGATAAATGATAAGTACAAGATTCTATTCAAGGTAGGGACGATTGCCATTATTTGGTGCTATGGTTATATAAAAATGATAAGATTTTTAATAATATTATGCATTCTAACCTGCAGGTTATGTACCGGAGAATGGCTACCCTTTGTTTGTGGTTACCTCTTCAACATGTGGAGTTTCGAGACCTGTTTACGGAGGGGTGTACACACTTGAATGATAGGGCGAGGGATTTTTTTGCCGACTTGGATAGCGGCATGATCTAAGAATTGAGCTTCCATTCCTTCTAGGCATCTGGATAAACACTATGTTGTAACGGTCGCATAGTTCCTTTCCTAGGTTTTATTTTATTTTATTGGCTGTGTGCATCATGGTGTAAACATTAGTATTTGTAATAAGCGCCTATTTCAAAAAAAAAATCGCTAGCCTTGCAATTCCACATACCATCTAACTGGTTTCAACTACCAAAGCAAGAAGAAAATTTTGAAGCACAAATCGTGCAGTTGTTTGTCTTCCTAGAACAAGCATCTTGGAAAGAGACCAAAACCCAAATCCCTAAGATTCTGTTTTTAACTTGAAGATGAACGTACCGTACGATAAATTATTAATACAGGCAGAAGAAGCATCTCATGCATCTGGCATCATCCAATCATCCCTAAGTCAGCTCCTCTCCCAGTAATGAATCATTTAGAATGGTTGCCCGTCAAGCTCACGGCTGATGTTGTGGAATTCCATCGCAGAACGAGCAACGATATGTAAATTGCTTTCCTGCCGTCCGAGAGCGAGATACGTAATTGATTAGATTGAGTATGCTGTTGAACAGAATTTAGGATTCCAACTAGTAGGATATTCAAAGGCCAACATCCTATGGCGCCAAAGGGCGATGTAGATAGCATGACGTACTGCCACCATGGTGACGCTACAGCTATGGGCGATGCTGCTGACTACATCTTACTCGCTCCGTTCTACAATATAAATCTTCTTAGCAAACTGTTTTAGCTTGCAAAAAAAACGTACATTGTGAAACAGAGATAGTAGTAACTATATAAGATCACCTAAAAATCGAAACATTAAAAACATTGTAAGGAGCACTTTAAATCGTTTTTATGGTGTGATAGAGTATATAATGTAAATCCATTTCGAAAAAAAAAGAGTATATAATGTAAATACCCATCACAAAGGGCCCATCCTAGCCGATTTTTTCTTTCGTTCCCTCTCCCTTCTTCTTCCCATTGCCCTTCAAAATACTAGTTCGAACCTACAACAAACCACCCGAGTCTTGGCCGACCATCGGCCCCACACGCTCGGCTGCCGAAAGGCCAACCATCTTCGAGCTAAGGCGAGCACGCCTCTCTCGACTGTGCCTCCGCTTGATCCCATGCGAGCCGTTAGGTGCCAGTGTTTCCGCTCCCAGTGTCGGCTGCGCTCTTGCCGGCTTTGTTATTTCATCGCCGCTGCTCCCAGTACTACCTCTGTTGAATCCCCACCAGAGATGCGCTAGGTGTCGGCGATCTCTTTTTCCGCTCATGCTTGAGCACCTCGGGAGATATATGTGGAGATATACGTCTGCCTTGCCAGATCGCCGCAAGAGATATACGTGCCCACATCGATGGATGCCCCTGCATGACCACCCTCGCCTCTAAGGCTACCGCCTCGCCCTTTTTTCAATGCGGCCACCCGAAAGACATGGTCGTGGTGGTCGAACTATACCAGAAATCAATCCCAGCTAGGGCGTCTCGTCAGGAGCTTGGTGGGATTTTGTTAGAATCAGAGCAATATTTGAGGGCTTACAGACATTTTAAATCGCCCTGAAGCCCCAAAACTATGGGCAATAACTCATGAAAATGCCCAGAAAACGCAAAAAAGACGAGTTTTTGTCATAACTCTCAAACATGTATCGTGTCTTACGGGCCATACGAATTCCCTGGAACCTCAAAATTGTGGGCAATAGCTTACGAAAACGGCCATAAAACAAAAAAATGTCAAGTCTTGCTCAAGCCCTCAAACATGTATGAGGTCTTATTGTCATTTTCAATCGTCTTGGACCCCAAAACTATAGGCAATAACTCATGAAAAATGGCATAAAATGCAAAAATGATGGGTTCTTAGTTATAACTCTCAAAATATAGGCAATATCTCATGAAAACGGCTATAAAAAGTGAAAACAACAAGTTTTTGGTCATATCTCTCAAACATGTGTCGGGTTTTATGGGCCATGCGAATCTCCCTAGAACCCCACTGTGGATAATAGCTTATGAAAACGGCCATAAAACACAAAAATAGAGAGTTTTTGGTCATGCCCTCAAACATATATCGGGTCTTACGGTCATTTTAAATCGCCCTGGAACCCCAATATTATGGGAATAGCTTATGAAAATGGCCTTAAAACGCAAAAACAAGAGTTTTTGGCCATAACTTTTAAACATGTATATCGCCTTGGAACCATAAAATTATGGACAATAGCTCATGAAAACGGCCATAAAACGCGAAAACGACGAGTTTTTGGTCATAACACTTACATGTATAAGGACTTACGGGCCATGCGAATCCCCCTAGAATCCCAAACCGTTGGACAATAGCTCATGAAAATTGCCAGAAAACACGAAAATGGAGAATTTTTGGTCATGCCCTCAAACATGTATCGGGTCTTACGGTCATTTTAAATCGCATTGGAACCCCAAAAAAATGGGAAATAACTCATGAAAATGGCCATCAAACACGAAAACGACGAGTTTTTGGTCATAACACTCAAACATGTCTCTGGTCTTACGGGCTATGCGAATCCCCCTGGACCCCCAAAACTGTGGAAAATATCTTATGAAAACGATCATAAAAGACAAAAATGTCCAGTTTTTGGTCAAGCCCTCAAACATGTATCAGGTCTTAGAGTCATTTTCAATCGCCTTGGAACCCCAAAACTATGGGCAATAACTCATGAAAACGGCCATGAAACACAAAAACGACGATTTATTGGTTATAACTCTCAAACATGTAAATCGCCTTGCAACCCCAAAACTGTGGGCACTTGCTCATGAAAATGGCCATAAATCATGAAAATGGGGAGTTTTTGGTCATGCCCTCAAACATGTATCGTCTCTTACAGTCATTTTAAATCGCCCTGGAGCCCAAAAACTATGGGCAATAACTCATGAAAATGCTCAGAAAACGCGAAAACGACGAGTTTTTGTTATAACTCTCGAACATGTATCGTGTCTTACGGGCCATGCGAATCCCCCTGTAATCCCAAAATTGTGGGCAATAGCTTACGGAAACGGCCATAAAACAAAAAATGTCGAGTTTTGCTCAAGCCCTCAAACATGTATGAGGTCTTAAATGTCGCGAACCACACATATCAAACCGGTATGTATGTGCGGCTCCCAGGAGGCCGAGGCGGCGGCTCAGAAAACCCATCTAGGGTTCCTTCCCTCCGCCGTTGACGCCGTCGGTCTGCTCCGCCTCCGATGGCCTTAGGGCCTTAGAGGTGTGGCAGACCGCGGTCTCTCGGCGGCGGGAGGTTTTTGTTCTTCGATTAGGCTATTTTTTTGTGTCTTTTCTGGATGTTGAGGCGACGGCTACATCATGAAGTCAGAATAAAGTCTTTCCCGCTCTATCCTCGCTCCAGTGGTGCTCCTAGCGCTGATGGAGGGCCCGTGGAGTCGTGTGTCCAGTTGATCTCCTGGGATCTAGTTGTTTTTCGTGTTAATTCAGGTTAGTCTCTTCCAATCTACTGATGTCATCATTGGGGATGGTTGCTGCTTTAGTGCGCTGGTTCTTTGGGGCTTAGCACGATGACTTTCCCGTGTGTCGATAAGTTCTACTACGACAAGATTTGCCCGGCTCCTGTAATGGAGGGGCGAGGACGACGGCACGCCTTCGGCTCGTGGTATTGTTTGTAATCTTCGCTAGGTGGTCCATCGACCTATTTATAATTTTTATTACTTTTAGACTAGTTTGTTCTACTGTTGATGATTATTAATAGATCGGTGGAATTTTTACAAAAAAATATGGCACTTAAAATATTTGCTAATAAAAACTGATAATCTGAAGTTCCGGGGCTCCGCTTTTAGGTGCCCCTTAAAAAGTTTTACGGGCTGGACTAGTTTAAAGGATGTAAAATGGACACATTCTTTGACTAAAACCCTACAAGAAATTAATTTTAAAGATTTGCAGGGCTGCTAGAGTTGCTGCAACAATAGTGGGACTTTTACATTCCAGCGACTCACTCCAACTTGCGTCAATTTTTTTTTCAAATAATGTAGCATCACCAAGTTGATAGGGAGGAATTACAAAAAACATTCTAGTAAGGGTCTATAGAGTAGATAGAAAAAATAGCACAGACGAAGACGTACTACCGTAAAGTGTTTTATTGAAGAGTCTGAGCAGAAATCACACGAATCGCCAGTCAGGTCTCGTTTGCTGCAAATCTCTGTGGTAGCTAGGATGAGATCGAGGGAATGTCAACTCCATTATACTTTGGACGAATAATGGTGATGAGCAACGACCTTGGACGAGGTCGCAGGAACGAGTCTGTACTCTGTAGACTGGCAGTCGCACGGTGTACAGTGAAGTCATTGCAGTTTAAAGCTTGGAGCTATCTCTCCCATGCCTGCATATATAGTTCCTCAACACATTGGACAAAATCCCTCAGCTTCCTCCATCGGGCGTCTATACCACCCGACCCCAGCAGCTTCTATACGCATTAAGGTGAAGTCCGATTCCCATTCTAGTGTTTGATAATTTTGACATAAGTTTCACTTTCATGCTTCCTGCTCTTTGTTATACCTGCTATTTCTAGGCAAAAAGATGTGTTTTGATTTTGACTGTCTGGGGAGAAGAAACGTAGCCCATAATCCGGAACCAATAAGGTACTTCCGGGATAGCCAACTCATCCTTTGGGGGTTTGAATGTCCATAAAAACTGTAACAGTGAAATTCACAAATTGAAATGAAAACTGAACAATATCTCTGAAATCTTCCGCTTTAACATAACTATTTTACTCTTCCAAACACTAAATATATCATGCTAATTCATCTGATGGCTACTAAATGGTAACTTCGATCAATAGCTCGGCACATAATTAAACATAACTAATTTTCCCATCAACTTGGGCTTTACGGGTCCTTCATGCACTTGAATTGGGATGGCGTTTTCATTTGATACATACTTTGCAGACTTGTGGATACTAGTTATGCATAGGCTTGGTATGAGCTCTACCGGATTGTATCACCTTGATGAGATTTTATTGGTTTAATAAAGGACTTTTATACAATTTTCAGAGCTAAAAGATTTGTTTGTGGTTTGACTATGCTAGGGAAGAACGCCAATACGTTGATTTCAAAGTTATCAGTGTTTTTTTAAATAAATATTAAAAGGACTTTACTACCTGCCAACTGTTCTATAAATTGCAAAATCGAACGGAGCGTTCGGACACGAGCCGAACACGGGAGAAGAAAAAAATCAATTAGCAAGCTGAATTAAAAACGAAAATTCAAAATGTTTTCTAGGTCAAACAGTTTGTCCGAATTAAGATCCGTTTTCACTGTTAGGCTAGTCGTGATGAGATCTTCGAAACTAGAACCCATGTTGGTATGTTTTGACAACTTTTTTTTTTGATCAAAAGATATCCACCCGTAACATAGGAGTTATCCGGGCTTCGGTATATAAGTTATCCATCCAAAATCATGTAAGTTATCCACTATTACAAAATTTACCCACAGTCCTGTGTTATGGATAGGTAACTTTTTTATTTAACCATAAGTTATCCATCAGTAACACGAGAGTTATCCAGACTTCCGCCGCTATAACAATTTACCTATGAACAGAATATAAAATGTTATTCTAACGGCTCGGTCTCGTTGCTCGTCGCTGCTCTCATAGCGTACGGATTACTTAATCTCAAAAGTTCACTGCGTGAAACATCAAACATAATTTCATTAAAGGAACTAAATTTAAACTTTTTGCATACAATATAAATAAATGGGGTCTTATGCCCCAACCATCCACCATAGTAAGCCATAGTGAACAACGTGACACTCAACCATTAACCGGCTCGACTTTGTCGTCCGTTGGCGCTATCGAGGGGTGACGAAGCCTAGAAGTGTTTTAGGATGCTTCATCACTTAACGACGCTAACGCATTGATAGCAATAAAGTCTCAGTATCCTAACAACTAGGCTATCACGTTCCAATTAAACTTGCTCAACGAGAATGTCTATACCCAACACGTTTATATGCTGGATAACTTATGTATTATAGGATGGATAATATTTATACTATGATATGGATAACTTATGTGTTAGGGTGGATAACTTTTTGGTCTAAATTTTTTTTATGGAAACATATCAATATGGGATCTAGTTTCGAAGATCTCGTCGTGACTAGCCTAACGGTGAAAACGAATCCTAAATTGGATGAATGGTTTAATCTACAAAACATTTTGAATTTTTGATTTGATCTTAGCTGGCTCTACTTCGTTTTGTATTTTAGTACAACAACCAGTGCAGCGTTTACTTTATCAGCCAGGTTTTGTAATTTTCAGACCGGTCTCAGTATAGATTTCTTGTATTAAAATTCCACATATTTAAAAGATTATTTTTTGGAACTATCCAATGTGATATTCTTCAAAAGCCATGCGTATCGAGAGGCCGTGGCTTCATTCCCGTCTAAGAAAAAAAGGTTAACCCTATTCAGAAATAGGACGGAGGCACATATCTTAGAAAAATTCGGGAAAAGTCTTTTTATTTGCGAAAGTTCCATCAATCTATTAGTAAGCATAAATAGCTTACAAAGAAGACTAAAGTCTATTATATACTAAAAGTAATATAAGATAGTTTTTCGAGACACCAAGTTGAACCACATCGTCCTTAAAAAAAGACAGTCCGATCTGTATTAAAGGCTATGATTTAACGAGATAGAGAACAGATCGAGTTACGTGTTCAAAATCTACAGAGGTTGAGTCCAAGTCCAACAAGCCTGCTGGTGGAACTAAAACCCAATTTTTTTCTTCTAATCCACGATGTTAGCTAAAGCTCACCTGGAAACGTGTACATCTAGGATATATGCTGTCAGGAAAAATGTGAACGATAGCCTCAAATAAATATGAATGAGAAAACAACATATCTAAATGGCTAGATGTTTGATCCGTGATTCCTTGCATCTCGAGACTTTATATAGATGTTGCAAATGAGGCAAGCAAAGATTGAACAATGGTTGACTACATTTATTGTCGATTTTGATTCATTAGAGAGAAGTTTAAAAGTCCCACAAAAAATAATTTTGAAAGATGCCTCCGATATCTAAATTTCTTAGGTTGCGCCTATTACCATACTGGTCTCGTACTCGACACATTATTTTTTCCTCGACACATTATTTTTCCTTTTGTTAGCAAAAATAGCTAATATTATTATGACAATAGCATAGTCTAGAAATCTTTGGCTATAATTATATAACAAAATCATAATGTGGTAACCGGGGCAAATCTAGATATGCATAAAAAGTAAAATATATGGATATTAATTTAATGTATGCTATTTTTATTGCGTGTTTCAAAACGAGTAGATCTTGAAGTATTCCTAAATACATAGTTATCATTAGATCAAAATAAAACATACTCCCTCCATTCGCAAATAAGTGTATTGGGTTTGTCTAAATTCGTATGTATCTATACACTAAAACCTGTTTAGATACATGTGAATCTAGACGACTCCAAATGACTTATTTCCAGATAGGAGGAGTATGATTATTTCAACAGGTAATATATTTTGAAAGCATAACGTTTTATGGTGGCCATGAAACCATATTATTTCTTGTCGCATTATACGAATATCCATGCTAAGTCTACAAAATTAATATATTTAAAGATACATAATCCACATGTGAGTATGTTGTTTAACATACAATTTGCATTTTCTATAACCTTAATTTTTCAGTTCATATAATACAAATATCCATAAAAGTACACAAAAATGTTATGCACAAAATATGTTTAATGTATATAATCCAAAGGTCATGTTTAGCATAAAATTTGCATTGGCTATATAATCATAATATTTTAGTTCATGCAAGTCCATTCCAATATCCATAAAGGTAGAAACTCTTATTTTAAATAGAACAGAGACATGCAAGATGTTGCCGTCCATTTGTGAGGGCCACCGTTCTAGTTAATAAAAATTGAAAAGTAGATCTCTAGACCACCTAGCGAGAACTGCAAATTCTAGCGTGAGCCGAAGGCACAACGCTGTCCTTGTTTCTTTATCACCGGAGCCAGGCAAAACTTGTCGTAATAGAGTTTTTGGCTAGTCTGCTCACTCTTTGTCCCACTACTCAGCGGTACATGTTTGACTTGGTTGTAATGCGAAACTCGTTCTTGGATAGACGACCAAAATTCATTGTTCTTGGCTAACCAATAACAAACTGCGCTAAACGATTCTCGAACGCGGCGGAAAGATATATCCCGCAGTAAATAGATTGACTATTTCTTACGCCAACAAGAATCTCCACATCGAGAAGGCACCCTCCTCCATAGTGGAGTTTATCAATGTAGATCCCACATCCTCCTTCTCGACCAACCCCAACCTCTTGCTCCTTCTTCAGAGACTCAGTGACATGCTACGGGGACATGGATACAGGATACAGCGGTGCAGAGCATGCAAAACACAAATCACGCACTAAGAGAACTACACGTCCAGTATAATTTTGCGTGCTTCTAGCAGTGTGGCTGTGTCAAGAAATGTCATTTTGTACATGCCTCGAAAACTGACATTTTTGCATTCCCTTTTTTATTTAAGCATGAACCAACAAGGACAGGATGGTGCACCAAATCAGCAGAATTCTGGCGTGGAGATTAGGAAGATGCGACCTCCTATATTTCCTCCACGAGACAATGCTGATGATCCTGTAAACGACCAAAACCCTCCACGAGACAATGTAGACCGAAACGCTCCACCAAATCAGCAGAATTCTGGCGTGGAGATTAGGAAGATGCGACCTCCTATATTTCCTCCACGAGACAATGCTGATGATCCTGTAAACCAAAACCCTCCACCAGATAATGTAGACCGAAACGATCCACCAAACCAGGATCACGCGTCCTCCTATACAGTGACTACCCTACCACCTCAAGACATTGATGATACACACAAAGAATCTACTTCGGCTTCGGACTGAACCCACAATCTGTGAAAATGTTTTCGTTGTGCATGCTCTGGAGATACAGACGTCCATGTGATGTGTAATAATTTGCACTTGCAAGATGTTTTTAGACCCACAAACTAGCAGTAGTGCTAGGAAGTGGATCTTTCTTACGTTTGATCATCTGTTTGGTGTTTTTCCTTCTTTTTTTCGTTTATAGAAATGTTGTGTGTTGTTCAATAAGTTTGGATCTAATTTATGTCGGATTTCCTCATGGTAGCGCCACACAGTACTCCTCACATGGGGCGCCAGTCAATTAGTTTTTCCGTTGTTTCATTATTTGTTGTCTACTGCTTATCTCGTGTTATTACCATTACAGGAATGGCCAGATGCGCCGACGGCCAAACGTTGGGGCCGTCGGCGTAGCACCGGACCAGGCCAGCCCAACTAGCCAGCCCTCGGCGTAGTATACACTACGTCGACGGTCACCCTCGGCGTAGCAAGCGGACGCGTGGCACATGCCGGCCAGCACGGACGGCGCGCTAACGGTGCCGTCCGTTAGGCCGACGACGACCCTCGGCATAGCATACGCCGACGGCGATCCTCGGCGTACCAGCAACGTACGCCGACGGTCACCCTCGGCGTAGCCTTCTGTATTTTTCATTTATTTTTTATTTGTATCAATTATTTATATATTTTTTTATTAATTGGATAATTTCATACCCTCTGAATAGCAGTCTACACGTCCACATGAAATGTCGTTGCGAATCTTCTCACACCCCGAGAAATTTCTATATGTTTATGTGTTATTATCGCATGTGGTTCTGAATAGCACTCACCACGCCCACATGAAGTGCTTGCATGTGTCCCCCCTCGCATGCATGCGCTCTAACCTAGAGGCGAAGGTTCCAGACCCGTATAAGGGGGGAATCTCCCCGTTTAGGTGAAACCGGATAGCTGCAAGTTCAGGTGCCGGAGTTGCTATGCAATTTGGAGATGATCTTTTCGCCAGGCTTCTTTACTCCGATGGCACATCTCATTGTGCACCTCGCGAACGAGGCACTCTTGGGAGGGCCGGTGCAATTTCGTTGGCAATTTTGTATTGAGAGAGAGTTTAAGTATATTCGAAAGATAACTGGAAACACAGCCAAGATTGAAGCATGCATAGCTAAAGCAACATGCCTTCGGGAGATGGCAGACGCCGCGACAACCTACTGGCCCGATGATGTTCCCACTATGCATAACCCGGTCTCTCGTTACAATGTCGACCTGCCCAAGAATGACCCAAATCTCGAACTATTCCAATTTCCCGGTGGCAAGGCCGGTAAAGGACTAAAATATAGGTTGCCGAAGGAAGAGAAGGATTGCATAATGCTCTATGTGCTTATGAACATGAAGGAAGTGGTCGATTTTATTAGGTAAAATGGTGAACACCCTATTTCTCTATGCAGCTAGTAACTCGGTCTCCGTCTAATGCTTATTTTCTCCTTCTTAGCGATTTCACGGATGAACAGTGGCCGGGACAGACGGATCCCTCTCCCATGGAGTTGGACACTCTACTAAAAAAGGGTGCTCCCGGAAATAAAAAAACTTTGTGTCCTGGTTTATGGAAAAAGTAATTTCTAACATGTCCCTCTTACCTTGCAATATGTGACTTGTCGCTCTTATTTCACGTAACTACTGAACACAACAAATTCCTCTTGTACCTGTAGGGAGCTGATCCCAACGTTGAGATGTCAGATGAGCTGAAATGTGTTTCCCAAGGTTGTAACAGTGTCGTCATGAAGTATGAGAAGTATGATATGAATGGGTTTCTCTTCCATACAGAGACGCACCAGAAAGGGCGACCGAATGCAAAAACGGTAAATACTGGGGTGTTCACCAAAGGAGCCGATTCCCTTGATTACTACGGAAGGTTAGAGAATGTATACGAGCTGACCTTCAATCGTACGAATGTCGAACTCAATCTTGTTGTGTTCAAGTGCCACTGGTTTGACCCAAGGGGTGGACTGAGAAGTACCCCTTCCATTGGGTTAGTTGAAGTTAGGCCTTCAACCACCTATAGCGGAGCCGACGTCTTTGTTGTTGCTCACCAAGCCTACCAAGTTTATTATTTGCCCTACCCATGCCAGAAAGCGGAACTCCATGGCTGGGAAGTTGTGTTCCAGGTATCGCCACATGGTAACCTACCGATTCCCTCCGAGGACGATTACAACAACATTAACCCTGTAACGTACGAGGGATTTTTCTATCAAGAGCAAGAGGACTTCGGACACTTTGATTTAGAACCGGTTGATCTTGAGGACCTTGGGAACGATGTAGAAACTCGGGGTGAGTCAGTGGTGAATCTACATGACATAAGTATGCTTGAGAAGCTCCATACCGAGAATGACAACGATGATGAGCCTACACCCTTTGATGAGAATCCAGATTTCTACTCAAAAGATAGTGATAGTGAGAATGAGAATGAGAATGAAAATGATAGTGAGTATTTATTTTATAATGCATTTTATTTTGTCTTTGTGCTTAACTGTTTTCTTAATTGCATTATGCCTTTATTCTTTGTGTATACATTTTATTATGTCTTTGTGCTTAACTGTTTTCTCTTACTTAATGCAGGTGATTGAACAATATGAGCAGCGGTAAGGCAACCAGTTCGTCCTTGCTTAATGCGCTGAAACAACGCAAGAAAAGAGCTACACGGAGTGGGAGAGAGCCAAATCCCAATCCGCGTTACCCCGATCTTGCTCCTGCTGACGGAGGACGGGGTCAAGGACGATGTCGAGGAGGACGAGGACGAGGTGCCACGGGAGGAGGCGTGGACTTTGACCCACCACCCTCTGCTTCTGGCGACGTGGCTCCTGAGTTGTTCCTGACAGAGCAGCCTTTCAGGGCCGAGAGGGAGGCAGAGTCCGAGAGGGAGGCAGAGTCTGAGAGGGAGGCGAGGACCGAGAGGTAGGCGGGGACCGATACGGAGGCGGACACTAGCCGCGAGTTGGTGGGGCCGAAGAAATTGCGGAATCATGGGGAATCGGGAGTCCCTGACGAGAAGTTTGAGCTTAGGACTCAGGAGGCGAAAGCCCTTATTATTCCAGATGGCCTTGAGTAAGTGTACTAATTTGGCAATTTAAAACATTTTATTTCATGTTGGTCATAAATAATTATTGTGTACTAATGTTTATTATTGTGCAGCAATTGGACATTTCCTCCGGGGACCAAGGCTCGCCTTCCTAACAGCCTCGTTGGAGCTCTGATTAGGAAGTTCTGGCCGGGCTATCACATTACCCACGAGGGTGACAGGAAGCTAGCTACTACTTGGGCGAACTACCAGACTACCCGTGTCCCGGGCTTTACGACAGCTGCTGATGCTGTCATCACCAAGTTTTGGGTAAGGCATATTTCTCGAGTTATGTTCATACTTGATGACCCCACCGTGCTAACTCATGACTCTTATGCATGATTGAAGTGCTTTTACCGTGTGGCCGAGGAGGACCAGGAGAAGGCGCAGAGGACTTTGCTTGGGGCTTGTGTGAAGTTGACCCCCCAGGTGTGGTACAACCAGAAGGTCACGACCGCTAGCCACTTCTGGGCTGACAGGGGCGTGAGGGTCAGGAAGGAAGACATTGTCGGTAGGAACCCTAATCCTGAGTACTCGATGACGCCAGAAGAGTACATGTCGGTGAGTAAAATGTCAATAAGATTCTACATTGCTGCTAAGTTGCCATTGCATTGTCTGGAGTTGAGTATTGCATTTTCAGGTTATCCCCGATTGGGCCGAGCCGCATCGACTCGCATGGGAGGAGTTGGTTAGGACGAGGTGGCTCAGAGAAGACGAGGAGTTTGCAGCCTTGTCAAGGCGGAACGCGGATAACCGAGGTGATGGTGGAACGCACTGCGCGGGAAACCGCAACTTTGACCGCTTCAAGGGGAAGGTGTTACGTATATACATGGAACGACCTGCGTGTATTTCTCGTCATGTTTGTACTTCATATGCATAATATTTCTTTTCGCGATACAGGTGGCCGAGGCACAACTCGGGGAGGTGATTCATGACGTCGCCGTCTATGAGATGTTGCGGCGAAAGAAGCCCAATTACTCGGAGCCTCAACCCTCGTTGCCCGTGTACTTTGGCACTGCCCAGAACGACTTGGAGAACTACAACACGATGGTGAAGGCTCGTCACCCCCATGTGGATGACCCCATTCATGCGGAGATCGACGAGGAGTCGTTGGTCCTGTTGGGGCAAGGATTGCAGCATGGACGCCTCAAGTTCTGAATAAGAAGGTCAAGCCTACCCTCAGCACGAGCTTCAGTCGTCTCAAGGCTACCTACCCCGCCGAAGGCCCCCCTATCCCGCCTCGTGGCCAGCCTCGTCGCTCCGCCGAGGATGTAAGTTTTTCTCATTTTCATCATCTTTATGACTTTTGTTCCTGCATAGCTAACCGCTGACGAGATTCGTTGTATTTGAAATTGTAGCCTGAGTTAGACGCGGCCTACGATGTCGCTCATGAGGAATATCAGGTGGCCTTTCGGCAGCATCAGGAGGCGAATGCGATCTACATGCAATACATAAATGTAAGTCCGAACCTTTATTTTTGCAAAAGATACAAGTCCCACTTCCCCCCGTTTGTTGTACTACGGCCTGACTTCTAAACTATCTTGTAGGCCATGAGGGTGAATATTCAAACTGGCCAGAATAGAGATTTAGGGCCCGTGCCTCCCATGCCAGGTCCGACGCCATTTTTGCAATCGAAGGACAGCTTCGCTAGGACCTACTACGCATCGACACCGGTAAGTTCTTTGCTAACCCACTGGTTATCGCTTTACTTTGCCTCGCAAGTTTCTAACATGTAGGCAACATGTAGGGAACAGGAGCTTCTGGGAACCGGCACTTTGGCCACGCCTCGCCGGTTGGGCGTCAGATCACACCGCTTCATGAAAATGGTCCATCTCCTGGCCATTCTGTAGGTGGTTCTCCCGAGCTTCAGACTTCTCCTACTCCCTCGCCAGGTGGCTCTTCTGCTGCTTCTACTGGACGCAACCCTCGCCAGAGGTCGCCACTTTTCACCAGGGGAGACCTCGGGTACACCCCCTCTCCTCCAGAGTTGTAGGCATGTGTGATGATGTCGATGATCTTGTATGACTAATGTATGGATGATCTTGTATGACTCATGTTGATATATGTATGGCATATGTGATCTTGTTTCAATTGGTGTGGAATTTATATTGCATGGATGTATGGATGATGTATGGCTGTATGGATGATGATGTATGGATGTATGCATGGATGATGTATGGCTGCTGTGAGTGCTGCTGCTGCTGTGAAAAATTCAAAAAAAAAAAAACTGTGCATGTGATACGCCGACGGCAATGCCCTCGGCGTATCCCTCTGCCATGTGCCATATGGTCAGGGCTACGCCGAGGACACTGCCGTCGGCGTAGCACCTGCGCCTACGCCGAGGGCAAGCCGTCGGCCTAGCGCCAGCCTGGGAGGCCCAGGCGGTGGACACGCGTCCACATACGCCGAGGGCGAGGCCGTCGGCGTAGCCCCCTCCTGGGGAGGCCCAGCGTGTGCCACGTGGCCACCGTACGCCGAGGGTAGGGCCGTCGGCGTATACGGTGCGCCGTTAGTGGCCGTCTAACGGCAGCGCCGCCGTTCGCCGACGGCCGTTACGCCGACGGGCCCGCCACGCCGACGGTTGTTTGCTACGCCGACGGCCATTTTGCTTCACCGAGGGAGACCTTCGCCGAGGGGGCTACGCCGACGGCAGCCCTCGGCGTAGCGTATGCCGACGGCAAAGCTGGCTACGCCGAGGGCTTTTTGCCGTCGGCGTAGCCGTCGCGTGCTGTAGTGTACAGAGGTTGTTAGGAATATAACTCATTCCAGAACAATGTAAACCGAATTTCCTGTTTTCGTCGGGAAATTCAGGTCTGTCTTGCAAGACAACAACGGACCCCCTACACCCCTATAATCTTGTTGTATCGTTAGTCTCTTGGCTCTATATCAGCACGAATCCGGTACCCAAGATAAACGTATTGTTTCATGTCTATCACATGGTTTCAGGTTTGCGATAGGACCTATAACTCTTCCAATAACACTGGAAAACCAAAATTTTGTTTGTATAAGTTGATCTGAGCCTGTCTTGTGTGAAAATCTTGCCTCATGTGTACCTTTCATTACTAGATCACGAAATCCATTCCATGTAATCTCGTTGTATCATTAGCCTTTGGGCTCTTTACCAACATATATAACTCACCACAACTAAAACTATGTCAGCAGAACTTGGGTGACCAAATTCACCCGTTGGCTGAGGATGACTTCCTGGAGCTTAATGAGTTCCCAGGGATGCTTCTGCGGGTCAGCAACCGCAGAATGTTGCTGAGGATGACAACTCTTTAACCCTCACCACTAGCAGCAAAATCCCCAACTGCTGATTCCCCAAACTTTGACAGAGGTGTTCATGCTGACTTGAACCTGATGGACCTCCTTCACGACCAGCCCCAGAATCAACACCCACAACCAGTCCAACTGGGAAAGGAGCAAGCTGAGAATCCAATCAACCAGGAAGAAATTCAGAACCAACAAGTACTGGAGAATGTGCAGCCTGCTCATCATTTGGCCTTACAATACAATGCATTACCCATCTTGCTGGATCTCAGTGAGCTTCCTATTGATCGACTCTGGCAGTTTCCTGATGCACTGGGAAACTTTTCATCGGCCCTTTACATCCACAGGAGTAGCCTGGTGCTATGGATTATGGAGCTGACTCTGATGATAATATGGAGGATATTGAAATGGAGGCCCCCCTCTTCAGCCGGCAAACAAAGCAAAGTTTTTCCGCATAGCTAATAATTTGGCCCAAGACCACATAGATATGCAGCTGGATCATCAAGATTCTCATAATATTTAGGTTTTACACGCTCTTGTCCTGCATTTCCAAGTTGACTTCTTCACATCCATACTTCTCTCCCCTGATGATTTTCTCTGAGCCAAAGGCTTCCTTCTTTCCAATACGTGGAAGCTTATTCAGGAGCTGGGAAATCAATGCCCCTATAAGGATTTCATTATGCCTAGCAAGTGCCCCTCCTCGTCAGCACCCAAGTTCTTTTTATCTAAAGTTGTAAAGAACTTCTCACCAGGATTTTCTACTCTAGAACCAATTCCGAAAATACCTATCGAACCTATCATTTCTATCATCTTTTGGTAGCGACTGTAGGAAGAAAAGGACTGCAATGGTGGAAACTGAAGTTCGTAGAAGCGACAGAATCATGAAAATCAGTCATGGCTTTAAGGGCTAGACATGTTTTGACAAATATTGTCTAGCATGTACTGGTATTCCCCCTCCAATGGCAAGCAGGGTTGTTAAGAACTTGAGCTCCTCCTTCGAAATTCCCTGTCCAAATGAGAAGACAGTTCTTGAAGATTAACAGATGGCAGCAGCTTGCGAGGCCTCTAAGCTTAAGGAGAAGACTCAAAAGCCCAAGCTCCCTAGAGGAAGGCCCGCGGGAATTCGCAGCCATACGTCACACGCGCGGTGTCGATCGAGGAGAGGATACGTCATTTTTCACATGAGAGTTCCTTTCTGTGGGCGAAAGGCGGGCTCATGGTTCAAATTTTGAACCTCGCCGGCGGCTCGTTCTGACGGCCGGCGCGCCGGTGCCCCCCCTCTCCCGCCCCATGCCGGTCGCCGGTCGCGCCTCCCCGGACCTCCCTCCGCTTCGGTGGTGGGCGTCTTCGGCCTCGGTCTTCGCCGGCTGCTGGCCGGGCTGGTCGGCGGCGACTCTCGTGCTCCGGCCGGCCGAGGGTCGCCTGGTACTCCTCAATGCTGCCGGCGTCGTCGTCGACGGCCGGGATCGCCGTCGCCACGAGTTCGTGCGACAGGGGGCGTCCGTCGCCTTCCCGGCCCACTCGGTGAAGGTGGGGGCTCGCGTCCCGTCCCCCTCCTCGCCGATGGCTCGTCCCCGTCGACGTCTGCCGCCGCCGCCCCCCAATCCGCTCCCGCCGGAGCAGGTGGCCGCGCTCGCCGACCTCCACGGGCTCGCGTGGGGAGACGTCGAGGAGGAGCCGGTGGCGCTCGCTGCGGTGGAGGCCGCGACTGAGGAGCTGCCGGCGTCGGTGCTCGGTGTGCGCATGGCGGGGGACCTATCTGACGGTGAGCGCGGCGTCCCGCGGCCCCGATGTCAGTCCCTCCTCCTCCCACCGTCCCTGGGTGAGTTCCTCCCCCTGGCCAGGGCTGCCGCCCGGCGGCCTCGCTGGCGGGGAGGGTCCCCGGCCAGGGCTGCCCTGGCGGCGCCCCAGCAAGGGCTCGGAGGGGTGGGGAGGGGACTGCGTCCCGCGACTGCCGGGCTGGGCGGCCGGATCGCCTGTGGGCCGCGGCCTACGGGTGGCGTGGCCCAGCCGTCCCGGGGAAACGTCGCGAGACCATTGGGTGATCCCGGGGGTCGTCGCCCACTTAGGCCCACCCCGGCCCAGGTGGCGACGCTCCCTCCCCGTGCCCTAAGTCGCCCCAGCCCCTGCCCCCGCACAACCTCTCCCTCCCTCATCCCGCCTCCGCCGCCTCCCTCTGCTCCGCCCCTCGCCCGTCGTACCTCGCCGCCCTGATGGCGCCGCGTCCCCGGAGCCCTCCGACGGCGTCACATCCGACCTCCCCGCGCCGATACTCCCTCCTCCGCGCCGCTCCCTCTCCCCCGCGCGTGGCCAGCGACAGCCGCCCATGCGGGGCCAGCAGGGGGCCTACCGCCACCCCGCCCGCCGCTCGCCACGCCGGCACGGGCCCCGGCCGCCCGTCGGTCCTCGCGCTCCACACCCCGTGCAAGGCGTCGTCTGGAGGAGCCGCGTCGCTCCCTCCCGCGTCCTCCCGCGGCGGACAGAGACCGGGAGGTGCGCCTCCGGTCCGCGGCGCTTCTGGCCCGCGACGGGGCTGCTCCGGCCCGGCAGGGGCTGGCCACGCGGACGCTGGCCCCTGGAGCGAGGCGGCCCCTACGCTGGTTCCCGCGAGCGTGGTGCCGGTGCGCCGCGAGGTCGGGGTGGATGCAGCGGCGGCTCCGAAGAAAAAGAAGAAGAAGAAGAGCAAGAAGAAGAAGAAGAAGGGCCCGTCTTTGGCCGCCGCGGGCACTTCGGGGACCATGGCTCCTGCCCCCGCCCCTGTGGCCCCTCGTGGGGGGGGGGGGTGGCAGCGTGCCGGCGGCCGCCATCCCGCGGCCCAGAGAGACTCTGGAATATTATGGTCATGGTGTCGATGGTGGCTTCTACTACATTGACCTGGGGGGTGTGCAGATGACGGTCCCGAAGACTCTGGCGAGGGTGTCGATCCTCCCAGACCAGGTGCCCCCTCTCTCGGTGGCGGTGACGGAGTCCCTTCTCCAGGATGAGCTCAGCGCGGTTCTGCCGGGCCACGAGTGGCCGGTCCGCCGCATCTCTGACTCAGAGTTTGTGGTCTCCTTCCCCTCGGTGGCGGTCCTGCGCATGTGCGCCCTCGGCTCCTCCTTCACGCTTCCCATCCACCAGCTGAAGGTTGCCATCCAGCCTTCCTCGGCGGCGCAGGAGACTGTTGCCACCCTCTCGGATGTCTGGGTTCGCCTCCACGGGGTCTCCTTCGAGGCCCGATCTCCAGAGGTGGTGACACTTATCTCTCAGGCGGTTGGCAAGCTGACGGAGATGGATTTGGGGTCGCTGGTGGTTCACCGTGCGATGAGGTTTCGCATACTCTGCTCGTTCGCCTCGGTGTTCCCTGTCTCGCTCCCCCGGTTCTTCTTCGACCGCGTGGGCCGGGACCTCTTGGTGGAGCTTGACGAGGAGGGGGTCGCCACAGAGGTCAGTGCCCCGCCCAGCCTCCCTTCCCCGGGCGGTGACGACCCGGGGGCGGGATGCGGGTCAAAGCGCTCAGACGACAGTGACTCGGGATTCAACCCTGAGTCACCTCTCCCCTCTCTGTCGGAGGGTCTCTCCGGTGGGGGTCCCTTCTTCCCCGGGAGGCGACCCCTATCTCTGAGCGCCCCGGCCAAGCTGGCCCCTGTGGATCTCTCTCGCTGCTACCGCCCCGACCCCCCCTTCTCCCTCGACCTCGACATCGTGCAGTACGGCTCCAACCTCTCTCGGGGTTCGCCTCCTCGCCCGGATCCCCCGGTCGCCCCGTCCTCCTTGGGGCTGGAGTCCTCGGGGAGTGAGGGGATGGTCGTGTGCCCCAGTCTGTCCCCGCGTTCTCCTGGTGTGGTGTGCTACACCCTCGCTCCGGACACCCCTGACCCGCTGGGACTCGCGCCGGCCGCCGGTGACCCCGCCACTCCTGCGGTGGCCTCCAAGCTGCGCTGGTCTAGGGCCCCCAGGCCTCCTCCCCCGCCCCCCTCCCGCCACAGTGTCCATCTCGCAGACTCCGGACAGGCTTGTCCGGGCCTGAGCCGACGGTGGCAGAGAGGGCCTCTCACCGGGTGGCGGCGCGCGATGAGTTCTCAGGTACCTCCTCCGACTCTTTCGTCCCCTCCACTGCCCCGGGTCCCTTGGGTTTGTCTGGTTCTCCGTTCTGTGTTCTTTCAGAGTTCTCTCTTGCTCACCTGGGCGAGGTAGCTGATGACTGTGGGATTCTCTGCGTCTCGAGCAGCTCGCGGCCATTAAGGCGCGGGAGGGGTATTCAGGGGCGATCGCTGCTGCCCGAGCGCGTGACGCCCGGGAGCGGGAACGCTCCCGGATCCTTACTAAGGACAGGCTCGTTGGGCCTGACCCCAGTAGGGATCCCCCTCCTGCCCCTGATGCGCAGGAGATCACCCATGTGCTTACCCCCTTGGGTAGGCAACGTGGGAGACCTCCCAAGGCAGCTGCATCCCGCCCCCCTCCCCCCGTGCCCGCTCGGTCCCCACTAAGGGGACCGCCCCGGCCTGAGGGTCCGGATGGATTTCCTTCAAGCCTTCCGGATGTTCATTTGGAACATCCGGGGGTTCGGGCACGAGCGCCGGCGTCGCCAAATCAAGGATGTTGGAGATATTCCCTAGAGGCAATAATAAATGTAGTTATTACATCTTTGTGTTTATGATAAATATTTACATTCATGCTATAACAGTATTAACAAGGAAACATTAATACTTGTGTGATTTGTGTGGCATCCCGCAAAAAACCACTACTAGAAAATCGCGTTGTTTTTGTGCATTGCATCATCATGACCGCATGCTCATGTCATCATGCCACATTGCATTTGAGCATCGTCATCATCTTGCATTTGCTTGCATAAAACTATTTTCGGAAAAACCTATTTTTGTTTTCTAAACGCCCCGTCTTTGTTATAACGCAAAACCCGGGTCTCTGGAATATTTTGTTTGTCTAACCACAGATTTCAAACGCCCCGTTTTAATTAAATAAAATGTTTAATTATTATTTTTAGGGGGCAGCCGTACCGGGCCGATCCGACCCAGTAGGCCACCCCCAGTACAGAAACCTGCCTGCCTAATCCCTTTTCTACCTAGTCCTAACCTACCCAGCCACTCCCAGCCCTCCACCTCACCTCCCCAGTCCACCTCACCCCCCGGACCCCCAATTCCCTACCCACCTGCCACCTCACCAATCCTCTCTCTCACCCCCACTCCCCACTCTCTCTGCCAGCCCGGACCCACCCCCTGGACCCCACCGCCCACCAACCCACTCCCACCCCGCACACCACACTCCCTGCCTGGAACCTCCCCCCCGCTTGGCCCCGTCCGTACCGCGTGGCCCCGCCCTGCGGCCCCACATCCCACCTGCCCTCACCCACGCCACACACACTCAGCACACACACACCCACACACGCTGCCACCCTGGACCCACGCGGTGCCCCGGCCCCACCACGCACCGACGCGACCCCCACGCGCGATCGCACCCACCCCGTCTCCTTCCTCCCGCCCCGCATCTCCCTCCCTCCTCTCTGTCTCGCTCCCTCTCCCTCCCTGGCCGGCCTCGCCCTCCACCTCCCGACGGCGCCCGCGGGCCGCGGCCTCGCCTCCACCCCCTCCGGCCGCCGCCCCTCCCGGCCAGCGAGCCCCGCCAGGCGTCGCCGTCGACCCCGCGTCCGGCCGCCCGCCTCCGTCACCAACCACCGCCCCGCTCGGCCTCCCTCTCTCCCCCGGCGTCGGCCGCTCCTCCCCCCCAGTCCTCCGCCGCCCTCAACTTCTCCAAGCTCCGCCGCCTCGGGCCGCTCGCCCCGCGCCCTCCTCCGCCCTCGTTTCCCCCCCTCGCCGCCAGGACCCCGACACCGCCGCCTCGCCGCCCTCCTCCCCTCCGCAGGCCGCCGGCGTGTCCCCGCCACCGGCAGGCACCGCCGCGACCGCCTCGCCGAGCCCTGCTGCCCGAGCCCCGCGTCGGCCTCGCCCCTGCACCGCCTCCTTCTTCCCTGCGCCGGTTGCCTCTCCGCCAGGTCGGCGCCGCCGACGTGCAGGTCCCCGACCTCGCGCCCCTGCTCCGAGCCCGGCCCCGCAGCACCGACCCGTCCACAAGCTGCGGCCCCTGACTCGACCTCACGGACGCGGCTCTCCCAGCACCGCATCAACCACGAGCTCGCCTCGTCGCGCCTCTGCTCACGCCGCCGCCGTCGCCGGAGGGCCCTCCGCGAGCACCCCTCCCCGCAACATCCTTCCGTCCGCAGCGTCATGACCGCCAGGCCCGCCTGTTTCCTCTATCGTCGCCCAGGGCCCTATCCTTGTTGGTTCCTCATCGAACGCAAGCAGGGCACAAACGAGAATGGTGCAAACAACAGGAGGTTCTATGTAAGATCGCCCCGAAGCCCCTGCCGACAAGATCTACCCCTTCGAGAACCTGCTGAACCCGAAGATCGACACCGAACCCCAAGATCTTCGAGAGAAACTTCGACTTTAGCCCAAGGTCGCCGACCACCGAGGGAACCACACCGAGAAACCACGGTACCCGGAGATCGACACAGGACTGAAGCATCAAGGCCTCCTTCATGGAATCGCCAAGATCCATCGGCGCCAAACCAAGACCTCCTTCCCGGAAGGCCAAGATCGACTTCCGTTGTCCGAGACCGATCCCGTCGAACCCTGAACCCTGAGGCCGAACCCCGAAACCCTCGAACCCCAAGATCGTCGAACCCTAATGCGTGACCCCTTTTCTCAATCCCTATTTTATAAATGTAATAACAAATTGATGCATATTAAATTGTCATACTCGCATGCATATTTGTGTGGTTTGGGGGCCTTATGCCGATTCACCATATAATTAAATATGGGACCCATATGCGGGCAAATCTAGTCTTATATTGGCCTCATTTAAATTTGTGTAGCGAACCGGTGCTATCTTTTGCTATATTAAGACAACATTTAAATTGCGGGGTAGTTAAATAACTTGAACCGTTTAATTAATTGTCGAAACCCGGTTCCGCTTAATATGATCTAATTGCATCGCATCTTTGCCATGCCATGCATCATACATGCACCATGCCCGATCTTTTGCGTAGTATTAAATAGTGCATCCGGTGTTTATTCTAGTGTTTTGCTTCTTCGCGGATAAGGCCGTTGAGTTGATGCGAGTGTCGACCCGATCTTCGGATGAATCTTTGGCAATGTTTTCAAGCGAGCATCTCCCCCTTTCTACCTATCTTACTTTTATAGTATTTATTCCCTCCTGTTGATCTATTGCTATCTGTGTTGCGATGCTCTAGCTTTCGTACCCGTGATATCCCTTGTAGCCTTATATTGCCTTGGACACCTCCTATTACCTGTTGTCTGGTAGATAGTTGGACCTGCGCGTCGTAGTCGCTTGCTCAAGTGCTGTTGCGTGTCGTCAAGTACCACAGTTGTTGGAGAATTGCCGCATGTTTAATGTTGGAGATGATCATGGCTTTAATTATCATAACTTTAAATACTGTTTAACAACTAAAATTGAAGTAAGTAAGCAGAGGCACATGTGGGCAATAGATGTTATTTGGTTGTTAACCGTCCACTTGTGTCCCGTAGGACCCCGAGTACTTGATACCTGTTCCTTGAATATTCGCGCTATCCACATACGGGAGGATTATGGGACCCCCCTGAGCCAGAGCTTGATTCATTCTTATTTCTTGGGGCCACAAACTAGTTTGAGGTTTTATTTACTATCATGTACTTATGCCATGCTCTACTGCTTTATTTAAATTGTGCGAGGAGCACCTGTACTGTTTAGGATCGTGACCCGTTTACGCGGTATCGACAAGCCCAGTTTTGGGTTCCCAGTCGTTTACAGCCGGCCCCACAAACCTTGAGTCCGTCTCGGAGTCAGCTAGCTTTGTTGCGGGTGTACTCAACGGGGTGGCCCCCGGAAATAGTTCTGAATCTTGTGATTGCTTTGTCGTGAAGGCCTCGTTGGGTTTTGATTTGGTTTTTCCGAGGTTGATCGAGTGTGTGTTGCTATTTGTGCACCCCTGTAGGGTAAAACTTTCTGAAAGCCGTGTCCGCGGTTATGGACGACTTGGAGCACAGTATCTCGATCATAGACAACTATAACTAAAGTAGTGCTATAAATTTGACTTTATAATGACTAGTAATCAGCTTTACTATAATGGAATGGCTAAATAAAACTGCCAACAATTGCTTGCTTGTGTTGTCGCTTGCGACCATTGTATCTGACTAGTAAGTATCGCAACTATAACGGAATGGCTAAATAAAAGTACCAACAACTGCTGGGTTTTGGGGTTATCTCATGCTATTTGTATCTGATTAGTAAGTGTTGCAACTATAACGGAATGGTTAACTAAAAGTGCCCACTACTTACTTTATCAGGATGACTATCTATATTTGACTAGTAATTGGTGCAACGATAACTGAACAAATAAAACTGCCAACTGTGTGAGTTCCTCGGTTGACTTCCTCGTTTGGTCTCGAGGGGGAAACACCAGGATGGGTACGTTTGGTGGTAGTATCAGGTTGTTTCCGAATAGGTCTTTCTTACCCCTCTCTGATCGCCGCTAGTTGTATCGAGTCTCTATAGGTTGTTTAGTGCATGCTGCGCTGCCGCTTCAGTCCACCATACCTATGTAGGCGAGGACCGCCGAATTCTAGCCTCGCCGTGTACTGGCCTCAGTACTGACGCTCCTCTTTTTCCTTTGCCCTTTGTAGGCACCCCTTTTGTTTAAGCAGGTTTTGAGATCGACGTCGTTAGCAGGGTTACCCTTCCGGCTTGGCCTGGGCAGGGTTATGGACGCCATTGGTTATTCTTCAGGGCTCTTAGCCCCATTTGCATCTTGTCCGTAGCTGGACGCTCTATCGTTTCAAGGTGATTTGGATCTTTGTTCTGTATATCTGTATTCTTGACTCATGGAGTCGTGTTGTATATATATATCTGTTCTGTGGGTTCCATCGGGGACTGTTGTGTAATGTTATTACTTTGTTTTCCACCCGCACGCAAGTGCCTGGTGGGCACCTTTGAATCGTTTCTATGCGGGTTTGGCGGGAATCGCTGAAACTTGCATAGGGCCAATTCTGAGGGTGTTACAGAGTGGTATCAGAGCCCAGCAGTTGCGATACCCCACAAGTCCAGCCTGTAGGATAACCTAGCTAACGGCCGAAGTAGAGTGTCAAAACTATTTTTGCAAAATCGGTTGGATAGTTCTGATTAGGTCTAATTTTACTCCTTACCCCTCTGCTGCTCTCCTCTCACCTCTGCGTATTTTGAGTCTGCTCTCTTCTCTCTCTTCGAGTCTAGGATTTCTCGTGGTTGGGTTCCGTCGTACCTTCAGGGTTTCGCTTCCTCCTTTGGTAACGGTGTTGCTACATCTGGTCTTCATGCTATCCGAGGAATCCTTCGTCTGTGGTACCATTCTTTGTTCCTTGTTTGTGCCTTCCGGTGTTTTCTGACGCGACGACATCATCTACGCCAGATCCGATGCAGAGTCTGCATCACTCCTTTGTTTCTGAACCTCGTTTGTCGAGATCTTCAGTCTGAATTCCGAGAGTTGGTTGCATAATCCGCCTATTCGTGTGCAGAGTACTGGTTTGGGTGCACGATGGACTGATCACCATCCGACTACTTTTATCATTCGCTCTTGTACACCGAATCAGTGGATCTAGCGATTTTACTCCGTCCACGGAAGCTAGAGGTGGCTTTAATGGTTGATACCTCTACCTTCACTTTGTTTTCCGGAGTGTTTCCCTCGACGGTCACGGACAACGACCTCTTGTTAGTGGTGTCGCGAGGATCTACACGAAGCGATAAGACGCAGATCACCGACCTTCTTTCCGGTACCATGAGGCGGATCTCGAGGGCGAGATCCATTGTTAGTGGTGTCGAATTGTGGCATCCCGCAAAAAAACCACTACTAGAAAATCGCGTTGTTTTTGTGCATTGCATCATCATGACCGCATGCTCATGTCATCATGCCACATTGCATTTGAGCATCGTCATCATCTTGCATTTGCTTGCATAAAACTATTTTTGGAAAAACCTATTTTTGTTTTCTAAACGCCCCGTCTTTGTTCAAACGCAAAACCCGGGTCTCCGGAATATTTTGTTTGTCTAACCACAGATTTCAAACGCCCCGTTTTAATTAAATAAAATGTTTAATTATTTTTTTTAGGGGGTAGCCGTACCGGGCCGATCCGACCCAGTCGGCCACCCCCAGTACAGAAACCTGCCTGCCTAATCCCTTTTCTACCTAGTCCTAACCTACCCAGCCACTCCCAGCCCTCCACCTCACCTCCCCAGTCCACCTCACCCCCCGGACCCCCAATTCCCTACCCACCTGCCACCTCACCAATCCTCTCTCTCACCCCCACTCCCCACTCTCTCTGCCAGCCCGGACCCACCCTCTGGACCCCACCGCCCACCAACCCACTCCCACCCCGCACACCACACCTCCCGCCTGGAACCTCCCCCCGCTTGGCCCCGTCCGTCCCGCGTGGCCCCGCCCTGCGGCCCCACCTCCCACCTGCCCTCACCCACGCCACACACACTCAGCACACACACACCCACACACGCTGCCACCCTGGACCCACGCGGTGCCCCGGCCCCACCACGCACCGACGCGACCCCCACGCGCGATCGCACCCACCCCGTCTCCTTCCTCCCGCCCCGCATCTCCCTCCCTCCTCTCTGTCTCGCTCCCTCTCCCTCCCTGGCCGGCCTCGCCCTCCACCTCCCGACGGCGCCCGCGGGCCGTGGCCTCGTTTCCATCCCCTCCGGCCACCGCCCCTCCCGGCCAGCGAGCCCCGCCAGGCGTCGCCGTCGACCCCGCGTCCGGCCGCCCGCCTCCGTCACCAACCACCGCCCCGCTCGGCCTCCCTCTCTCCCCCGGCGTCGGCCGCTCCTCCCCCCCAGTCCTCCGCTGCCCTCACCTTCTCCAAGCCCCGCCGCCTCGGGCCGCTCGCCCCGCGCCCTCCTCCGCCCTCGTTTTCCCCCCTCCTCGCCGCCAGGACCCCGACACCGCAGCCTCACAGCCCTCCTCCCCTCCGCAGGCCGCCGGCGTCTCCCCGCCACCGGCAGGCACCGCCGCGTCCGCCTCGCCGAGCCCTGCTGCCCGAGCCCCGCGTCGGCCTCACCCTGCACCGCCTCCTTCTTCCCTGCGCCGGTTGCCTCTCCGCCAGGTCAGCGCCGCCGACGTGCAGGTCCCCGACCTCGCGCCCCTGCTCCGAGCCCGGCCCCGCAGCACCGACCCGTTCACAAGCAGCGGCCCCTGACTCGACCTCACGGACGCGGCCCTCCCAGCACCGCATCAACCACGAGCTCGCCCCTTCGCTCCTCTGCTCGCGCCGCCGCCGTCGCCGGAGGGCCCTCCGCGAGCACCCCTCCCCGCAACATCCTTCCGTCCGCAGCGTCATGACCGCCAGGCCCGCCTGTTTCCCCTATCGTCGCCCAGGGCCCTATCCTTGTTGGTTCCTCATCGAACGCAAGCAGGGCACAAACGAGAACGGTGCAAACAACAGGAGGTTCTATGCAAGATCGCCCCGAAGCCCCTGCCGACAAGATCTACCCCTTCGAGAACCTGCTGAACCCGAAGATCGACACCGAACCCCAAGATCTTCGAGAGAAACTTCGACTTTAGCCCAAGTTCGCCGACCACCGAGGGAACCACACCGAGAAACCACGGTACCCGGAGATCGACACAGGACTGAAGCATCAAGGCCTCCTTCATGGAATCGCCAAGATCCACCGGCGCCAAACCAAGACCTCCTTCCCGGAAGGCCAAGATCGACTTCCGTTGTCCGAGACCGATCCCGTCGAACCCTGAACCCTGAGGCCGAACCCCGAAACCCTAGAACCCCAAGATCGTCGAACCCTAATGTGTGACCCCTTTTCTCGAGCCCTATTTTATAAATGTAATAACAAATTGATGCATATTAAATTGTCATACTCGCATGCATATTTGTGTGGTTTGGGGGCCTTATGCCGATTCACCATATAATTAAATATGGGACCCATATGCGGGCAAATCTAGTCTTATATTGGCCTCATTTAAATTTGTGTAGCGAACCGGTGCTATCTTTTGCTATATTAAGACAACATTTAAATTGCGGGGTAGTTAAATAACTTGAACCGTTTAGTTAATTGTCGGAACCCGGTTCCGCTTAATATGATCTAATTGCATCGCATCTTTTCCATGCCATGCATCATACATGCACCATGCCCGATCTTTTGCGTAGTATTAAATAGTGCATCCGGTGTTTATTCTAGTGTTTTGCTTCTTCGCGGATAAGGCCGTTGAGTTGATGCGAGTGTCGACCCGATCTTCGGATGAATCTTCGACAATGTTTTCAAGCGAGCATCTCCCCCTTTCTACCTATCTTACTTTTATAGTATTTATTCCCTCCTGTTGATCTATTGTTATCTGTGTTGCGATGCTCTAGCTTTCGTACCCGTGATATCCCTTGCAGCCTTATATTGCCTTGGACACCTCCTATTACCTGTTGTCTGGTAGATAGTTGGACCTGCGCGTCGTAGTCGCTTGCTCAAGTGCTGTTGCGTGTCGTCAAGTACCACAGTTGTTGGAGAATTGCCGCATGTTTAATGTTGGAGATGATCATGGCTTTAATTATCGTAACTTTAAATACTGTTTAACAACTAAAATTGAAGTAAGTAAGCAGAGGCACAGGTGGGCAATAGATGTTATTTGGTTGTTAACCGTCCACTTGTGTCCCGTAGGACCCCGAGTACTTGATACCTGTTCCTTGAATATTCGCGCTATCCGCATCCGGGAGGATTATGGGACCCCCCTGAGCCAGAGCTTGATTCATTCTTATTTCTTGGGACCACAAACTAGTTTGAGGTTTTATTTACTATCCTGTACTTATGCCATGCTCTACTGCTTTATTTAAATTGTGCGAGGAGCACCTGTACTGTTTAGGATCGTGACCCGTTTACGCGGTATCGACAAGCCCAGTTTTGGGTTCCCAGTCGTTTACAGCTGACCCCACAAACCTTGAGTCCGTATCGGAGTCAGCTAGCTTCGTTGCGGGTGTACTCAACGGGGTGGCCCCCGGAAATATTTCTGAATCTTGTGATTGCTTTGTCGTGAAGGCCTCGTTGGGTGTTGATTTGGTTTTTCCGAGGTTGATCGAGTGTGTGTTGCTATTTGTGCACCCCTGCAGGGTAAAACTTTCTGAAAGCCGTGTCCGCGGTTATGGAAGACTTGGAGCACAGTATCTCGATCATAGACAACTATAACTAAAGTAGTGCTATAAATTTGACTTTATAATGACTAGTAATCAGCTTTACTATAATGGAATGGCTAAATAAAACTGCCAACAATTGCTTGCTTGTGTTGTCGCTTGCGACCATTGTATCTGACTAGTAAGTATCGCAACTATAACGGAATGGCTAAATAAAAGTACCAACAACTGCTGGGTTTTGGGGTTATCTCATGCTATTTGTATCTGGTTAGTAAGTGTTGCAACTATAACGGAATGGTTAACTAAAAGTGCCCACTGCTTACTTTATCAGGATGAATATCTATATTTGACTAGTAATTGGTGCAACGATAACTGAACAAATAAAACTGCCAACTGTTTGAGTTCCTCGGTTGACTTCCTCGTTTGGTCTCGAGGGGGAAACACCAGGATGGGTACGTTTGGTGGTAGTATCAGGTTGTTTCCGAATAGGTCTTTCTTACCCCTCTCTGATCGCCGCTAGTTGTATCGAGTCTCTATAGGTTGTTTAGTGCATGCTGCGCTGCCGCTTCAGTCCACCATACCTATGTAGGCGAGGACCGCCGAATTCTAGCCTCGCCGTGTACTGGCCTCAGTACTGACGCTCCTCTTTTTCCTTTGCCCTTTGTCGGCACCCCTTTTGTTTAAGCAGGTTTTGAGATCGACATCGTTAGCAGGGTTACCCTTCCGGCTTGGCCTGGGCAGGGTTATGGACGCCATTGGTTATTCTTCAGGGCTCTTAGCCCCATTTGCATCTTGTCCGTAGCTGGACGCTCTATCGTTTCAAGGTGATTTGGATCTTTGTTCTGTATAGCTGTATTCTTGACTCATGGAGTCGTGTTGTATATATATCTGTTCTGTGGGTTCCATCGGGGACTGTTGTGTAATGTTATTACTTCGTTTTCCACCCGCACGCAAGTGCCTGGTGGGCACCTTTGAATCGTTTCTATGCGGGTTTGGCGGGAATCGCTAAAACTTGCATAGGGCCGATTCTGAGGGTGTTACAATTTGTAAACTAAATTAGAGTCCCTAGTAAAGCCTATTTATAATATTTGCTTGTTGGTTAATAAATGATTGTGGTTTCCATATCATGAACATTGAGATGTTATTAACAACAAGATCATATCGTTAATTGAATGGTATGATGGACATACTCCTATAGATAAGCGTAGCATAAAGATCAAGTCATTTTAATAGCTCAATTGCTATATGCTTTCTGATACATAGTAACCTGATTCCTTCGACCATGAGATCATGCATATTACCATCACCGGAAGGATGCTTTGATGACATCAAACACCACACCGTAACTGGGTGGCTATAAAGGTGGCATTGAGTGTTCGGAAAGTATTGGTTGAGACACATGGATCAAGAATGGGATTTGTCCATCCATATGACGGATAGATATACTCTGGGCCCTCTCGGTTCAATGTCATCCAATTGGCTTGCAAGCATGTGACTGGCTCACAAGGGATCACATATCACGGGAACAAGAAAAGAGTACTTATCAGTAACGAGGTTGAATTAGGTATGCAGAGATACCGACGATCAAAACCTCGGATAAGTAAACTATCGTGAGACAAAGGGAAATTGGTATCGTATGTAAGTGGTTCATTCGATCGCAAAGTAATCGTAGAAATATGTGGGAGCCATATGAATTTCCAGATTCCTCTATTGGTTATTGCTCGAAGAAGTGTCTCGATCATGTCCGCATAATTCACGAACCGTAGGGAGACACACTTAAGGATTCGATGTTGTTGAGTAGTTATGGAATGATGAGTAAAAGACCGAATGTTGTTCGGAGTCTCGGATGGGATCCGGTATATCACGAGGAGATCCGGAATGGTCCAGAGAATAAGATTCATATAAGGAAAGTCCTGTTTCGGGGTTGGAGAATGGTTCCGGTGTTTTCATCGGGAATGTTCTAGAAGGTTCCGGAAGGTCCGACACTTCGGCGGGGAAGGGTACATGAATGTGTCATAACAAGTTGGAATGGTTGCATCATGTACTAGGTGTCATCACTGAGCAAAATAAAGGGATAAATCAAATCCTAGTTTGAAAAGTCAAATGCCAATTTGAAAAGTCAAACGGCAAGTTTGCTTGGTGGAGGGAGAGTAGGAAACCTATTTGGGGAGGAGTTCCTCTCCCTCCACCGCCGGCCAAGGAGGCTGAGTTGGGGGAGGACTCTCCTCCCCTGGCCAGCTCCCTCCCACCTATATAAGGAGGGGCAGGGGTGCCCCTCTAAACCTACACCTTCCACCCTCCAAACCCTAGCCCTAGCCGCCGGCCCTCCTGCAGTCGCCGCCGCCCTAGGGCAAACCCTAGCCGCCGACTTGGGGCTTTCCCCAAACCCTAGCCGCCGTCCTAGCCCTCTCTCCTTGGTGTGTCTAAACCCTAGATCACCGAGGCCTCTCTCATAGTCCACCATACTCGCTCCGGCATAAGGCGAAGCCCTGCGGGATCTCCCCTCTACTTCCGGTACCATGCCGTTGTGCTGCCGGAATCGCGAGGAGAGTGCTACAACCTCCGCTGCCTGCTGGAACAAGGGAGAGGAAGGTCTTCATCGAGTACCGAACGTGTGACCGACTGCGGAAGCGCTGCCGGAAGGATCGTCTACACGATCTTGAGATTGGCAAGAGTACGACTACATCACCCACAAGAATCCGCTCTCGTTAAACACTTTGGAATCTTCGAGGGTGAGTTATTCTATCGACTCGTTGCTACAATCTAGTAGATAGATCTTCGCTTGTTTGTTTGTATGCGGTAGAAAATTTTTGTTTTCCATGCTACGAACCCCTACAAAGGATTACATCCGCCAGGAGATGCCGGATATTGTTGGCTTTCAGGAAACGATTCGCCAAGATTTCACCATCGCTGAGTTGGAGGCCCTCAGCCGCTGCAAGTTCTCCTGGTCCTGGCTCCCTGCATCTGGCCACTCTGGGGGGATCCTCCTGGGGGTGAAGGAGGATACCTTTGAGATAGATGATATGGACCACGGGGAATTCTTCGTGAGCATGGCCCTCACGCATAGACAAACTCGCTTCAGATGGGAGGTGATTATTGTCTATGGCCCCGCGGACCATCGAAGGTCTACTGATTTTTTGCTTGAGCTCAAGTCAAAGGTGGAACGGACTGAAATCCCGGTGGTGATAGACGGTGATTTCAATCTGATCCGCTCTGTAGAGGACAAGAGCTCAGCGAACGTGGACCTCCCTAGGATGCGTATGTTCAAAGACTGCATCGCTGATCTTGCTCTCCACAAGATTGTGCGGGTGGGCGCTAGGTATACATGGACAAATAAGCAGCTTCATCCCATCCGCAGCGTCCTCTACCGTGTCTTTGTCTCTGTTGAGTGGGAAGTTGCCTTCCCACTGTGTGCGCTGAGGGCGGTCACTAGGATTGGGTCCGATCATACCCCACTCCTCTTCTCTTCCGGAGGGGTCGCCCACCAAGACTGGACCGCTTCCACTTTGAATTCTTCTGGCTTTAGAAGCGAGGCTTTGTGGAGGCGGTTCGGTCTAGGTGGCTATCTGCGGCCGCCTCGACCCCTCAAGTTTACTGTGTTGTTGATATCTGGCACCATTGTGCCAGGTTATCTCACCAGTTCATGAGGGGTTGGGGGCGAACCTGGAGGCGGACCTGCGTGCCCAGAATGCGTCAATTCTGGGGGATATTCAGACCTTGGATCGAGAGGCTGACCTCCACGGCTCTCAGCCGAGGAGTGGTCCCATAGGTACTCCCTTGAGTCCTCCATTATGGAGATCTACAAGGGAGAAGAGGCGTTCTGGCGGCAGCGGAGCCGCCAGAATTGGACTGTCCGAGGGGAATCGAACACGGCCTACTTCCATGCCGTTGCAAACGGTAGGAGGAGGAAGTGCTCAATCCCCTGCCTCTAGGCGGGAGAGGAGTTGCTGGAATCCCCACAGGCCCTCTCCGCCCATATTTATGCCTTCTACCGGGATCTTTTCTCGGTGTCGCCACCCTCGGGCCTCTCGCTTGCTCCGGACTTCTGGTCGGCTAACGCGCTGGTCTCCCCTGTGGAGAATGATGACCTCACTCGTCCTTTTCTCTAGGAGGAGGTGTCGGCAGCCCTTAAGACCATGAAGGCTAGTTTGGCTCTGGGTCCTGATGGGCTGCCCGTGGGCTTCTTCCAGACTTTCTGGCCCCATCTCCAGCTAGTGGTTCTCCAGATGTTCCAGGAATTCTATGTAGGGACCCTGGTGATGTCTCGCCTGAACCTTGGCGTGATTACCCTGATCCCCAAAGTAGTGGGGGCCACAGACATTCGCCAATTCCGCCCGATTACCATGATTAACGTCATCCAGCGTCTGTTTGCCAAGGTTTGTGCTCTCCGTCTTGCTCCGGTGTTGGAGCGGCTTACCCACCCCCTCCAGTTCGCCTTTTTGAAGGGACGCCTCATTCACGACGATGTGCTGGCCTTCCATGAAATTATTCATGAAGTCAAGACTCAACGTCAACAAGGGGTGTTTCTCAAGCTAGACTTCCAGAAGGCCTACGGCCGCTTGGACTGGGCCTTCTTGAGGTTGGTCCTGGAGAGGCGGGGTTTTGACGACCGTATGATCCGCTGGATTATGCAGTTCGTGATGAGTGGGCAGATAGCGATCAACATTAATGGGGAGATTGGTCCATACTTTCGTCCATCCTGCGGGGTTAGGCAAGGGGATCCTATATCCCCCCTCCTGTTCAACGCGGCGGTGGACGCCCTGGCTGAGATCTTGGATAGGGCCAGAGTAGCTGGCCACATCTCGGGGGTGGTGGGCCATCTGATCCCCGGTGGCGGAATTTCCCACCTCCAGTATGCGGATGACACCATGATCATGGTACAGGGCTCGGACCTTGACATCATTAACTTGAAGTTCCTGCTCCTTTGTTTCGGATCATTGTCCGGTTTGACGATCAACTTCGACAAGAGCGAGGTGATGGTTCTGGGTTACTCCGAGGAGGAGTGCCAGAGGATAGCTGATAACCTGAATTGTAAGCTGGCTGACTTCCCCATTACGTATCTGGGGATGCCCATCCGGGAGACTAGAGTTTTGATCAGGGACTTGGTCCCCTTGGTCTCGAGGGTACGCTCGAGAGCGGAGCCCTGGAGAGCACGCCTTACGACCAAGGGGAGCAAGTCCATACTGATTAACTTATGTCTCTCGAGCCTACCCATGTACCAGATGGGCCTATACCTTCAGCCAGAAGGGACCCATGCCGACTTCGCTAAGGAATTGTCTAGGTTCTTTTGGGCGGCAAGGGATGGCCACCAGAGATATCATATGGTCAAATGGGCAGATATCTGTGCTCCCAAATGTCTTGGGGGTTTGGGGATCCTCGACTCTCGGCGCTTTAATGTGGCGCTGATGCTAAAGTGGGTCTGGCGCATCCTTAGGAATGATGGTGGGCTCTGGCTGCAGATTATCAAGGCCAAGTACCTTTGGGGTCGGCCCCTGTTGGCCTGTGAGAGGCGGGAGGGGTCTCAGTTCTGAAGAGCCGTCCAGGAGATTAAACACTTCATTGGCTTGGGTGTGTCATTTGCGGTGGGGTGTGGCCATGGGGTACGATTCTGGCTTGACCCGTGGCTACTCCCTATCCCGCTGGGGGTCCAGTTCCCCGGCCTCTTCGCCATCTCTTCCTCCCCCGTGGCACTGGTGGCGGAGGTCTTTGGTAACGGCCACTGGAACATCCTGTTCCGTCGCTACCTCAGTGTGGAGGAAGCCGCGGACCTTCTGCATCTCCGGGGATCCCTCCCGGAGACCTTAGCTTCTTACCTGGATTTGGCCTCGTGGCAGCTGCAGCCCTCGGGGGAGTTCTCAGTTAGCTCAGCCTATCGGGCCCTGTTCCAGGGCCTGGAGCTGGCCTGGACCTCCCCCTTGTGGAAGGCTCCCCTTCCGCTTAGTATTCGGATATTCGTGTGGCAGCTGCTGCGGGACAGGCTTCCCTCGGGAGTCGAGGCGTCTAAGCGGAAGGGCCCAGGTAATGGCCTGTGTCCCCTATGTGGGACTTCGGAATCCTGTGCCCATATTATGTTCTCTTGTTCGGCAGCGCGTGCGCTGTGGTCCTTCGTCCAAGAGGCGTTGGGGCCTGCATGACAGGCGTAGGAGCTCGGGGAGTTCCTGCAAACCCAGGCAAACAGGGCCGGAGGAGGGCGCCGCATCTTCTGGCTCGTGTTTGTGGGCATCTCTTGGACCCTGTGGAATGTCCATAACTAGATGGTGATTGAGAAGGTTTTCCCTTCCCGCGTGACTGACCCAGTTTTTTCCTTTCTGGCCTTCCTACAGCAGTGGTCTCCCCTGGTGCGGCAGCGTGACCGGTCGACCTTCGACGACACTCTTCGGTCCTTGAGGGCAGCGGCGCTCCCCCTCTCGGCCCCTGCCTTGTCGGCCTCCTCGGTGGCATGAGCGTTCCTCCTATCGCTTCGTCGTGCCCGTTTTCTTTTGTTTTTGGGCTTGCTTGTGCTGTGGCCCCAGCGGACCGTCGTACTCCTTTTCTTTTTTGTTTGGCTCCGGCCAGCTTGGATGTTGTGTGAACCTTGTATGTGGATGCTGCTTTATTTATAAAGCGGGGCGAAAGCCTATTTCGAGGAGAGGAAGGCCCGCACAAAGGAAATAAGGAAGTTAACTTCATGTGAAGTAGTCTTATCTACCCTTCCTTTTTGGTTTGAGATTGGTTCATTTGTCTAGTTTTTCATCAGCATGTGGGTGATGTCATCTGATGTCGCTAATTGAAATAGACTGAAACATTATTGAAACAGGATGTGAACAGTACAAAAATGTTTCATAAGTTTCAAAAATTTCAAAAATTGGAACATTGAAACATTCTGTTAACAGTAAAAATGTTTTATAAGTTTCAAAAAATGTTTCAGTTTTTCTGGACAACACGTGGCTGATGCCACGCTGGCGTCATGCTGACATCAGCACTACTTCACATAAAGTTAACTTTAGAAAATCCTTGTTCAATAAGGACATTAATAGCCAAATAATAAAAGTGATGTTGATAAATCCAACAAACCAAAAAAGAAGAAGTGAAGATGTCATGGTAGGACTGAACCGCAGCGTGTCCCTCTGGATAATTGTCTGCTTCTCTTTATCCTTTTATTTTAGCCACTATGGGAAAACACAAAAGTTCTCGGTGGTTATTTTTTGGTTACTAAAAGACTGTATTAAGTCTATGTTTTAATGATGGTATTGTCTGCTACTATTACTGGTTCCTTTTCAGCTTCTATTATGTGTATTCTGTTGTTGTCAATAAGGATAAACGAGGGCCAACACGACATCTCATGGTTATACAAAGATAGAATTCCAATCTCAAATATCATCTCATAAAAAAAAGATCAACCACATAAAAATTATGAGACAATGATCATGTTGAACAGCTCATATGTTACTAAAACCATGATTGCGTGAGAGAGATATTGATCAAGATACTGCCACAAACCCATATTTAAGAGGTGGACTACTCATTTTCATCATGGAGAGGACACTGGTGATGTTGGAGAGGGTGGAGATCCAACCGAAGATGACCCCTGCCGTGTTTCTCCCTCCAATCTTCGTTGGTTCTGCCTCCATTTCGTAGTTTCCGTGATTCTGCGCCAGCTCTTCTAAGATCGCTACAGGGGGAATTTTAATATGCTTTTTTGGTCAAGACAAAGAGTTGGAGATAAAGACGAACGCCTGCAGACACTTGAGGGAGAAACGAGCCCTAGTGGCGTGGCCTATGGGTTGGGCCGCACCACTAGGACTCATATCTCCCCTCTCGTGATCCAAGTGCTCCAATCCTTCCTCTTTGCAAAAAAATTATCCTCGAAAAATACCAGGTACTTGACTTTGTTTAGGTTCCTAAAATATAAAATAATGCAAAAAAGAGTTCTCATGTCCTGTAGAGTTAAACGCAAATAAAGGGGGTCACTTGTAAACCTGCAGAGTTCTATTTCATGCAAAGTTCTTGAATGCATTTTACATGGACCAATCTGCACAATTAAGTAACCAACACAAGAGATCTATTTCAACTGGTACCTCTTTGCACTAATTTCAAGGAAGATAGTTGTCCTAATTTGAAGGATCTCCTAGATGTGTTGTGGAGGCTGTTAGGAATAGACAACTTGTATTCCTCTTGGGGCCAAAGGCCACAATATATAGTACAGGTACAGGGCAAATATGCAGGAAGCCCCCTAACATATGGGGGAAATACAATATACAGATATATACATCTAACACCCCCCCTCAAACTCATGGTGGATCCACAACACTGAGTTTGGAGAGTAAGAAATCATGCTGCGCTCTGGTCTGTGCCTTCGTGAAGAAATCCGCCAACTGTAAATATGAAGGCACATACTGAAGCGCAACAACCTGAGCCTGCACCTGAGCACGTGTATAGAAAGCATCAACACCAATATGCTTGGTAAGCTCATGCTTGACCGGATCACGTGCAACACTAATAGCACCTATACTGTCAGACAAAACCAGACTGGGTGTGGTAATAGAGACCCCAAAATCCGCAAGTAACCACCGTAACCAGGTCACCTCAGCAGTCAACAAGGCCATAGCACGCAACTCAGCCTCAACACTCGAACAGGAAACTGCTGTCTGTTTCTTCGTCTTCCAAGCAATGAGCGAACCACCAAGAAACACACAGTAAGCAGAAAGTGAACGGCGATCCGAAGGATCACTCGCCCACGTAGCGTCCGAATAGCACTGGAGCTGGAGGGAGCTGGAACGAGGAAAGAAAAGGCGACGAGTGATCGTACCACAAAGATAACGAAGAGCACGGAGAAGATGACTATAGTGAACAGTGGTAGGAACAGAAACAAACTGACTCAAAATATGAACAGGATAAGAGATGTCAGGACGAGTGATAGCAACATAAATAAGGCTCCCAACAAGATGACGATAAGAGGATCACCATCAGTAAGTTTAAGCTTAACATTAAGCTCCATAGGGGTCTCAACAGTGCGCTCATCCCCAAGAGCAGCACGAGCAAGAAGATCCTGAATATACTTTTCCTGAGAGATGTAAAAGCCATCAGAAGTGGAGGAAACCTCAATCCCAAGAAAGTATCGAAGAGGACCAAGATCAGTCATAAGAAACTGATCACGAAGACGAGCCTTAACAAAGGCGATATACTCAGGATCATCACCGGTAATGATCATATCATCAACATAGAGAAGAAGAAGAGTGCGTCCACGAGGAGAAGTGTGAACAAACAACGCTGGATCATGAGCACTAGGGGAGAAACCAGCAGCTGTCACTACAGAAGCAAAGCGCTCAAACCAGGCACGAGGGGCCTGTTTGAGGCCATAAAGAGAACGTCGAAGACGACAAACCATCCCCTCAGGAACAGAGTACCTAGGAGGAGGCTGCATATAAACCTCCTCACTCAACTCACCATTGAGAAAGGCGTTCTGAACATCAAGCTGAGACACAAACCAGTGACGAACAGAAGCAACATCAAGAAGAGTACGCACATTGGTCATATGAGTGACAGGAGCAAAGGTCTCATCATAGTCACGACCATGCTCCTGCTGAAAACCACGAGCCACAAGACGCGCTTTATAGCGCTCAAGAGATCCATCAGAGCGAGTCTTAATCTTATAGACCCTTACACGAGATAGGACGAACACCGGGAGGAGGAGAAACAAGATCCCAGGTGCCAGTGCGCTCAAGCGCAGCAATCTCCTCGGCCATGGCCAGCTGCCATTCAGGATGATGCTCAGCATCCCGATAAGAGGTCGGCTCGGAGGCAACAGAAAGACCATACTGACTAGGAGAGTAACGGTCAGGAGCACGACGCTGACGAACAGGACGAGTAGAGGGAAGATCATCAGAGGAAGACGACGCAGGAGACGATGATGAAGAAGAGGGAATAGTAGAGGAAGACTCCGGAGAACGAGGAGAACGAGGAGAACTAGGAGAACTAGACGGAGCAGAAGAGGACGGTGTCGAAGAAGAGACATCAGGGGGAGGAGATCCTGAAGAAGACACAATAGGGGTAGAAGGAGGTGTGTCAGGAAAGAGAAGAAAAGAGATATCTTCCACCGGGTAAGTACCAGCGGTGGGACGAGGATAGAAAGGACGCGTCTCATCAAAAGTAACATCACGAGAGATACGCATCCGATGACCAACAGCGATAGCCCTTATGCTCATCACTGTATCCGAGGAAGACACACTCAATAGACTGAGCGGTCAGTTTGGTGCGTTCGCGAGGAGCAAGGAGAACATAGCAAACACAACCAAACAAGCAAAGCATGGAGTAATCGGGAGACTGTCTAGAGAGGCGCTCAAGAGGGATACCACCCTATAAGGCAGCAGAAGGCTGAATATTGATGAGGTAAGCCGACGTAACGACAGCCTCAGCCTAGAAATGCGGCGGGAGAGAAGAAGAAATCATCATAGCTCGAGTGGTCTCAAGAATATGGCAATGCTTACGCTCAGCAACGCCATTCTGGGCATGTGCGCCAGGACAGGAGAACTGAGCAAGAGTGCCCTGCTCATCAAGAACACCTCGCAACATCTGGGAGATATACTCACCAGCAGAATCAGCACGAAACACACAGATGGGGGTAGAATATTGAGTACGAACCAGGCCACAAAACGCTGATATATGGAGAGCACCTCACTACGAGAGCGCATAAAATACAACCAAGTGTACCGAGAAAAATCATCGATGAATAAAATATAGTAGCGATGGCCTCCTTTCGAAGCGAAAGGAGCCGGACCCCAAACATCGGAATGAACGAAATCAAAAGGTCGCTGAGATACAGACGCGCTAGTAGGATAGGGAAGCTGAATCTGTTTACCCAACCTACAACCCTGACAATGCAAAGACCCATCTCCTGAGACAAACCCCAGAAGACCACGATGAACTAATGACGACCGGCGAGAGTCACAGATATGACCAAGACGATGATGCCACTGCTGAAAGGAGCTGGTAATAGAGGCAACAACCGGAGAAGAACTGGCAGATGAAGTGGCAGCGGAAGGAACGCGAAGCCAGTCTAACTCCCAAAGTCCTGAAGAGTCACGGCTGCAGGGCCAGCTCCAACCAGGGCCTGGGTGCGACGGTCCTGGACAACACAAGAATCAGCATCAAGAATGACGCGACAACCAGAGTCAGTAAGCTGGCTAGCAGAGAACAGATTCATCTTAAGAAGAGGGACATGAGAAATATCAGGAACAAAAAAAGAAGAAGTAGAAAGGGTGCCCCGACTAGAAACAGGGAGAGAGGTACCATCAGCCGTAAAAACACGGATAGGAGAAGGGAGAGAACGAAGAGCGGACAGAAAAGAAGACTCAGAGGTCATATGAAAAGAAGCTCTAGAATCCAGATATCACGGAGACGTACCTGACTGTGTAGAAGGTGGTGGTCGCACAGTGCCTGAAGAGTCAGTCACAGAACCAGCAGTGCCCATCGAAGAAGAGCCTGTAGCAGTAAGCAGACCGCGAAGACTCCTGATAATGTCCTGATCAGAGAGAGAAACTGCTGAAGATCCGGAAGGAGCCGACTGCCCACGAGCCTAGTGCTGCTGACGTAAACTGGGGTCCCGTGTATAACAGGTGGCCCAAGTGTGATCATCCCTGTTGCAGTAAGAGCAGTGACGAAGAGAACCAGGGCGACCCTGACCACGAGCCTGCTGGTGCTGACTCTAAACCTGAGGCTGCTGGTGCTGAAGCTGTCCCTGACCTGGAGGAGTGGGTAGTATCGGCGGCGGCGGCACAGGGGACCGCGGCAGAGTCGAGGGAGCAGACGGCAAAGGAGCACCACGAGTAGCAAGCGCAGATGGAACCGCAAGAAGACCAGCACCACGGAGATAGGTCTCCTTAGCCCGAAGCTCAGACAACACCTCAGAGAGCGGAACACGACCACGAGCATTCAGCTGAGCACGCCGGGGATCAAACTCCTGGCGAAGCCGAGACAGAAACTCATAGATGCGGTGAAACTCCAAGTCCGAGCGCACAATCTGGCAACACGAGCATGTGCCACAAACAGCAGTACGGAGAGAATCAAGCTGACGCCAGATAGCAGCACTCTGAGTATAAAACTCATAAATAGTGAAATCACCCTGCTGAAGAGCATGCTCCTGGCGAACCACAGACAGGTAAAGAGCATCCCCAGACGGCTGATAGCGCTGACGAAGATGGGCCCACTGAGCAGCAACAGTAGGAAGACTCATGAACTCAGCAGCATACTGGGGCAGACCACTGGAGGTGAGAACAACAGCAGCACGAGCATCCTCATCAACCCACTGAGTGTGAGCAGTCAGAGCGTGTCGATAGGCCTCAAGATCAGAAGAGTACTGCTTGAGCTTCAGGTCATAAGCAGCAATAGCACTATCATCAGCACTCTGAGCAGCATCCTTGGCCTTCTGAGAAGCATCAGCACCGAGAACAATCGGCGTCGGCGGAAGAGGAGCCACAGGAGCAGGGGGCACGGCGGACAGGAGACCTCGCCAGAAAGCACACCCCAAAGACGGAGACCGCGCATGTGAATGCGCATAAAGGCAGCGAAATCAGGGTAATTTTCGCCATCGAAGATCACCGGGCAGCGAGGAATCGCAACATTACCCGAGGAAGAAGCCATCTTTTTTTTTGGAGTTCACCCTCAGATCCAATCGGAAACAACGAATCTGGCGTCGGTCCGCCGGTCGTCAGCAGCAGTGCCTGGCCGGGCAGGCGGGCGTCAGCAGCGGCGGAATCTCGCGGGGCGGGAGCTAGCTCCCGCGTGGTGCAGGCACAGGGGCACAGGTACAGGTACGGAGAGCGGTAGCTGGCTCCCGCGTTGACGCTGGGTCCCGCACGTGGTGTTGAGGCCGACGGGCAGAGGTGCAGGCGGTGGGTCCCGCGTGGTGCAGACGGACCGACGGGCAGAGGAATCTGGCGGGGCAGCTAGATCCCGCGTGATGCAGGCAGACGGACGAGTCGTCCAGGAGAGGTCCCGCGTGGTGCAGGAGAGCACGGAAATCAAGGCAATTTGACGAATCGAGGCAGCAGCTGAACGGGAATCAAGCCGATTTGACGAAACGAGGCAGCAGACAGCAGGCCTCGGGCGGACGGAACTATGGCGCGTACGGGTACTGCGACGTTCCGGCGGCGATTTGACGTGACGGGGAACGGGTATCAATTCCGGATCGGATCTGAAAACGGGGATCGATCCGATCTGAAAACGGAACAAAAACGGGCGGCGAACGGCGGCGACGACGACGGCGACAGGGACGGTGGCGGCCGACGAAGTTACGAAAAAAAGGACGAAGCTAACGTGACTCTGATACCATGTTAGGAATTGACAACTTGTATTCCTCTGAGGGTCAAATGCCACAATATATAGTACAAGTATATGGCAAATATGCAGGAAGCCGCCTAACATATGTACAAAATATAATATACAGATATATACATCTAACAGAGGCAAGAATGTTGACCAAGGACACCCACAACCTAGGCGGATCTAGTCACAGACATCCGCAAGCGGACGACATCAACCTCGACGAAACCACTCTTGGGATGGCAGTTGCTGCCGCGATGTGTACGGTGATGAATATAAAAAATATAAAGCAAAGCTAATATAATCAAGAGAAGACCTCTATCAGTCAGCTGGTTAAATTGTAACATGTATGCAGAATTTATGTCCACATATAAAGATCGAGTTTCCCCTCTCAAAGTTGTGAAGATGAAACTTCGAAAGATGGAAAAAACATGAGCACAAAGTTGTGAGTACGACAAAAGGAGGGATGTCGGGGAGGAGGCGCAAAGTTGTGAGTACGACAAAAGGAGGGCTTTTCACATCCTCTGTCTCTCCACGAGAGGAAACAGATGAATCTTGATAAGTACGAGTAGAATAAGCTCAAGAAAGAGAGTATTTATATCATATATTTATTAAAACCGGTAAACTCTCTCTACTCGATAGCTAGGTCCCAGAAAAATACCAGGTATATTAGGGGCCCATGTACAATAGTACAAGGTCAACTCTGTATGAAGAAAATCACATTTTTGTGGTATGAAACATGTACTACCTGCTAGGATGCAACAAACATGTCACCTGTATGTCATATTCTTTTATACATAAGCAAACATAGGGATCAACCACGCCTCGAACATCATGAAATTCAGGTTTTCAATTGTAGCGAAACATGTAATTTTCGGGAACTAGTTTTATATGCATAGAAAATGAAATCAGTGTCGCGAACAATGTATTGGTCTCTTCCTTCATATGCTCTGCCATGAATGAGGTATTCATCGCCATAATTGTAGCCAAAAAAGGGCCATGATTTCATCCTGCTACATACAGAGAAAGAAAGGCATTAGTTGTTTTCTTGTACTTGTTATATCCAAGTATTGACAAAAAATACATGTTTTGTTTAAAATATAGGATTTTGACCTTAATTATCCTACTGTGTAGATGAAACTTCGAAAGATGGAAAAAACATGAGCACAATTCAGTTCAGTTTTTGCAAGTTGCCATCGTGCAAGATGGAATGAATGACCCAATTAAGTTCATCTTGTGCAAGTTAAAGTTGTCCAAGATGGAATAAAATGACCCAATTTTCGGCTTGTGCAAATTGCTGTTGTGCAAAGATGGTTTAAAATGACCACAATTCGGCTGGTTCAGTTTTTGTGCATGTCGCGTAGTGCAAGACAAGAAATTTATATGCGACAGAACAAGAAAGTAGTTTAGTTGTAGGTTACATATAAAAAACCTCCATTAGACAGAAAAATATACTTGTGTGTCGAAGTTAATATTAAAATGCATGTTTAGCAAATATGGAAAAAATTGCATGAACTCTGTTACATCAGCTTATACCCTATGGTGAGAGAATCATCCTCTCCTAAAATCATTAAAGAAGCAAATGTCATGGTGAACAAAAATTGCTCTTCCTCAACTTTTAGCTGTATATAATGGGCCAAACATGCTATAGTGTGCACTTAACACAGAGGGTACACCCTAATTAAGCATAAAAAGGTATATTTTCCCCAACTTCATAGGATGTAATAATCAGTGTACAGTTAACATAGAGGGTGCACCCTAATTAATTAAACGTGAAAATCACGTTCCCCTCAACTTTTAGATGTATAATGGATCACACAGGATGCAAGTCTAGAGTGTAGTAAACTCCAAGGTGCAAGCTAGATATAAAGAACTTACAATCCAGAATGCAATAAATAAACTACAGGCTAGAAATAAAAAAAAACTTACAGTCCTGAATGCAATAAATAAACTACATGCTAGAAATAAAATTTACAGCTCAGGCACAATAAATAAACTACAGTTAACATAGTCGGAAGGTAGAACTCGAAGAGGTTGTAGAACCTTCTATTCATAATATGGCGAGTAGTGCAGCGCCAGAGGTCGTTCCGAAGTTGGCTTCACCAAATGAGGAGGGAACTAATGATAATGATCATGAAGTTCCAAAAGAGAATACTGCCGAAGCTCGTAGGTCTAGCAGGACGCGTGTAGTGTAGGGGTTCGTAGCATGGAAAACCAAGGCTACAACCTAGATCACCAAGGCTCTCTCATAGTCCACCATACTCGCTCCGGCTTAAGGCGAAGCCCTGCGAGATCTCCCCTCTACTTCCGGTACCACGCCGTCGTGCTGCCGGAATCACGAGGAGAGTGCTACAACCTCCGCTGCCTGCTGGAACAAGGGAGAGGAAGGTCTTCGTCGAGTACCAAACGTGTGACCGACTGCGGGAGCTCTGCCGGAACGCAGCGCCGGAAGGATCGTCTACGTGATCTTGAGATCGGAAGTGTACGACTACATCACCCACGAGAATCTGCTCTCGTTAACCGCTTTGGAATCTTCGAGGGTAAGTTCCTCTATCGACTCGTTGCTACAATCTAGTAGATAGATCTTAGCTTGTTTGTGTGCATGCGGTAGAAAATTTTTGTTTTCCATGCTACGAACCCCTACAGGGGTATCAGAGCCGTGTCTATATGTAGATCTGTTTGCACGAGTAGAACACAATGGTCATTGTGGGCGTTGATGCTTTTATTGTCGATTGCTTCTTGTGTACTTTGCATCTTGCGGTATGTTGGGATGAAGCGGCCCGGGCTAACCTTACATGACATCGTTCATGAGACTTGCTCCACGCTTGACATGCAACTTGTATTGCATAAGTGGCTTTGCGGGTGTCTGTTTCTCCTAGCATAGTTAAGATCCAATTTACAACGGGTGATTAACAATACTAGTATCAATGTTGTGGTTCTTGTTCGTAAGTTAGAACGACACGTATTGAAAGCCCCAAACCACGTAAAATATGCAAAGAAAGTAGAGGCGTCTAACTTTGTTTTGCAGGGGTGTGCTGTGATGTGATATGGCCATGATTGTGATTATATATGATGTATGCAATGTTCCTTATTGTAAGTCGGCAACCGGCAGGAGCCATATGGTTGTCTTTAATTTCTGTTAAGACCCGCGTGTCTATTCAAAGTAGTTGTAATAGTTGAAGCCGGTGGACGACAACCATGGAGAAGCATCATTGACCTTGATGCAATGTCGGTGATGATGGAGATCATGTTCGTGCTAGAAGATGGCGATCGGAAGCACAAAGAAGAAAGGCCATATCATATCACTTATTATGAATTGCATGTAATGTTAATCCTTTATGCATCTTGTATTGCTTAGTAGACGACGGTAGCATTATAAGATGATCCCTCATGCACATGAATTTCAAGTCATAAAGTGTTCACCCTTAGTTAGCACCGTTGCTAAAGCTTGTTGTTTCGAAGCACCACGTGATGATCGGGTGTGTTAGATTCCGCAAGTGTATACAACGTGGGCAAGCCAGATTTGCTCATGCGAAGCAAAGTTTTGATCTTGATGAGCCTAGCATGTACAGACATGATCTCGGGAACACGGATCACCGAAAGGTAAAGCATGAGTCATATAGTAGATATGATGAACATGTTGATTGTTCGCCATTGAAGCTATATCAACTCTCGTGATGATCGGTTTTGATATGGTGGATTTGGTTCGTGTGATCACTAAAACAATGTGAGGGATATTGTTTTGAGTGGGAGTTTAACAGCAATATGATTAAAAGTTGAACACTATTTATCATAAATTAACTCAAAGTGAATTTGCATAATTGTTGTAGTCATTGGCATCCGTTTACCACCTTGCGCTTAGTTATAATTGAGATGATATAACTATAGAATTCTGGTTAGTTGCTTTACGAACTGGTATCATATTGTTTTGAAGTGTTAATCTAAAGTTTAAAAGTCCTATTGCAAACTTTCAGTAAGTTCCGATTACTCCATGAAGTTTAATAATTGGTATTAAAACAAGAGTGACAATTCCAAGAGTTAGTGTATGAGTATCATGTTTGTCTCCATGATTCTTGATATTCAAAGGATTGTCTTAATATCAAGGTTATCTAGGATCTAAAAGAGTTGTTTCAGAAATCATGATGTGTGGAAGATATTGTGATATCTAAAACGAAGTTTTGGTTACAACATGATAGAGTATAATATGGCAAAAGTCATGTTCTCATATTTGATGAGAATTTGCAAAAGGTTGGAGACACTAGTTGTCCTAAACCTCCAAAAGTTTTTGGGAGAGCAACATTATACTCGCGATTCACCATTACAAGCTAAAAGTAGCTTGATCATGGATAAATCCATGATAAGGGTGAATATTTGATGTAGATAAAATGTTTACTACACCAAGAGATTACTAAAGAATGGAGTTTGAAACCACACCAAACATTTGATGATGGTGATCTACTTCAAAGTGCAAGTTCAAAGACATTTGTATTTAATTATACACGCTTTGGACTATGTGTCATATGTATGACTCCACTATTGATGTTGATAGATTCTTTCAAACAGAAAAGGAAATACTGAAAGAGAATCTCATAAATATATGGCAGAAAAGAAAAGAACAGAATTGTTCAGTTTAAGTATATAGATGATATACATGTTGTGGCTATATTCTTTGCTTATTAAACAATGTGGTTCTTAAGTATTTGATACTGAATTTGTTGGTGTGAATCGTCATACAAAACAACACAATTCGTGAACTACAATGGCCTAAGTGACTAGTAAAAGAATATGTGATGATGTTCATCGAGAACAAATAAAGGGTTATTGTGTTGCTCGTTAAACATCAAAGCTTGCCTTCAAGATTTGTTTTATCAGGCATTATGAGAACAAAAGGGTTGTTCAAATAATTGCCGTAATCCATAAAAGATGGATGATTCACAAATCTCGTTGGAAAGATCACATCCATAAAACTAGTGCTAAAAATGTCGAAAGACAAATTGATTGAAAGATCATTTAGGAAGTGACATCGCCGTTTGAATTATATTGGAAAGAAAACATGAAGAAACTCCATGTGGATGGAATTTTGGAGTCTTTTGATTTTTGATCAAATGACGCTTGTGAAACTTTCCTAGAGATAATTAAAACTTCGTTCATAGGCAAAAAGGGAACGAATGAATAGCTTATTGGAACTTGTACATATTGTTGTACAAAATCCATTATGTGTAGTCAAGAGCGATGGATTTCAAATTCATATGCTTTCTCCGAAAATTTGAGTGAATATATGAATATTTACTTAATAAGGATGAAGTGTGAAATATTTGAAAAGTTCAAAGATTTTCAAGATGAAGTGAAAAATCATTGTAACAAGAATATAAATAGTTTATGATAAGATCATAAAGGTAGATATTTGAGTTACAAGTTTAGCATAATACCTAAGATTTAAGGAATCGTTCCGTGGATTTGCATTTTCCCGAAACACCATAAGAGTATGGAGCGTTCGAGATATGTAATTAAACCTTGTTTGACATGGTAAGATCGAAGGTGTAATTCATAAAACTGCCATTATATTTTAAAGATTAAAAGCTTTAGAGATTATCGTTTTTCCACTGAAAAGAGCTCCATCATAATCCGTTGAAATGATACCATATAAAGTTATGGTTTGGGATAAAACCCAAGTTGTCCTTTCTTAAACATTGGTATGCTATGCATAAGAAAGATGTTTGCAACCAAAGTCGGATGAACCTGTCTTTGTATGTTATTTCGAATAACTGTTAAGTAATCCTCCATAACACCAGGAGACAAAAGTGTTTGTCGCTTAGAACGTCAAGTTTCTTTGAGAAGGAATTTTTCGTGAAAAGTTAAGTGGGAGGACAATAGAACTTTGATAAGGTTAAAAAGAACCTTAGCTATATGTGCAAAGTTGCGCAGCGCCGAAAAGTGTTCCGGAGGTAGCAACAATGCTCATGGCTCACGTACCTCAAAGGTTGTGGTCACAGAGATCCAAGTTCCTATTGAAACAAGTAGGTCGGATGAACAATCGAATACCAAGATTTGAGAGTTAAATCATTATTTGACAATAATGATCCGACTACATGCAAAGAAGCGATGATGAGCCCTGACTCCGTCAAATGGCTTGAAGCCATAAAATCCGTGATAGTTCTATACACGAGAAATCAAGTTTTGAACTTGAAGGACCCTCGAGAAAGGTGTAAGACCTTACAGTCATGTTTGGATCTATAAAGAAATAGACATGGATGTTTTACATCTATAAAATAGTCGACATGTTGGGAAAAAGTTCACAACAATGTTCAAAGGTTGACTATGATAAGATTTGATCTTTCATAGTGATATTTAGTCTAGACGGATTAGTGTAGCAACCACTACATATAATTTTGTTATATGGTAGTTGAATAAACAAAACAAGTTCTTCTAATAGAATTGTTACCTAGGACATGTGAATAACATGGTCCATAGGGGTTTTGTTAATTCAAAGGATGCTAAAAGCATATGCAAACTTCAATGGTTGAAATAAGCATCGCGGAGTTGGAATCTTCACTATGATGAAAATGTTAAAAGAGTTTAAATTCATCAGAGATGATGAAGATGCTTGCATTTGCAAGAAATTAAGTGGGAGCGCTAAGACATGTTTCTAATACATTATGTGGAAGACATATTGTTGATTGGAAATAATGTATCTTTTATTAACACAGGATAAGAATTTCATCTCGATGAAAGACTTAGGCAAAACCCAAATATTTGGCATGAATAGACGCTAATATGGTTGTGCCAGAAGTACATAGACGAGATATTGAATGAGTTCAATATAGAAACTACAAGAAAGTTTCTTGTCGCTGTTATTGCCATATTTTGGCCAAAGGAGGAGTTGGGCCGTGATCAAGATGGGCTTAGAAGATACGTATATTCAACGTGTTGTTAATCGGCCTTGTGCGTAGATTTAGGCTAAATTGCCCGTGTATCTTGTATCATAGTAGGTTTCGTTTCAGTTTAGGTAAAGATAGAGTTGTAGAGTTATTCCAAAAGTAGAGAGTCTCCGGACTATAAATATGTACCTAAGGTTATCGCGAAAAGGAGGACAATCACGTTCACAACAAACACAATCTCGGCGCATCGCCACCCCTTGTTTCTAGGGTTTTTCTCGGGTAAGTGCCATGCTGCCTAGATCGCATCTTGCGATCTAGGCAATATCTACTTATGCGTTATCTGGTGTTACTCGTACTGAAGCCTTGTTGATGGCGAGTAACATCATTATCATAGATTTGTTTGGGTTAGCATCAGTACTTTTCACTATGATTGTTTAGTTATGCTGCCTATAGCTATATCGCCGCCTTTGCACCTTTTCCCGGGGGTGAAGGTGGCGTCTTGCTTGATCTTTATTTAAAGTCGATTTGATCTGTTATAGTTGTACCTTGTTCTCCAAGGTTTAGTTTGATATCCACATGATCAGGCCTTGCAAACGGGTTGAACGATCCAGTAATACGTAAGATATGGTTTATCAATCCAAGAGGGGATGTTCCGGGAATTGACGTTATGTTGGTTTTTAGGCCTTCACTAAGATTAGTTTTCTACTATCTTTTGTATTTACCAGGCTCAATTACGTGTAGGATGTTCCAGTCATGAGGTGAAAACGTTAAACTGTCGTAGATCGATTTAGCTTGTATTGATGAAGCAAAAACCCCATGTTATAATAGATTTAATGCAGAACCATGGGATAATCGGCTCTAAGAGCCGATTCACAGGGAAACCTGGGAGCCGGTTACGGCTCGAATTTTACACATGTTTGTTTGCCATGCAGGAAACCAATCGAAGCAATCTTTCACCTTCCTGATCAGGTATAGGTCAGGTGGCACGCCCTCGAACCAAGCCAGGGCGCGTGCCGGAGCTTTGCGGGCCGTTGCCCGAGGGACCAGGGCCCACCAGCAGTTCTGGGAGCCTCTCGGCTCTTCGTGTTGCTCGTCGCTGCTCGCCGGTGAGTTTTGGCAGGCAACACATTCTGGCACGCCCGGTGGGACACTCAACAACGTCTACATCAACATCCGACGCTGCGATGGACGACAGACCAGTCACGTACGATGAGCTGTCTGATGAGTTCAAGGCAAAGTATGATGACGTCAAAGCTCTCTTCGAAGCCGATCTCATCGGCTCTTTTGAGAGGACTCGTAAGCATGGGATCAGGTGGAAAGGGTTCTCACCCGAGGGTGCTCTTGATGAGGTAGATCTGTCTGTTCCTTCAGAGGACCGCACCAGAGCTCTGCGCCAGGAAGTCAACCACATGGTAGCTCATTCTCTTCACCGCCATTCTGAGAGCTTGGTAAACGCGTTCGAGCGGGTAGCAGTTCGCGTGGTTCAGGAGATCATGAAACATCAGTATTCTCCGTCGGGGCCCACTCTAGGAACTCACCAGGGAGAAAGACCGCTCCAGGCCAGGCCACCGCTGCCATTCACACTTGCAGCTCTAGAGCCACCAGGGGCACCAGCGTACATCGTCTACAAGGTTGGAGGCGACCCTGGCGATTGCCAATTCCTGTGTGAACCACCTAAAGAAATCCCACATGGATACGTGTGCACCTACGTGCCAGACTCCAACAGTTTGACACGCACAAACCAGATTGCGACACCAGGGATCGCTAGGACAGGGGCTTCGGGAACAGGTGTTTCCGGAGCAGGAATCTCTGGGATGGACGCCGATAAACAGGCGTGGCTAGCCAAGTATGCCACTGGAACAAGTCATGAGAATCTAGCCCCTACAGCTCAAACAGTGGAGCAAATCGGTACCATCCTGAGGGACCAGTTCGGCTTCGTGCCGAAGAGAAGGACAATCGGCTATTCAAAGCCGTACCCCAACGAGTTCGATCTGATTCCGCTGCCACCCAAATATAAGCTCCCTGAGTTCTCAAGGTTCAGCGGGTCAGAAGGGTCCAGCTCGATCGAACACATAAGCCGATACCTGGCACAGCTAGGCATGATTTCGGCATCGGATCAGATGCGCGTAAGATTTTTTGCACAATCTCTGACAGGACCAGCCTTTGGGTGGTACACCTCGCTGCCACCTGATTCAATTCGCACCTGGAAGCAACTGGAAGAGCAGTTCCACATCCAGTACCATTCAGAGGCTACTGAGGCTGGCATTGCAGACCTGGCGCAAGTGCGGCAGAAGCGGGGAGAAACTGTAGCCGAATACATCCAGCGCTTCAGGACCGTCAAGAACCGATGTTAGTCAGCTCGTTTAACTGAGAAAGAAGCAGTCGAGCTGGCAGTGTTGGGTCTCTTAGCACCCATCAAGGATCTGGCTTTCCAGGTGGAGTACAACTCATTGGCGCATATGGCCCAGAAACTGACGATGTATGAGCAGCGCCACCCTGAGTTGTACCAAGACAAATTCAAACGTCCGATAAGCCTGGTTGATGCAGAAGAAGACGATCCTACACAAGACCAGGAAGTGGCCGTAGCCGAATGGGCTCGAGGGGCAGATCCTGTGTCCTGCAAATGGGTGAAACAGCAAGGGCCTGCAAAAGGGTTTGACTTCGATGTGAGCAAATCCGAGCAGATATTCGATTTACTGCTGAAGGAGAAGCAGCTGAGGTTACCCGAAGGACACAAAATCCCTACGACTCAGGAAATGCACGGGAGACCATACTGCAAGTGGCATCATTCGTTCACCCACGCCACCAATGATTGCAAAGAGCTGCGTCGCCAAATCCAAACGGCGATAGAGCAAGGCCGTCTGATCCTTGGGCAGGTCGCCATGAAAGTGGACACAAACCCATTTCCCGGCGTCAACATGGTAGAGCTCAGTCGCTCCGCAAGGCGTCAGCTAGATTTCTCGTTCGGCGTTAATATGGCAGGATCTGGGTACCACCGTGACTACGAGGAGGAGGGTGGTCGCTCTCGGGGCAAAGAAAGAGAGAAGGCTGGTCCACGCGACCGGCCCAGCCACAATGACAGGCGGTACTTAACAGAGGAACAAGTGAGGAGAGTGCGATATCAGAAGCCACATTCCACGCACCTTCTTAACAAGTACGAGCGTCAGTATGACCAACGCCGCCGGCGCGACAGAAACGACGAAGGATATGAGCACCTTGCCAGGGAACCGTCAAAAGAAAAGGAAGGCGCAGGCAAGCATTGGGATTGCCCGTTCTTCAAATACTGCTGGGACGCGGGAATGAGCCGATTGCTTACGATCGACAACTGCCCGGAATGCGCACAACAGCAAGAGGGCACGGGGCCAGTGTCAGTGTTCAAGCGCCTAGGGCCTCTCCCACCACAGAGCAGACGCAGGGGAGCATCCCGAGCACAAGGTCTCAAGGAGCCAGTGGGTGACATAGAAGAAGACAGGTATCACCGTCCAAGGTGGTGTCCCGACGGACTCAGGCACACCCAAAAGCGTAGAGTGCAGGGGCTACGTAATTTGGAGGAAGCCGAAGCACAGTATCTCCACGCTTTGAAGAAAGCACGGCCTGATCTGGCCGTCAAAGTGAGGCAGACTTTGGAAGCGGAAGATCACCCGAGCAGAAAGGAGTGGCGCCCCAAACCGGTAAAACCCGATGCGAAGACATCGGCTGGCACAAACATGGTGTTCATACTTCCGTCAGAATTCTGCGCACCAAGAACCAACGAGCTACCCGTGGCACAGTTCAACTGCGGCCCACGGCCGGTTATTTTTGAGAAGCCGCGGGAGAAGGGTTACAAGCATCTTAAAGCCCTATACCTACGAGGTTACATCAATGGGCAACCTGTCACCAAGATGTTGGTGGACACCGGAGCGGCAGTCAATATCATGCCATACTCCATGCTACGGCGTTTGGGACGCTCCACCACAGATTTGATCAAAACCAACGTCACGTTAAGCGACTTCAACGGTCAGACTTCGGAAACGCAAGGCGTACTGAACGTGGATCTGACCGTGGGCAGAAAAACCATCCCCACGTCATTCTTCGTCGTGGACAGCAAGAGCACTTACACTGTCTTGCTAGGAAGGGATTGGATTCACGCTAATTGCTGCATTCCGTCCACGATGCACCAGTGCCTCATCTAGTGGGATGGAGATGAAGTGGAGGTCATCCACGCAGATGAGTCTATCGAGGTCTCCAGTGCTGGCATGAACGTCTGGGAAGTAGAAGACCAAGAGCCGATCTCTGGAATCAATCTAGACGGCTGTGAACGCATCGAGGCTACAAAAAACGGGGTGAGGCTGGTCTTATCCACCGTCCTGACAGAGTAGCAAAGCCCACGACGGCGCGTGGTACGGCCGATCCCTGCGATCGGCCACAAAAAACAAAAAGCAGCAGTCTTACGACAAACAGATCGTGCAGTCGTAACAGGGAGATTCCCAGCCATGTTAAAGCCGTAAGGTGTAAACCATGCTTGACTAATGCAATAAAAAAAGGGGCCGATTCAGGCAATCGGCCCAAATTATTTTTGTTGACTTCACCTACTGTTTGCCCTGTGCTTAGCATAGATTTGACAGGTGACGGGAAGCTAGGGTATGGATTTACATCTGCTGATGAACTAGAAGAAATCGACATTGGTCCTGGAGATAAGCACCCCAACTTGTACAGTCTGTTTTGGAAGACAGTTTGTAGGGGACTTTGGTCAGTTTGAAAGCAGAGGGACTGGGTGATGTAACATCCAGACCAGTGATCATCACCACGTCTAGCAATGTTGGTGACATAGGGCCATGGCCAAACATCACCCAGTTTTTTCTGGCTACTGGAGGAAGATGGGGACGGCGAACTGCTCAGACGGATTTAAATAAGGGGAATATTGGAGAGACGGTTCAATGCCATAGCGGTTTCCCAGATTGCACTGCCAAAATCGTCAAATCATGCAGTGCGAAGGAGTTGAGAAGACAGGGCATCATGATGAAGGGGTGGCGTGACGATCCTGTTCTGCCACGCATTCTGTCAACGCGCAACCCGATACAAAAAAAAAGGAGGTGGCGAAGAAAAAAATATATTAGCAGAGTGGTTTTGGAATTATTATTGCCAAAACCAGGGGGGCATGTGTTATCGCCATATTTTGGCCAAAGGAGGAGTTGGGCCGTGATCAAGATGGGCTTAGAAGATACGTATATTCAACGTGTTGTTAATCGGCCTTGTGCGTAGATTTGGGCTAAATTGCCCGTGTATCTTGTATCATAGTAGGTTTCGTTTCAGTTTAGGTAAAGATAGAGTTGTAGAGTTATTCCAAAAGTAGAGAGTCTCCGGACTATAAATATGTACCTAAGGTTATCGCGAAAAGGAGGACAATCACGTTCACAACAAACACAATCTCGGCGCATTGCCACCCCTTGTTTCTAGGGTTTTTCTCGGGTAAGTGCCATGCTGCCTAGATCGCATCTTGCGATCTAGGCAGTATCTACTTATGCGTTATCTGGTGTTACTCGTACTGAAGCCTTGTTGATGGCGAGTAACATCATTATCATAGATTTGTTTGGGTTAGCATCAGTACTTTTCACTATGATTGTTTAGTTATGCTGCCTATAGCTATATCGCCGCCTTTGCACTTTTTCCCGGGGGTGAAGGTGGCGTCTTGCTTGATCTTTATTTAAAGTCGATTTGATCTGTTATAGTTGTACCTTGTTCTCCAAGGTTTAGTTTGATATCCACATGATCAGGCCTTGCAAACGGGTTGAACGATCCAGTAATACGTAAGATATGGTTTATCAATCCAAGAGGGGACGTTCCGGGAATTGACGTTATGTTGGTTTTTAGGCCTTCTCTAAGATTAGTTTTCTACTATCTTTTGTATTTACCAGGCTCAATTACGTGTAGGATGTTCCAGTCATGAGGTGAAAACGTTAAACTGTCGTAGATCGATTTAGCTTGTATTGATGAAGCAAAAACCCCATGTTATAATAGATTTAATGCAGAACCATGGGATAATCGGCTCTAAGAGCCGATTCACAGGGAAACCTGGGAGCCGGTTATGGCTCGAATTTTACACATGTTTGTTTGCCATGCAGGAAACCAATCGAAGCAATCTTTCACCTTCCTGATCAGGTATAGTTCAGGTGGCACGCCCTCGAACCAAGCCAGGGCGCGTGCCGGAGCTTTGCGGGCCGTTGCCCGAGGGACCAGGGCCCACCAGCAGTTCTGGGAGCCTCCCGGCTCTTCGTGTTGCTCGTCGCTGCTCGCCGGTGAGTTTTGGCAGGCAACACATTCTGGCACGCCCGGTGGGACACTCAACAACGTCTACATCAACATCCGACGCTGCGATGGACGACAGACCAGTCACGTACGATGAGCTGTCTGATGAGTTCAAGGCAAAGTATGAGGACGTCAAAGCTCTCTTCGAAGCCGATCTCATCGGCTCTTTTGAGAGGACTCGTAAGCATGGGATCAGGTGGAAAGGGTTCTCACCCGAGGGTGCTCTTGATGAGGTAGATCTGTCTGTTCCTTCAGAGGACCGCACCAGAGCTCTGCGCCAGGAAGTCAACCACATGGTAGCTCATTCTCTTCACCGCCATTCTGAGAGCTTGGTAAACGCGTTCGAGCGGGTAGCAGTTCGCGTGGTTCAGGAGATCATGAAACATCAGTATTCTCCGTCGGGGCCCACTCTAGGAACTCACCAGGGAGAAAGACCGCTCCAGGCCAGGCCACCGCTGCCATTCACACTTGCAGCTCCAGAGCCACCAGGGGCACCAGCGTACATCGTCTACAAGGTTGGAGGCGACCCTGGCGATTGCCAATTCCTGTGTGAACCACCTAAAGAAATCCCACATGGATACGTGTGCACCTACGTGCCAGACTCCAACAGTTTGACACGCACAAACCAGATTGCGACACCAGGGATCGCTGGGACAGGGGCTTCGGGAACAGGTGTTTCCGGAGCAGGAATCTCTGGGATGGACGCCGATAAACAGGCGTGGCTAGCCAAGTATGCCACTGGAACAAGTCATGAGAATCTAGCCCCTACAGCTCAAACAGTGGAGCAAATCGGTACCATCCTGAGGGACCAGTTCGGCTTCGTGCCGAAGAGAAGGACAATCGGCTATTCAAAGCCGTACCCCAACGAGTTCGATCTGATTCCGCTGCCACCCAAATATAAGCTCCCTGAGTTCTCAAGGTTCAGCGGGTCAGAAGGGTCAAGCTCGATCGAACACATAAGCCGATACCTGGCACAGCTAGGCATGATTTCGGCATCGGATCAGATGCGCGTAAGATTTTTTGCACAATCTCTGACAGGACCAGCCTTTGGGTGGTACACCTCGCTGCCACCTGATTCAATTCGCACCTGGAAGCAACTGGAAGAGCAGTTCCACATCCAGTACCATTCAGAGGCTACTGAGGCTGGCATTGCAGACCTGGCGCAAGTGCGGCAGAAGCGGGGAGAAACTGTAGCCGAATACATCCAGCGCTTCAGGACCGTCAAGAACCGATGTTACTCAGCTCGTTTAACTGAGAAAGAAGCAGTCGAGCTGGCAGTGTTGGGTCTCTTAGCACCCATCAAGGATCTGGCTTTCCAGGTGGAGTACAACTCATTGGCGCATATGGCCCAGAAACTGACGATGTATGAGCAGCGCCACCCTGAGTTGTACCAAGACAAATTCAAACGTCCGATAAGCCTGGTTGATGCAGAAGAAGACGATCCTACACAAGACCAGGAAGTGGCCGTAGCCGAATGGGCTCGAGGGGCAGATCCTGTGTCCTGCAAATGGGTGAAACAGCAAGGGCCTGCAAAAGGGTTTGACTTCGATGTGAGCAAAGCCGAGCAGATATTCGATTTACTGCTGAAGGAGAAGCAGCTGAGGTTACCCGAAGGCCACAAAATCCCTACGACTCAGGAAATGCACGGGAGACCATACTGCAAGTGGCATCATTCGTTCACCCACGCCACCAATGATTGCAAAGAGCTGCGTCGCCAAATCCAAACGGCGATAGAGCAAGGCCGTCTGATCCTTGGGCAGGTCGCCATGAAAGTGGACACAAACCCATTTCCCGGCGTCAACATGGTAGAGCTCAGTCACTCCGCAAGGCGTCAGCTAGATTTCTCGTTCGGCGTTAATATGGCAGGATCTGGGTACCACCGTGACTACGAGGAGGAGGGTGGTCGCTCTCGGGGCAAAGAAAGAGAGAAGGCTGGTCCACGCGACCGGCCCAGCCACAATGACAGGCGGTACTTAACAGAGGAACAAGTGAGGAGAGTGCGATATCAGAAGCCACATTCCACGCACCTTCTTAACAAGTACGAGCGTCAGTATGACCAACGCCGCCGGCGCGACAGAAACGACGAAGGATATGAGCACCTTGCCAGGGAACCGTCAAAAGAAAAGGAAGGCGCAGGCAAGCATTGGCATTTCCCGTTCTTCAAATACTGCTGGGACGCGGGAATGAGCCGATTGCCTACGATCGACAACTGCCCGGAATGCGCACAACAGCAAGAGGGCACGGGGCCAGTGTCAGTGTTCAAGCGCCTAGGGCCTCTCCCACCACAGAGCAGACGCAGGGGAGCATCCCGAGCACAAGGTCTCAAGGAGCCAGTGGGTGACATAGAAGAAGACAGGTATCACCGTCCTAGGTGGTGTCCCGACGGACTCAGGCACACCCAAAAGCGTAGAGTGCAGCGGCTACGTAATTTGGAGGAAGCCGAAGCACAGTATCTCCACGCTTTGAAGAAAGCACGGCCTGATCTGGCCGTCAAAGTGAGGCAGACTTTGGAAGCGGAAGATCACCCGAGCAGAAAGGAGTGGCGCCCCAAACCGGTAAAACCCGATGCGAAGACATCGGCTGGCACAAACATGGTGTTCATACTTCCGTCAGAATTCTGCGCACCAAGAACCAACGAGCTACCCGTGGCACAGTTCAACTGCGGCCCACGGCCGGTTATTTTTGAGAAGCCGCGGGAGAAGGGTTACAAGCATCTTAAAGCCCTATACCTACGAGGTTACATCAATGGGCAACCTGTCACCAAGATGTTGGTGGACACCGGAGCGGCAGTCAATATCATGCCATACTCCATGCTACGGCGTTTGGGACGCTCCACCACAGATTTGATCAAAACCAACGTCACGTTAAGCGACTTCAACGGTCAGACTTCGGAAACGCAAGGCGTACTGAACGTGGATCTGACCGTGGGCAGAAAAACCATCCCCACGTCATTCTTCGTCGTGGACAGCAAGAGCACTTACACTGTCTTGCTAGGAAGGGATTGGATTCACGCTAATTGCTGCATTCCGTCCACGATGCACCAGTGCCTCATCTAGTGGGATGGAGATGAAGTGGAGGTCATCCACGCAGATGAGTCTATCGAGGTCTCCAGTGCTGGCATGAACGTCTGGGAAGCAGAAGACCAAGAGCCGATCTCTGGAATCAATCTAGACGGCTGTGAACGCATCGAGGATACAAAACACGGGGTGAGGCTGGTCTTATCCACCGGCCTGACAGAGTAGCAAAGCCCACGACGGCGCGTGGTACGGCCGATCCCTGCGATCGGCCACAAAAAACAAAAAGCAGCAGTCTTACGACAAACAGATCGTGCAGTCGTAACAGGGAGATTCCCAGCCATGTTAAAGCCGTAAGGTGTAAACCATGCTTGACTAATGCAATAAAAAAAGGGGCCGATTCAGGCAATCGGCCCAAATTATTTTTGTTGACTTCACCTACTGTTTGCCCTGTGCTTAGCATAGATTTGACAGGTGACGGGAAGCTAGGTTATGGATTTACATCTGCTGATGAACTAGAAGAAATCGACATTGGTCCTGGAGATAAGCACCCCAACTTGTACAGTCTGTTTTGGAAGACAGTTTGTAGGGGACTTTGGTCAGTTTGAAAGAAGAGGGACTGGGTGATGTAACATCCAGACCAGTGATCATCACCACGTCTAGCAATGTTGGTGACATAGGGCCATGGCCAAACATCACCCAGTTTTTTCTGGCTACTGGAGGAAGATGGGGACGGCGAACTGCTCAGACGGATTTAAATAAGGGGAATATTGGAGAGACGGTTCAATGCCATAGCGGTTTCCCAGATTGCACTGCCAAAATCGTCAAATCATGCAGTGCGAAGGAGTTGAGAAGACAGGGCATCATGATGAAGGGGTGGCGTGACGATCCTGTTCTGCCACGCATTCTGTCAACGCGCAACCCGATACAAAAAAAAAGGAGGTGGCGAAGAAAAAAATATATTAGCAGAGTGGTTTTGGAATTATTATTGCCAAAACCAGGGGGGCATGTGTTATCGCCATATTTTGGCCAAAGGAGGAGTTGGGCCGTGATCAAGATGGGCTTAGAAGATACGTATATTCAACGTGTTGTTAATCGGCCTTGTGCGTAGATTTGGGCTAAATTGCCCGTGTATCTTGTATCATAGTAGGTTTCGTTTCAGTTTAGGTAAAGATAGAGTTGTAGAGTTATTCCAAAAGTAGAGAGTCTCCGGACTATAAATATGTACCTAAGGTTATCGCGAAAAGGAGGACAATCACGTTCACAACAAACACAATCTCGGCGCATCGCCACCCCTTGTTTCTAGGGTTTTTCTCGGGTAAGTGCCATGCTGCCTAGATCGCATCTTGCGATCTAGGCAGTATCTACTTATGCGTTATCTGGTGTTACTCGTACTGAAGCCTTGTTGATGGCGAGTAACATCATTATCATAGATTTGTTTGGGTTAGCATCAGTACTTTTCACTATGATTGTTTAGTTATGCTGCCTATAGCTATATCGCCGCCTTTGCACTTTTTCCCGGGGGTGAAGGTGGCGTCTTGCTTGATCTTTATTTAAAGTCGATTTGATCTGTTATAGTTGTACCTTGTTCTCCAAGGTTTAGTTTGATATCCACATGATCAGGCCTTGCAAACGGGTTGAACGATCCAGTAATACGTAAGATATGGTTTATCAATCCAAGAGGGGACGTTCCGGGAATTGACGTTATGTTGGTTTTTAGGCCTTCTCTAAGATTAGTTTTCTACTATCTTTTGTATTTACCAGGCTCAATTACGTGTAGGATGTTCCAGTCATGAGGTGAAAACGTTAAACTGTCGTAGATCGATTTAGCTTGTATTGATGAAGCAAAAACCCCATGTTATAATAGATTTAATGCAGAACCATGGGATAATCGGCTCTAAGAGCCGATTCACAGGGAAACCTGGGAGCCGGTTATGGCTCGAATTTTACACATGTTTGTTTGCCATGCAGGAAACCAATCGAAGCAATCTTTCACCTTCCTGATCAGGTATAGTTCAGGTGGCACGCCCTCGAACCAAGCCAGGGCGCGTGCCGGAGCTTTGCGGGCCGTTGCCCGAGGGACCAGGGCCCACCAGCAGTTCTGGGAGCCTCCCGGCTCTTCGTGTTGCTCGTCGCTGCTCGCCGGTGAGTTTTGGCAGGCAACACATTCTGGCACGCCCGGTGGGACACTCAACAACGTCTACATCAACATCCGACGCTGCGATGGACGACAGACCAGTCACGTACGATGAGCTGTCTGATGAGTTCAAGGCAAAGTATGATGACGTCAAAGCTCTCTTCGAAGCCGATCTCATCGGCTCTTTTGAGAGGACTCGTAAGCATGGGATCAGGTGGAAAGGGTTCTCACCCGAGGGTGCTCTTGATGAGGTAGATCTGTCTGTTCCTTCAGAGGACCGCACCAGAGCTCTGCGCCAGGAAGTCAACCACATGGTAGCTCATTCTCTTCACCGCCATTCTGAGAGCTTGGTAAACGCGTTCGAGCGGGTAGCAGTTCGCGTGGTTCAGGAGATCATGAAACATCAGTATTCTCCGTCGGGGCCCACTCTAGGAACTCACCAGGGAGAAAGACCGCTCCAGGCCAGGCCACCGCTGCCATTCACACTTGCAGCTCCAGAGCCACCAGGGGCACCAGCGTACATCGTCTACAAGGTTGGAGGCGACCCTGGCGATTGCCAATTCCTGTGTGAACCACCTAAAGAAATCCCACATGGATACGTGTGCACCTACGTGCCAGACTCCAACAGTTTGACACGCACAAACCAGATTGCGACACCAGGGATCGCTGGGACAGGGGCTTCGGGAACAGGTGTTTCCGGAGCAGGAATCTCTGGGATGGACGCCGATAAACAGGCGTGGCTAGCCAAGTATGCCACTGGAACAAGTCATGAGAATCTAGCCCCTACAGCTCAAACAGTGGAGCAAATCGGTACCATCCTGAGGGACCAGTTCGGCTTCGTGCCGAAGAGAAGGACAATCGGCTATTCAAAGCCGTACCCCAACGAGTTCGATCTGATTCCGCTGCCACCCAAATATAAGCTCCCTGAGTTCTCAAGGTTCAGCGGGTCAGAAGGGTCAAGCTCGATCGAACACATAAGCCGATACCTGGCACAGCTAGGCATGATTTCGGCATCGGATCAGATGCGCGTAAGATTTTTTGCACAATCTCTGACAGGACCAGCCTTTGGGTGGTACACCTCGCTGCCACCTGATTCAATTCGCACCTGGAAGCAACTGGAAGAGCAGTTCCACATCCAGTACCATTCAGAGGCTACTGAGGCTGGCATTGCAGACCTGGCGCAAGTGCGGCAGAAGCGGGGAGAAACTGTAGCCGAATACATCCAGCGCTTCAGGACCGTCAAGAACCGATGTTACTCAGCTCGTTTAACTGAGAAAGAAGCAGTCGAGCTGGCAGTGTTGGGTCTCTTAGCACCCATCAAGGATCTGGCTTTCCAGGTGGAGTACAACTCATTGGCGCATATGGCCCAGAAACTGACGATGTATGAGCAGCGCCACCCTGAGTTGTACCAAGACAAATTCAAACGTCCGATAAGCCTGGTTGATGCAGAAGAAGACGATCCTACACAAGACCAGGAAGTGGCCGTAGCCGAATGGGCTCGAGGGGCAGATCCTGTGTCCTGCAAATGGGTGAAACAGCAAGGGCCTGCAAAAGGGTTTGACTTCGATGTGAGCAAAGCCGAGCAGATATTCGATTTACTGCTGAAGGAGAAGCAGCTGAGGTTACCCGAAGGCCACAAAATCCCTACGACTCAGGAAATGCACGGGAGACCATACTGCAAGTGGCATCATTCGTTCACCCACGCCACCAATGATTGCAAAGAGCTGCGTCGCCAAATCCAAACGGCGATAGAGCAAGGCCGTCTGATCCTTGGGCAGGTCGCCATGAAAGTGGACACAAACCCATTTCCCGGCGTCAACATGGTAGAGCTCAGTCACTCCGCAAGGCGTCAGCTAGATTTCTCGTTCGGCGTTAATATGGCAGGATCTGGGTACCACCGTGACTACGAGGAGGAGGGTGGTCGCTCTCGGGGCAAAGAAAGAGAGAAGGCTGGTCCACGCGACCGGCCCAGCCACAATGACAGGCGGTACTTAACAGAGGAACAAGTGAGGAGAGTGCGATATCAGAAGCCACATTCCACGCACCTTCTTAACAAGTACGAGCGTCAGTATGACCAACGCCGCCGGCGCGACAGAAACGACGAAGGATATGAGCACCTTGCCAGGGAACCGTCAAAAGAAAAGGAAGGCGCAGGCAAGCATTGGCATTGCCCGTTCTTCAAATACTGCTGGGACGCGGGAATGAGCCGATTGCCTACGATCGACAACTGCCCGGAATGCGCACAACAGCAAGAGGGCACGGGGCCAGTGTCAGTGTTCAAGCGCCTAGGGCCTCTCCCACCACAGAGCAGACGCAGGGGAGCATCCCGAGCACAAGGTCTCAAGGAGCCAGTGGGTGACATAGAAGAAGACAGGTATCACCGTCCAAGGTGGTGTCCCGACGGACTCAGGCACACCCAAAAGCGTAGAGTGCAGCGGTTACGTAATTTGGAGGAAGCCGAAGCACAGTATCTCCACGCTTTGAAGAAAGCACGGCCTGATCTGGCCGTCGAAGTGAGGCAGACTTTGGAAGCGGAAGATCACCCGAGCAGAAAGGAGTGGCGCCCCAAACCGGTAAAAGCCGATGCGAAGACATCGGCTGGCACAAACATGGTGTTCATACTTCCGTCAGAATTCTGCGCACCAAGAACCAACGAGCTACCCGTGGCACAGTTCAACTGCGGCCCACGGCCGGTTATTTTTGAGAAGCCGCGGGAGAAGGGTTACAAGCATCTTAAAGCCCTATACCTACGAGGTTACATCAATGGGCAACCTGTCACCAAGATGTTGGTGGACACCGGAGCGGCAGTCAATATCATGCCATACTCCATGCTACGGCGTTTGGGACGCTCCACCACAGATTTGATCAAAACCAACGTCACGTTAAGCGACTTCAACGGTCAGACTTCGGAAACGCAAGGCGTACTGAACGTGGATCTGACCGTGGGCAGAAAAACCATCCCCACGTCATTCTTCGTCGTGGACAGCAAGAGCACTTACACTGTCTTGCTAGGAAGGGATTGGATTCACGCTAATTGCTGCATTCCGTCCACGATGCACCAGTGCCTCATCCAGTGGGATGGAGATGAAGTGGAGGTCATCCACGCAGATGAGTCTATCGAGGTCTCCAGTGCTGGCATGAACGTCTGGGAAGCAGAAGACCAAGAGCCGATCTCTGGAATCAATCTAGACGGCTGTGAACGCATCGAGGCTACAAAAAACGGGGTGAGGCTGGTCTTATCCACCGGCCTGACAGAGTAGCAAAGCCCACGACGGCGCGTGGTACGGCCGATCCCTGCGATCGGCCACAAAAAACAAAAAGCAGCAGTCTTACGACAAACAGATCGTGCAGTCGTAATAGGGAGATTCCCAGCCATGTTAAAGCCGTAAGGTGTAAACCATCCTTGACTAATGCAATAAAAAAAGGGGCCGATTCAGGCAATCGGCCCAAATTATTTTTGTTGACTTCACCTACTGTTTGCCCTGTGCTTAGCATAGATTTGACAGGTGACGGGAAGCTAGGGTATGGATTTACATCTGCTGATGAACTAGAAGAAATCGACATTGGTCCTGGAGATAAGCACCCCAACTTGTACAGTCTGTTTTGGAAGACAGTTTGTAGGGGACTTTGGTCAGTTTGAAAGCAGAGGGACTGGGTGATGTAACATCCAGACCAGTGATCATCACCACGTCTAGCAATGTTGGTGACATAGGGCCATGGCCAAACCTCACCCAGTTTTTTCTGGCTACTGGAGGAAGATGGGGACGGCGAACTGCTCAGACGGATTTAAATAAGGGGAATATTGGAGAGACGGTTCAATGCCTTAGCGGTTTCCCAGATTGCACTGCCAAAATCGTCAAATCATGCAGTGCGAAGGAGTTGAGAAGACAGGGCATCATGATGAAGGGGTGGCGTGACGATCCAGTTCTGCCACGCATTCTGTCAACGCGCAACCCGATACAAAAAAAAAGGAGGTGGCGAAGAAAAAAATATATTAGCAGAGTGGTTTTGGAATTATTATTGCCAAAACCAGGGGGGCATGTGTTATCGCCATATTTTGGCCAAAGGAGGAGTTGGGCCGTGATCAAGATGGGCTTAGAAGATACGTATATTCAACGTGTTGTTAATCGGCCTTGTGCGTAGATTTGGGCTAAATTGCCCGTGTATCTTGTATCATAGTAGGTTTCGTTTCAGTTTAGGTAAAGATAGAGTTGTAGAGTTATTCCAAAAGTAGAGAGTCTCCGGACTATAAATATGTACCTAAGGTTATCGCGAAAAGGAGGACAATCACGTTCACAACAAACACAATCTCGGCGCATCGCCACCCCTTGTTTCTAGGGTTTTTCTCGGGTAAGTGCCATGCTGCCTAGATCGCATCTTGCGATCTAGGTAGTATCTACTTATGCGTTATCTGGTGTTACTCGTACTGAAGCCTTGTTGATGGCGAGTAACATCATTATCATAGATTTGTTTGGGTTAGCATCAGTACTTTTCACTATGATTGTTTAGTTATGCTGCCTATAGCTATATCGCCGCCTTTGCACTTTTTCCCGGGGGTGAAGGTGGCGTCTTGCTTGATCTTTATTTAAAGTCGATTTGATCTGTTATAGTTGTACCTTGTTCTCCAAGGTTTAGTTTGATATCCACATGATCAGGCCTTGCAAACGGGTTGAACGATCCAGTAATACGTAAGATATGGTTTATCAATCCAAGAGGGGACGTTCCGGGAATTGACGTTATGTTGGTTTTTAGGCCTTCTCTAAGATTAGTTTTCTACTATCTTTTGTATTTACCAGGCTCAATTACGTGTAGGATGTTCCAGTCATGAGGTGAAAACGTTAAACTGTCGTAGATCGATTTAGCTTGTATTGATGAAGCAAAAACCCCATGTTATAATAGATTTAATGCAGAACCATGGGATAATCGGCTCTAAGAGCCGATTCACAGGGAAACCTGGGAGCCGGTTACGGCTCGAATTTTACACATGTTTGTTTGCCATGTAGGAAACCAATCGAAGCAATCTTTCACCTTCCTGATCAGGTATAGGTCAGGTGGCACACCCTCGAACCAAGCCAGGGCGCGTGCCGGAGCTTTGCGGGCCGTTGCCCGAGGGACCAGGGCCCACCAGCAGTTCTGGGAGCCTCCCGGCTCTTCGTGTTGCTCGTCGCTGCTCGCCGGTGAGTTTTGGCAGGCAACACATTCTGGCACGCCCGGTGGGACACTCAACAACGTCTACATCAACATCCGACGCTGCGATGGACGATAGACCAGTCACGTACGATGAGCTGTCTGATGAGTTCAAGGCAAAGTATGATGACGTCAAAGCTCTCTTCGAAGCCGATCTCATCGGCTCTTTTGAGAGGACTCGTAAGCATGGGATCAGGTGGAAAGGGTTCTCACCCGAGGGTGCTCTTGATGAGGTAGATCTGTCTGTTCCTTCAGAGGACCGCACCAGAGCTCTGCGCCAGGAAGTCAACCACATGGTAGCTCATTCTCTTCACCGCCATTCTGAGAGCTTGGTAAACGCGTTCGAGCGGGTAGCAGTTCGCGTGGTTCAGGAGATCATGAAACATCAGTATTCTCCGTCGGGGCCCACTCTAGGAACTCACCAGGGAGAAAGACCGCTCCAGGCCAGGCCACCGCTGCCATTCACACTTGCAGCTCCAGAGCCACCAGGGGCACCAGCGTACATCGTCTACAAGGTTGGAGGCGACCCTGGCGATTGCCAATTCCTGTGTGAACCACCTAAAGAAATCCCACATGGATACGTGTGCACCTACGTGCCAGACTCCAACAGTTTGACACGCACAAACCAGATTGCGACACCAGGGATCGCTGGGACAGGGGCTTCGGGAACAGGTGTTTCCGGAGCAGGAATCTCTGGGATGGACGCCGATAAACAGGCGTGGCTAGCCAAGTATGCCACTGGAACAAGTCATGAGAATCTAGCCCCTACAGCTCAAACAGTGGAGCAAATCGGTACCATCCTGAGGGACCAGTTCGGCTTCGTGCCGAAGTGAAGGACAATCGGCTATTCAAAGCCGTACCCCAACGAGTTCGATCTGATTCCGCTGCCACCCAAATATAAGCTCCCTGAGTTCTCAAGGTTCAGCGGGTCAGAAGGGTCAAGCTCGATCGAACACATAAGCCGATACCTGGCACATCTAGGCATGATTTCGGCATCGGATCAGATGCGCGTAAGATTTTTTGCACAATCTCTGACAGGACCAGCCTTTGGGTGGTACACCTCGCTGCCACCTGATTCAATTCGCACCTGGAAGCAACTGGAAGAGCAGTTCCACATCCAGTACCATTCAGAGGCTACTGAGGCTGGCATTGCAGACCTGGCGCAAGTGCGGCAGAAGCGGGGAGAAACTGTAGCCGAATACATCCAGCGCTTCAGGACCGTCAAGAACCGATGTTACTCAGCTCGTTTAACTGAGAAAGAAGCAGTCGAGCTGGCAGTGTTGGGTCTCTTAGCACCCATCAAGGATCTGGCTTTCCAGGTGGAGTACAACTCATTGGCGCATATGGCCCAGAAACTGACGATGTATGAGCAGCGCCACCCTGAGTTGTACCAAGACAAATTTAAACGTCCGATAAGCCTGGTTGATGCAGAAGAAGACGATCCTACACAAGACCAGGAAGTGGCCGTAGCCGAATGGGCTCGAGGGGCAGATCCTGTGTCCTGCAAATGGGTGAAACAGCAAGGGCCTGCAAAAGGGTTTGACTTCGATGTGAGCAAAGCCGAGCAGATATTCGATTTACTGCTGAAGGAGAAGCAGCTGAGGTTACCCGAAGGCCACAAAATCCCTACGACTCAGGAAATGCACGGGAGACCATACTGCAAGTGGCATCATTCGTTCACCCACGCCACCAATGATTGCAAAGAGCTGCGTCGCCAAATCCAAACGGCGATAGAGCAAGGCCATCTGATCCTTGGGCAGGTCGCCATGAAAGTGGACACAAACCCATTTCCCGGCGTCAACATGGTAGAGCTCAGTCGCTCCGCAAGGCTTCAGCTAGATTTCTCGTTCGGCGTTAATATGGCAGGATCTGGGTACCACCGTGACTACGAGGAGGAGGGTGGTCGCTCTCGGGGCAAAGAAAGAGAGAAGGCTGGTCCACGCGACCGGCCCAGCCACAATGACAGGCGGTACTTAACAGAGGAACAAGTGAGGAGAGTGCGATATCAGAAGCCACATTCCACGCACCTTCTTAACAAGTACGAGCGTCAGTATGACCAACGCCGCCGGCGCGACAGAAACGACGAAGGATATGAGCACCTTGCCAGGGAACCGTCAAAAGAAAAGGAAGGCGCAGGCAAGCATTGGGATTGCCCGTTCTTCAAATACTGCTGGGACGCGGGAATGAGCCGATTGCCTACGATCGACAACTGCCCGGAATGCGCACAACAGCAAGAGGGCACGGGGCCAGTGTCAGTGTTCAAGCGCCTAGGGCCTCTCCCACCACAGAGCAGACGCAGGGGAGCATCCCGAGCACAAGGTCTCAAGGAGCCAGTGGGTGACATAGAAGAAGACAGGTATCACCGTCCAAGGTGGTGTCCCGACGGACTCAGGCACACCCAAAAGCGTAGAGTGCAGCGGCTACGTAATTTGGAGGAAGCCGAAGCACAGTATCTCCACGCTTTGAAGAAAGCACGACCTGATCTGGCCGTCGAAGTGAGGCAGACTTTGGAAGCGGAAGATCACCCGAGCAGAAAGGAGTGGCGCCCCAAACCGGTAAAAGCTGATGCGAAGACATCGGCTGGCACAAACATGGTGTTCATACTTCCGTCAGAATTCTGCGCACCAAGAACCAACGAGCTACCCGTGGCACAGTTCAACTGCGGCCCACGGCCGGTTATTTTTGAGAAGCCGCGGGAGAAGGGTTACAAGCATCTTAAAGACCTATACCTACGAGGTTACATCAATGGGCAACCTGTCACCAAGATGTTGGTGGACACCGGAGCGGCAGTCAATATCATGCCATACTCCATGCTACGGCGTTTGGGACGCTCCACCACAGATTTGATCAAAACCAACGTCACGTTAAGTGACTTCAACGGTCAGACTTCGAAAACGCAAGGCGTACTGAACGTGGATCTGACCGTGGGCAGAAAAACCATCCCCACGTCATTCTTCGTCGTGGACAGCAAGAGCACTTACACTGTCTTGCTAGGAAGGGATTGGATTCACGCTAATTGCTGCATTCCGTCCACGATGCACCAGTGCCTCATCTAGTGGGATGGAGATGAAGTGGAGGTCATCCACGCAGATGAGTCTATCGAGGTCTCCAGTGCTGGCATGAACGTCTGGGAAGTAGAAGACCAAGAGCCGATCTCTGGAATCAATCTAGACGGCTGTGAACGCATCGAGGCTACAAAAAACGGGGTGAGGCTGGTCTTATCCACCGTCCTGACAGAGTAGCAAAGCCCACGACGGCGCGTGGTACGGCCGATCCCTGCGATCGGCCACAAAAAACAAAAAGCAGCAGTCTTACGACAAACAGATCGTGCAGTCGTAACAGGGAGATTCCCAGCCATGTTAAAGCCGTAAGGTGTAAACCATGCTTGACTAATGCAATAAAAAAAGGGGCCGATTCAGGCAATCGGCCCAAATTATTTTTGTTGACTTCACCTACTGTTTGCCCTGTGCTTAGCATAGATTTGACAGGTGACGGGAAGCTAGGGTATGGATTTACATCTGCTGATGAACTAGAAGAAATCGACATTGGTCCTGGAGATAAGCACCCCAACTTGTACAGTCTGTTTTGGAAGACAGTTTGTAGGGGACTTTGGTCAGTTTGAAAGCAGAGGGACTGGGTGATGTAACATCCAGACCAGTGATCATCACCACGTCTAGCAATGTTGGTGACATAGGGCCATGGCCAAACATCACCCAGTTTTTTCTGGCTACTGGAGGAAGATGGGGACGGCGAACTGCTCAGACGGATTTAAATAAGGGGAATATTGGAGAGACGGTTCAATGCCATAGCGGTTTCCCAGATTGCACTGCCAAAATCGTCAAATCATGCAGTGCGAAGGAGTTGAGAAGACAGGGCATCATGATGAAGGGGTGGCGTGACGATCCTGTTCTGCCACGCATTCTGTCAACGCGCAACCCGATACAAAAAAAAAGGAGGTGGCGAAGAAAAAAATATATTAGCAGAGTGGTTTTGGAATTATTATTGCCAAAACCAGGGGGGCATGTGTTATCGCCATATTTTGGCCAAAGGAGGAGTTGGGCCGTGATCAAGATGGGCTTAGAAGATACGTATATTCAACGTGTTGTTAATCGGCCTTGTGCGTAGATTTGGGCTAAATTGCCCGTGTATCTTGTATCATAGTAGGTTTCGTTTCAGTTTAGGTAAAGATAGAGTTGTAGAGTTATTCCAAAAGTAGAGAGTCTCCGGACTATAAATATGTACCTAAGGTTATCGCGAAAAGGAGGACAATCACGTTCACAACAAACACAATCTCGGCGCATTGCCACCCCTTGTTTCTAGGGTTTTTCTCGGGTAAGTGCCATGCTGCCTAGATCGCATCTTGCGATCTAGGCAGTATCTACTTATGCGTTATCTGGTGTTACTCGTACTGAAGCCTTGTTGATGGCGAGTAACATCATTATCATAGATTTGTTTGGGTTAGCATCAGTACTTTTCACTATGATTGTTTAGTTATGCTGCCTATAGCTATATCGCCGCCTTTGCACTTTTTCCCGGGGGTGAAGGTGGCGTCTTGCTTGATCTTTATTTAAAGTCGATTTGATCTGTTATAGTTGTACCTTGTTCTCCAAGGTTTAGTTTGATATCCACATGATCAGGCCTTGCAAACGGGTTGAACGATCCAGTAATACGTAAGATATGGTTTATCAATCCAAGAGGGGACGTTCCGGGAATTGACGTTATGTTGGTTTTTAGGCCTTCTCTAAGATTAGTTTTCTACTATCTTTTGTATTTACCAGGCTCAATTACGTGTAGGATGTTCCAGTCATGAGGTGAAAACGTTAAACTGTCGTAGATCGATTTAGCTTGTATTGATGAAGCAAAAACCCCATGTTATAATAGATTTAATGCAGAACCATGGGATAATCGGCTCTAAGAGCCGATTCACAGGGAAACCTGGGAGCCGGTTATGGCTCGAATTTTACACATGTTTGTTTGCCATGCAGGAAACCAATCGAAGCAATCTTTCACCTTCCTGATCAGGTATAGTTCAGGTGGCACGCCCTCGAACCAAGCCAGGGCGCGTGCCGGAGCTTTGCGGGCCGTTGCCCGAGGGACCAGGGCCCACCAGCAGTTCTGGGAGCCTCCCGGCTCTTCGTGTTGCTCGTCGCTGCTCGCCGGTGAGTTTTGGCAGGCAACACATTCTGGCACGCCCGGTGGGACACTCAACAACGTCTACATCAACATCCGACGCTGCGATGGACGACAGACCAGTCACGTACGATGAGCTGTCTGATGAGTTCAAGGCAAAGTATGAGGACGTCAAAGCTCTCTTCGAAGCCGATCTCATCGGCTCTTTTGAGAGGACTCGTAAGCATGGGATCAGGTGGAAAGGGTTCTCACCCGAGGGTGCTCTTGATGAGGTAGATCTGTCTGTTCCTTCAGAGGACCGCACCAGAGCTCTGCGCCAGGAAGTCAACCACATGGTAGCTCATTCTCTTCACCGCCATTCTGAGAGCTTGGTAAACGCGTTCGAGCGGGTAGCAGTTCGCGTGGTTCAGGAGATCATGAAACATCAGTATTCTCCGTCGGGGCCCACTCTAGGAACTCACCAGGGAGAAAGACCGCTCCAGGCCAGGCCACCGCTGCCATTCACACTTGCAGCTCCAGAGCCACCAGGGGCACCAGCGTACATCGTCTACAAGGTTGGAGGCGACCCTGGCGATTGCCAATTCCTGTGTGAACCACCTAAAGAAATCCCACATGGATACGTGTGCACCTACGTGCCAGACTCCAACAGTTTGACACGCACAAACCAGATTGCGACACCAGGGATCGCTGGGACAGGGGCTTCGGGAACAGGTGTTTCCGGAGCAGGAATCTCTGGGATGGACGCCGATAAACAGGCGTGGCTAGCCAAGTATGCCACTGGAACAAGTCATGAGAATCTAGCCCCTACAGCTCAAACAGTGGAGCAAATCGGTACCATCCTGAGGGACCAGTTCGGCTTCGTGCCGAAGAGAAGGACAATCGGCTATTCAAAGCCGTACCCCAACGAGTTCGATCTGATTCCGCTGCCACCCAAATATAAGCTCCCTGAGTTCTCAAGGTTCAGCGGGTCAGAAGGGTCAAGCTCGATCGAACACATAAGCCGATACCTGGCACAGCTAGGCATGATTTCGGCATCGGATCAGATGCGCGTAAGATTTTTTGCACAATCTCTGACAGGACCAGCCTTTGGGTGGTACACCTCGCTGCCACCTGATTCAATTCGCACCTGGAAGCAACTGGAAGAGCAGTTCCACATCCAGTACCATTCAGAGGCTACTGAGGCTGGCATTGCAGACCTGGCGCAAGTGCGGCAGAAGCGGGGAGAAACTGTAGCCGAATACATCCAGCGCTTCAGGACCGTCAAGAACCGATGTTACTCAGCTCGTTTAACTGAGAAAGAAGCAGTCGAGCTGGCAGTGTTGGGTCTCTTAGCACCCATCAAGGATCTGGCTTTCCAGGTGGAGTACAACTCATTGGCGCATATGGCCCAGAAACTGACGATGTATGAGCAGCGCCACCCTGAGTTGTACCAAGACAAATTCAAACGTCCGATAAGCCTGGTTGATGCAGAAGAAGACGATCCTACACAAGACCAGGAAGTGGCCGTAGCCGAATGGGCTCGAGGGGCAGATCCTGTGTCCTGCAAATGGGTGAAACAGCAAGGGCCTGCAAAAGGGTTTGACTTCGATGTGAGCAAAGCCGAGCAGATATTCGATTTACTGCTGAAGGAGAAGCAGCTGAGGTTACCCGAAGGCCACAAAATCCCTACGACTCAGGAAATGCACGGGAGACCATACTGCAAGTGGCATCATTCGTTCACCCACGCCACCAATGATTGCAAAGAGCTGCGTCGCCAAATCCAAACGGCGATAGAGCAAGGCCGTCTGATCCTTGGGCAGGTCGCCATGAAAGTGGACACAAACCCATTTCCCGGCGTCAACATGGTAGAGCTCAGTCACTCCGCAAGGCGTCAGCTAGATTTCTCGTTCGGCGTTAATATGGCAGGATCTGGGTACCACCGTGACTACGAGGAGGAGGGTGGTCGCTCTCGGGGCAAAGAAAGAGAGAAGGCTGGTCCACGCGACCGGCCCAGCCACAATGACAGGCGGTACTTAACAGAGGAACAAGTGAGGAGAGTGCGATATCAGAAGCCACATTCCACGCACCTTCTTAACAAGTACGAGCGTCAGTATGACCAACGCCGCCGGCGCGACAGAAACGACGAAGGATATGAGCACCTTGCCAGGGAACCGTCAAAAGAAAAGGAAGGCGCAGGCAAGCATTGGCATTTCCCGTTCTTCAAATACTGCTGGGACGCGGGAATGAGCCGATTGCCTACGATCGACAACTGCCCGGAATGCGCACAACAGCAAGAGGGCACGGGGCCAGTGTCAGTGTTCAAGCGCCTAGGGCCTCTCCCACCACAGAGCAGACGCAGGGGAGCATCCCGAGCACAAGGTCTCAAGGAGCCAGTGGGTGACATAGAAGAAGACAGGTATCACCGTCCTAGGTGGTGTCCCGACGGACTCAGGCACACCCAAAAGCGTAGAGTGCAGCGGCTACGTAATTTGGAGGAAGCCGAAGCACAGTATCTCCACGCTTTGAAGAAAGCACGGCCTGATCTGGCCGTCAAAGTGAGGCAGACTTTGGAAGCGGAAGATCACCCGAGCAGAAAGGAGTGGCGCCCCAAACCGGTAAAACCCGATGCGAAGACATCGGCTGGCACAAACATGGTGTTCATACTTCCGTCAGAATTCTGCGCACCAAGAACCAACGAGCTACCCGTGGCACAGTTCAACTGCGGCCCACGGCCGGTTATTTTTGAGAAGCCGCGGGAGAAGGGTTACAAGCATCTTAAAGCCCTATACCTACGAGGTTACATCAATGGGCAACCTGTCACCAAGATGTTGGTGGACACCGGAGCGGCAGTCAATATCATGCCATACTCCATGCTACGGCGTTTGGGACGCTCCACCACAGATTTGATCAAAACCAACGTCACGTTAAGCGACTTCAACGGTCAGACTTCGGAAACGCAAGGCGTACTGAACGTGGATCTGACCGTGGGCAGAAAAACCATCCCCACGTCATTCTTCGTCGTGGACAGCAAGAGCACTTACACTGTCTTGCTAGGAAGGGATTGGATTCACGCTAATTGCTGCATTCCGTCCACGATGCACCAGTGCCTCATCTAGTGGGATGGAGATGAAGTGGAGGTCATCCACGCAGATGAGTCTATCGAGGTCTCCAGTGCTGGCATGAACGTCTGGGAAGCAGAAGACCAAGAGCCGATCTCTGGAATCAATCTAGACGGCTGTGAACGCATCGAGGATACAAAACACGGGGTGAGGCTGGTCTTATCCACCGGCCTGACAGAGTAGCAAAGCCCACGACGGCGCGTGGTACGGCCGATCCCTGCGATCGGCCACAAAAAACAAAAAGCAGCAGTCTTACGACAAACAGATCGTGCAGTCGTAACAGGGAGATTCCCAGCCATGTTAAAGCCGTAAGGTGTAAACCATGCTTGACTAATGCAATAAAAAAAGGGGCCGATTCAGGCAATCGGCCCAAATTATTTTTGTTGACTTCACCTACTGTTTGCCCTGTGCTTAGCATAGATTTGACAGGTGACGGGAAGCTAGGTTATGGATTTACATCTGCTGATGAACTAGAAGAAATCGACATTGGTCCTGGAGATAAGCACCCCAACTTGTACAGTCTGTTTTGGAAGACAGTTTGTAGGGGACTTTGGTCAGTTTGAAAGAAGAGGGACTGGGTGATGTAACATCCAGACCAGTGATCATCACCACGTCTAGCAATGTTGGTGACATAGGGCCATGGCCAAACATCACCCAGTTTTTTCTGGCTACTGGAGGAAGATGGGGACGGCGAACTGCTCAGACGGATTTAAATAAGGGGAATATTGGAGAGACGGTTCAATGCCATAGCGGTTTCCCAGATTGCACTGCCAAAATCGTCAAATCATGCAGTGCGAAGGAGTTGAGAAGACAGGGCATCATGATGAAGGGGTGGCGTGACGATCCTGTTCTGCCACGCATTCTGTCAACGCGCAACCCGATACAAAAAAAAAGGAGGTGGCGAAGAAAAAAATATATTAGCAGAGTGGTTTTGGAATTATTATTGCCAAAACCAGGGGGGCATGTGTTATCGCCATATTTTGGCCAAAGGAGGAGTTGGGCCGTGATCAAGATGGGCTTAGAAGATACGTATATTCAACGTGTTGTTAATCGGCCTTGTGCGTAGATTTGGGCTAAATTGCCTGTGTATCTTGTATCATAGTAGGTTTCGTTTCAGTTTAGGTAAAGATAGAGTTGTAGAGTTATTCCAAAAGTAGAGAGTCTCCGGACTATAAATATGTACCTAAGGTTATCGCGAAAAGGAGGACAATCACGTTCACAACAAACACAATCTCGGCGCATCGCCACCCCTTGTTTCTAGGGTTTTTCTCGGGTAAGTGCCATGCTGCCTAGATCGCATCTTGCGATCTAGGCAGTATCTACTTATGCGTTATCTGGTGTTACTCGTACTGAAGCCTTGTTGATGGCGAGTAACATCATTATCATAGATTTGTTTGGGTTAGCATCAGTACTTTTCACTATGATTGTTTAGTTATGCTGCCTATAGCTATATCGCCGCCTTTGCACTTTTTCCCGGGGGTGAAGGTGGCGTCTTGCTTGATCTTTATTTAAAGTCGATTTGATCTGTTATAGTTGTACCTTGTTCTCCAAGGTTTAGTTTGATATCCACATGATCAGGCCTTGCAAACGGGTTGAACGATCCAATAATACGTAAGATATGGTTTATCAATCCAAGAGGGGACGTTCCGGGAATTGACGTTATGTTGGTTTTTAGGCCTTCTCTAAGATTAGTTTTCTACTATCTTTTGTATTTACCAGGCTCAATTACGTGTAGGATGTTCCAGTCATGAGGTGAAAACGTTAAACTGTCGTAGATCGATTTAGCTTGTATTGATGAAGCAAAAACCCCATGTTATAATAGATTTAATGCAGAACCATGGGATAATCGGCTCTAAGAGCCGATTCACAGGGAAACCTGGGAGCCGGTTACGGCTCGAATTTTACACATGTTTGTTTGCCATGCAGGAAACCAATCGAAGCAATCTTTCACCTTCCTGATCAGGTATAGGTCAGATGGCACGCCCTCGAACCAAGCCAGGGCGCGTGCCGGAGCTTTGCGGGCCGTTGCCCGAGGGGCCAGGGCCCACCAGCAGTTCTGGGAGCCTCCCGGCTCTTCGTGTTGCTCGTCGCTGCTCGCCGGTGAGTTTTGGCAGGCAACACATTCAGGCAATCGGCCCAAATTATTTTTGTTGACTTCACCTACTGTTTGCCCTGTGCTTAGCATAGATTTGACAGGTGACGGGAAGCTAGGGTATGGATTTACATCTGCTGATGAACTAGAAGAAATTGACATTGGTCCTGGGGATAAGCCACGACCAACTTTTATCATCAAAAGGTTGGATCCACGCCTGCGGGATCCGATGATAGCCTTGTTGAAACAATATCCAGACTGTTTCGCCTGGGACTACACAGAGATGCCCGGGTTAGACAGGAGCATCATTGAGCATAGACTCCCGCTTAAAAAAGGATTTCGGCCGTACCAGCAGCGGGCACGACAGATGAAGGCCGAAATTCTGGAACAAGTCAAGAAGGAGGTCGAGAAAATGTTGGCAGCCGATTTAATCAGGCCTTGGAGGTATGCTGAATGGATTTCTAATATCGTACCTGTGGAGAAAAAGGATGGCCGGTGGCGTGTCGCCATAGATTTTCGGGACCTCAACAGAGCTACCCCGAAGGATGAGTATCCAATGCCGGTGGCAGAAACGTTAATCAACGCAGCGGCTGGCCATAAGATCTTGAGCTTTATGGATGGGAATGCCGGTTACAACCAAATTTTTATGGCTCCGGAAGACATACACAAGACTGCGTTCAGGGTACCAGGCTCGGTGGGGTTGTTTGAATACGTTGTCATGACGTTTGGGCTGAAAAATGCTGGTGCCACGTACCAAAGAGCCATGAACTACATTTTCCATGACCTGATCGGCAAGCTGGTGGAAATTTATATCGATGACGTAGTGGTCAAGTCTGCCTCAGTAGAAGGACACTTGGGCGATCTGCAACGCGTCCTGGACCGAACGAGAAAATTCGGACTACGAATGAACCCAAAGAAGTGCGCCTTCGGGGTAACGGCCGGTCAGTTCTTGGGTTTCTTGGTCCATGAACGCGGGATTGAGATCGGCCTAAAAATTCAGGAGGCAGTGCGAACAATGAAGCCACCCACCACAAAGAAAGAACTGCAGTCTCTCATCGGCAAGATCAACTTCGTCAGAAGATTCATCTCTAATCTGTCAGGAAGGATAGAGCCGTTCATGGGACTAGTAAAAATAAAATCTGACGAGGAATTCCGCTGGGGCGCAGAACAGCAGCAAGCCTTTAACGAGATCAAGGAATATCTGATGAAGCCGCCAGTATTGGTTCCACCCCAACCGGACAAACCTTTCTACATTTACCTGTCAGTAGCTGACACGTCCATCGCCTCGGTGGTAGTACAAGTTTATGATGGGGTGGATCGAGTCGTATTTTACATAAGCAGGAGGATGCTGGACGCAGAGACAAGGTATCCTGATGTTGAGAAGTTATGCCTCTGCCTGTTTTTCACCTGCACCAAGCTGCGCCACATTTTGCTATCAGCAGAGATCATCATCATATGCAAATCAGACGTCGTAAAGCACATGCTGTCGGCTCCTATGTTAAAAGGCCGACTAGGCAAATGGATGTTTGCATTATCAGAGTTTGACATCCGGTACCAACCCGCGAAAGCAGTTAAGGGACAGGCGTTGGCCGATCTTATTGCTGAAAGGATCAACACCAACATAGCAGCGCTGTCCATAAGAGCGTGGGCTATGTTTTTTGACGGATCAGTTTGTGACGATGGCTGCGGCATCGGCATTTTACTCGTGTCGCCCCGGGGGGCAACATTTTCCTTCTCCATTAGATTGTCTACATCTCGCACCAACAATGTAGCCGAGTATGAGGCGATGCGCAAGGGAATGGAGTTACTCATCGAAGCTGGAGCGGAAGCAGTGGAAGTATTTGGAGACTCCAAACTAGTGATTTCTCAGCTCACAGAGGAATATAAGTGTGAGAGTGAATCGCTCTTCCCATTATGGATGCAATGCCGTGAGCTGATGGCACAGTTCCGATACATAAACTTCACCTGGATCCCGCGATCGCAGAATACCGAAGCGAACGATCTTGCACAAATGGCTTCAAGCTACAAGGACGTAGCAGAGGGAGCTGATATTCAGGTGCAATTCCTGGACGCAGACGACTGGAGAAGAGACGATATCTTCAATTACTTGAAAGATTCGGCTCGGGGGGCACCTAAACGGATAAGATACAAGGCCATGAAGTATGTGCTCATCGGGGACGACATGTTTTACAGGACTCTTGAGGGGTTATTACTCAAATGTCTGGGAACAGCCGAGGCCAATCGGCTCCTACACGAGGTACATGAAGGAGCCTGTGGAACTCACCAATCGGCTCATAAGATGAAGTGGTTGATCAGACGATCAGGGTTTTATTGGCCTACCATGCTCGAGGACTGTTTTAAGTACTATAAAGGGTGTCAAGCATGTCAGAGATTTGGAAAAATCCAGATGGTACCCGCGTCTGCAATGAATCCCATCATCAAGCCTTGGCCATTCCGAGGTTGGGGCATGGATATGATCGGCAAGATCAATCCTCCGTCAAGCAAAGGCCACATGTGGATCTTGGCCATCACGGATTATTTCACCAAATGGGTGGAAGCCGTCCCTATGAAGTCAGTAAGTTCAAAAGATGTTGTCGATTTTGTGAAAGAGCACGTCATTCATAGGTTTGGGATTCCTCAGACTATCACAACCGATGGAGGTTCGGTCTTCACTTCTCACGAGTTCAGGAAGTTCTGTGAGGACACAGGGATTAAGCTAATTCGGTCATCTCCGTACTATGCTCAAGCAAATGGGAAAGCCGAGGCATCCAATCAGAGCCTTATCAAGCTGATCAAGAGGAAAATAGATGAGCACCCTAGACGTTGGCATGAGGTTTTATCAGAGGCTTTATGGGCTTATCGCATGTCATGTCATGGAGCGATAAAAACCTCGCCATACCATCTGGTCTATGGGCAAGAAGCCGTGTTGCCTTGGGAAATTACGGCTGGATCGAGGCGCGTCACCTTTCAGAACGATCTGACGGCTGAAGAATATGCAACTTTGATGAGTGACAGTGTCGAAGATGTGACTGAGCTTAGGCTGTGGTCGCTTGAAAAAATCAAAGAGAACAAGGCCAAAGTAGCTCGTGCATACATCAAAAAGGTGAGACCTAAGGAGTTCCACGTTGGCGATCTGGTATGGGAAGCGGTGTTGCCGTTAGGAACTAAGGATGCAGCATATGGTAAATGGTCCCCAAATTGGCACGGGCCATACAGGGTCGATCAAGTTTTAAGAGGGAACGCGTACATGCTGGAAGAGCTGGACGGCGTAAAATTCCCAGTGGCGGTCAACGGTCAACATCTCAAGAAATATTTCCCAAGCATGTGGGATGATGGACAGTAAAACATGGGGGCCGATACATGAAATCGGCCAGGTACAAAAAGCACGTGAGATATTGGACAGTAAAAATATGGGGGCCGATATCAAAATTCGGCCGAATAAGAGCAAAAATATATAGCCGATGCACGGTCATCGACTTTAGAGGTCCACACACATTACAAGCAGATGCCAGTTTACACATACGAGCTACTGAAGAATGCCTCGAAGGCGTGGAAGGCGTCTGCACGGATGCGATCCACCTCGGCGATCTCGGCTTCGTCATCTTCATCCTTGCCCGTCACTAGCTGCTTGCTCAGGGCACGTATGTCTGCCAGATCGGTCTTCAGTTGAGTTTTGAGGCCTTCCGCCTCGTGTTGGGAGCGGGCTATGGATTCTTCCTTGTCGCGGATGAGCTGTTTAGTCACCCGGACCTTCTCCTCAAGATCTTCCAGCTCCTTTTTCAAGGATGCGAGCTCGGCGGTGCTGACGGAGGTGTCAGTTTTAGCATCCAGAGACGCCTTTTTCTCATTAAGTTGCTGACATCTTTCTGCAATATCGGCTTTCAGCGGGAGTTGGGCGTGGCGCAGATGGATCCTTTCACGAGCTAGTTTCACCCGTGGCCCGAAAAAGGACAGATTTGCAACTGACCAAAGCTTCACTTGCAATGTTCCTGGAAGATGATCCTGAATCTCGGCAAGAACGCTCTTCACTTCCTCAGAACCCTCGATCAACTCCTCGATCGGGGAGGACAGCAAGGTTTTAAGACGCTGGAGTTGAGGTGGAGCAACCCTGGTTTGTGGATCAGCGTGGGCAACAGAGGGAGTTGGTTCGATGGATTCAGGGTCGAACGACAGCAAGCCTGAAAGATCACAACTCTGACAGCCAGGAGAGCGTCAGTATGCGTCTAAACATACAAGACCGGACCAAGAAAAAACTTAAACGTACCTCTCCTATCGAGGGGATAGCCGATGAAGAGACCATCGGTTTGTGTGTGGTCGCTGGAGGCTTGGCCAGATTGGTAGCCGTTTCATATACACCTTCGGGGATCCCCAGATCCGGCGTCAGCACGGCCCCGGCCTTCCCACTAGAAGCATCAGTGGCCTGAACCTCTTGGCTCGGTGAAGAGATTGGTGGTCCTTGACGAGCTCTCTTGGGACCCGATACTGGCCCAGCCTCGACTGGTGCTCGGGGGGCAGCAGGCTCAGGAACAGACCTTTTCCTAGAAGCCGATGGTGGCACATCTGGCTGGCTCGGGGTGATGGTCCTCTCAGAATCCGTTGGGCTCGATTCCCCCTCATCGGGTTGTTCGTCCTCGTGGGAAGAATCTTCAATGGAAGCCTGCAAAAGAAAGGAAGGATGTTAGACATGAGCGCGTCTGCCATAATGAAGAGTAAGGGGAATTAACTAAAAAGATGGGTCAGCCTACATGCGAGCTTTCTGGAGAAGGGCTCCGGTGCCTCAAGGTTTTCTTGGCAGCTACATTCCTCGTAGTCGTTCTTGTCCTAGTTGGAACCCGCGGGGCAGCTGGTGCTGAAGTTCCTTGCTTTTTAGAGGCCGATTGAGGTGTTATCGGCTGTTTCTGCATTATGACCTTTTCTAGAGGTGGCGAGTTTTTGCAGAAAAGAACCACAGGAGCTAGTGGAAAGAACTCGAAGGGGGAGCCATCACTGTGTGTAGGCTCGGGGCCATCTTGTTGCTGCAAAGGGAGAAATGGATTAGTGCAAGGATCAATTGCAGGCTGCATCAAGAAAATTTGCAAGTAGTAGTACCTGTTCCACGGGGACGTCGTAATCAGCATCAAGTTGTTTCAACAGCGGTCCCAGAGCTTTCCTGAAAACGTGGGTTTTCCACATCGTCCACCAGTCTTCGAAGCCGTCAGTTGACAAAGCGAAGGTGAGGTCATTTGGAATAGGGATGGTCAGAGCATCAAAGAAGGAGTAACACCTCTGACTGGTGAGAGGATCAGGCAGGTCGGCTCTGCACTCCGTAAGATGATGGAGAAAGAAGTGGGGAGCTACTTGTCCAAGGCCGAATTGGCGGGCTACTAAGACTGGCTGGTAGAATTCATACCCAGGTTTGATTATTCTGTTGGACGTACTCATGCCAACTGGAAGGAAACAGGGACGAATCACGGTGGAAAAGAGCTGCCGAGTGCTAGTGTCATCGGCAAAATTGTCCAGCCTAAAGGAGAGTGGATTTTCAGAGTGTTCCGATTCCTCCGTATAGGGAAGAAGGTAGGGTTATCCAGGCCCTGGAAGAAGGTGCTGAACCACTTGGATGCTTCCTGAGGGGATAACTTGCTGCCTGGCAGCCTGTACAAAGCTTGGCCATAACTAGTGCATCGGATCTGCTTCCCTTTAACATCAGGAAAGGTGCAACTCGCTAGGAGGGGGAAGTCTGGGACGTGGTTTTGAAAGTACAGCTGAGCCCATAACTGAATGAACCACCAAGGACCACCTGTTTTGATTGCTATGCCTGAGAACATCTTAACAGACATTAATTGGAGATATCGATAGACCTCTCCAAGGAACAGTTTGCCGATACCAAGTTGAGTACCTTTGGCCAGTTCATGGGCTAAGGAGAGATAGTTTTTGGTTGGAGCAAGGGAAGGGCCACAGAAGATGAAATGCTCTAGCCAGAAGTTGAGAAAGGCTGTATGTTCATTCTCTGAAACAGGGCCCTTTGTTTTCATATGGCGTTGGAGATAAGCACCCCAACTTGTACAGTCTGTTTTGGAAGACAGTTTGTAGGGGACTTTGGTCAGTTTGAAAGCAGAGGGACTGGGTGATGTAACATCCAGACCAGTGATCATCACCACGTCTAGCAATGTTGGTGACATAGGGCCATGGCCAAACATCACCCAGTTTTTTCTGGCTACTGGAGGAAGATGGGGACGGCGAACTGCTCAGACGGATTTAAATAAGGGGAATATTGGAGAGACGGTTCAATGCCATAGCGGTTTCCCAGATTGCACTGCCAAAATCGTCAAATCATGCAGTGCGAAGGAGTTGAGAAGACAGGGCATCATGATGAAGGGGTGGCGTGACGATCCTGTTCTGCCACGCATTCTGTCAACGCGCAACCCGATACAAAAAAAAAGGAGGTGGCGAAGAAAAAAATATATTAGCAGAGTGGTTTTGGAATTATTATTGCCAAAACCAGGGGGGCATGTGTTATCGCCATATTTTGGCCAAAGGAGGAGTTGGGCCGTGATCAAGATGGGCTTAGAAGATACGTATATTCAACGTGTTGTTAATCGGCCTTGTGCGTAGATTTGGGCTAAATTGCCCGTGTATCTTGTATCATAGTAGGTTTCGTTTCAGTTTAGGTAAAGATAGAGTTGTAGAGTTATTCCAAAAGTAGAGAGTCTCCGGACTATAAATATGTACCTAAGGTTATCGCGAAAAGGAGGACAATCACGTTCACAACAAACACAATCTCGGCGCATCGCCACCCCTTGTTTCTAGGGTTTTTCTCGGGTAAGTGCCATGCTGCCTAGATCGCATCTTGCGATCTAGGCAGTAGCTACTTATGCGTTATCTGGTGTTACTCGTACTGAAGCCTTGTTGATGGCGAGTAACATCATTATCATAGATTTGTTTGGGTTAGCATCAGTACTTTTCACTATGATTGTTTAGTTATGCTGCCTATAGCTATATCGCCGCCTTTGCACTTTTTACCGGGGGTGAAGGTGGCGTCTTGCTTGATCTTTATTTAAAGTCGATTTGATATGTTATAGTTGTACCTTGTTCTCCAAGGTTTAGTTTGATATCCACATGATCAGGCCTTGCAAACGGGTTGAACGATCCAGTAATACGTAAGATATGGTTTATCAATCCAAGAGGGGACGTTCCGGGAATTGACGTTATGTTGGTTTTTAGGCCTTCTCTAAGATTAGTTTTCTACTATCTTTTGTATTTACCAGGCTCAATTACGTGTAGGATGTTCCAGTCATGAGGTGAAAATGTTAAACTGTCGTAGATCGATTTATCTTGTATTGATGAAGCAAAAACCCCATGTTATAATAGATTTAATGCAGAACCATGGGATAATCGGCTCTAAGAGCCGATTCACAGGGAAACCTGGGAGCCGGTTACGGCTCGAATTTTACACATGTTTGTTTGCCATGCAGGAAACCAATCGAAGCAATCTTTCACCTTCCTGATCAGGTATAGGTCAGGTGGCACGCCCTCGAACCAAGCCAGGGCGCGTGCCGGAGATTTGCGGGCCGTTGCCCGAGGGACCAGGGCCCACCAGCAGTTCTGGGAGCCTCCCGGCTCTTCGTGTTGCTCGTCGCTGCTCGCCGGTGAGTTTTGGCAGGCAACACATTCTGGCACGCCCGGTGGGACCAACTTTTATCAGCAAAAGGTTGGATCCACGCCTGCGGGATCCGATGATAGCCTTGTTGAAACAATATCCAGACTGTTTCGCCTGGGACTACACAGAGATGCCCGGGTTAGACAGGAGCATCATTGAGCATAGACTCCCGCTTAAAAAAGGATTTCGGCCGTACCAGCAGCGGGCACGACAGATGAAGGCCGAAATTCTGGAACAAGTCAAGAAGGAGGTCGAGAAAATGTTGGCAGCCGATTTAATCAGGCCTTGGAGGTATGCTGAATGGATTTCTAATATCGTACCTGTGGAGAAAAAGGATGGCCGGTGGCGTGTCGCCATAGATTTTCGGGACCTCAACAGAGCTACCCCGAAGGATGAGTATCCAATGCCGGTGGCAGAAACGTTAATCAACGCAGCGGCTGGCCATAAGATCTTGAGCTTTATGGATGGGAATGCCGGTTACAACCAAATTTTTATGGCTCCGGAAGACATACACAAGACTGCGTTCAGGGTACCAGGCTCGGTGGGGTTGTTTGAATACGTTGTCATGACGTTTGGGCTGAAAAATGCTGGTGCCACGTACCAAAGAGCCATGAACTACATTTTCCATGACCTGATCGGCAAGCTGGTGGAAATTTATATCGATGACGTAGTGGTCAAGTCTGCCTCAGTAGAAGGACACTTGGGCGATCTGCAACGCGTCCTGGACCGAACGAGAAAATTCGGACTACGAATGAACCCAAAGAAGTGCGCCTTCGGGGTAACGGCCGGTCAGTTCTTGGGTTTCTTGGTCCATGAACGCGGGATTGAGATCGGCCTAAAAATTCAGGAGGCAGTGCGAACAATGAAGCCACCCACCACAAAGAAAGAACTGCAGTCTCTCATCGGCAAGATCAACTTCGTCAGAAGATTCATCTCTAATCTGTCAGGAAGGATAGAGCCGTTCATGGGACTAGTAAAAATAAAATCTGACGAGGAATTCCGCTGGGGCGCAGAACAGCAGCAAGCCTTTAACGAGATCAAGGAATATCTGATGAAGCCGCCAGTATTGGTTCCACCCCAACCGGACAAACCTTTCTACATTTACCTGTCAGTAGCTGACACGTCCATCGCCTCGGTGGTAGTACAAGTTTATGATGGGGTGGATCGAGTCGTATTTTACATAAGCAGGAGGATGCTGGACGCAGAGACAAGGTATCCTGATGTTGAGAAGTTATGCCTCTGCCTGTTTTTCACCTGCACCAAGCTGCGCCACATTTTGCTATCAGCAGAGATCATCATCATATGCAAATCAGACGTCGTAAAGCACATGCTGTCGGCTCCTATGTTAAAAGGCCGACTAGGCAAATGGATGTTTGCATTATCAGAGTTTGACATCCGGTACCAACCCGCGAAAGCAGTTAAGGGACAGGCGTTGGCCGATCTTATTGCTGAAAGGATCAACACCAACATAGCAGCGCTGTCCATAAGAGCGTGGGCTATGTTTTTTGACGGATCAGTTTGTGACGATGGCTGCGGCATCGGCATTTTACTCGTGTCGCCCCGGGGGGCAACATTTTCCTTCTCCATTAGATTGTCTACATCTCGCACCAACAATGTAGCCGAGTATGAGGCGATGCGCAAGGGAATGGAGTTACTCATCGAAGCTGGAGCGGAAGCAGTGGAAGTATTTGGAGACTCCAAACTAGTGATTTCTCAGCTCACAGAGGAATATAAGTGTGAGAGTGAATCGCTCTTCCCATTAGGGATGCAATGCCGTGAGCTGATGGCACAGTTCCGATACATAAACTTCACCTGGATCCCGCGATCGCAGAATACCGAAGCGAACGATCTTGCACAAATGGCTTCAGGCTACAAGGACGTAGCAGAGGGAGCTGATATTCAGGTGCAATTCCTGGACGCAGACGACTGGAGAGCCGATATCTTCAATTACTTGAAAGATTCAGCTCGGGGGGCACCTAAACGGATAAGATACAAGGCCATGAAGTATGTGCTCATCAGGGACGACATGTTTTACAGGACTCTTGAGGGGTTATTACTCAAATGTCTGGGAACAGCCGAGGCCAATCGGCTCCTACACGAGGTACATGAAGGAGCCTGTGGAACTCACTAATCGGCTCATAAGATGAAGTGGTTGATCAGACGATCAGGGTTTTATTGGCCTACCATGCTCGAGGACTGTTTTAAGTACTATAAAGGGTGTCAAGCATGTCAGAGATTTGGAAAAATCCAGATGGTACCCGCGTCTGCAATGAATCCCATCATCAAGCCTTGGCCATTCCGAGGTTGGGGCATGGATATGATCGGCAAGATCAATCCTCCGTCAAGCAAAGGCCACATGTGGATCTTGGCCATCACGGATTATTTCACCAAATGGGTGGAAGCCGTCCCTATGAAGTCAGTAAGTTCAAAAGATGTTGTCGATTTTGTGAAAGAGCACGTCATTCATAGGTTTGGGATTCCTCAGACTATCACAACCGATGGAGGTTCGGTCTTCACTTCTCACGAGTTCAGGGAGGTCTGTGAGGACACAGGGATTAAGCTAATTCGGTCATCTCCGTACTATGCTCAAGCAAATGGGCAAGCCGAGGCATCCAATCAGAGCCTTATCAAGCTGATCAAGAGGAAAATAGATGAGCACCCTAGACGTTGGCATGAGGTTTTATCAGAGGCTTTATGGGCTTATCGCATGTCATGTCATGTCATGGAGCGATAAAAACCTCGCCATACCATCTGGTCTATGGGCAAGAAGCCGTGTTGCCTTGGGAAATTACGGCTGGATCGAGGCGCGTCACCTTTCAGAACGATCTGACGGCTGAAGAATATGCAACTTTGATGAGTGACAGTGTCGAAGATGTGACTGAGCTTAGGCTGTGGTCGCTTGAAAAAATCAAAGAGAACAAGGCCAAAGTAGCTCGTGCATACAACAAAAAGGTGAGACCTAAGGAGTTCCACGTTGGCGATCTGGTATGGGAAGCGGTGTTGCCGTTAGGAACTAAGGATGCAGCATATGGTAAATGGTCCCCAAATTGGCACGGGCCATACAGGGTCGATCAAGTTTTAAGAAGGAATGCGTACATGCTGGAAGAGCTGGACGGCGTAAAATTCCCAGTGGCGGTCAACGGTCAACATCTCAAGAAATATTTCCCAAGCATGTGGGATGATGGACAGTAAAACATGGGGGCCGATACATGAAATCGGCCAGGTACAAAAAGCACGTGAGATATTGGACAGTAAAAATGTGGGGGCCGATATCGAAATTCGGCCGAATAAGAGCAAAAATATATAGCCGATGCACGGTCATCGACTTTAGAGGTCCACACACATTACAAGAAGATGCCAGTTTACACATACGAGCTACTGAAGAATGCCTCGAAGGCGTGGAAGGCATCTGCACGGATGCGATCCACCTCGGCGATCTCGGCTTCGTCATCTTCATCCTTGCCCGTCACTAGCTGCTTGCTCAGGGCACGTATGTCTGCCAGATCGGTCTTCAGTTGAGTTTTGAGGCCTTCCGCCTCGTGTTGGGAGCGGGCTATGGATTCTTCCTTGTCGCGGATGAGCTGTTTAGTCACCCGGACCTTCTCCTCAAGATCTTCCAGCTCCTTTTTCAAGGATGCGAGCTCGGCGGTGCTGACGGAGGTGTCAGTTTTAGCATCCAGAGACGCCTTTTTCTCATTAAGTTGCTGACATCTTTCTGCAATATCGGCTTTCAGCGGGAGTTGGGCGTGGCGCAGATGGATCCTTTCACGAGCTAGTTTCACCCGTGGCCCGAAAAAGGACAGATTTGCAACTGACCAAAGCTTCACTTGCAATGTTCCTGGAAGATGATCCTGAATCTCGGCAAGAACGCTCTTCACTTCCTCAGAACCCTCGATCAACTCCTCGATCGGGGAGGACAGCAAGGTTTTAAGACGCTGGAGTTGAGGTGGAGCAACCCTGGTTTGTGGATCAGCGTGGGCAACAGAGGGAGTTGGTTCGATGGATTCAGGGTCGAACGACAGCAAGCCTGAAAGATCACAACTCTGACAGCCAGGAGAGCGTCAGTATGCGTCTAAACATACAAGACCGGACCAAGAAAAACTTAAACGTACCTCTCCTATCGAGGGGATAGCCGATGAAGAGACCATCGGTTTGTGTGTGGTCGCTGGAGGCTTGGCCAGATTGGTAGCCGTTTCATCTACACCTTCGGGGATCCCCAGATCCGGCGTCAGCACGGCCCCGGCCTTCCCACTAGAAGCATCAGTGGCCTGAACCTCTTGGCTCGATGAAGAGATTGGTGGTCCTTGACGAGCTCTCTTGGGACCCGATACTGGCCCAGCCTCGACTGGTGCTCGGGGGGCAGCAGGCTCAGGAACAGACCTTTTCCTAGAAGCCGATGGTGGCACATCTGGCTGGCTCGGGGTGATGGTCCTCTCAGAATCCGTTGGGCTCGATTCCCCCTCATCGGGTTGTTCGTCCTCGTGGGAAGAATCTTCAATGGAAGCCTGCAAAAGAAAGGAAGGATGTTAGACATGAGCGCGTCTGCCATAATGAAGAGTAAGGGGAATTATCTAAAAAGATGGGTCAGCCTACATGCGAGCTTTCTGGAGAAGGGCTCCGGTGCCTCAAGGTTTTCTTGGCAGCTACATTCCTCGTAGTCGTTCTTGTCCTAGTTGGAACCCGCGGGGCAGCTGGTGCTGAAGTTCCTTGCTTTTTAGAGGCCGATTGAGGTGTTATCGGCTGTTTCTGCATTATGACCTTTTTTAGAGGTGGCGAGTTTTTGCAGAAAAGAACCACAGGAGCTGGTGGAAAGAACTCGAAGGGGGAGCCATCACTGTGTGTAGGCTCGGGGCCATCTTGTTGCTGCAAAGGGAGAAATGGATTAGTGCAAGGATCAATTGCAGGCTGCATCAAGAAAATTTGCAAGTAGTAGTACCTGTTCCACGGGGACGTCGTAATCAGCATCAAGTTGTTTCAACAGCGGTCCCAGAGCTTTCCTGAAAACGTGGGTTTTCCACATCGTCCACCAGTCTTCGAAGCCGTCAGTTGACGAAGCGAAGGTGAGGTCATTTGGAATAGGGATGGTCAGAGCATCAAAGAAGGAGTAACACCTCTGACTGGTGAGAGGATCAGGCAGGTCGGCTCTGCACTCCGTAAGATGATGGAGAAAGAAGTGGGGAGCTACTTGTCCAAGGCCGAATTGGCGGGCTACTAAGACTGGCTGGTAGAATTCATACCCAGGTTTGATTATTCTGTTGGACGTACTCATGCCAACTGGAAGGAAACATGGACGAATCACGGTGGAAAAGAGCTGCCGAGTGCTAGTGTCATCGGCAAAATTGTCCAGCCTAAAGGAGAGTGGATTTTCAAAGTGTTCCGATTCCTCCGTATAGGGGAAGAAGGTAGGGTTATCCAGGCCCTGGAAGAAGGTGCTGAACCACTTGGATGCTTCCTGAGGGGATAACTTGCTGCCTGGCAGCCTGTACAAAGCTTGGCCATAACTAGTGCATCGGATCTGCTTCCCTTTAACATCAGGAAAGGTGCAACTCGCTAGGAGGGGGAAGTCTAGGACGTGGTTTTAAAAGTACAGCTGAGCCCATAACTGAATGAACCACCAAGGACCACCTGTTTTGATTGCTATGCCTGAGAACAGCTTAACAGACATTAATTGGAGATATCGATAGACCTCTCCAAGGAACAGTTTGCCGATACCAAGTTGAGTACCTTTGGCCAGTTCATGGGCTAAGGAGAGATAGTTTTTGGTTGGAGCAAGGGAAGGGCCACAGAAGATGAAATGCTCTAGCCAGAAGTTGAGAAAGGCTGTATGTTCTTTCTCTGAAACAGGGCCCTTTGTTTTCATATGGCGTTGGAGATAAGCACCCCAACTTGTACAGTCTGTTTTGGAAGACAGTTTGTAGGGGACTTTGGTCAGTTTGAAAGCAGAGGGACTGGGTGATGTAACATCCAGACCAGTGATCATCACCACGTCTAGCAATGTTGGTGACATAGGGCCATGGCCAAACATCACCCAGTTTTTTCTGGCTACTGGAGGAAGATGGGGACGGTGAACTGCTCAGACGGATTTAAATAAGGGGAATATTGGAGAGACGGTTCAATGCCATAGCGGTTTCCCAGATTGCACTGCCAAAATCGTCAAATCATGCAGTGCGAAGGAGTTGAGAAGACAGGGCATCATGATGAAGGGGTGGCGTGACGATCCTGTTCTGCCACGCATTCTGTCAACGCGCAACCCGATACAAAAAAAAAGGAGGTGGCGAAGAAAAAAATATATTAGCAGAGTGGTTTTGGAATTATTATTGCCAAAACCAGGGGGGCATGTGTTATCGCCATATTTTGGCCAAAGGAGGAGTTGGGCCGTGATCAAGATGGGCTTAGAAGATACGTATATTCAACGTGTTGTTAATCGGCCTTGTGCGTAGATTTGGGCTAAATTGCTCGTGTATCTTGTATCATAGTAGGTTTCGTTTCAGTTTAGGTAAAGATAGAGTTGTAGAGTTATTCCAAAAGTAGAGAGTCTCCGGACTATAAATATGTACCTAAGGTTATCGCGAAAAGGAGGACAATCACGTTCACAACAAACACAATCTCGGCGCATCGCCACCCCTTGTTTCTAGGGTTTTTCTCGGGTAAGTGCCATGCTGCCTAGATCGCATCTTATGCTGCCTAGATCGCAACTTGCGATCTAGGCAGTATCTACTTATGCGTTATCTGGTGTTACTCGTACTGAAGCCTTGTTGATGGCGAGTAACATCATTATCATAGATTTGTTTGGGTTAGCATCAGTACTTTTCACTATGATTGTTTAGTTATGCTGCCTATAGCTATATCGCCGCCTTTGCACCTTTTCCCGGGGGTGAAGGTGGCGTCTTGCTTGATCTTTATTTAAAGTCGATTTGATCTGTTATAGTTGTACCTTGTTCTCCAAGGTTTAGTTTGATATCCACATGATCAGGCCTTGCAAACGGGTTGAACGATCCAGTAATACGTAAGATATGGTTTATCAGTCCAAGAGGGGACGTTCCGGGAATTGACGTTATGTTGGTTTTTAGGCCTTCTCTAAGATTAGTTTTCTACTATCTTTTGTATTTACCAGGCTCAATTACGTGTAGGATGTTCCAGTCATGAGGTGAAAACGTTAAACTGTCGTAGATCGATTTAGCTTGTATTGATGAAGCAAAAACCCCATGTTATAATAGATTTAATGCAGAACCATGGGATAATCGGCTCTAAGAGCCGATTCACAGGGAAACCTGGGAGCCGGTTACGGCTCGAATTTTACACATGTTTGTTTGCCATGCAGGAAACCAATCGAAGCAATCTTTCACCTTCCTGATCAGGTATAGGTCAGGTGGCACGCCCTCGAACCAAGCCAGGGCGCGTGCCGGAGCTTTGCGGGCCGTTGCCCGAGGGACCAGGGCCCACCAGTAATTCTGGGAGCCTCCCGGCTCTTCGTGTTGCTCGTCGCTGCTCGCCGGTGAGTTTTGGCAGGCAACAGTCGCACAGAAAGGATTGAATGAGTTCAATATTGATGATATATTCAAATGTATTGACATTTGGTAAGAGAAACAAGATTCAAGTATAGATTGATACTTGATCACAAAGAGTATTTATATCAATCATACTGTGATATGTACAAATCCAGATATGTCCTATGCTCTAAATGTTGTGAGCATATACCAGAATGATTCATAAGATGATCATTGGACAATAGTACTAATATCCTTATGATCTTTTGGAAGAACTAAGAGTATATTATTTGTAGAAGTGACAAATAGATGGTTAGTCCATTGTAAAAGTACTACATTGATACTAGTTTTGTCACAAAGTACAAATTAAGTTTATCTCAATCTAAACCAAGGGTGGCACAATATAATGGAAAGTGAGTTCCATAATGGATTTGGATGAGTTCCAAAGTTAAAGACATTGTGAAAGATACTACAACAAAAGGCTAAGTGTATGACTGCTATTTTAGCAGCAAAAGAGGGCATTTGTGTCAAGTAGTTTGTTATCAAACTAGGTGTAGTTCACAGTGGGATAATACTATGAAGATATATTGTATGACAATATTATCAACATGTTTTTAACCCCAAAGAACTAAAGGTCACACCAAAGGACCAAATTTGTACGAAGCCATCTCATTAGAGAATGAGTGATGCGTAGAGACGCAAAGACATGCAATTACACACGGACCTGGAAGTGTCAGATCCGGAGATCAGTTGACCACTAGCAATCGTGTACATACAACACCGGAAAGCCATAGGTGTTGAATACACAAAGGTTTGAAACTAGATTATTGACTCTAGTGCAAGTGGGAGACTGTTGGAGATATGCCCAAGAGGCAATAATAAAGTGGTTATTATCATATCTTCATACTTATGATAAATGTTTACATACCATGCTATAATTGTATTAACCGGAAACATTAATACTTGTGTGATTTTTAAACATAAAAGAGTCCCTAGTAAAGCCTCTTGTTAAACTAGCTTGTTGGTTAATATATGATCATGGTTTCCTGATCATGAACATAGAGATGTTATTAACAACAGGGTCATATCATTAGGAGAATGATGTGATGGACATACTCCTATAGTTAAGCGTAGCATAAAGATCAAGTCATTTAATATAGTTCATTTGCTATAAGCTTTCTGATACATAGTAACCTAATTCCTTCGACCATGAGATCATGCTAATCACCATCACCGGAAGGATGCTTTGATGACATCAAACACCACACCATAACTGGGTGGCTATAAAGGTGGCATTGAGTGTTCGGAAAGTATGTGTTGAGGCACATGGATCAAGAGTGGGATTTGTCCATCCATATGACAGATAGATATACTCTGGGCCCTCTCGGTGGAATGTCATCCAATTAGCTTGCAAGCATGTGACTGGCTCACAAGGGATCACATACCACGGGAACGAGAAAAGAGTACTTATCGGTAACGAGGTTGAACTAGGTATGCAGAGATACCGACGATCAAAACCTCGGATAAGTAAACTATCGTGAGACAAAGGGAAATTGGTATCGTATGTAAGTGGTTCATTCGATCACAAAGTAATCGTAGAAATATGTGGGAGCCATATGAATTTCCAGATTCCTCTATTGGTTATTGATCGGAGAAGAGTCTCGATCATGTCCGCATAATTCACGAACCGTAGGGAGACACACTTAAGGATTCGATGTTGTTGAGTAGTTATGGAATGATGAGTAAGAGACCGAATGTTGTTCGGAGTTTCGGATGGGATCCGGGAAATCACAAGGAGATCCGGAATGGTCCGGAGAATAAGATTCATATAAGGAAAGTCCCGTTTCGGAGTTGGAGAATGGTTCCGGTGTTTTCATCGAGAATGTTCTAGAAGGTTCCGGAATGTCCGGCACTCCGGAGGGGAAGGGGTACATGAATGTGTTATATCAAGTTGATATGATTGCATCATGTACTAGGTGTCATCGCTGTACCAAAATAGAGGGTTTATTCAAATCCTAGTTTGAAAAAGTCAAACGGCTAGTTTTTGGAAAGAGGAGAAGGAGGTTTGAAACCGACTTTGGGGAGGAGTTCCTCCTCCCACCACCGGCCCACCTTGGGTCCGAGTTGGGGAGGGACTCCCCTCCCCAGGCGCGCCTCCCTCCACCTATAAGAGCAGGGGCAGGGCTCCCCTCCTAGACACACAAGTTGCCTCCCTCTAAACCTAAACCCTAGCCACAGCCTAGGGATTGCTCCCAAGCCGCCGAGTTAGAGCTTCTAATTGCCCTAGCCGCTGGTTTAGCCCCTTCTAATTGGTGTGTCTAAACCCTAGATCACCAAGGCTCTCTCATAGTCCACCATACTCGCTCCGGCTTAAGGCGAAGCCCTGCGAGATCTCCCCTCTACTTCCGGTACCACGCTGTCGTGCTGCCGGAATCAAGAGGAGAGTGCTACTACCTCCGCTGCCTGCTAGAACAAGGGAGAGGAAGGTCTTTGTCGAGTACCGAACGTGTGACCGACTGCGGGAGCGCTGCCGGAACGCAGCGCCGGAAGGATCGTCTAAGCGATATTGAGATCGGAAGTGTACGACTACATCACCCACGAGAATCTGCTCTCGTTAACCGCTTTGGAATCTTCGAGGGTAAGTTCCTCTATCGACTCATTGCTACATTCTAGTAGATAGATCTTGGCTTGTTTGTGTGCATGCGGTAGAAATTTTTTGTTTTCCATGCTACGAACCCCTACAGCAGCCATGCCCCTCCTTTTATAGGTGGAGGGAGCAGACCAAGGGGGAGGGAGTCCTCCCCGAACTCGGCCTCCAAGGCCGGCGCGGTGGAGGGAGAGGAACTCCTCCCCAAGTAGGTTTCCTACTCTCCCTTCACCAAGCAAACTTGCCGTTTGACTTTTCAAATTGGCGTTTGACTTTTCAAACTAGGATTTGATTTATCCCTTTATTTTGCTCAGCGATGACACCTAGTACATGATGCAACCATTCCAACTTGTTATGACACATTCATATACCCTTCCCCTCCGGAGTGCCGGACCTTCCGGAACCTTCTAGAACATTCCCGATGAAAAACATCGGAATCATTCTCCAACCCCGAAACAGGACTTTCCTTATATGAATCCTATTCTCCGGACCATTCCGGATCTCCTCGTGATATCCCGGATCCCATCCGAGACTCCGAACAACATTCGGTCTCTTACTCATCATTCCATAACTACTCAACAACATCGAATCCTTAAGTGTGTCTCCATACGGTTCGTGAATTATGCGGACATGTTCGAGACACTCCTCGGAACAATAACCAATAGAGGAATCTGGAAATTCATATGGCTCCCACATATTTCTATGATTATTTTGCGATCGAATGAACCACTTACATACGATACCAATTTCCCTTTGTCTCACGATAGTTTACTTATCCGAGGTTTTGATCGTCGGTATCTCTGTATACCTAGTTCAACCTCGTTACTGATAAGTACTCTTTTCTCGTTCCCGTGATATGTGATCCCTTGTGATCCAGTCACATGCTTGCAAGCTAATTGGATGACATTCCACCGAGAGGGCCCAGAGTATATATCTCCGTCATATGGATGGACAAATCCCACTCTTGATCCATGTGTCTCAACCCATACTTTCCGAACACTCAATGCCACCTTTATAACCACCCAGTTACGGTGTGGTGTTTGATGTCATCAAAGCATCCTTCCGATGATGGTGATAGGCATGATCTCATGGTCGAAGGAATTAGGTTACTATGTATCAGAAAGCATATAGCAATTGAACTATTAAAATGACTTGATCTTTATGCCACGCTTATCTATAGGAGTATGTCCATCATACCATTCTCCTAACGATATGATCTTGTTGTTAATAACATCTCAATGTTCATGATAGGGAAACTACAATCATTTATTAACCAACAAGGTAGTATTATGAAGAGGCTTTACTAGGGACTCTAATTTAAGTTTACAAATCACACAAGTATTAATGTTTCCTTGTTAATACTATTATAGCATGAATGTAAACATTTATCATAAACACAAAGATATAATAATAACTACATTTATTATTGCCTCTAGGGCATATCTCCAACAGTCTCCCACTTGCACTAGAGTCAACTAATCTAGATTACATGGTAATATACAGAACACCCATGGCAGTTTGGTGTTGGTCATGTTTTGCCCTCGGGAGAGGTTTAGTCAACGGATCCGACACATTCAGATATGTGTGTACTTTGCAAATCTTTATGTCACCATCTTGGACATGTTCTCGAATAGCGTGAAAACGTAGCTTGATGTGCTTCAGCTTCTTGTGTGACCTTGGTTCTTGCGCATTGGCTATGGCACCCATGTTATCACAGTAGATAGACATTGGGTCCGGCGCACTTGGAACCACACCGAGCTCTGTAATGAACTCCTTCATCCATATCGCTTCTTGTGAAGCCTCCTAAGAAGCCATGTATTTCGATTCAGTTGAAGATCTCGCCACAACGCTTTGCTTTGCACTCCTCCAGCTAACTGCTGCACCATTCAAAATAAATACATATCCAGATTGTGATTTAGAATCATCCGGATCGGTGTTCCAACAAGCATCGGTGTAACCATTAACAATGAGCTGTTCATCACCTCCATAAGAAAGAACCATATCCTTAGTTCTTCTCAAGTACTTAAGGATGTTTTTGACCGCTGTCCAATGATCCACTCCTGGATCACTTTGATATCTGCTAGTCAAACTAACAGCATATGCAATGTCGGGTCTAGTACATAGCATGGCATACATTAGAGATCCTATGGTTGAGGCATAGGGAGTTTTACTCATCCATTCTCTATCTTCTGCCGTTATTGGACTTTGAGTTTTACTCAAGGTCGTATTGGGCAACATTGGCAAGAACCCTTTCTTGCTATCCTCCATTCCAAACCTCTTTAGAACTTTGTCCAAATATGTACTTTGTGACAATGATATTAGGAGTCTCGATCTATCTCTATAAATATTTATGCCTAATATGTAAGCTGCTTCGCCAAGATCTTTCATTAAAAAACTATTATTCAAATATTCCTTGACACTGTTAAGAAGGTCTACATCATTCCCAATCAACAATATGTCATCTACATATAGTATTAAGAATGCTACAGAGCTCCCACTCACTTTCTTGTAAATACAAGCTTCTCCATAAGTTTGTATAAAACCAAAACTTTTGATTACCTTATCAAAACGTTGATTCCAACTTCGGGATGCTTGCTTCAATCCATATATGGACCGTTGAAGTTTTCATACCTTGTTAGCATCTTTAGGATCGACAAAACCTTTGGGTTGCATCATAGACAACTCTTCATCAATGTCTCCATTAAGGAACGGCGTTTTGACATCCATCTGCCATAACTCATAATCGTAATATGCAGCGATTGCTAACATAATCCTCACAGACTTTAGCTTTGCTACAGGTGAGAAAGTCTCATCATAGTCAACTCCTTGAATTTGTCGAAACCCTTTTGCGACAAGTCGAGCTTTATAGACAGTAACATTACAATCAGCATTTGTTTTCTTCTTGAAAATCCATATGTTCTCGACAGCCATCCGGCCATCCGGTAAGTCCACCAAAGTCCATACTTGGTTTTCGTACATGGATCCAATCTCGGATTTCATGGCATCTTGCCATTTATTGGAATCTGGTCTCATCATCGCTTCCTCATATGTCGCAGGGTCATCGGTGTTGTCCACCAACATGACACTCATAACGGGATCATACCAATCAGGAGTGGTACGAGTCCTCGTTGACCTGCGAGGTTATGTAGCAACTTAAACCGAAGTTTCATGATCATCATCATTAGCTTCCTCTCTTGTTGGTGCCGGCACCACAGGAACTTCTTCCGATGCTGCGCTACTCGCAAGTTCGAGAGAAGGTTCGACAACCTCGTCGAGTTCTACTTTCCTTCTAGTCACTTCTTTCGAGAGAAATTCTTTCTCTAGAAAGGATCCATTCTTGGCAACCAAGATTTTGCCTTCGGATCTATGATAGAAGGTGTACCCAATAGTTTCCTTCGGGTATCCTATAAAGACGCATTTTTCCGCTTTGGGTTCAAGCTTGTCCGGCTGTAACTTCTTTACATAGGCTTCGCAACCCCAAACTTTAAGGAACGACAATTTAGGTTTCTTCCCAAACCATAATTCATACGGTGTCGTTTCAACGGATTTAGATGGTGCCCTATTTAAAGTGAATGCGGCTGTTTCTAATGCATAACCCCAAAATGATAGCGGTAAATCTGTAAGTGACATCATAGAACAAACCATATCTAAGAGAGTTCGATTACGACGTTCGGACACACCATTACGCTGTGGTGTTCCGGGCGGTGTCAATTGTGAAAGTATTCCGCATTTCTTCAAATGCTCGCCAAACTCGTAACTTAGATATTCACCTCCACGATCAGAACACATAAATTTAATTTTCTTGATACGTTGATTCTCAACCTCACTTTGAAATTCCTTAAACTTCTCGAAAGTTTCGGACTTATGTTTCATGAAATAAATATACCCATATCTACTCAAGTCATCTGTGAAGGTAAGAACATAACGATAACCACCGCGCGATGCTACACTCATTGGACCACACACATCGGTATGTATGATATCCAACAAGTCCGTAGCTCGCTCCATCATACCAGAAAATGGAGTCTTAGTCATTTTACCCATCAGACATGCTTCGCATCTTTCAAGTGATTCAAGAAGTCCATCGGAATGGAGTTTCTTCATACGCTTCACTCTAGTGTGACCAAGACGACTGTGCCACATATAGGTCGAGTTATCGCTCAATTTCAAACGCTTAGCTTCAATGTTATTAATATGTGTATTTCCACTATCGAGATTCAATAAGAATAGACCATCTATCAAAGGTGCATGTGCATAAAACATATTACTCATATAAATCGAACAGCCATTATTCTCGGACTTAAACAAGCAACCGTCTCGCAATAAACAAGATCCCGATATAATGTTCATGCTTAACGCAGACACCAAATAACAATTATTTAAGTATAAAACTAATCCCGATGGTAGATGAAGAGGTAGCGTGCCGACCGCGATCACATCAACCTTTGATCCATTTCCTACGCGCATCGTCACCTCGTGCTTCGCTAGCTTTCGTCTATTCTGCAGCACCTGTTTCGAGTTACAAATATGAGCAACCGAACCAGTATCAAATACCCAGGCACTACTACGAGTACTTGTGAGATACACATCAATAACGTGTATATCGGATATACCTTTCTTCTTGATGTTGCCGTTCTTCAAATCCGCCAAGTACTTTGGGCAATTCCGCTTCCAGTGACCTTCTCCCTTGCAGTAAAAGCACTCTGTATTAGGCTTAGGTCCAGCCTTGGTCTTCTTCGTTGGTGCGGCAACTTTCTTATCACCCTTCTTGAAGTGTCCCTTTTACTTAGACTTTCCTTTCTTGAATTTGGTGGTCTTATTGACCATCAACACTTGGTGCTCTTTCTTGATCTCCACTTCTGCATTTTTTAACATGGAGAAGTGGCAACTGCTTGTTCATGCTTTGCATATTGTAGTTCATCACAAAGTTCTTGTAACTTGGTGGTAGTGATTGGAGGACACGGTAAATCCCCAAAGCATTAGGAATCACTATACCCAAGCTTTGGAGTTTGTTTGCATGCCCAGACATCTTAAGTACATGCTCACTGACGGAGCTGCCCTCTTCCATCTTGCAGTTAAAGAACTTTTCAGAAGCCTCATAGCTCTCAACTGCCACATGAGTCTCAAATATCAATTTGATTTCACGGACAATATCATGTGGGTCTGAATTCTCAAACCTTTTCTGAAGCTCCGATTCCAAACCATACAAGATAGTACACTGAACTGTGGAGTACTGAGTCTTCCGAGCGAGGTAAACATTCTTTACTTCATCGGTAGTAGTAGCTGAAGGCGGGTCACCCAGCGGTGCATCCAGCACATAGGTCAAATTACCAGCATTGAGGACAATCCTCAAATTGCGGAACCAATCCGCAAAGTTGCTTCCATTGTTTTTCAACTTTTCTTTCTCTAGGAACGCATTAAAATTGATGGTAGGGGCCGCCATTGATCTACAAAATATTTTCAATAGTTTAGACTAAGTTTATGACGAATTGAGTTCTAATTAATAGTTAAATTAATCTAGGTGAACTCCCACTCAAAACAATATCCCTCACATTGTTTTAGTGATCACACGAACCAAATCCACCACATCAAAACCGATCATCACGAGAGTTTATGTAGTTTCAATGGCGAACAATCGACATGTTCATCATATCTACTATATGATTCATGCTTTACCTTTCGGTGATCCGTGTTCCAAGACCATGTCTATACAAGCTAGGCTCGTCAAGATCAAACCTTAGCTTCCGCATGAGCAAATATGGCTTGCTCACGTTGTATATACTTGCATAATCTAACACACTCGATCATCACGTGGTGCTTCGAAACAACAAGATTTAGCAACGGTGCTTACCAAGGATGAAAACTTTAGAACTTGAAATTTATGTCACTAGTGGAAAATGTGCCATCGGTCCCGGTTTGTAAAGGCCTTTAGTCCCGGTTTCCTAACCGGGACAAAGAAATCGGGACTAAAGGCCTACCCCTTTAGTCCCGGTTCGGTCAGAAACCGGGACTAAAGGCACTCACGGGGCCGCGTCGAGTGTGCAGGACCTTTAGTCCCGGTTTGTAATACGAACCGGGACTAAAAGTTTTTTTTTAATTTTTTTTAAAAAATTTGATTTTTTTTTAAAATTTTTTCTTAAACCTTTGAATTATTTGACTCGTTAATCTCCCACATCTCTCATTTTTAACCCTAAACCCTAAACCCTTAATCTTAGTTCAAATCGTACTTACAGTCAAACTTCCCATCCGGTCACCCATCCTAGCACTACTCCATCCCGAGCACGCTTAACTTCTTCATTCCATCTCTCTCACCTGCGCGAAGGACCATTATATCTTGTTGTCAAGACTAGTATATCAATCTTATTAACTCATATCGATATGTGACACGTTTTTATTTTTTGAAATTAAGAACAGCTATTTTTAGTAAACAACAATAAATAATTAATAATAACATTTTATTCTAATAAAAGTAAAAACTAATTAAATTAATATTTTATTCATTTTTGCCATTTATTCATTTAATATGACATAAACAATATCTTCAAATCTGTAAATCGAAATTTAACAAATAATATATCCTTTATTATCAGAAAAATGCGAGGAATTCAAATATGACATAAAAATACTAAAATAATTTAATTTCTGAAATAATTTTTTCTGCACGTTTTGATAGGTTGTACTTTTTTTACATGGTATACAAAAGTTATGGCCATTTGAATTTTTATAACATTTTTTGTAAATTATGTTGAAATTTATATTTGTTAATTTTTGTAACAACTAAATCACTTAATATAAGTGCACGTCTAATTTTTCCTGCGGCGGACTGTACGGACGCGAAAAACAAACTCTATTTAGCGCCCGGATTTTACGCCAGCGATGAGGGACAAGGGCGCTTGCCTAATTTTCTTTTACGTACGTATTTTTTTTAATCAGTTAAACGTCTATCTAAACGTCTGGCAGTGTACATGACCTAACTACAGTTCGAAGGATTTTATTTTTAAATTTTTTTATAACCTTTAGTCCCGGTTCGTATCACCAACCGGGACTAAAAGGGTGGCCCGGTGACAATCCCTTTAGTCCGGGTTGGTAATACGAACCGGGACTAAAGGTCACACCTTTAGTCCCGGTTGATGATACGAACCGGGACTAAAGGGATTGGCACCGGGGCACCCTTTTTAGTCCCGGTTGGTGATACGAACCGGGACTAAAGGTCCCGTTTGACCCGGGACAAAAGATTGCTGGCGTTCTAGCCGTTGGAACCGGGACTAATGCTCACATTAGTCCCGGGTCCAACTATAACCGGGATTAATGCTCCGAACTGGAATGGACGAATGACTCTTTTTCTACTAGTGTGTGCATGAGGGATCATCTTATAATGCTACCGTCGTTAACTAAGCAATACAAGATGCATAAAGGATTAACATCACATGCAATTCATAATATGTGATGTGATATGGCCTTTCTTCTTTGTGCTTCCGAGCTCCATCTTCAAGCACGAACATGATATTCATCATCACCGGCATTGCATCAAGGTCATTGACGCTGCTCCATGGTTGTCGTCCACCAACTATTACAACTACTTTGAATAGACATGCGGGTCTTAACAGAAATTAAAGACAACCATATGGCTCCTGCCGGTTGCAAACTTACAATAAGGAACATTGCATACATCAAATATAATCACAATCATGGCCATATCACATCACAGCACACCCCTGCAAAACAAAGTTAGACGCCTCTAATTTCTTTGCATATTTTACGTGGTTTGGGGCTTTCAATAAGTGTCGCTTTAACTTACGAACAAGAACCACAACGTTGATGTTTGAACTATCAAGTGCCCGTTGTAAATTGGATCTATACTATAATGGGAGAGACAGACACCCGCAAAGCCACTTATGCAATACAAGTTGCATGTTGAGCGTGGAGCAAGTCTCATGAACGCTGTCATGTAAGGTTAGCCCGGGCCGCTTCATCCCATCATACCGCAAGATGCAAAGTACACAAGAAGCAATTGATAATAAAAACACCACAGCCCACAATGACCATTGTGTTCTACTCGTGCAACAGATCTACATATAGACACGACTCTGATACCACTGTAGGGGTTCGTAGCATGGAAAAACAAAAATTCTACCGCATACAAACAAACAAGCCAAGATCTATCTACTAGATTGTAGCAACGAGTCGATAGAATAACTCATCCTCGAAGATTCCAAAGTGTTTAACGAGAGCGGAGTCTCGTGGGTGATGTAGTCGTACTCTTGCCGATCTCAAGATCATGTAGACGGTCCTTCCGGCGCTGCGTTCCAGCAGCGCTTCCACAGTCGGTCACACGTTCGGTACTCGACGAAGACCTTCCTCTCCCTTGTTCCACCAGGCAGCGGAGGTTGTAGCACTCTCCTCGGGATTCCGGCAGCACGACGGCGTGGTACAGGAAGTAGAGGGGAGATCTCGCAAGGCTTCGCCTTAAGCCAGAGCGAGTATGGTGGACTATGAGAGAGGCCTTGGCGATCTAGGGTTTAGAGGCACCAAGGGAGGAGCTTAGCCGACGGCTAGGGTTAGGGTTTCACCCCAACTCGGCGAGTTGGTGGTGCCCTAGGCTGTGGCGGCAGCAGCAGGAGGAGGTGGTGGCACCGACGGCTTAGGGCTAGGGTTTGGGTGGTGGAGGTGTAGGTCTAGAGGGGCAGCACTTCCCCTCCTTTTATAGGTGGAGGGCACCGGCCAAGGGGGAGGGAGTCCTCCCCCAGATCGGCCTCCAAGGCCGGCGGTGGAGGGAGAGGAACTCCTCCCCAAGTAGGTTTCCTACTCTCCCTCCACCAAGCAAACTTGTCGTTTGACTTTTCAAATTGGCGTTTGACTTTTCAAACTAGGATTTGATTTATCCCTTTATTTTGCTCAGCGATGACACCTAGTACATGATGCCACCATTCCAACTTGTTATGACACATTCATGTACCCTTCCCCTCCGGAGTGCCAGACCTTCTGGAACCTTCTAGAACATTCCCGATGAAAAACAACGGAATCATTCTCCAACCCTGAAACAAGACTTTCCTTATATGAATCTTATTCTCCGGACCATTCCGGATCTCCTCGTGATATCCCGGATCCCATCCGAGACTCCGAACAACATTCGGTCTCTTACTCATCATTCCATAACTACTCAACAACATCGAATCCTTAAGTGTGTCTCCCTACGGTTCGTGAATTATGCGGACATGTTCGAGACACTCCTCGGAACAATAACCAATAGAGGAATCTGGAAATTCATATGGCTCCCACATATTTCTACGATTACTTTGCGATCGAATGAACCACTTACATACGATACCAATTTCCCTTTGTCTCACGATAGTTTACTTATCCGAGGTTTTGATCGTCGGTATCTCTGTATACCTAGTTCAACCTCGTTACTGATAAGTACTCTTTTCTTGTTCCCGTGATATGTGATCCCTTGTGATCCAGTCACATGCTTGCAAGCTAATTGGAAGACATTCCACCGAGAGGGCCTAGAGTATATGTATCCGTCATATGGATGGACAAATCCCACTCTTGATCCATGTGTCTCAACCCATACTTTCCGAACACTTAATGCCACCTTTATAACCACCCAGTTACGGTGTGGTGTTTGATGTTATCAAAGCATCCTTCCGGTGATGGTGATAGGCATGATCTCATGGTCGAAGGAATTAGGTTAGTATGTATCAGAAAGCATATAGCAATTGAACTATTAAAATGACTTGATCTTTATGCTACGCTTATCTATAGGAGTATGTCCATCATACCATTCTCCTAACGATATGATCTTGTTGTTAATAACATCTCAATGTTCATGATAGGGAAACCACAATCATTTATTAACCAACAAGGTAGTATTATGAAGAGGCTTTACTAGGGACTCTAATTTAAGTTTACAAATCACACAAGTATTAATGTTTCTTGTTAATACTATTATAGCATGAATGTAAACATTTATCATAAACACAAAGATATAATAATAACTACATTTATTATTGCCTCTAGGGCATATCTCTAACATGCAGCTACCGAGCTATACGGAAATCCTGTTATGAATTTCATGGTTGATGAAATTGATGACCCAGCGACGTATGAAGAAGCGATGATGAGCCTGGATTCCAACAAATGGTTAGAAGCCATGAAATCCGAGATGGAATCCATGTATGAAAACCAGGTTTGGACCTTGGTGGACTTACCTCACGACCGAAAGGCCGTGTATCCCCTGCATCGTAAGTCAGATGTTTCCTCCACCCTCGCCTCCTTTTTCGCCTACGTCTCCACCCAATTCGGTCGCCCCCTACATGCTCTCCAAACTGACACAGGCAAAGAGTTCGACAACATCACTATCCATACCCTCCTCGCCTCTCATGGCACTGTCTTCCATCTAACGTGTCCCTACACCTCTCAACAAAATGGTCGTGTTGAACGCATCCTCTGCACTCTAAATGATTGCGTTCGCACCCTTTTGTTCCACGCATATATGCCTCCACGATTCTAGCCGGATGCCCTCGCCACCGCTACTCTTCTCATTAACATTCTCCCATGTCGTTCCCGCTGGAAATACGTGCCACACCATCTCCTCTTTGGTACGCCTCCTTCCTATGACGATCTCCACATATTCGGGTGCCTCTGCTACCCTAGAACCACCGCCACCGCGCCCCATAAACTCAACCCCGCTCCTTGCCTTGTGTGTTCCTCGCCTATCCTTCCAACACCAAGGGCTATCGCTCCTACGATGCGGTCTCTCATCGCGTAATCACCTCGAAGCACGTTTACTTTGATGAGTTGGTTTTTCCGTTTCAGCAGGGAGTTTTGGAGACACCTGTGGCTCCGCTTGAGGCCGTCCTTGGACGATGCCGGGCTGCCCTCGCCTCACCTTCCTCGGAGCCCGCCCCGCCGGCTCCGCCAGCGCCCAGGCACGCGCCGCCGCCATCGTCTGTGGCGACCCCTACGGAGCCTGTGACACCGTCCGCGTCGACTTCGTCTGCGTCGACACCGTCCATGCCCTCGACGCCAGCTGCGTCGCCCTCTGCCTCGACGCTGGCTGCATCGACCGCCGCTGGCTGCGTCGACCGTCGCCTCGCCTTCTACATCCATCTCGGCCGCCGACACCCGCCCCTGCTCCTGCGGGTGTTCTCACTCGGGCTCGCACGGGTGTGCACCGCCCGTCCACTCGCTACCCCTCCACCGAGTACGTCTGCGCGGCCTCTACATCGATGCCCTCATAGGCTGCCCTTCGAGACACTCACTAGCACGCTGCCATGCAGGAAGAGTTTGATGCGCCAATCGGACTTGGGAGCTCGTTCCTCGACCTCCTCGCACCAACGTCATCACCGTAAAGTGGGTATTCAAGCACAAGTTGTGGCCTGACGGGACTCTCGAGCGCTACAAGGCGCGTTGGGTGGTTCGCCGTTTCCGACAACGTGCCGGCATCGACTTTACGGATACGTTCGCCCTATTTTCAAACCAGGCACGATCCGCACAGTGTTGTCAAACCGTGCATCAGATGGACGTCTCCAAGGCCTTTCTTCATGGACACCTCTCCGAGCAGGTGTACTATCAGCAGCCCACCAACTTTGTCGACACCGATCACCCCGAGCACATGTGCCTGCTCTCACGTTCCTTGTATGGCCCGAAGCAAGCGTCGCACTCCTGGTACCAGCGCATCGCGACATTCCTTCACGAGCTCGGCTTCCGTTCTACGCGCTCTGACGCCTCACTGTTTGTATTTCGACATGGAACCGAGACTTCCTACCTGCTGCTCTATGCTGACGACATCATCCTAACGGCCAGCACTGCTGATCTTCTTTGATGGCTCACCGATCTCCTTCACGCAGAGTTCTTGATGCGTGTTGAACGCCCCGTTGGGAAACCCCAAGGGAAAGGTATGATGCAGCACAAAAACAAGTTTTACCTTAGTAATAAACCGAGGTTATCGAACCAGTAGGAGGAAGGAAATGCCTCAAAAGTGTTGCAAGCAACGTGGAAACCTGCACAACACAAACTCAAGACTTTGCCCCAACTAACAGTGAGGTTGTCAATCTCACCGGTTCCTGTAACAAAGGATTAATTGTATGGTCTGGAAGGTGATAATGGTTTACAGCAAGTAAACAGAAACAGTGGAAGATGTATCAATGGTAAAGATTGGACCGGGGTCCATAGTTCACTAGAGGTGTTCTTCTTAGATAAACAAACATGGCATGCTGGGTAAACAAATTACAGCAGGGAAATTGATAGGACTGAGCAAGGCATAACAATGCAATACTAGACAAAAAGATCCTATGAAATTCGATTGGGCAATACAACAGTATACATAGACCGCCATCCAACTGCATCTATGACTAGAACTCCACCTTCAAGTTATCATCTGAACCCCCTCCAGTATTAAGTTGCAAGCAACAGACAACTGCTTTAAGCAAAGTGTGTAAGGTAAACAATCCACTTGTTCCATGAAGAAGAAACCGTTGTTTTTTCCCTAGTGGCAACGACACATCTACAACCGGAGAGATTTCTGTCACTTCCCTTGGAAACTAGAGGCATGAACTCACTATCGAGCATAAATACCCCCTCTTGGAGTCACTAGCAACTACTTGGCCAAGATAGCTACTAACAACGGAGAGCATGCAAGATCACAAAAAACACAGACATGATAGAATCAAATAGACAAAACTATTAATTAATATGACATAGTAATATCAGTATCCATCGGATCCCCGCAAACACAACATGCATGATTACAAATAGATTGGATCTTAATCATGAACGGAGCTCACAAGATCTATACATGAAAGCACAAAGGGGGAGATACAACCATCTAGCTACTACATGGACATGTAGTCCAAGGTGGAACTACTCACGCTTCATACTGGAGGCTGGCATGATGAAGAAGAAGGCCTCCGGGATGATCTCCCCTCCGGCAGGGTGCCAGGAAGAACTTCAGATCCCCCCGATCTAGGGACGATGGTGGCGGCGGTTACAGACGGTTTCGTGTGATTTTAATCGGGTTCCTAGGGTTTGTGCATTAGGGGCTTCTTATAGGCGAAGAGGCGAGGCAGGGGGGCCACCAGGGTGGCTGCACCCCCCAGGTGCCGCTAGGGCTAGCCCGCGCCACCAGGGGGTGTGGCCCCTTGGTGAGCCTCCTCCGTCTCGTATTCTGGGTTCATGTTGCCAATGGTAAAATATTGACTTTGGCTTTCGTCCCGTCCAATTCCGAGAATATTGATTTTCTGCCTTTCTGGAACCAAAAATAGAAGAAAACAGGCAACTGGCACTGTGGCAACTTGTTAATATGTTAGTTCCAGAAAACATATGAAAACACCTCAAAGTGTAGACAAAGCAAACCAAAGTAGATAGTAAACAAGCATGGAGCATCAAAAATTATAGATACGTTTTCGACATATCAAGCATCCCCAAGCTTAACTCCTGCTCATCCTCGAGTAGGTAAGTGATAAAAAGAATAATTTTTTAGGTGACATGCACCATGAAAACCAAGATCAAACCATTTGCAAGCATTAAAAGTTGGGATCAAATAACTCTAAACATGTGCATGAAAGATGGGGTTCTAACAATAAGACAAAGTAACTATGCATGCAACAAGAAAGGCTACAAACAAATATCACGAATAACATGCATTAAAAAACTTTTATTTGTTTCACATACAGAAAACATGGCATAGTGGAATTCAGCTTGTCTCTCATAGAGTAGAAAATAGATGCATAGGACACCTTCAAAGTTCCTAAGAGTGACTAGAAACAAGTAGCACAAGAACAAGCAATATCAACAATATGCATTAATCAATAAGTTTTGGGACACTACACATAGAACTAAGAATGGCAACTATGCTCTCTTAATGGTTCCTATAGGAAGAAGGTGGAGACTCAATATAATCGTGGAAGAAAGGCCCTTCATAAAGGGAAGAAGGGATTTCAAGTTTCAAAAAGAGCTTCCAAAAATTATGGTACTTGTTAGCTTTGAGCCCTCATTGCCCCTATCATAAGCGTCTTGAAGTGATTAAGTTTAAAGTGAACAAACTATGGAGTATATGCTTGAAAAAGTTTAAGTTGGCAATCTCATGCCCCTTGAATACGAGGGCCGCACCGCATGCTACTCAACTTTAGTCACCTGTAAGTTCTTGACATAGTAAAGTACATGTGTATCTTATAGAACCGCCAAAGGGTACATGAGCTACCCCATAACCAAAATGACAAGGAATGCAAAAAGACAATGAGCATCTCAGCGATCTTTTTATTTACTATGTGCATAGCTTTTTATTGAGGATGCTTCACAGAATGCTCATTATGGTGATGCTACAAGTTTCCACCATGATTAGGCATGGCTTAGGCTAGCGGCCCGGGCGTTTCTCTAAAACAAAATACATAACTCCATGGACTTACAAGCTCCCTCTTTATTTCACACCGGCGACATCCATATACAAAAGAGCATGCTATCAACTGTGTACAATGTACAAGTGCAATGTTAAAAACGTTCCCCATGACAGCATGGTTCTGCTAATTCCAACGTATAAGTGCAAGCATATACAACATAGATGACACAATGGTTCAAGTTTATTTGGAGCAAAGAATATAAAGTGTGCCATCAAATTCGTGAGGGCTTTAATCACTAAGTTTTCACATAACAAAATACTTTTTAATTGGAAGATAACTGAAAACAAGAATATACTTGGAATGGTCTAACACACCATGCATAGGAGTTTATAGTGGAAACTTTGGAATAACTTGGTTTCTTGGAAGTTGGAAGCATGAGTAGAACTTACTCATACAAGTGGAGGCTAGCAAAAGACTGGAAGCAACCAAATAAGAGAGCAATAATGGTCATAATCATGCAGAGCGATAAAACATTACTAATCAAAGCATAGAGTGGTACTACAAGTCAAGGACTAAATGATCATAGAGGCCATGGTGAATTGTTCATAGTAATAACATGGTGTGAGAATGTGCCAAGTCAACCCAAACAAAGCATCAAAGGAGAATACCACAATACTATGCTTTTGTATGCTAAAACAACACATGATTCTTTCAAGGCACACTAAGCAGTCCCAATTGTTTGTAACAAGACATACTACAGCAATAATCACTAAGCATAAGGTCAACATAACACCTAGCATGTCATGCTAAAGTCTAAGTCACAGTCAATGCAAGCTCCTCTTGCACTTTCAAGCAAGACCTTTCTACTCCTTTCCAACACCAATCGACTTATTTGAAACAACAAAGCGAGAACGGGGTCCAAAATACTTTTTTCAAGCAAAATAAAAGAACTAAGCAAAGCAAATGAAAACTAAGACGCTCCAAGAACAACACAACAGTGCATGAAACAATAAAAATGAAGTGTCTAGAAAGACCTAAGCTTTTTATTGATGAAGAAGGGGATGCCTTGGGAATCCCCAAGCTTTGACGCTTGTACCTCTTGGATATTTCTTGGGGTGACACCAGGGTGGCATCCCCAAGCTTGAGATTTCGTCCATTCTTCATCTCATTGCATCATTCTCTCTCTACACCTAAAATTTTCCTTCATATAAAACTTCACACAATCTTCATTAGCAACATTCGTGTATTCAAAAGATAATAGACCTTTGGGTTTAGCTTTGGAACAGAAAAACTTTTTACTAAAAACACAAGCTACCATAGCAACTCCTTCAAAAATCTCAATTCCCCAACAGAGAACTCAAAAAGGAATCAATAAGAAGCAAATGCAAATAATGGTAGAAATCTGTCAAAACAGACCAGCAGGTAGAAACCGATTTTTTTAGAAAATCTTCTGTTGCTCAAATAAAAAAGTGTTGAACTAACGAAAGTTATCTAACATACTGGAGGATTTATTCGTAAATTTTCAACTCAATCCGACTTACAGAGACTCCTCACGATTGTTTATAGTGGAGGACAAAAATCTGTTTCGAGACAGGAACTCCCCAAATCTTACTTTCCTCTCATTAGAGGTCATTCTTGGCACAAAAAGCAAACAAAAAGGATAAGGAGAGGTCATTACTGAAGTAATAACTTCCAAGACTCAAGAAAACTCTTGTGTTATCTTCCAACAAGTACTTTTCTTTAACGCCTTTAAGTTAGACACAGAAAGTTTGAGAAGATGCTCACATAAGAAATATGAATTGAAGTAAAAGAGAGCATCAAGAAGCAAATTCAAAACACATTTATGTCTAACCCACTACCTATGCATCTGAATCTTGTACACAAATAAATTCATAAAGAACAAAGTGACAAGCATAGGAATATAAAACAAGAGTAACTTCAAAACTTTCAGCACATAGAGAGGTGTTTCAGTACCATGGAAAATTCTACAACCATACTTTACTCTCTCATAATAATTTTCAGTAGCATCATGAATAAACTCAACAATATAGCTATCACATAAAGCATGCTTTTCATGATCTACAAACACATAATTTCTATCAAGCTCAAAAATAGTGGGATTAAAACCTTCACAGGTTTTACCCAAAGTAGATATTTCAAAAGGATCCACAGGAACATAACATTCATCCTCCTTTGGTAAGCATGGGGGATAATCAAATAATGTAAGGGATAAACAGTTACTCTCATTAGAAGGTAGGCATGGGTAGATAATACATTCTTCCTCCTTTTTTTCATCACTCTCCTCCTCTTTTTCATCTAATAAGCTTCCAGTTTCAACAATTTCTTCTTTCATAGGCTCCTGTAAGGCATTAGTCTCTTTCATTTGTGGAAATCATCTACTAAAATATTCAAGAATATAGCCATTTGCTTCCTTATAATTATCAAAGCAGAATTTAAGTATCTCATAAACCTCATATTCATAAGGTGCGCCATCAGTATTTTCAAGCAAACTAGCAAGTTCAAATGCACCCTTGAAAGCAATAAATTATTCAATTTGTTCCACATCATAAAAGTCATAATTTCCCTTCACATAAGAAGATATGGTAACATTATCATTATACTCACACTAAAAAGGAAGGTGTTTATACCTCCTACAGCAACAAGATTTATCAAAGCAATAAGTAACATTATAAGTAGAGAACACGTCTCTAGCAATAGTATTCAACTTATCAATTTGTTCCCATAAGTGTTTCCTTTTTTGTGAAAAACAGTGTTCCTTATAATAATACTTTTGTTCTTCCGTGAACCCATCTTGCCAATAAGAACTAGTTTCAAAGAAACCATCCATTGATAGAAATCATGACAAATCAGGGCAATAACAGACCAGCAACTAGAGTAGGAACTAATTTTTTCGGGTTTTCGATAAGAGAAAGCAAACCAAACTAAATTATTTTTTTGAAGTTTTTGATAAAAAGAGGCAAACAAAACCAATCAAAATAAACTAAGCAAACCAAAAACAAAGTAAAGAGAAAGGTTGAGGAGGACTCCCCTTGTGAAGACGTCCTTAGCCTCCCTGGCAATGGCACCAGAAAGTCTTGATGCGTGTTGAACGCCCCATTGGGAAACCCCGAGATCAAGGTATGGTGCAGCACAGCAGGAAGTTTTCCCTCAGTAAAAAATAGAGGTTATCGAACTAGTAGGAGGAAGGAAACACCTCAAAGGTGTTGCAAGCAACGTGGAAACCTGCACAACACAAACTCAAGACTTTGCCATAACTAATAGTGAGGTTGTCATTCTCACCGGTTGCTGTAATAAAGGATTAACTGTATGGTGTGGAAGGTGATGATGGTTTGCAACAAGTAAACAGTAAAAGTGGAAGCTGTATCAATGGTAAATATTGGACCAGGGTCCATAGTTCACTAGAGGTGTTCTCCTTAGATAAACAAACATGGCATGTTGGGTAGACAAATTACAGCAGGGCAATTGATAGGACTGAGCAAGGCATAACAATGTAATACTAGACAAAAAGATCCTATGGGATTCGATGAACAAGACACTACTTTAAGCAAAGTGTGTAAGGTAAACAATCCACTTTTTCCATGAACAAGACACCATTGTTTTCTCCCTAGTGGCAACGACACATCTACAACCGAAGAGATTTCTGTCACTCCCCTTGGAAACTAGAGGCATGAACCCACTATTGAGCATAAATACCCCCTCTTGGAGTCACTAGCAACTACTTGGTCCAGATAGCTACTAACAACGGAGAGCATGCAAGATCATAAACAACACAGACATGATAGAATCAAATAGACAAAACCATTAATCAATCTGACATAGTAATCTCAATATCCATCGGATCCCCACAAACACAACATGCATGATTACAAATAGATTAGATCTTGATCATGAACGGAGCTCACGAGATCTATAAATGAAAGCACAAAGGAGGAGATACAACCATCTAGCTACTACATGGACCCGTAGTCTAAGGTGTAACTACTCACGCTTCATACTGGAGGCTGGCATGATGAAGAAGAAGGCCTCCGGGATGATCTCCCTCTAGCAGGGTGCAAGGAAGAACTTCAGATCCCCCCGATTTAGGGACGATCATGGCGGTGGTTGATGTGTGCACCCATTGTTGACGTGGGACACTTCGTTGGAACCCCAAGAGCATGGTGTGATGAGCACAGCAGCAAGTTTCCCTCAGTAGAGACCAAGGTTATGAACCTGGAGGAGGAAGGAAACATCTCAAAGGTGTTGCAAGCAACGTGGAAATCTGCACAACACAAACTCAAGACTTTGTCACAACGAATCAGTGAGGTTGTCAAGCTCACCGGTTTGCTGTAACAAAGGATTAAACGTATGGTGTGGAAGGTAATGGTTTGTACCAAATAAACAAGTAACAGTAGAAAGTGTATCAATGGTAAAGATTGTACGGGGGTCCATAGTTCACTAGAGGTGCTCTCCTTAGATAAACAACATGGCATGAAGGGTAAAGAAATTACAGCAGGGCAATTGACAGGAACTGAGCAAGACATAACAATGCAATTACTAGTCAGAAAGATCCTATGATATTCACTTGGGCAATACAACAATATACATAGACCGCCATCCAACTGCATCTATGACTAGAAGTCCACCTTCAGTTTATCATCCGAACCCCCTCCAGTATTAAGTTGCAAGCAACAGGCAACCGCTTTAAGCAAAGTGTGTAAGGTAAACCGTCCACATGTTCCATGAACAAGATACCGTTATTTTGTCCCTAGTGGCAACAACACATCTACAACCGAAGAGATTTCTGTCACTTCCCTTGGAAACTAGAGGCATGAACCCACTATCGAGCATAAATACCCATTCTTGGAGTCACTAGCAACTACTTGGCCAAGATCGTTACTAACACCGGAGAGCATGCAAGATCACAAACAACACAGACATGATAGAATCATAAAGACAAAACCATTAATCAAACCAACGTAATAATCTCAATATCCATCGGATCCCCACAAACACAACATGCATGATTACAAATAGATTAGATCTTGATCATGAATGGAGCTCACAAGATCTATACATGAAAGCACAAGGAGGAGATACACCCGTAGTCCAAGGTGGAACTACTCACGCATCATACCGGAGAGAAGGCCTCCGGAATGATCTCCCCTCCGGTAGGGTGACGGGAAGAACTTCAGACCCCCCGATCTAGGGATGATGGTGGCGGCGGCTACAGACGGTTTCGTGGAGATTTGATCGGGTGCTTAGGGTTTCTGCATCGGGGGGCTTCTTATAGGCGAAGGGGAAGGCCGAGGAGGCGACCAGGGGGGTCAAACCCTACCCAGGCGCGGGCCCACCCCTGGCCGCGCCTAGGGGGGGTCTGGCTGACCTGGTTCGTTCCTCCGTCTCCCCTCTAGAATTCTTGTTCCCCACTGAAAGTTATTGACTTTGACGTTTGTCCCGTCCAATTCCGAGAATATTTTTTTACTAACTTTTTTGAAACCAAAAACAGCAGAAAACATGCAACTGACACTGTGGCAACTTGTTAATAGGTTAGTACCAGAAAACATGTAAAAAAGCACCTCAAAATATAGACAAAGCAAAACAAAGTTGATACTAACAAGCATCGAACATCAAAAATTATAGATACGTTTCCGACGTATCAGCAGTTACAAACGGTTTCTGCATCGGGGGCTTCTTATAGGAGAAGAGGCGAGGCAGGGGGCCACCAGGGCGGCTGCACCCCCAGGCGCGGCTAGGGCTAGCCCACGCCACCAGGGGTGTGGCCCCTTGGTGAGCCTGCTCCGTCTCGTATTCTGGCTTCGTGTTGCCCACGGTAAAATATTGACTTTGGCTTTTTTCCCGTCCAATTCTGAGAATATTAATTTTCTGCCTTTCTGGTACCAAAAACAGAAGAAAACAGGCACTGGCACTGTAGCAACTTGTTAATAGATTAGTTTCAGAAAACATATAAAAACACCTCAAAGTGTAGAAAAAGCAAAGCAAAGTAGATAGTAAAAAACAAGTATGTAGCATCAAAAATTATAGATATATTTCCGACGTATCAGTTCTCCATCAAGGACTTGGGCCTGCTCCATTACTTCCTCGGCCTTGAGGTGGTCCGTCGAGAGGACGGGTTCTTTCTTCACCAGCGGAAGTATGCTCATGAGCTTCTCGAGCGCGTCGGGATGCTTAATTGCAATCCTGCTCCCACTTCCGTCGACACGAGGGCCACGTTGCCCGACATCGATGGCTCACCGGCTCCTGATGCGTCGCCCTACCACTCCATCGTTGGTGCCTTGTAGTACATGATGCTTACGCGAACGGAGCTGCAGTATGTCGTGCAGCAGGTGTGTCTTCATATGCATGCGCCACAGCATGCCCACTGGACTACATTCAAGCGGGTGCTTCGCTACATCTGCTGCACTATGGATCTCGGCCTCTCGCTCACCGCCTCGCTGTCCTCGGACATCGTGGCGTACTCCGACACGGACTGGGCGGGCTGCCCTGAAACTCGGCGCTCTACCTCGGGATATTGTGTCTACCTCGGCTCGTCGCTCATATCTTGGTCGTCTAAGAGACAGTCCACTGTCTCACGCTCTAGCGCAGAGGCAGAGTATCGCGTCGTGGCTAACGTCGTCGCCGAGTGCACCTGGCTTCGTCAGCTTCTCTCCGAGCTCTCTTGTCCTGTTGACAAGGCTATTGTTGTCTTCTGCGACAGTGTTTTGGCTGTCTACCTCTCTGCCAACCCCGTTCATCATCGACGTACTAAGCACATCGAGCTGGATATCCACTTCGTTCGCGAGCAGGTTGCTCTCGGTCATGTTCGAGTTATTCACATGCTGACCTCTCAGCAGTTGCGCATATCATGACGAAAGGCTTGCCGACGTCGACCTTTGACGAGTTCCGATTCAGTCTGTGTGTCGGTACCGACCCTTCGACTGCGGGGGGTGTTGAGATGTAATTTTATTACAGTAGGTCTCCATATAACCATTGAATTGTACCCTGTAATTTTCTATATATATTCGTGACAGCCGGCCCTATTGGAGCTGTGCAATCTCCCATAATCTCTCTATAGTTGACAATGCGGCGGTCGACGATTTCTTCTTCGTCTAGTTCGAAGGCTGTGGGGAGGTGTGGCCTTTCCCATGCGGCTCGGACCATGGCTATGGTGAGTGGGTTGGAGGCAAGGCCGTGCGGTTAGCCGGGGAGATCCGGGCTTCGCGACTGGAGGTGACAATGGCAACATTCTCAGATGTTGTTTTCCTCATTAAAGGCGTTGTTCATGTGAACCCCTCCTTATAGCTAAGGTTCCGAGGGAAATCCTAGATCTAGGTTATTTCAGGATCAGCCAATGACGACACTTTCGATGTCTTTTACACTCTTGAGGGCATTGATAACATTCAAGTGTTTCTAGGATAGTGATATCCTAGTACTTTCATTGGAAGTATTCTCCCACTTTGTATCGTCCCTTGGAAACTACATTCTCTTTGAAACTACACAACCCTTGAACTACGTTGTTACTCTATGAAGTTACATTTCGCACCGAACGGTGCTTAGAATAGTATAATCTGTTGGATACGAGATTAGTGGTGATTAGAGAAATGTGTTTGCGAACTACTGAACTAGTGAACTCTAAAGTGGTGAACAAGTGAGAGAGAATAAATTGAAGTATGATGTACAAAGTCCCGTTTTGTACTAGTGTACAGATCGCTAGCCTTGCAATTCCACATACCATCTAACTGGTTTCAACTACCACGCAATAAGAAAATCTTGAAGCACAAATCGTGCCGTTGTTTGTCTTCTTAGAACATGCATCTTGGAAAGAGACCAAAACCCAAATCCCAGAGATTCTTTTTTAACTTGAAGATGAACGTACGTACGCTAAATCATTAATACAGGCACAATCAGCATCTCATCTCATGCATATCTGTCATCGTCCAATCTTCACTAAGTCAGCTCCACTCCCGGTAATGAATCATTTAGAGTTGTTGCCCATCAAGCTCACAGCTGATGTTGTGGAATTCCATCGCAGAACGAGCAACGATATGTAAATTGCTTTCCTGCCGTCCAATATGTAGTGATTAGATTGAGTATGCTGTTGAACAGAATTTAGGGTTCCAACTAGTAGGATATTCAAAGGCTAACATCCTATACCAAAGGGCGATGTAGTGTGTTCCTAGAGCAATCGGTCATCTTGGTGATCCTGCATGACGTACCGCCACCATGGTGACGCTACAGCTATGGGCGATGCTGACAATGGGTCGACAGCATGCAGGTAGCTGCTCATATCTTACTTTCTCGGTTTCACAATATATGCATTTTTAGCAAACTGTTTTAGCTTACTAAAAAGTGCGTACATTGTGGAACAGAGATAGTAGTAACTATAGTACTAGATCCCATAAAAACCGAAACATTTTTTCCTTTCATAACCTCTCCTTTCCTCCTAACCCTTCTTCTTCCTGGCGCCCTTCCCAAATACCAGTTCGAACCGGCAGTCGATCACCCCTAGTCCAGCAAGACACCCGAGTCCTGGCCGGCCACCGGCCCCAAGCTCGGCTGCCGGAAGGCCAACCATCTTCTAGCTAAGGCGAGCACGTCTCTCCCGACTGTGCCTCCGCTTGTTCCCGTCGGGTGCTAGTGTTGCCGCTCCTAGTGTCGGCTGCCGCTCGTGCAAAGCAGCTTACTGTTGGACTCCAGCATGTAGCTTTGCCATTCCCTTGCCGTCGCTCCAAGTACTGACGAGCGCCTCGGGAAATATATATGTTGACATATACGGCTCCCTTGCTACACCGCCACAAGAGATATACGTGTCCACATCAATGGATGCCCCTTCACGACCACCCTCGCCTCTAAGGCTACCGCCTCGCCTCAAAGACATGGTCGTGGTTGTCCAAGATTCCAATTATTACCGGAAATCAATACCAGCCTCTCTCCGGAGTTTGGATGGATTTTGCTAGAATCGGAGCAATATATGGCACCTAAAATTTTTCTACTAAAAACCGATAATCTGAAGTTCTGGGGCTCCGCTTTTATCTCCTGACAGATAAGCTTAATCCAATCGCACATCTCGGCAAAGCAGATGGAAAAGATAGATGTCACTTAAAAAGTTTTACAGCCTAGCCGAGTTTAAGGGATGTAGAATGGACACATTCTTTGACTAAACCTTAAAAGAAATTAATTATAAAGATTTGCAGGGCTGCTAGAGTTGCTGTTATAGTTGGACTTTTACATTCCAACGACTCACTCCAACTTGCGTCAAAAAAAAAATTCAAATAATGTAGCATCACCATGTTGATAGGGAGGAATTACAAGAAACGTTCTCTAAAGGATCTACAGAGTAGATAGAAAATGTAGAATCATAGAGAGAGGATTGGCGGAATATGTTGGATGTATTATTGAGCCTCATGAGCAAGTATATATAGACGTTCAGGGATCATTTTGGAGTACAAGTCAAGTTAGGCTAGAGTCCTAACTATACTAAACTATCATAACAACTGTGTACGTACAATACTCTAACATCACCGCAGTCGTAGCGGTAGCGTCCTGAACATCTAAGACGGTTAGACTGGAGATAAAACAAAGTAGCACCAGTGAGCTAACATATCCCCATGCGATAGGAGCGGGAACGTCGTGCACGGTGTCGCGTCACGGTAGCTTGGACAGTAGAGGAAGCTGATGATGCTCACGCGAGGTGGTAGCCCTTGTGCCGATGTCGAGGGAGCCGAGAGCGTTGGATAGTGCCGAGGTCGGGGTAGCCGTTGTGAGGGGTCGCCGTGGTCGATGTCGTGGCCAGGGATGCCGGTGTCGAGATAACCACACGTGAAGCCACACACGCATAGTGAGCGGGGAGGATGAGGGAGACGTGTCAAGGCAGTCGCCAAGGATGTCGATGCCAAAGCTGACGCAGTCCAAGCCGTCGAAGACGAGGTGCGGCCATAGTTTTACCAGAACTAGGCGCACGTCGGGGACGAACGCACACTCCGATTTTGCCAGAACCGAGTATGATAAGAACAACTCGTCGGTGACGCGGTCGAGGCAATCATAGAGGGGTCAATGCCGAAGAAGACGTTGTCGAAGCCGATCAAGACAAGGCGCCGATCCGAGCTTGCCAGACTCGGGAATGCGTCAGGGTCGAAGGCACTTCCGGTGTTGCCAGTACCAGGCGTGCGGGGACAGGGACCATCGTGAACTTGTCGCCATGTCAGAAAGACTACCAGAGGAAGCCTCCAGAGAGGTTGCGACGCACAGAGCGACAAAGGGAGAGATGACGGCGCTGTCGACGGTTGTCGGAGTAGAGTAGAAGGTGGTGTAGTCGGGGATGAGGCGATGACGCTGACAACAAAGTTGTAGTGGACGAAGACGTAGAAGGCAGCAAAAACAGCAGCGACCTGGGGTAGTCATGCTGGATGCCTGGAGTAGCGATGGGGTAGTCGACGGGACTTGCGACAGTGTGAGATCGAGATCGCCCTGCAGATTACCTTGTGAAGTGCGGCGACGTTGCTCGAAGTAGGCGAGGAAGAAATCCGGCAACATGACGACGACCATGTGCAGACGGCGACGATCCATGCCTGTAGGAGTAGGCGCGGTAAAAGCCGAGGACGTCGATGCACAGGGACGACGAAGTAGAATGCGTGCAGCGACGCTATGACCCGAGGGGGCGGCATAGTTGCAGGGCGCAAGTCGGTGCAGCGGCTGGGAGACCACCAGCGACGTACATGACAAGGAAGGTGTGTTGAAATCCGGTAGCATGGACCAAAGGCGGCGGCGCTGCGGACCGAGGGGGCGACGCAGCGGCAACTCCTAGCTCTATCGGTGGTAGGCGCGTGCTCGGGGACGTGCTTGGCGTAGACAGGCGCGGGATCAATTGATCAGACCGACGGTGTGCCGTATGCTCCATGGCTTGGTCGATGTGTAGATCGGAGTCGATGGCGGCGTTGTCGGTGAAGTCCCGGACGATGACGATGAAGACGATCCGAGGGGGGCAGCCACGACAGCCTTCCAAGGAAGACGTAGCAGCCGTCCGTGGTGCACGACAGGCTGTCGTGAGGCCGCAGCAGCCTGCCGAGGCAGGCGCAGCAGCGGAGACGGCATGCACACAAGCAGGGTGTAGATCGTCGGTGCCGATGGTCGAAGTAGAGGCGCAACAGTGACGACGGCGGTGGACGACTCAATCCGATCTAAGATCGGTAAACCAAAAAAGAAAATCGATCAAGAGATCGAGAAAAAAGACTCACATGGCAGCCGATCACGGATCGGCAGACGAACCCTGCGTACAGGTTGTGCGGCTCCCGGCGGAGATCATGGAGATTGACCTCCCCGGGGGCGGCGCGGCGGAAGCGTGTTGCTCGTCTAGCGCGGCGCCATCGCTGGTGGCGGCCCTAGGGTTTGGGAAGTGGCGGCGGCGACATAGGTGGATGCGGCGGCGGCTAGGTCAAGGATCTTGATGCACTGATACCATGTAGAACGATAGAGAAGGGATTGGCGAAATATGTTCGATGTATTATTGAACTTCATGGACAATTATATATAGGCGTACATGAATTATTTTGGAGTATAAGTCAAGTTAGGCTAGAATTCTAACTATCCTAAACTATCCTAACAACCGTATATTAACAACCGTATATGTACAATGCTCTAACAGAAAAACAGGACGGACGAAGACATAGTACCTTAGAATGTTTTATTGAAGCTTCCGAGCAGGAATCGCACTAGTCGCTAGTCAGCTCTCGCTTGGTTCAAATCTCTGTGGTAGCTAGCACGAGATCATGAGGAATGTCAACTCCATTATACTTTGGACAACTAGTGGTGATGAGCAACGACATTGGACGAGGTCGCAGGAAGCCACCATTTAAAACTTGGAGCTATCTCTCCACTGCCTGCATATATAGTTCCTCGACACACTGGACATAACCGCACAAATCCCTCAGCTTCGTCCATCGGGGCATCTATACTTCACCCGCCCCACACCTTCTATACGCATCAAGGTGAAGTCCGATTCCCATTCTAGTGTTTGATAATTTCGACTTAAGTTTCAGTTTGATGCTTCCTGCTCTTTGGCTTGTAACTTACTGTATCTGATATTTCTGGGCAAAAAGATGTGTTTTTTGACGGTCTGAAGAGAAGAAAACCAGCCCATTATTCGGGACCAATAAGTTATTTCCGGGGATAGCCAACTCATCCTATGGGGTTTTGAATGTCCATAAAAACTGTAACAGCGAAATTCAGAAATTGAAATGAAAACTGAACAATATCTCTGGAATGTTCCGCTTTAACATAACTATTTTACTCTTCCAAACACTAAATATATCATGTTAATTCATGTGATGGCTACTAAATGGTAACTTCGATCATTAAACTCGGCACATAAACATAACCATTTTTTTCATCACCTTGGGCTTTACGGGTCCTTCGTGCACTTGAACTGGGCTGGCGTTTTCATTTTATACTATACATACTTTGCAGCCTTGTGAATACTAGTTATGCAGACGCTTGGTATGAGCTCTACCAGATTGTATCACCTTGATGAGATTTTATTGTTTAATAAAGGACTTTTATTGAATAAATATAACTATTTTCAGAGCTAAAAGATTTGTTTGTGGTTTGAATATGCCAGGGAAGAACACCAGGACGTTGATTTCAAAGTTATCAGTGCTTTCTTAGATAAATATTAAAATTCTACATATTTACAAGATTTTTTTTGGAACTGAATCCTAATTTTCTTGCCTGTCCAATGTGACATTCTTCAAAAGCCATGCACACCGAGAGGACGACTGGCCGAGGCTTCATTCCCATCTAAGAAAAAAAGGCGGACCCTATTCAGAAATAGGATGGAGTCACATATCTTAGAAGACCAATTAATCCACCGATTACAAAAATTTGGGAAAAGTCCATTTTTATGAAAATTTCATTAATCTATTAATAATCAGCAATAGCTTATAAAAAAGACTAAAAGTAACAGAAAATACAAATAGGTGTCTAGAACACCTAGCAACAACTGTAGACTCTAGCATGAGCCGAAGGAGAGTCGCCTTCCTCTATCTCCATCACTGGAGTTAGGCAAAACTTTTCGTAGATACCGCAGCGGCTGTTAGCGTATAATCATTGATAGGTCTTCGGTACGGAGTCGTGTTGCATGAAGTGTTTCTGTGTGTGTTCCTAGTGCATGTCCGAGTAGAAGTAGAGTCCTAAACCGAGTCTGTATTGTGCTGTGTCGCTTGCCGGGTACATATACCTCTGTACACGTCCTTGTAAGCAACCCAGAGATAAAGCAATACAACACAGCAGGTGCGACAGGCACCTGTAGCCATAAGATCAATTGTTGTTTGCTGTGTACGTGAAGTTGAGTGTAGTCTAGCTAGAATCGATCAGTAACACTGGAATCGATTAGCTGGTTCGCTGGAACGTGCGCGTCTCGGCGATTTGCTACTGTACGTACGTGACGTCTCGCTGGAACTCTTTATCGTCAACGCCGGACTGCACTCGGCGCGATTGGGGCTGGGCCAACAATTGGTATCAGAGCCTCGCGGAGGATCTCCTAGTAACGGGAGGTCATGGCGGGCAAGGATCAAGGCGAGTACTCCGGTGCGGCTGCGGGTGCATCGGTGTCGTCGCAGTACCCGCGGTATGATCGCGGCAACTACACGACGTGGGCGAAACGGATGGAGTGGGCCATGGAGGGCAACGACATCTGGGAGGCTGTCGATCCCGGCGGCGACGAGTTCAAGAAGGGCGCGTTGAAGTACCGCAAGGACCGACAGGCACTCACGGCCATCGGCTCCGTGGTGCCGGCGGACGTGATGCAGCACCTGATCTCGAAGGCTTCTGCAAAGGAGGCGTGGGAGACACTCAAGACGTTGAATCTTGGGCATGAGCGCGTCCGCAGGGCGACCCTACAAACCTTACAGAAGAAGTACGAGAACCTGGAGATGGAAGGAGATGAGACGCTAGACGCTTTTGCCTCGAGGGTAGCCACAATTGTCAACGGGATTCGCGCGCAAGGTGAGAAGCTGGAAGATATCTCAGTCGTAATGCGTTTCCTTCGCGCGGCGCCGCCGCGGTACATATCTGTGGTGTCGGCAATCGAGCAATGCGTTGATCTCACCACCCTCACGATGGATGACCTGGTTGGACGGTTCAAGGCGCATGACGAGCGGATGAAGATCACCTACGGCAACGCGAATCAAGATGAGCACCTCATGCTTACACGTGCCCAGTGGCAGGCAATGGTCGCCAAGGAGAGGAGCGATAAAGCATCTGGCAGTGGCGATGGTTCGGTCCCGGTGAAGAAGTCGGACAGCAAGCCGAAGAAGCCAAAGAAGAAATTCGACAAGAAGAATCTTCGCTGCCATAAGTGCAATGAGCTCGGGCACTTCAAATCGGAGTGTCCCAACCGTTCCAAGGAGAAGGCTCTCATGGCGAAGGAAGGAGATGATGGACCGATGATGCTCATGCTCGAAGCTTGCGAGTTAATGACCACCAAGGAATCAACTCCTCAGGAGTCCGCTACGGAGATCGTCACGCTCGTGGAAGAGAAGGTCTTCCCGCGGAGGATGCAGACGGCTCACGACGTTTGGTACCTCGACACAGGCGCTAGCAACCACATGACCGGCGACAAGGCTCAGTTTTCTGAGTTGAACCTCACGGTTGGAGGCTCCGTTCGATTCGGCGATGGGTCGAAGGTGGAGATTGCAGGGCGAGGCACAGTCCTGTTTGAGTTGAAGGATGGAGGTCACAAGGTACTCACTGATGTGTACTATATTCCCAAGCTTAAGACCAACATTATCAGTCTTGGTCAGCTCGCGGAGCGTGGATGCAAGATCGTGTTGGAGGACGAGTTCCTGTGGGGATATGACCGCCAAAGGCAGCTCATCATGAAGGTGGAGAGGTCGAAGAATAGACTCTACATCCTCAATCTCAATCGGGCGGATCCAGTATGTTTGATGACAAGCATGGAAGACTCGGCGTGGAAGTGGCATGCACGCTACGGACATCTAAATTTCCAAGCTCTACGACAACTTGGACAGAAGGAGATGGTACGTGGCTTACCGTGTGTTGATCATGTTGAGCAGGTGTGCGACGGTTGTCTCATTGGAAAGCAAAGGCGAGCCCCGTTTCCAAGGGAGGGACAATATCGAGCAAGTAAGGTTCTTGAGTTGGTGCATGGAGACTTATGCGGACCAATCACGCCGGCGACCCCCGCTGGGAACAAGTACTTTTTGCTCATCGTCGACGACTTCAGTAGATACATGTGGGTTGTGTTGCTGAAGAGTAAGGATCAAGCTTTGCAAGCATTCAGGATTGTGAAGATGGCAGCCGAGGTGGAGTCCGAGGCAAAGTTGAAGGCCCTCCGTACCGATCGGGGTGGGGAGTTCAAATCCAATGAATTCAAGGCGTTTTGTGAAGCTCATGGGATCCGGCGGTATCTCACCGCACCATATTCACCGCAGCAAAACGGTGTTGTGGAAAGAAGGAACCAAACCGTGGTGGCCATGGCACGCAGCATGATGAAGAGCAAAGGCATGCCAGGCAGGTTTTGGGGTGAGGCAGTTAGTACAGCTGTCTATTTGCTGAACAGGGCGCCAACTAAGAGTGTAGTTGGTATGACGCCGTACGAAGCATGGTACGGGCGCAAGCCCTCGGTTGATCATCTTCGCACTTTCGGGTGCGTGGCGCATGTGAAGACGGTGACCGGGCATACTAGCAAGTTGGCGGATCGTAGTACTCCAATGGTCATGATCGGCTATGAATACGGTTCGAAGGCGTATCGCGCGTACAATCCAGTGAAAAAACAGGTGGTGGTGACACGCGACGTCGTCTTCGAGGAGGAGAAATCATGGAATTGGGGCTCTGCGGAACCGGTACAATCAATTTCTGATGAAATATTTACTGTAGTCTACAGTGATTCGCATGCAGATGATCAAGAAACGGTGTCCCGTGGCGTTACGGATTTAGGCGCTGGTTCAGAAGATGGAAGTCCGGAAGTGAGCAGCAGCAGCGCTATGCCTGGAGAGGTATCTCCGCGTGGGAGTCCCGACACAAGCAGCAGCTCACGCGCTGCACCTGGAGGCTCGGCGTCGCCATCCAGTCCATGCGCGGACGAGAGCCCTGGCGCAAGTGGCCCATCAGCTGCATACTCCCGTCCAGGAGGGACTAGCGGCAGTCCAGAAGTGGACGCGGGCGACGATGTCACATCGCCGACATGCAGTACACCGACAGAAACTGCAGGTAATTCAGTTGACATTGAAACAAGTACTACGTCAGCTTCCGCGTCTCCTCCAAGTGCACAGGAAGAAAGGAGACGACCACCTACTCCAGAAAAATTCTGAAGTGTACTGGAGTTGTATCCGCCGGAGACCCTTCGTATGGCGCGTGCACGAGGGAGAGGACAAGGTCGGTGTTTACTCACCGAGGAGCCGACGAAATTCGAGGATGCTAATACAGAGGAGTGTTGGCGTCGGGCTATGGATGAGGAGTTGGGGTCGATCCGCGACAACGATACATGGGAGCTTGTCGATCTACCCAACAATCACAAGGCCATAGGGCTCAAGTGGGTGTACAAGATCAAGAAGGATGCCGAAGGGAAGTTGGTGAAACACAAAGCTCGGCTAGTGGCCAAGGGATACGTGCAAGAGCAAGGTGTGGATTTCGAAGAAGTGTTTGCTCCCGTTGCAAGGATGGAATCGGTGAGATTACTTATCGCTCTCGCAGCTCAAGAATCTTGGAAATTGCATCACATGGATGTGAAATCCGCGTTTTTGAATGGGGAGTTAGAAGAAGAAGTTTATGTGAAGCAACCACCGGGATACATCAAAGAGGGAGAAGAACACAAGGTTTTGAAGCTACACAAGGCGTTGTACGGGCTACGGCAAGCCCCTCGGGCGTGGAACATCAAGCTTGATCGTACATTGATCTCTCTCGGATTCGAGAAGAGCCCACTGGAGCATGCGATGTATAAGCGAGGTAAAGGAAGGGATCATCTACTGGTTGGCATCTATGTTGATGATCTATTGATAACAGGAGCGGATGAGAAGGAGATTGCAAAGTTCAAGCTACAGATGAAGGAGTTATTCAAGATGAGTGATCTAGGCTTGTTGAGCTACTACCTTGGGATCGAGGTACATCAAAAGCTGGGTGAGATCACGCTATGCCAAGAGGCATATGCAAAGAAGATACTCGACAAGTGTGGCATGGAAGAATGCAATCCAACTCATGTTCCGATGGAACCTCGTCTTAAACTGAGCAAAAGGAGTGAAGCATCTGCGGTTGATGCAACGGAGTATAGGAGTGTGGTCGGAAGTTTGAGGTATCTCATCAACACAAGACCGGACTTGGCCTATTCCGTTGGCTATGTGAGTCGCTTCATGGAAGCACCCACAATGGAGCATTGGACAGCCGTGAAACATATACTCAGGTATATCAAAGGTACTACAAACTTTGGTATTGTCTACTCGAAAGAGAAGGAGGAGGTGAAGCTACTTGGCTACAGTGATAGCGACATGGCAGGAGATATTGACGACCGTAAGAGTACCTCGGGCGTGGCATATTTCTTGGGAAGAAGCATAGTAAGTTGGCTATCACAAAAGCAAAAAGTGGTGGCACAGTCATCCTGTGAAGCTGAGTATATTGCAGCTGCAACTGCGGCGTGTCAAGGTGTGTGGCTAAGGAGTCTACTTGGTGATCTCACCAATCGGGAGGCGGAACAAGTGGTGCTCAATATTGACAACAAGTCTGCAATTTCATTGTGCAAGAATCCGGTGCATCATGACAGGAGTAAGCACATTGATACGAAGTATCACTACATACGGCAGTGTGTAGAGGAGAGCAAGATTGAAGTCAACTATGTTTGCACCAATGATCAGCTTGCGGATATCCTAACTAAATCTTTGGGACGAGTGAAGTTCGCAGAGATGCGAGGAAGGATCGGCGTTCAAGCTGTGAAGACGGAGACATCATGCTTAGGGGGGTGATTGTTAGCGTATAATCATTGATAGGTCTTCGGTACGGAGTCGTGTTGCATGAAGTGTTTCCGTGTGTGTTCCTAGTGCATGTCCGAGTAGAAGTAGAGTCCTAAACCGAGTCTGTATTGTGCTGTGTCGCTTGCCGGGTACATATACCTCTGTACACGTCCTTGTAAGCAACCCAGAGATAAAGCAATACAACACAGCAGGTGCGACAGACACCTGTAGCCATAAGATCAATTGTTGTTTGCTGTGTACGTGAAGTTGAGTGTAGTCTAGCTAGAATCGATCAGTAACACTGGAATCGATTAGCTGGTTCGCTGGAACGTGCGCGTCTCGGCGATTTGCTACTGTACGTACGTGACGTCTCGCTGGAACTCTTTATCGTCAACGCCGGACTGCACTCGGCGCGATTGGGGCTGGGCCAACAGCGGCTCTCCGATTCTTATTTTTGGTCAGTCTGCTCACTCTCTGTCCCGGTACTCAGCGGTACATGTTTGACTTGGTTGTAATGCGACACTTGTTCTTGGATAGACCAAAATTCATTGTTCTTGGCTAACCAAGAACAAATTGCACTAAACGATTCTCGAACAACGTAGATCCGACATCCTCCTTCTCGACCAAACCCGACCTCTTGCTCCTTCTTCAGAAACTCAGTGACATGCTACGGGGACATGGATACAGGATACAGCGGTGCAGAGCATGCAAAAACAAATCACGCACTAAGAGAACTACACGTCCAGTACAATTTTGCGTGCTTCTAGCAGTGTGGCTGTGTCATGAAAAGTCAATTTGTACATGCCTCGAAAACTGACATTTTTGCATTCCCCTTTTTATTTAAGCATGAACCAACAAGGACAGGATGGTGCAGCAAATCAGCGGAATGGCCTGGAGAAAAGAAAGATGCGTCCTCCTATATTTCCTCCACGAGACAATGCTGATGATCCTGTAAACGACCGAATCCATCCCTCCATCCGAGGGCTAAAGACCGTCGGAGTATGCTACGCCGACGGCTGCCCTCGGCATATCCCCTCGGCGAAGATCTCTCTTGGCAGAGCACCGGGAGGCCATTGGCGTAGACTACGCCGACGGCTGCCCTCGTCATAGCGGCCGTCGGCATAGTCTAACGCCCGGTCGCAAAAATAATTTAAGAAAAATTAAAAAATCAATTTGTTTTAATTTTTTCTCAACTTTTTGTAATCTTTGAATTATTTGACTTGATAATCTCTCACTTGGAATATTTTTGACACTAATTACGCTTAATCTTTGATCAAATTGCAGTCTTGGCAAACTTTCCGGTCGGTCGCCCATCCGGTCTACTCCACCCCGCTTAACATTTTCGTTTCTTCAGAATCTGTTTTCGCAAAGCAATTTATACCTTGTTGTCAATACTATGATATCAATCCTATTAACTCTTATATAATCATGTCACATGTTTTTATTTTTTGATATTACAAACAATTATTGAAATAAACAACAATAAATAAGTAAAAAAATTATTGAAAAATATAATGATTTTAATATCTTTACATCTGTAAATCGAAATTCGACAAATAATATGTCTAAATTGACCAGAAAAATGAGAGGAATCCAAATATGATATCCATATCAACATCTCACAAACTATGCCGTAACTATAGCCATAATATTGGTCAATTGACCCGAAAGTTAGGAAACCTCGAATGAGATAGGTCATTTTGTGAAGGGTTTTTAGACATAATCAATATACCAAGTTTGATATTTTTCCTTTCAACTAAGTCACATAATATGACATCACGCGAAGGTATCGCATTGTTTGGATCATTTTTGAATTTCTTATGCCCGTTTGAAACTATCATCAAACTTTGTCGAACGGCAGGCATGAAGAATTTTAGCTCGGGACCGAGCCTCGCTAAAATTGAAGTAGGTCTCTGATGAAATAGCATATTATGAATCTATAATTTATTTTTGTAAAAAATCACGAGCATCAGATCATGTACATGTAGTTCATATCTAACCCACTTCCTATCAATTTGGCAGAAATTTGTCTTTTTCACCACGGATGGACGAAAAGGTTTGAGATCCCCCTGTTAGGAAATTGTCCATGTAAGGTGGTCTAGTATTTTTGAAAAATGTGGTGTTAGCATTTTGAAATAGCCATTTGGTGGTTATTTCACAAAACCGCTTGTTTTTTGCACTCGAAAAATGAAAAATGGCTTTTTGGTGCGACAAAAAGGAAAACTTCCTCCTGCAACATTATTCGTCGTTCCATAATACACATGCATGTACAATATGGACACATTATCAAAAACTATGCCTTGATTCTAGCCATAACATTGGTCATTTGACTCAAAAGCAAGGAAACCTCGAATAAGATTGGTCATTTTGTGAAGGTTTTTTGAAACATAATCAATATACCAACTTTGATATTTTTTCCTTCTAACTATGTCATATAATATGACACCACGCGAAGGTTTACCATTGTTTGGATTGAATTTGAATTTCTTATGCCCGTTTGAAACTATCGTCAAACTTTCGATAAATAGGAGTGTCGATCCCAGAGAGGAGCAGAAGGTGTTGACTAGTGGTTTCGAGCTGAAATTCTGTGTAAATACTTAGCAAACGGATTTTTGGGGTTTTTGATAAAGTAAAGCAATAAAGTGCAAGTAAATAAAGACAACAAATAATTGCAGCAAGTGGTCCAATTCTTTCTTAGTAAAGGACAAGCCGGTTGTATTACTTATGAGGACCAAACATTCTCGAGAACACATGGAAATACTGTCAAGTGCTTTCGCTTCATATAGTTGATTAATCTTCTTTAGTTTGATAGGTGTTGTGTGGGTGACCCTATGCTAATGTACCGATCTTACTTGGACTAATACATACTTGTGATTAAACCCCTTGCAAGCATCTGAAACTACAAAAATGTAATTAACCTAAAAACCTAACCACAACATTAAACTCTGAGATCTTACACTCCCTTGTGCAAAGGTTTCCTAATGGGGGTTTAGATTTCTGTCACCCCGGCAACCCCACAATTAATAGCCAAATATACAATGCATTCCCCTAGGCCCATAAATGGTGAAGTATCATGTAGTGGACGTTCACATGACACCACTAGAAGAATAGCACCACAACTTTAATATCAAACCATTGAATAATGTGGGAATAGAGACCATAGACAACAAAAATATGCTCTAAAGCTTTGAAATCAAATTTGGACAATCGAACACCTTTTACGAGGTAAAAACAATTATAACCAAACACACAGAAGTATGAAACGTTGGTGTCGTGGTGGTGGCACGACAGATGCCATTGGTAGGCTAAAGTATGGGGCCAATGGATGCTAGCGGGATCTGGGGAGGGAAGATGTAGTGATTTCTACACACAACTAACTAGAACATAGATCTTTATTTCTCCTCAATCGAGTTCCAAGTGCTCCTAGAGCTGTATCAGAGATAGGAGGAAGAAGACTACTACGCGAGCCCTCAAGTGTCAAATGAATCGATCCCTCCTCCAGGAACCCGCGTCCCTCCTTATAAAGGGGTCCCTTGGTTCTTCCTAGGGCTGACGTGGCAAGCATATTCTTGGAATATGCTTGTCCCAAAGTGGTAACTCGGCGGACTCCTTTCTGTGTCTCCTTTCTATCAGCGGCAAAGACCCAGAAACCGCCACATGTGAGGCTCGTGCCTGCCCACTATCACCTTTGTGACGCTTGTCTGCCCCTCTACGGCTCTTCTCTTTGTCCTTAGTGCTTGGCCCTATGTAGATTCCCCTAGCCAGTAGCTAGGGTTTGACTCTAGGATCTTTCTTCTTCTCCTGCAAGCTTCTCATTACTCGGCCTTGTGTCACTTAACTCGGCTCGGCCTTCTCCTGCGTATGAGCCGATCAACCTTACTCGGCCGTCTTAGCCCATACATCGGCCGAGTGAGGTATTAATCACTCGATTTGGCTAAGCCATACCTTATTCGGCCGAGCCTTGTATAACTCGGCCGAATTAGTTTTTAACTCGGCATATGGTAAGAAGGGTTCCTTTCTTCTTTCCACCATCTTGACCCTACCTAGGGTCACCCCCCAAACATTAGTCCCCGAAGTTGGTGCGGTCCTGCCGGAGACTTCGGCCAGGCCACATCAGTTTCCTGACATTCATTCCTTCTTACTTTCTGTCCGAGATATTTCTTAGTTGATGCTCCTTTTCTGCTATTCTTCTTTCGTTTATCCTCTCTTACCGAGGTATGAGCTGTATCCCGAGTCATTCTCATTCCTCCGGGGTATCCACTTGGCTTCCTGAGTAAGCCTCATCCTATGTGTACCAATTATTACTACCATCTAGTTTTTTGTACCTCCACAGTGTTTGCTGACATGCTACAGTGATTGCTGCGCCCGTCGCGTCGGCACAGTGACGCTTCGATAAACGCAACGGTCACACTGCCTGATCTCCTCCTGCACCGTGTGGCCCTAGCTGTGGCTCCACTCTTCCTCCGCGGATGGTCGATACACGCGTCCGTGCGGTTACTGCGGCATAGACACGATCCCACTACCGCACACCCTACGTGGTTATAAGTAGGGGAGTGGGGCTGGGTTGATTCACTTTTCCCCTCCCCACTCCCTTTGTCTTCCTCCAACGCCGCCACTGCCATTTGCGCTCCTGCGACCGCAGTTCCTTCTTGACGGCCATGTCACGGCTCCTCTGCCCTTTCGAGCTCGCCATCGTGCCCCCGCTATCGGATCTCCATCGGTGTGCTTCTCCGCAGCGTTTCATGGCACCGCCGCTAGGTATTTTCCCTAGGGGCTCTTCCTGTTTACCTCAATCTCCCGCGGCGGTTCTTTCTCCGCTCCGCCGTCGCATTCGTCACCGTCGCGACGGGGCCCTGTACTTCTAGGCCTCTCCCCGCCGCCAGTTATTATTCCGTCGATTCCTCCGACAAGCCCATGTCTAGCTCTTTCAGCGGTGCCCACGTCGGGGAGGAGGAGCTTATGGCGGGTCCAGAACGGGGCTTCTGGCAAGGCTCCACCATCACTCGCCGAGAGGTCGAGTGGCTGCGCAAGACTCGCTGAATCCCGGCCGAGGTAAATTGTCGCTTACCTAGTAAAGAATCTTCCCCAGTACTAGATGAGGGTGAATACGTAGTCTTCATTTCTCACTTTACCCGAGGATTCGACCTCCCTCTTAGTGATTTCACTAGGAGTTTCTTAGATTACTTCGGCCTTCAGCCGCATCATCTGCCGGCTAACACCGTAGCTTCTCTCTTGGCCTTTATCTCGGCTTCAGAGGGATACTTTGCCCTTTGGCCTTCAGTAGACGTATGGTCTAAATTTTTCCAAATCCGAGCTAACGTAGTGCCGGATAAATCTCTCCATCCCTCCGAGAAATCTTTAACCCAATGTGGGGCCACCTCCATTACTCCTCGGAAAAACTTCGTGTTTCCCCGTGTTGCGGGCCTTGAGTCTTGTAAGAAATGACATAGATCATTTTTCTATGTCAAGAATACCGGAGCAGAAGACAAGATTTGGCTCCCTGCTTTCTCCATTGGTCCTCCTTCGAAGAAGAACTGGCTTTATATCCCGAAGAAGTCCCAAGCTCTTGCTGAGGCATTCGAGCTTCGGCTTAAGGAATTAACTCGGTCCGGACTTCGGGGCGAAGATATGATGACCGCGTTCATCAGCAGCCGAATCTGCCCCTTCCAACTCCGTTCTCACAAGCTTTGCTACATGAGTGGTCCTTTGCATCCCAACCGAGTTTCTACGGTTGAGCTTGATGATTACCAGATTTACAAGCGTTCCCGGGCTATCTTCAAGACTGAGATGCCCGAGGAATGGAAGTGGGGAATGAAGCCATTCTCTCGCGAGAATCATCCTCCTCAGGTAAATTGGACATAGGTGGTTTCATCCGAGTTATTCTTCCATTATTCTTTCGCTAACTCTTGTCCGCTTTTCTCGCAGAAGTTTCCGGAGCAGACCACGGAAGACGCCAAGGTTTTGTCTCTTCCTTGGACCGCTGACCGCAATACCCCGGACAACGGAGAATCTGATCCGGAGGAGTTCGCCGGAAGCTGCTCCTGTTCGTGCCCGGAGCAAGACCTCGGCCCGTGCGAACGAAGGTGATTCAGACGATGTCCAAATTATCGAGTGTGACACCCCCGGGATCAGGGATAAACAAATCCTAGACCTCCGTCTGATATAAGCTTAACCTTGAGCTCGAGGATATCCAGTGAAGAATCAATAGCACAGCAGTGACCCCACGACACAAAAATTATTACAGCAAGCTCCTAACGAAGCAGAGAACCAAATTATTACAAGCAGAGGTAACTGACCGCAAACATCAAACAACGGAAGGCAAATTATGCTATGAAGTATAGAAAAATTATCAAATGGCCTAAGAGGCCTGAAGCATAATGATGACGTCCCATCCCATAGATTCCAGGCTGCCGGCCGGGAACCCCAAGCTACTCGTCGTTGTCGATGTAGTACAGAACTCGTCTTCAAGTATACTCTGCCAAAAGTATCAACAAAGCAAGGGTGAGTACATGATGTATTCCGCAAGACTTATGGCTGGTGGATTTGTTTTGCATAAAGCCATCTTTATTTATAAAACAAGAGAGAGAAGAAGAATCTCGTCTAATCAGAATATTTTAAAAGGGGATAATAGAGCGACATATCTGAAATATTGATCATCATCTTTTGATATCCACCGAATCATTATCATCCGAACCCTAACTAGGATCACCCCCTCGTACCCATGAGGAAGCATCCTTAAGCACACGTTGATCTACAAGTTTTACGGTTAGGTTCAAGTTCTCTATGATCTCACATCCGTTCCCAAGTCGTCCATAACCGTGGACACGGCTTTCTGAAAGATTATTACCCTGCAAGGTTGTACAACTTTACCCACACGTACTAACCTTCTCTTAATGCCAGAATCATTAGCCCTCTTCCTTGGAAGGTCGGTAGAGAGTGGTTAGACACCACCTTTACCTTGCTTTCGCCGAGACCATGAGTCACGCAATAAGTATGGTTCGGCCATAATGGGTCAAATCCCGAAGCTGGTACTTAAAGATGTGAGGCTAGGTTGGTTTACCAGGGGCTCCATCAACCCCAAGCAACCCGGTCCACCCTTTCCTACCTGTTATGAATGCACCTCCTTCACCCCCTCTTTCAAAAATATTTTCAATGCGTATGTCGAATGGAACGCCCGAACTATGTGACTCATGGAATCTACTAGGCATGTTAGTCAATCAGGGGCATAAACCCCGTGTGGTTGTACGCTCGTCTTGGTTCAAGAGGCAAGAACTCGGGTTCTAGTGGTGGCGAGCATCGGACTAGAAAAACCACATCCCACCGTGGCCTCCCATACAAGCCTTAGCATGTTTAACCTCATATCACTGATCTCATCTCATCACATTGTTCTGTCATACTAGATTCTCGGCATCTGATACATCATCTGGATGAACCAGCACTGATAGCTATGCATGGCTAAGCAGGACATAGATAATAGCTCTAGCAGTGCACACAAGCCAAACCTAGTTATGCTAGGGGCAGTGGATCAGGTAATATAAGCTCAAATGGAGTAATGCAAAAGATGGGATACTCTATCTATTGCTAAAATACCATAGTAGAATCGTATGCATAATTCCAAGAATTGAAATGCTTTAGAAATCATAGGATTATATCATGGTGGGGCTATGCTTGCCTTTGCCAGTTGATAATCGATAAGCAGATCTTCGGGAGCCTTGTACTTGACTTGGTTACAGTTGGTCAAGTATTTGTCTTCGAGCTTCGACGGTCTTGATCTCAGTCTTCAATCTTGATCTCGATCTCGATATCGGATTCTACTGATGAAGAACCCAATCACCGGAAAGAAAGGTGAAACAATCAAAACATGGCATAGATGCAATGCTCAAACAATAATTATGATATGACAAGTTAAATTGTATTGAAATATAATCCTAAGACATGATCGACAATTTAAACGGGGTTCCGAGGGGTACAAACCCTAACTCGGAGAAACTCCGGATGTATATGAGAGGGGTTGGTTTGTTCTTCTAATTAAAATTGTCTTGAAAGTTGTTGAACAATGCATGATTATAGGTTACATAGTTAGATCTCATTTTTCTGAACATTTTGATATATTATACACATTTTTCGGAGTTATAAATAATTAGTTATTGAATTTACAAGATTATTACATTTTCTAGAATTATTAAAACCTTTTTAATTGATTACTGCGTCATATGACGTAAGCATAACCTAACCCTAAACCTTTCCTCACCGAGGCAGAGGATACCCACTGCAACTGACGGGTGGGGCCGGTGCCACGTCGTCACGCCACATAGGCAACGCTTGCGCAATGCTGACGAGGGTGCCATGTCGTGGCCACGCAGACGCCACAGGGGCGCCGCCTAGGCTCAACGGCATCAGCGGATCAGATGACCGCGGCCACGGAGGTAGCAAGCACACGAGGCAACGGGGAAGCAAGCATATGGCTCAGTGCGACCCGGTCGACCTTATTGTGGCGGCGACGCCCTGTTTTGGCAACCAGAGCGTCAGCAACGACGAACTCTGACGGCGAGCGGCAGCGGCGTTCGTCGGCACGGCAACACAAAGCACGGGAGGAAGAGGGAGAGGGTCCTTATGGACCAGAATCTAACCACTAATCGAACAGAGGTGTCGATGAGGCACGGGGAGGCTGCATGGCGATGACTCGACGGTAGACGGCGTCGGGCAGGGAGATGTCGATTGGCGCTCTAGGGACTTATCCTGTGCACGCGAGTGGCGTCAATCAATAGAGTCGAGCAAGGCGGTCACTCCTATGGTCTCGGAATGGCGAGGTGATGGGGATATGCCTACCGGGGTATACCCAACAGGACGTTTCCGACTGGCCCAGGAACTGGCGAGTGGGCCTGCAGGACGGCGATTGGATCAAGACCAGGCGTGGACCCAAGCGACTGGAAGCTGAAGGCCTAGGAGAGTAGATAGGCCCAGTCGGATTAGGTTAAACGAGTATCGAAACCTTAACTGATTCGGTTGAGATATGTAAACCTTAGGGGGGGGTGAGTCTATATAAACCTCCCTACAGGGCGTGTAGAGGATACGTTCCATCATCCACCCAAGCGACTCGCCGCCTAGCCGTCGAGCTCGCCCCGTTGTACCTCCATCATAATACAATCTAGCAGGAGTAGGTCTTTACCCTCCGGGGGGCCGAACCTGGGTAAAACCCTGTGTATCCGCCCTCATCTCGCACCGCAGATGGCTGGCCTCCCTTGCCCTTCGTTCTACTACTCGCTGCCGATTGCAGCGTCTGCTGTGGTCATTCCCACGACAGTGGCGCCCACCGTGGGGCCTGGCCGGTCTGGCCGGTGTTCTGCGGCGAGATCCAATCTACCCATCAACGAGTCGGTCGCCACCGGCCGCATGATAGCGATCGGCGAGATGCTCCAGATCTTGCCGAGCAGCTACGTCCCGGCGACGCGACCCGGCACGCACAGCATGATCTTGCCAGTCGGCACGATCAGCCTCTTCGTCAGCCTCACCGACGTCTTCATCTTGGAGGAATCGGCTCGCATCCGCGAATCGCCGCCACGCGACCGGCTCTCCGAGAGCCAGGTCCGCACGATCCATCGCCTCGCCTCCGAGTACAACTTGGCCCACAGCGACGTGGCCGAAAACACCGCGGCCGCGGAAGACGCGGCCCTCAACAACGACGCCGACTCGGCGACTCCGGCGTCACTCGCCGGATCCATCACCGCGGCTTCGCCCGCAGGCTCCATCACCCAGGTCTCCAACGTGTGAGACTTCGAGGATCCCTCCATCCTTGGGATCTTCGACTTCGACTCCGGATCGGAAAACTCTGCCGATCTCCGTGACGGAACCGGTCGCCATGCCGCGACCTACATGGCTACTGGCACCGATCCGCCGGAGGATCCCTTCTCCACCCCGATCCCTCCCAACGCAACGGCAACAGAGGTCGAGGAACTCCGCCATAAGCTGGCGGAGGCAGTCCGCAAGGAGCAAGCCGAGCGCGAAAAATTTCGCCTCGAGCATGTGACGGCGCAGGAGCTGTCACGTTACCACCAACAGCGAATCAGGTCGTGCTTGAACCCCACCGTCCAGGGGCGCGCCCGGAACTTTGATGACGAGAACGACCCGGCCCGCTTGGCCGAGCGCGCGATCCGCGAGAACGCGCCACCCGGAGGAAGCGCTCGGCCCCCGCCAGGGTCGTCGGCGAACGGCGCCCACCTCCACCCAACCGCGCACCCCCCAGGGACCAGCCGCGGATCATGGTCTCCTCACGGGAGCGAGACGCGAACGGCCTACCACTATTCTCCACCCCGATGGACAACCTCGTGGCGGGCCGAGCAGCGGCCGACAACATCACGGCCACCGGTGACGGCGCCCTACAGATCCAGTACGTCAAGGACCTGCTCGCAAAGGCGGTCGAGCAACAAAATGCAGGCGTCGACTCACAGGGCCGGATGTACTCGCGTTCGTCGGGCAGCAGGGCGGCCTCAAGCGGCCGTCCATTAGCGGCAAACACCCTCAACTTCCCGCCACCCGAACCACTGCAGCTCCAACACCGACCCGCGAAGGCGGAACTCTCCACCAACGACCCCATGCCAGCGACCAACTTCGTCGCCGCCAACGGTCAGCCCGTAGACGCCCGCACCCACATCATCAATAACCAAAACTGGCACGCATGCCAGCCCGACGACCTGCGACACACCCTAACCAATCGCCGTGATGGCGAGCCTATGGGGTCTCTAAGCCGACTCGGTCCCCGGTGCTTCAGACCGATGATCCGAGGCGAAAAATACCCGGCAAACTTCAAAGCGCCAAAGGAAATAGAAAAGTACGACCCTTCGTACGACCCCTCCGTGTGGCTGGACACCTACCTCATGGCGATGGGGATCACAGGCCACACCGACCTGCTAGCCGCCCGCTACCTCCCCCTGATGATGGAGGGAGCGTGCAGGCAGTGGATCAACACTCTCCCCCGGATAACATCGACTCCTGGGAAGAGATGCGCGATGCCTTTGTGAGGCACTTCGAGGGTTCCTACACCCGCGCCACCACCATCGAGGACCTGGAGCGATGCGTCCAGGGACCCCGCGAGTCGACCCGAAGCTGGGTCCAACGGTGGCAAGAGCTATGGTACAACGCGGCCGGCATCCACCCGAACACCGCGATCCACTGCTTCAAGACCTCGTGCCTCTACGAGCCCTTGGTCGCCAAGATCAAACGAGCATATCGCACACTCGACAACATATCGGACCTCCTCGAGATCGCCAAAAGATACGCGGAGGAAGACCCCAACCAGGAAACCGATGAAGAGTCGGGAGGTCAATGCCACACGAACGACAACGACAACGGACGACGGTCCGACCTACGCTACAACAACACTCGCCTCACCGGCAAGCGCCGCAGTGACAGGCGAGTCGACTTCGTCGCCAATGCTGGGCACGCGCAGCGCGAGCCCAAGAGCTTCCGCCGTGACGGAGGACAACGCCGCGATGGCGGCAACTACAAGGCAAAACCAAGGTTCGACCCCGCGGCCCTCCTTAACCAGCCTTGTGCGTTTCACAGCAGGGAAGGGAAGCCCGCCACGCACACGACCGCCGACTGCCACTCTCTCAAGGAGATCGAGAAGGCACGGCGACCACGGGAGGACCCCGACAACAACCCGCCAAACGGCGGAAAATTCAGCAGTGTGGCCGGCTCGCTCCACACCTTCACAGGTTTCACCACGAAGCGCGAGAAAAAGGTCATCGCCCGCGCCGTCACCGTCAACGCGGTAGCCCAGGTGGACGTTCCCCAGTTCCTCAACTGGTCAGAGCAGCCCATCACCTGGAGCCGCCAGGACCACTCGCCACACATCGAGTACCCAGGCCGAGTCGCCCTGGTGGTCAAGCCCAAGGTGGGAGATTACTGGCTCCCCAAAACATTGATGGACGGAGGCAGCTCCATCAACATCATGTACCTGGACACCTTCAGGCGACTGCGGCTCCCGCAGTCGATGGTCGAGACGACCTACACCACGTTCCACGGAATCGTCCCCGGTTGGAAGGCGTACCCGATCGGCAAGGTCACGTTGCCAGTCACCTTCGGCACACCAGCAAACTTCCGCACCGAGCGGATCGTCTTCGAGCTGGTACCCTTCGACAACCCCTACCACTGCGTCCTGGGGCGCCAGGCGTTCGCCAAGTTCATGGCAGCGCCGCACTATGCGTACAACGCGATGAAGCTCCCCGGGCCGTGCGGCGTCATCACCATCAACGGCGACCCCGACATGGCCGCCAAGTGCGGGGCCAAAGGAGCCGAACTCGCCGACGCCGTCATCGCGGCAGAGGCCAACCACGCCGACGAGCTCGCCAAGTACGCGAGCGGGGTCAAAAACGACGACCCCACCATACTCAAGAAGCCCAATTCGGAGGGCGCCAACACCTCAGCCTTCGAGGCAACGACGCACACCCGCACCGTCGAGCTGGTCCCAGGTGACTCCAGCCAGACGGTGATGATCGGGATGGGCATGAGCCCAGCATAGGAAGGCGCGCTCATCGAGTTCCTCCGTGAGAACAGGGACATCTTTGCATGGAAGCCCTCTAACATGCCTGGTGTCCCTAGGGAACTCGCTGAGCACAAACTCAATGCCGACCCCAAAGTGCGACCCGTCAAGCAGTCGCTGCGGCCCTTCAATGAAGAGCACCGCCGAGCCATCACCGAGAAGGTGCAGAGTCTACTCGCTGCAGGCTTCATCCGGCCAATCAAATACTCCAAGTGGCTGGCAAACCCAGTCCTGGTCGAGAAGAAAAATGGGACCTGGAGGATGTGTATCGACTACACAAACTTAAACAGCGCCTGCCCGAAGGAGCAATTCGTCCTACCGTGGATCAACCAAATAATCGACTCCACCGCAGGCTCGGAGTCGCTGTGTTTCCTCGACGCCTACTCTGGATACAACCAGATCAAAATGGCTATCGAGGACGAGGAGAAGACGGCGTTTATCACGCCATTCGGAGCCTTCTGCTACACCGCCATGACCTTCGGCCTCAAGAACGCCGGGGCGACCTACCAGCGGTGCATGCAGGAATGCCTTGCGAGCCAAATAGGCCGCAATATCCACGTCTACATCGAGGACGTGGTAGTGAAGTCCGCTCGCCAGGGCGATTTACTCGACGACCTGGCGGAAACATTCGCCAACCTACGGAAATACAAGATAAAGCTAAACCTAGGTAAATGCACCTTCGGTGTACCAGCAGGGAAACTACTGGGGTACGTCGTCTCCAATCGCGGGATCAAGGCGAACCCCACCAAGATCGACACGATTGCTCGACTCGGCAAACCCGAGTGCCTGCGCGACATCCAGAAGCTGGCCGGGCGAGTCGTGGCTCTCAGCCGCTTCATCCCCCGATTGGGCGAAAAGGCGATGCCCCTATACCGCCTGATGCGGAAGAACCCCACCTTCCAGTGCGAGAAGGAGGCGGACGACGCACTCCGCGACCTCAAGAAGGTGCTACTCGCAGCACCGCTACTCGTCGCCCCTGTCGACAAAGAACCCATGCTGGTCAATGTCGCGGCTTCCGAGCGCGTCGTCAGCGCCGTCATGGTCGTCGAGCGGCCAGAGGAAGGAAAGGAGCGCCCGGTACAACGACCGGTGTACTATATCAGCGAGGTCCTCACCGAGTCGCGCCCGTGGTACCCGCAATACCAGAAACTGGTGTACGCAGTCTTCAAAGCACAACGGCGACTGCCGCACTACTTCTAGGAGCACCCGATCACGGTCGTCTCCTCAGCACCGCTGCAGGACATCATCCGCAACCGTGAGGCGACCGGGTGAGTCGCCAAGTGGGCCGTCGAAATCGGCGTCCACAACATCAAGTATGAGCCACGAAAAGCGATCAGGTCGCAGGCTCTCGCGGACTTCATCGCCGACTGGGAAGAGGCCCAGCAGCCAGAAAAGTTGCCATACCTCCACTACTGGAGCCTGCACTTCGACAGCTCCAAGAACACAGATGGCGTAGGAGCAGGGATCGTGTTGACTTCCCCGAAGGGCGACAAGCTCCGCTACGTCCTCTGCCTCGACTTCACCCCCTGCACCAACAACATGGCCGAGTACGAGGCACTACTCCACGGCATGCGAGCTCCCAAGGAGATGAATGTCAACCGCCTACGCTGCTACGGAGACTCCGACCTCGTCGCTGGGCAAGTAGCTGGCACCTGCGACGCCGTCTCTCCCACCATGGCGGCATACCGCCAAGCAGTGGACAAGCTAGGCGGACACTTCGCAGGCTACTCCGTCGAGTCGATCGACAGGGAAGAACGAGGAGGCCGACGCACTCTCTCGCATCGGGTCGGCTCGACTCGCACCACCCGCCGGCGTCTTCCTCGACATGTTCACCAAGCCATCCGTCTCTCCCCCAAGGAAGATCGACATTGGGGTCCCGCGGCTACCAGAGGCAGCCTTGGTTGCACTCATCGCCGAGCTAGAAGACTGGACTAGGCCGTACATCGCCTACCTGGAGGGAGACACCTTGCCGGCAGACGAAACAGACGCCCGGATGATAACGCGACGCTGCAAATCCTTCGTCATCATCGACGGCGAGCTCCACAAGCGCAGCGTGACCGACGTGTTCCAACGCTGCATCCAAACCGCCGAAGGACGCACGATCCTCCACGACATCCACTCCGGCCACTACGGCCACCACGCCGGAGCCCGCTCTCTAGTCGCAAAGGCTATGCGACACGGCTTCTACTGGCCCACCGCACATGCCGACACCGTCGACATTGTCCAGCGGCACGCCGGGTGCCAGAAGTACGCCAACCAGACACAAGTGTCGAGCTCAGCGCTCAAGACAATCCCCATCACCTGGCCATTCGCCGTGTGGGGCATGGACATGGTAGGCCCTCCGGCTTCACCCACCTCCTGGTCGCGGTCGACAAATTCACAAAGTGGGTGGAGGCCAAGCCAGTCCGGAAATGCGACGGGAAGACCGCCACCAAATTCCTACACGAGCTCATATAACGCTACGGGTTCCCAAACAGCATCATCACGGACAACGGCACCAACTTCGCCAAAGGATCCATGGCCGAGTTCTGCGAGGAACATCACATCCGACTCGACATCGCGTCAGTCGCCCACCCGGAGTCTAACGGCCAGGCGGAACGGGCCAACCAGAGCATCCTCCACGGCCTGAAGCCGCGGCTCCAAGTACCACTCCAGCGCATCGCCGGGTGCTGGGTCGAGGAGCTACCCTCCGTCATCTGGGGTATCCGCACCTCGGTCAATAGGTCGATAGGGTTCACCCCCTTCTTCATGGTGTATGGCGCCGAGGCAGTCATGCCCACCGACCTCGAGCACGACTCGCCAAGGGTCGTCCACTACACGGAGGATGCGAACGAACTCGCACATCAGGATGGAGTCGATCAACTCGACGAGGCACGTGACCTAGCTCGCTCACGCACTGCCATCTACCAGCAAGGACTCCGCCGCTACCACAGCCGGCAGGTGAAAACTCAAACCTTCCAGGAAGGCGACCTGGTGCTGCGCCTCATCCAGGACAAGAAGGGCATGCACAAGCTCTCCCCCCCATGGGAGGGACCATTCGCCATCGGGCGAGTACTCGGCAACGACGCCTACTACCTCACCGACGTCCGCGGAGATGGAAAACTTGACGTCAAGCAACCATGGAATGTAAACCTCCTACGGAAGTTCTACTCCTAGAACTCCACATATGTATCCTCTAGTAGCTATGAAATAAAACATATTGGTTACTGCAAATTGTGTCTACTCTCCGTGTCTTGTGCCACTCGCACTCGTAGTAACAGCACCAAGCTAACTGTAGGAGTCAACCTCTGGTACAGCGATCGGCACGGCCAAGTAGTGCGCTACGAGGGCACTGGGTTACCCCAGGACTCGTAACATCCACGAAAAATGCCTACCCGGAGCCCCATTGGAGTCGCCTAGCTCGACTGGCTTAACGAGCCAAGACAACTGCCTTCGCTCCTCACAGCGACCATGATCCTCCGCGTCCTCGACACAGCGACTCGAACGGCCAAGTACCACGCTCGGGGACTGATGACCAGTTCAGCACGAGCGACTAGGGAAAAACGCTAAGTACGAGAGTGTGCCCAGGACTCGCCATGCGACTGACCCAACGGGCCAGGCAGGAGTGATGCGCTCACTCTGACGTGACCAGTCTTCACCCACCCTAGAGCTGCGACTAGAACCACCAAGTACCACGCTCGGGGACTCGGATACCCGACCTCGTTCGCGCAAGGGAAAGCGGTGAAGTAAAGAGCACTCATGGGAGTCGCCCTGCGACTGGCTTTCCAAGCTCGGGCGAGTCGACCTCAATAACAAAACGCTCAAAACCACCAACACATAAACAAACGAGGTAAACCCCATAAAAAGGGCGGACGCGCTCGGGGACTCGTTCAACCCTCAATCTCAAACGCAAAACAATTCACAAAATAACACGATATCCCATTATAGCAGATCAAAGTTGTTACAAAATACATGTTGCGCCTAATGGCCGAACTGCTACTAACGCCCCAGGGCACAAAGTTTTACTCCGCGGGCTTCGACGACGACTCGCCGCCACCCCTACGGTTGCGAATGAAGGAAGTGTACGGGTTTGATGGGTACATCGTCAGCTAACCCGCCATCGCCGCACGGAAGGGCTGCTCGATCTTGAAGTCCCGGTGCGGCGTCTCGGGGTCGTTGGGCGCGACGATCGTCTCCTGATAAGGAAGGAGATCGCCCATCGCCCAGACACGATCGGAGTATACTGAGGCACGGTCCGTCAGCTTCAGCACCACTCATCACGTCGTCCAGATCGAAGTCCTCCGGGAAGTGGGCGAGCCCAAGGCTGAGCGCCGTCGCCGCCCCGCGCCGGAACGCCGACCGTGTCATGAACTCGACGACCGACGGCGCCTTCTCCAAGTATCGCCACACTTCGACGAGGTCGCTGGGAATCACTTCCGTGGGCGACATCTCCTAAAGATACGCCCGAATGCAAGCCGTGGACAAAGTGGCCGAGTCGACCAGAGTGGCCACACACTCCCGCGTGTCGTACGACTGCGCCTCCTCCGAGCTGTCGATGATCCGACCTGTGGACAGAGGGTGGCAGTGAGTACAACAAAGATCACGCAATGCAAATATTACAGGCAAAGACAGGCACACTTACCAATCAAAGGACGAGCGAGATCCGTGATGAAGCTTTGAAGGGAGGAGTAGTCGTCTTGTAGCCCAGCAACAAGGGCGTCAGAGACCTTACGCTCCTCAGCGGCGGCCGTAACAGCAGCCTTGGCCCGCCCATCCGCTGAATTCGCCTCCTCCTTCGCTTCCTTAAGATCGCGCTCAAGGTCGGCGATCCGCTTCTCAGCCGAGCTCAACGCATATTGAGCCGCCGTCAATTCACTCGCCGGGACAAGTCCCTGGCATACCTCCTCTGCCTTCGCAGCAATCGCCTGGAGTCCCTTGTTCGCCTCTTGGACGGCGACAAGTTCCTTCTCCGCGCGACACTTCGCAGCAAGCCGGTCGGCTGATTCACGCTGCAAACCCTGTGCAAAAGTCAAACAGTCAACAAAAACGAAATCCTAAGTGCCCACCCGCTGAAATTCAGCAACTGGCCACTCGGGGACTGGAGATAAAAAATCCTAAGTGCCCACCCCCTGAAATTCAGCGGCTGGACACTCGGGGACTGGAGATCAAAAATCCTAAGTGCCCATCCGCCGAAATTCAGCGAATAGACACTCGGGGACTGGAGATCAAAAATCCTAAGTGCCCACCCGCTGAAATTCAGCGACTAGACACTCAGGGACTGGGCGCGAGAAATAAAAACAAAACACCAAAAGAATCTGACCACTGCAATTCAGTGGCCCGATCCTTGGGGACTGGACATACCTGGATGGCTGCGCCAAGCATGCCATGAAGCTGTAGCGCGTCCACGGATGCGAGAAGAGCTGGAGTATGCCCGCGACGCTGCTCGACCTCCGTTTCGGCGACCCCATGTACGCGGCTCGATGGCGTGGTACCACTCGCCGTAGCCACTTTGGCCATGAAGCGGGGGAAGGTCGCGATGGATGCGCCGGCACCAAAAGAGGCCGGCTCGGCCATCCCAGGCGAGGAAGCACCCTCCTTGATCATCAAGGCCGCCCCCGCCGCAGGATCACTCGGAGCAATCGTCGTGTCGTCGGACACCGTGACGACATCGTCGCTCTTGGCCTTCTTGGCAGTGTCTGTGGGGGCAGCGACCTTATCAGCCTTCCTCTTCCGAGAAGGGTCCTCCTCGGCGACGACTGGTGGCACTTTGGCCACGGACGGGTGGCCTATCTTTTTAACCCTGGTCCTGTGAATTGATTACATGAGCAAAGTGGTCCGAGTACAACGAAAAGCAAGGCAGGTGAATAAAACTCACTTGGCGACTGGTATGAACCGCAGCCCGTGCGGATGCTAGCCGGCTTCTCCAGTTCGGGGCCCAGTTTTCGACTGAGGCCCATCTCCAGGACATCATGCGCCCAAGACACGGACGGCCTCTTTGTTGACGAGGCCACGACAGGAGCCTCCACAATGTTTTCGGCAGGAGCTCTCCTGGGAGGCGAAGCTGCCGCGGCCGGAGCAGCCCCCGACCCAAAGACTGGGGCGAATAGGGGAGGAATCGAGGCTAGAGGTACCTCACTCAGGACGGCAGTGACATCCGGTGCTGCCGTCGTCTGTGGCGCTTCGTCCCTAGCTAGGCTGGTGGCGTCGGGACTACTCGTCGAACGAGGCGGAGATGCCTGTCTCGCTGGCTTCGTCTTCCTCTTCGGAGGGGCCTTCACTTCCTTCTTCTTTTTCTTCTTCTTTTTTGACGGAGTGGCCTCGCGACGCGAGGTGTGCTTGGGGAGCTCGTCGTCATCATCGTCATGACGTTCAAGACTTCTACTCGCCTCGAGTTCGCGCTGACGCTGCCCGCGAGTTTTGTGAACCAGTAGGGCGGCCTCTTCCTCGGACTCGTTGTCATCGTAGCTCCTGTCGCTCTCGGCGCCGCCCTTGGCGGGAGGCGACTCGCCCCCGTCCTGGACGGACGAGCTCGAGTTCTCGTCGTCCGCGGGCGGAAGCCACCCTTCCACCACTTGAAATAACCGCAGCAAGCATGAAGTAATATCAATATAACCGCGACAGCATCAACTGCGACTGTGAATGGTAGAAAGTGACTTACCGTCGGGGCTGGATGCTTGGCGGTGTAGGGGGCGACCCCAGCCTTCGCGTCCAGGTACACCGCCTGGGTGATTTTCTTCAACGCCGGAACATAGTCCTCGAGTTTCCACTCGGCGAGGCAGGACTTCGTCGAGTCTTCCCTGCCCGTGTACTCGTACATGTAATGGTCAAAGCGGGCCAGGGGAACGAGTCGCCGTCCAAGCCAACAGTTGTACAAATTGATGGTCTGAAGACCCTTCTTCTTCAGGCCGCGGATGGTTTGAAGCATCTCATCCACGACCATCCGCTGGTCTGTTGGGAGCTTGCCGACTTGGAGTCGGCGTGGTTTTGGCCGGTCGGCGGAGTACCTTGGGATCGCCACCTCGCCGTCTAGAGTCGCCTCGGTGACGTAAAACCAGGACTTCTTCCACTCGCTGCCTTGGCAGGTAGCATCAGGTCGAAGAAGGAGGCTTTGGACTTGAGCTGGAACGTCAGGCCACCCGCCGTCAGAATTTGGCCGCCTGATTCTTCACGACTAATCCTCCCATGGAACAGATCTTGCCACAGGGGGAAGTAGGGCCTGCAGCCCAGGTAGCATTCGTAGAACGCCACGAAGATGGCGAGCTGCTCGATGCTGTGCGGGCCAGGTCCGATGGCTGAATCCCGTAGAAGGCACAGAAGCGCCGGAAGAAGAGAGATGTGGGAAACCCCAGCCCCCGCTCCAGGTGGCTGGTGAAGCAGACGAATTCTCGCGCGGGTCCGGAGTCACCTCTCCGGCCGCGGGGATGCACCACCTGCCGGCACGCAGGATCCCGGCTTCCGCGAAAGATGTCAGTAGCGTTCTCGTGCACTTGGACCTGCCCCACGGCTCGACGAAGGGGGCCATTGGCGGAAAGGTTCGAGGAGGTCGGAGGATTTTGGATCGATTGGATAGCGATGCGGAGGAAAACGGAGATGCGCGAAATCGGAGGAAATGACGAGAGGGTGGTTCTCCGATCGCCTACCATTTCCTATATATAGCAGTTGTTACCCGCCAAATCAGGGAGCCGTTACTACGCGGTGATTACGCCAAAAGTTACCGGTGGATTACTCCAACGGCTAGTTTTGACTGCGTCTGACGGTCCAACTTCATCCATTCGACTCACCGACCTTATCACTACAACAGTGACTAAATATTTCACCGACCCGTTCGCCGAGCTGCGACCAGAATGACTAGTTTTTTCCTTTATTCAGGATCCCGCCACCGATTCGACTGGGTGTCCGCATTGGACCCGTATGCTCCGACTGCCAGCAACCACCTGTGCCCAATCGACGATGTCCTCGGGGACAACTGATGGGGATATGCCTACCGGGGTATACCCAGCAGGACGTTTCCGACTGGCCCAGGAACTGGCGAGTGGGCCTGCAGGTCGGCGACTGGATCAAGACCTGGCGTGGACCCAAGCGACTGGAAGCTGAAGGCCCAGGAGAGTAGATAGGCCCAGTCGGATTTGGTTAAACGAGTACCGAAACCTTAACTGATTCGGTTGAGATATGTAAACCCTAGAGGGGGGGTGAGTCTATATAAACCTCCCTACAGGGCGTGTAGAGGATACGTTCCATCATCCACCCAAGCGACTCGCCGCCTAGCCGTCGAGCTCGCCCCGTTGTACCTCCATCATAATACAATCTAGCAGGAGTAGGTCTTTACCCTCCGGGGGGACGAACCTGGGTAAAACCCTATGTCTCCTCCCTCATCTCGCACCGCAGATGGCTGGCCGCCCTTGCCCTTCGTTCTACTATTCGCTGCCGATTGCAGCGTCTGTCGTGGTCATTCCCACGACACGAGGGGAGGCGACGAGCGGCGGCAACCTTGAGCACATGTGAGCTCGGTTCCGGCCGGGAAAGAGAAATGGGGAAAGTAGGGGGTTAGGGTTCATCCAAGCGGCGAGGAGGGTTCTTATAGGCTCCAGAGGTGTTGGTAGCGATCATCTTGGTGTGGCGGGCATCTCGGCGAGGAGGGGACGGTGCCAGCATCGACACGCAGTTGCTCTCCTCGCCGGCGTCCTTCTGGCGACGAAGAAGAAAGAGAGAAAGGAACGATGGGGTACGGGCTGGCCGCGGGCTTCTATTGGGCCAAGGTGGGCCGCAGAAAAGGGAGAGAGGAGAGGGAGGCTGATGGGCTACAGCCTACTAGCTTGCTGGCTCAATTTTTTTTAGCAAAAGCTTTTCTTTTTCTATTTTACATTTTCTGTTTGTATTTTCAGATTCAAATATGTCTTGAGTATTTCAAAAATACCAGAAGCTTTTATAAAACCAGTAAAATATTTTGGTGCCCTCTTAGTCCATTTGGGCTCCATTATTTTTGTAATTTCAAAAATATTCCAAACCATTTGAATGTGTTGCAAAGAGAGGGAATAAAACTAGGGTTTAGGGTTTGATTTATTTTCTTTAATGGAAAATTTAAGACATGATGCTCATGCAATGCACAATCAACCCTAAATAATGATTAACTAAAAATAGGGGTGTTACAGCTCTATCCCGCTTACAAGAATCTCGACCCGAGATTCCATAGGTAGGAAGAGAGACAGAGAGAGAACGAAATGTAGGGGTTCGTAGCATGGAAAACAAAAAATTTCTACCGCATGCACACAAACAAGCCAAGATCTTTCTACTAGATTGTAGCAATGAGTCGATTACAGTACTCATCCTCGAAGATTCCAAAGCAGTTAATGAGAGCAGATTATCGTGGGTGATGTAGTCGTACACTTGCCGATATCAAGATCGCGTTGATGATCCTTCCGGCAATGCGTTCCGGTAGCGCTTCCGCAGTCGGTCACACGTTTGGTACTCGATGAAGACCTTCCTCTCCCTTGTTCCAGCAGGCAGCGGAGGTTGTAGTTATCCCCTTGCGACTCCGGCAGAACGATGACGTGGTGTCGGAAGTAGAGGGAAGATCCCGCAGGGCTTCGCCTAAGCCGGTGCGAGTTATGGTGGATCTACGGTTTCCGGCGATCTAGGTTTAGAATGCCGGAGTGGATGAGGAGGTGTCGGCGGAGACTAGGGCGACGGCGGCGCGAGGCGGAGGCGGCACGACACGGGTGCGGAGGGCTGCTTGTTTGTTCTTTGGGGCAGCCCTCCCCCTCTATTTATGAGATGGAGGGAGGCTTGGGAGAGGAGAGTTTGAATCCATACCCAAACCCAAGTTGGATAGAAGGAAGGACTCTTTCTTTCTTCCTTGGAAACCATTGTTCCAGTTTGACTTTTCAAACCTCCCTTTTGACTTTCAATTTAGAGCTTTATTTCTCTCTCGCAAATGCCCAACCAAAGTGACTTAGGACATGTCATTCCACTTACCCATGACACATTCATGGCCCATTCCCCTTCCGGTCCTGTGAATCTTCTAGACCCTTCTAGAACCTCTCCGATGAAAACATCGAAATCATTACCGAACTCCGGAATCGGACTTTCCTTATATGAATCTTATTCTCCAGACCATTCTGGATCTCCTCGTGATATCCCAGATCCCATGCGAGACTCCGAACAACATTACTTTGCGATCAATAAGTGTGTCTCCCTATGGTTCGGAAATTATGCGGACATGACCGAGACACTTCTCCGATCAATAACCAATAGAGGAATCTGGATATTCATATGGCTCCCACATATTTCAGTGATTACTTTGCGATCGAATGAACCACTTACATACGATACCAATTTCCCTTTGTCTCGCGATAGTTTACTTATCCGAGGTTTGATCATCGGTATCTCTGCATACCTAGTTCAACATCGATACCGATAAGTACTCTTTTCTTGTTCCCATGATATGTGATCCCTTGTGAGCCAGTCACATGCTTACAAGCTAATTGGATGAAATTCCACCTAGAGGGCCCAGAGCATATCTACCCGTCATATGGTTGGACAAATCCCACTCTTGATCCATGTGCCTCAACACATACTTTCCGAACACTCAATGCGACATTTATAGCCACTCAGTTACGGTGTGGTGTTCGATGTCATCAAAGAATCCTTCCGGTGATGGTGATTAGCATTATCTCATGGTCGAAGGAATTAGGTTACTATGTATCAGAAAGCTTATAGCAAACAAACTATTGAAATGACTTGATCTTAATGCTACGCTTATCTATAGGAGTATGCCCATCATACCATTCTCCTAATGATATGATCTTGTTAATAACATCTCAATGTTCATGATTGAGAAACCACGATCATCTATTAACCAACAAGCTAGTATTATAAAGAGGCTTTACGAGGGACACTAATTTAGTTTACAAATCACACAAGTATTAATGTTTCTGGTTAATACTATTATAGCATGAATGTAAACATTCATCATAAACACAAAGATATAATAACCACTTTTATTATTGCCTCTAGGGCATATCTCCAACAGTCTCCCACTTGCACTAGAGTCAACTAATCTAGATTACATGGTAATATACTGAACACCCATGGCAGTTTGGTGCTGGTCATCTTTGCTCTCGAATAGCGTTAAAACGTAGCTTGATGTGCTCCAGCTTCTTGTGTGACCTTGGTTCTTGCGCATTGGCTATGGTGCCCATGTTATCACAGTAGATAGACATTGGGTCCAGCGCACTTGGAACCACATAGAGATCTGTAATGAAATCCTTCATCCATATCACCTCTTGTGAAGCCTCCGAAGCAGCTATGTATTCCGATTCAGTTGAAGATCTTGCCACAACACTTTGCTTTGCATTCCTCCAGCTAACTGCTGGACCATTCAAAGTAAATACGTATCCAGATTGAGATTTAGAATCATCCGGATCGGTGTTCCAACTAGCATCAGTGTAACCATTAACAACGAGTTGTTCATCACCTCCATAAGAAAGAACCATATCCTTAGTTCTTCTCAAGTACTTAAGGATGTTTTTGACCGCTGTCCAATGATCCACTCCTGGATCACTTTGATATCTGCTAGTCAAACTAACAGCATATGCAATGTCGGGTCTAGTACATAGCATGGCATACATAAGAGATCCTATGGCCGAGGCATAGGGAGTCTTACTCATCCTTTCTCTATCTTCTGCCGTTGCAGGACTTTGAGTTTTACTCAAGGTCGTATTGGGCAACATGGGCAACAACCCTTTCTTGCTATCTTCCATTCCAAACCTCTTTAGAACTTTGTCCAAATATGTACTTTGTGACAATGATATTAGGCGTCTTGATCTATCTCTATAAATCTTTATGCCTAATATGTAAGCTGCTTCGCCAAGATCTTTCATTGAAAAACTATTATTCAAATAATCCTTGACACTATTAAGAAGGTCTACGTCATTCCCAATCAACAATATGTCATCTACATATAGTATTAAGAATGCCACAGAGCTCCCACTGACTTTCTTGTAAATACAAGCTTCTCCATAAGTTTGTATAAAACCAAAGCTTTTGATTACCTTATCAAAATGTTGATTCCAACTTCAAGATGCTTGCTTCAATCCATAAATGGACCATTGAAGTTTGCATACTTTGTTAGCATCTTTAGGATCGACAAAACCTTTGGGTTGCATCATATAGAACTCTTCATCAATGTCTCCATTGAGGAACACTGTTTTGACATCCATCTGCCATATCTCATAATCATAATATGCAGCGATTGCTAACAAAATCCTTACATACTTTAGCTTCGCTACTGGTGAATTTGTCGAAATCCTTTTGCGACAAGTCGAGCTTTATAGACAGTAACATTACCATCAACATATGTTTTCTTCTTGAAAATCCATTTGTTCTCGATAGCCTTCCGGCATCCGGTAAGAACCAAATTCCATACTTGGTTTTCGTACATGGATCCAATCTCAGATTTCATGGCTTCTTGCCATTTATTGGAATCTAGGCTCATCATCGCTTCCTCATATTTCGCAGGGTCATCGGTGTTGTCCACCAACATGACATTCATAACGGGATCATACCAATCAGGAGTGGTACGAGTTCTCGTTGACCTGTGAAGTTCCGTAGTAACTTCAACCGAAGTTTCATGATCAACATCATTAGATTCCTTTCTTATTGGTGTAGGTGCCATAGGAACTACTTCCAGTGCTGCGCTACTCTCAAGTCCGAGAGAAGGTTCAACAACCTCGTCGAGTTCTACTTTCCTTCCAATCACTTCTTTCGAGAGAAACTCCTTCTCTAGAAAGGATCCATTCTTGGCAACGAAGATTTTGCCCTCGGATCTATTATATAAGGTATACCCAATAGTTTCCTTCGGGTACCCTATGAAGATGCATTTTTCCGCTTTGGGTTCAAGCTTGTCGGGCTGTAACTTCTTTACATAAGCTTCACAACCCCAAACTTTAAGGAACAACAATTTAGGTTTCTTCGCAAACCATAATTCATACGGTGTCGTTTCAACGGATTTAGATGGTGCCCTATTTAAAGTGAATGCGGCTGTTTCTAATGCATAGCCCCAAAACGATAGCGGTAAATCTATAAGTGACATCATAGAATGAACCATATCTAAGAGAGTTCAATTACGATGTTCGGACACACCATTACGATGTGATGTTCCCGGCGGTGTCAATTGTGAAAGTATTCCGCATTTCTTCAAATGCTCGCCAAAATCGTAACTTAGATATTCACCTCCACGATCAGATCATAGAAATTTAATCTTCTTGTTACGTTGATTCTCTACCTCACTTTGAAATTCCTTAAACTTCTCGAAAGTTTCGGACTTATGTTTCATGAAATAGATATACCCATATCTACTCAAGTCATCCGTGAAGGTAAAAACATAACTATAACCACCGCGCGATGCTACACTCATTGGGCCAGACACATCAGTATGTATGATTCCCAATAAGTCAGTAGCTCGCTCCATCATACTAGAAAATGGAGTCTTAGTCATTTTACCTATCAGACATGCTTCGCATCTTTCAAGTGATTCTAAATCAAGTGATTCAAGAAGTCCATTGGAATGGAGTTTCTTCATACGCTTCACTCCAATATGACCAAGACGACAGTGCCACATATAGGTCGAGTTATTGCTCAATTTCAAACGTTTAGCTTCAATGTTATTAATGTGTGTATTTCCACAATCGAGATTCAATAAGAATAGACCATATATCAAAGGTGCATGTGCATAAAACATATTACTCATATAAATCGAACAACCATTATTCTCGGGCTTAAACAAGTAACCGTCTCGCAATAAACATGATCCTAATATAATGTTCATGCTCAACGCAGGCACCAAATAACAATTATTTAAGTATAAAACTAATCCCGATGGTAGATGAAGAGGTAGCGTGCCGACCGCAATCACATCAACCTTTGATCCATTTCCAATGTGCATCGTCACCTCGTTCTTCGCTAGTTTCCATCTATTCTACAGCACCTATTTTGAGTTACAAATGTGAGCAACCGAACCAGTATCAAATACCCAGGCACTACGAGTACTAGTGAGATACACATCAATAACATGTATATCGGATATACCTTTCTTGTTGATGTTGCCGTTCTTCAAATCCGCCAAGTACTTAGGGCAATTCCGCTTCCAGTGACCTTCTCCCTTGCAGTAAAAACACTCAGTATCAGGCTTAGGCCCAGCCTTGGTCTTCTTCTCCGGCGTCGTAACTTTCTTACCGCCCTTCTTCAAGGTTCCCTTTTTCTTAGACTTGCCTTGCTTATTGAATTTGGTGGTCTTATTGACCAACAACACTTGGTGCTCTTTCTTGATCTCTACTTCCGTAGATTTTAACATGGAGAAGAGTTTGGGCAACGACTTGTCCTTTTTTTGCATATTGTAGTTCATCACAAAGTTCTTATAATATGGTGGTAGTGATTGGAGGACACGGTGAATCCCAAAAGCATTAGTAATCACTATACCCATGCTTTGAAGCTTGCTTGTGTGCCTAGACATCTTAAGCACGTGCTCACTGACGGAGCTGCCCTCTTCCATCTTGCAGTTAAAGAACTTTTCAGAAGCCTCGTAACTCTCCACTGCAGCGTGAGCCTCAAATATCATTTTGAGTTCACGAAAAATATCATGTGGCTCATGGTTCTCAAACCTTTTCTGAAGCTCCGATTCCAAACCATACAAGATAGCACACTGAACTGTGGAGTACTGATTCTTCCGAGCGAGGAAAACATTCTTTACCTCATCGGTAGCATCAGCTGCAGGTGGGTCACCCAGCGGTGCATCCAGGACATAGGTCAAATTACCAGCATTGAGGATGATCCTCAAATTGCGGAACCAATCCGTGAAGTTGCTTCCATTGTTTTTCAAGTTTTCTTTCTCTAGGAACGCATTAAAATTGATGGTAGGGCCTGCCATTGATCTACAACATATTTGCAATAGTTTAGACTAAGTTTATGACAAATTGAGTTCTAATTAATAGTTAAATTAATCCAGGTGAACTCCCACTCAAAACAATATCCCTCGCATTGTTTTAGTGATCAGATGAACCAAATACACCACATCAAAACCGATCATCATGAGAGTTGATGTAGCTTCAATGGCGAACAATCAACATGTTCATCATATCTACTATATGACTCATGCTTTACCTTTCGGTGATCTGTGTGCCGAGACCATGTCTGTACATGCTAGGCTCGTCAAGATCAAACCTTAGCTTCCGCATGAGCAAATCTGGCTTGCTTCCGTTGTATATACTCGCAGAATGTAACACACCCGATCATCACGTGGTGCTTCGAAACAATGAGCTTTAGAAACGGTGCTAACTAAGGATGAACACTTTATAACTTTAAATTTTGTGCTAGAGGGATCATCTTATAATGCTACCTTCGTGAACTAAGCAATACAAGATGCATAAAAGGATTAACATCACATGCAATTCATAATATGTGATATGATATGGCCTTTCTTCTTGTGCTTCTGATCTCCATCTTCAAGCACGAACATGATCTCCATCATCACCGACATGGCATCAAGGTCAATGGCCCCGCTTCATGGTTGTCATCCACCAGCATCAACTATTATAATTACTTTGAATAATTGACATGCAGGTCTTAACGGAATTAGAAAGACAACCATATGGCTCATGGCGGTTGCCAATTTACAATAAGGAACATTGCATACATCATATATAATCACAATCATGGCCATATCACATCACAGCACACCCCTACAAAACAAAGTTAGACACCTCTAATTTTCTTTGCATGTTTTACGTGGTTTGGGGCTTTCAATACACTGGTGGAAAAGGGGGCTCTAGTCACGGGCCGCAACGGGCTCTAGTCCCGGTTTTGAGCCCGGGACTGCGAAAACGGGACTAGAGGCCCCCCCTCTAGTCCCGGCTCGCAAAGGCCCACAATTGATAACAACCACGTGGCTGTTTCAGCGCCGCGGGGGGCGGAACCCTCTAGTCCCGGGCTGTAACACCACCCGGGACTAAAAGGTTTCCTGCCGCGGCAGAGAAACACCACATTTCTCTGCCGCGGCAGAGATTGTGTATTTCCTTTTTTTTGCCATTTTGTTCCTTTTTCGTTTTGTGTTTCACTATAACTTAACAAACATATATTTCAGTAGACATATTATACGCTACTACATACACACTACACGTCGATGCATTTATATAAGATCGATCCCTTGCAAGCATACATATAATCAATCATATCAAAAGGAAGAAATGTTTTGAAAATTACATGGTCGTTGATGAATATATATATCATATGAGCTACATGGACATGACTAAGGAAAATCGAGTTCCACGTCATCCACATAATGCTCTCCATGTACATCAAGGACTTCCTTCATCATAAATCCCGCCAGCTCCTCTTGAATTGCTCTTATGCGCTAGTCTGGCTCTAGTGTCTCCCGCAAATCATAAATATAATGTGAGTCAACTTTCTGCTCACTGGTCAACTCGCGGATGTATTCGCAGACGTAGTATCCACATAAATAAGTTCCCGGTGGCTGCTGTAAACTCTTCGCCATTTTATAAGTTAGCTCCTCTTTGAATGGACCTGGTATTTTCTGTCTGAACCGTGTCCTACACCTGCTCGGCAAAGAAAATGAACAAAGGAGTTATTAGTTACTTGATATCAGGAAATGAATGAAAGAGGACGATATAATGCGATAATGATTGAAATTACTTATGCAGCATTGCTTTCATGTCGCTCCACTTCTCTTGGTCCCAACTTAACGAGTCGTGGACTTCGACTAGGGACTTGTCAACTTGAATGTTTAGCAAGATCCAGTGGAATCTGCGAATATTTATATAAGCATACATGCATAGCTCATCCAGTAAGCAAAAATAAAATGTGTACAAGATATAAAGAACTCACTTGAAGTTTTAAGGAAATAGTATTTCCTTAACAAAATTATGCTCGGTTAAGAACCTGGACAGGTCTTCTTCCACGTCTTTGGGGTGATTCTTTAACGTATATTCATTAATGATATATGGGTCAATGAACCCAACATCGTATCTTCTAGCTCTTTTGCATTCAAGCATCTTCATTCTGCGGAATATAATATCATCATACAAAAGGATATATAGTTAGGATAATATATTAAATGCAATGAACGAGCTAAAGCTACAAACTTAATTATAGAAATAAATAACTTACAGACAGTAGCAACCAATGATAGATTTGTCGAGGGCGCGCTGGTTGTATAACTGAAACAGTCCGGTCATTTGAACCTGTATCGAGTATGGTTTGAAGTGATGCTCCTTTCTAATGTCCACCAGAAACCAATCTTTATGATGCTTTTTTCTGCTTGCGACATGTACCATTCATGCAGATTTCGCATATGTGTGGATAGATGCGCGAGCTCCTCATTACTGTCTAGAGGCTGCCCTTGGACATACTACCGTACTATATGACCCACTGGCGTATCTTCATAGCCTAAATATTGACCAAGAGACATATTTGCTTCGTTAGCAAGTGCTTTGGCCTGCGATACAGTGATTCCCATAAGTGCAGCACTATTACGGGCTCTAGGGTCCATTATTTGCATGTCCATATCCATTTCAGCTCTGAAGGCCTTGTCGAGGTCTAAAATGACATTGAGCGGGGCGATCGATTGATTCTTCTGTGCTCCGAGCTGGGAAACTTGCTTCCCGCTTTTTGCACTTGTGATTTTTTTCTTCTGTGCTTGCTTAATAATCTCCCGGTCATAGTCTGATTCCAGATTCATCGATATCTGGGCTGGTTGCTCAAGAAAGGACTTAGCCCACTTTTTTGTTTTTTTGTTATATACCGGCTTTGGCTCAGGATTTTTGGGTGCAAAATGTGCCTAAACTTGGGCAGCCACATCCGCATTAGTTTCCTCGTCGGTCTTGTCATAAGGTCTCTTTGGAAGAGCCGGCGGGATATCGACTATCTTCGGAGTTTGACCTTTCTTCGATGTGGGGCGCGGGGGACCGTCGAACTTCCGTTTCTTCGACGAGGTAGTAGTATTCCACGGAGGCGGAGGCGGAGATCGAGTTAATGTACTCCTGCTGCGACGATCGTCAGCGGGGCGGGGTGGACTTGGAGGTTGGCGATAATCGGGTTGGGTGGACTTGGAGGTTGGCGATAATCGGGTTGGGGTGGATTGGAGGTTGACGATATTCGATGCGGGGTGCATTTGGATTCCTTGGAGTCGGTGGCCTTGGCGCCGAGCCTGGAAACTTGATGTACTTCTTATTCCATAGAATGATGTTGCGCTTGATATCTCCTAGTTTCGTAAGGCCTTCAGGCGTAGCGATTTCAATCTCTAGGTCCGCAAAATCCTCCACTATGTCATCCACCGTGACACGAGCATAGCCTGGTGGAATCGGAAGTGAATGGTGGAGTGCTCCAGGTAGACAAGGTAAAGCAGTGTTGATCGCCACCTTGAAGGACAGGTTGTTCATTGGCTGATGTAGCTCACATTGTGCCATCTCTCTGACATCATCCACGGGGTAGTGAGGAGCCGGTGCATCATCCAGCAGTGCTTGATCATCAGCACGGACCTCCGTGGAAGCCACACTGCTTCTCCGTTGGCTAAGATCCAATGCAGGATCATCAGACCGCGGGTGAGTTGACGACGGCGGACTTTGGCTAATTTCATGCATGAGGTTCTTTAGATCAGCTAGGTCCTGCTCTACCCTGGAGATCTGGTCTGCCTCCCGGTCCTTCTTTCTCTGACGGCTTCTGTAACTAGCATCGTACAGAGGAAACCCTTTCTTCCACGAGACACCGGCGCCTTTGCCTCGTGTTCATCCTCCCTTTTCAGGATTCCCTAGGGCGCGTGTCAGCTCGTCGTTCTCTCTCTCGGGACGGAACAATCCCAATTGAGCATCGTTCATTGCTTGAATAAGGTCTTTGGAGGGTTTTAGAATTTCATCACGAAATAATGTCTTCCCTGTTTCTGGGTCCAAGGATCCCCTATGCCCGTACCACCAGTGCTTTGACCTCTCGGGCCATCCATCTGTACCAGGAGTGACGCCTCTATCCCTCATATCCTTCTCCATAGTTTCCCACTTAGGGATGGCACTCTTGTAGCCACCTGTCCCCATTTTATGATGGTATTTCTTGTTGGCAGCATTTAACGCGTTCTTTGCCGACTTTGCCTTTGCTTTATCAGATTGCTTGTACTGTACAAAATCGGGCCACTGTTCTCTCAAATTCTCGTTTACTCCTGTGAAGTCTGGAGTTTTCTTTTTCGCGACATATTTCGCGTATAAATTTTTCTTGTGGTTCCGATACAGTTCAGCCATCTTGCTTAGTGCCCACTCCTTGACTTTTTCTCTTTTATCAAGCCCACCCGGCCTTGGGGTAATACCATCTACCTCAAATTCCTCATACTCTGGAGGTAGTATGAAATGCGCTATGAGCTTCTGCCAAAGGTCATCTTCGGCATCATCGGTGACATAGCTGTTGGATTCTTCACCGGGTTTCTTTGACTTATTCCATTCTTGGATGGTGATCGGCAGGTTGTCCCTAACAAGCACCCCGCATTGATTTATAAACATCCTCCGGTGCTTCTCTAGAGCAATCGGTTCACCATCATCATCTATTTCTTCGATGGTGAACCTTTGATTACCATCCAACTTTTTGTTCGGCCCTAGTTTCGTTCGAGCTGTCGATTGCTTCGATCCGGTGGGCTAAAAGAAGAAGAGAGAGTGATTAATATATATCTAGATCAGTTAATGAATAGAGGTAACACGAAACTTTATATATATATATGTACCTCGCCGGATCCTGTTGAGGGGCCATCATTATTGTTGGCATTTGTTTGCCCTTCGTCCATCTGGTCTTCCCCTTGGTTTTCCTCTAGTCCATCACCGGATGGATTCAGATATGAGGATATCTCTTCCTCGAGCAAAATATCTTCGGCCGTGCCCGTAATAAGAGGAATTTCGCCTCTTATCATGCCCTGAAGAAAACCTTAACCGATGCGACCAGGATCTTCGGATGGATCCATGACTTAATTATCTATAACAAAAAGAGAGTTAAACAGGTTAGAAAAAACAATAATCCTAATAACTAAAACAATATAATCCTAATTATAATAACTTAAACAAAAAAATAACCATAATCCTAATTCTAATCTTAATAAATAAAACAAAAAAATAACCCTAGCTAATTATAATTAAAACAATAATTAAAAAAATAACCCTAGCTATTTATAATTAAAACAATAACCCTAGCTAATTATAATTAAAACAATAATTAAAAAATAACCCTAGCTATTTATAATTAAAACAATAACCCTAGCTAATTATAATTAAAACAATAATTAAAAAAATAACCCTAGCTAACAATTAAAACAATAACCCTAGCTAATTATAATTAAAACAATAATTAAAAAAATAACCCTACCTATTTATAATTAAAACAATAACCCTAGCTAATTATAATTAAAACAATAATTAAAAAAATAACCCTAGCTAACAATTAAAACAATAACCCTAGCTAATTATAATTAAAACAATAATTAAAAAAATAACCCTAGCTAACAATTAAAACAATAACCCTAGCGAATTATACTTAAAACAATAATTAAAAAAATAATCCTAGCTAACAATTAAAAAAATATACTACTAATTAAAAAATATATATACTACACTAAATATAAAAACCTAAATATACTACTAATTAAAAACCTAAATATACTACAAAAACCTAAATATACTACTAACTAAAAAAATATAATTAATACTACACTAACTATACTAACTACACTAACTACTAATATAACTAATTAATACTAGACTAAATATATAACCACCTCCGGCGAGGTGGGCGGCCGGAGGAACATCGGCGACGTGGGCGGTGCGGCCCGACGGGGCGGCGACACGGCGGGGCGGCGCGTCACGGCGCGCGGAGGCTCGGGCGAGGCGGTGCGGCACGACAGGGCGACGACACGCGGCGGGGCGGCGCGGCAAGGCGCACGACGGGGCGGCGCGGCGCGGCTCAGCGATGCGGTGCGGCACGGCGGGGTGGCGCGGTACGGCGGGCCGGCCGGAGACAAGCAGGGCGCCGGCGGCGCGGGAATCTGGCAGCACTTCTTCCCCTGTTCTCTGCATCGGCGCCTCCCTTCGTCTTCGTCGTTTGCCAAGTGCGGGTTGGCACAACCAGGGGCGCGGGCAAGAGTATATAAAGGGACCCCCCCTTTAGTCCCGGGCTGAGCCACCGCCCGCGACTAAAGGGTCTTTAGTCGCGGGCGGTGGCTCAGCCCGGGACTAAAGACCCCCCTTTAGTCGCGGGCTAAGCCTCGGCCCGCGACTAAAGACCATTTTTCGGCCGCTTCGTTTTCGCGCGCGCACTGACCCTTTAGTCCCGGGTCCAGCCACGACCCGCGACTGTTTGTTTTTTTAAATTTCCTTTTTTAATTCAAAACTAATATAAAAACTTTGAAAAATCATATCTTTTATTGTAATAATCCAAATAAAACAAATAATATGTCTATTATTATCAGAAAAATATAAAGAATTTTAATATAAGATCCATTTATCTGTTTGCATAATTTATAAATTATTTCATTTGTAAATTTTCTTTTTTAATTCAAAACTAATATAAAAACTTTGAAAAATCATATCTTTTATTGTAATAATCCAAATAAAACAAATAATATGTCTATTATTATCAGAAAAATATAAAGAATTTTAATATAATATCCATTTATCTGTTTGCATAATTTATAAATTTTTTCATTTGTAAATTTTCTCTTTTAATTCAAAACTAATATAAAAACTTTGAAAAATCATATCTTTTATTGTAATAATCCAAATAAAACAAATAATATGTTTATTATTATTAGAAAAATATAAAGAATCTTAATATAATATCCATTTATCTGTTTGCATCATTTATAAATTATTTCATTTGTAAATTTTCTTTTTTAATTCAAAACTAATATAAAAAACTTTGGAAAATCATATCTTTTATTGTAATAATCCAAATAAAACAAATAATATGTCTATTATTATCAAAAAATATAATGAATCTTAATATAATATCCATTTATCTGTTTGCATCATTTAGAAATTATTTCATTTGTAAATTTTCTTTTTTAATTCAAAACTAATATAAAAAACTTTGGAAAATCATATCTTTTATTGTAATAATCCAAATAAAAACAAATAATATGTCTATTATTATCAGAAAAACAAAGATATTTTCCGCAATTTCCCACCTCTTCCAGCCAAGTTTTCCCGCCCTTTCCTTTCTACGAGAGCTTTTAGTCCGGGATGTAGTCACTAACCGGGACTAAAGATATTTCCCGCCATTTCCCAAAGCTTCACGCCAAGTTTTCCCGCCCTTTCCCTCTATATTTTGGGTGATTGTGCCATGGTTATCCACACATCCACACCTTCCTCTCTTAGAACAATGGACAACGCCTACTAGGCCATTCTGACCCTCGAGGAGACCGAGGCGCTGTGCGCCTCCAACTACCCTTGTCCTCCGGGATACCGGCCGCCCGCCGGCTGGATGCTGAGCGCTGGAGGGGTTCCTGTCCCTCCTGTCCCTCAAGGTTCCGCACGCCAGGCGGCCATCACAAACCACTTCTACCACGAGCTCACGCCAGAGCAGCGGATGGATCCCCAGTGGGATCCCGACAACTACGACACCTGGAATGCCTTCTTCGCTAGTAGGCGGGAAAGGGAGCTCGCCAGGTACGAGGGTGATGGCCCGCCACCGGTGAACCACAACGAAGCCGGCCGTCGTCTGTGGTGGGCGAACCGTACTATCATCAGAGTGATGCGCTACATCGCCGGGGGAGACCATCCTCGCCTACGGTGCCCACGAGTCCACCCGCCACAGGCCCCACACCGTCCCGGCGGTAGCGACATCGTCTTCGAGGAGACCCCTCTCCCGCCCGCCGTAAATCCGAGGCTGGACCTGGTATATGCCATGGATGGGCTGAGGATCCCCGGAGTGGCAGGTGACGATGACGATGATGATGACGATGACGATGAAGACCCTGAAGCTGCGTACTATAGGACTAGTCATGATTATGACTAAAGGGGGCGGCTTTAGTCCTGAGTGTTAGCTAGTCCCGGTTTGTCCCGGTTTTTAATATTGATAAATGTCTTGAGTGTTACCTAATAAATAGATGGAAATGCCTATATAAAGAGAGGGTTCATCTTTAGTCCCGGTTGGAGAAACCAACCGCGACTGAAGGGATTGCGGCAGACTGGGCCAGGCAACACTAATAATAGGGGTGAGTGTCGACATTATGTCGTGCGGCTTGTACCTTGTCCCGGATGGTGTCACCAACCGAGACTAAATATGAACCTTTAGTCCCGGTTGGAGACACCAACCGGGACTAAAGATGAGTCAGCAGTAATAATAGGGGTGAGTGTCGACATTATATATGTCGTGAGTGTCGACATTATGCCTAGTTGCTTGTACTATAAATAGGCATCCTTGTGAGTCCAGTCCTCCAGACAGTTTGAGGCATCTCCAGGATGGTTTTAGAGAGCAGGGACACCACTACGGCCAGTTTCAGGGAGATGCCGACGGAGCCCAATCCTCCGGCACCGAGAAGCTGGTCATAGAGGCACTCCCTAATATGTGAAATTAGTTAGCTCCCAGGCGTATTGATCTAGTTAGAGAAGTTACAAGATGCAAGATGGTTTTTGAGAGCAGGGACACCACTATGGCCAGTTTCAGGGAGATGCCGACGGAGCCCAGTCCTCCGGCATCTCCGAGAAACTGGTCATAGAGGCATGCACTCCCTAATATGTGACATCACGCGTTTGGAGATCAGATCTTAATGGTAAGTATGAATAGGTACTAAAGGCCCTCCTTTAGTCCCGGTCCAGCCACAAAACGGGACTAACACACTCAAGATTGTTTGCAGACAACACTATAAAAATGGACACATGCATGGAACATCTTAACTCATAAAATGTTACAATTATTACATATCATTTCTTCGCTTGTGTTCCTTTCTGATCCCGTCGTATCCATGGAGCATCTTCATTCATTAACATGATGGTTGGGTCATCCTTCACCGCGAAGGGCGGAATTTCATGGAACTTATCACAATCTTCTAACAAGTCTGTCTTGTCCTCCACTCCCACGATGTTCCTTTTTCCTGAAAGAACTATGTGGCGCTTTGGCTCATCATCTGATGTATTATTTTTCTTATTTTTTCGTTTTCTAGGTTTGGTAGACATGTCCTTCACATAGAAAACCTGGGCCACATCATTGGCTAGGACGAATGGTTCGTCTAAGTACCCAAGATTGTTGAGATCCAACGATGTCATTCCGTATTTCTTGTCTACCTCAACCCCTCCTCCCGTCAGCTTGACCCATTTGCACTGAAACAAGGGGACCTTAAAAGTAGGTCCATAGTCAAGTTCTCATATCTCCTCTATATAACCATAATATGTGGTCTTTGACCCATTGTTGTCTGTTGCATCAAAGCGGACACCACTGTTTTGGTTGGTGCTCTTTTTATCTTGGGCTATCGTGTAAAATGTATACCCATTTATCTCGTACCCTTGGAAAGTCGATATAGTCGAAGATGGTGACCTAGACAACAAGTATAGCTGATATCCAAGAGTGTTGTTTTTTATGAGATGTTGCAACCAACCGCCGAAACTCTTCATGTGTTCATCTCTAATCCAAGAGTCAAGCTTTCCAGGGTTGTTGGAGCGCAAGATTTTCTTGTGTTCCTCGATATATGGGGCTGCCAAGATAGAATTCTGTAGAACGGTGTAATGTGCTTTGGTGTAAGAATGTCCGTCTCTACATATTATTGATTTCCTTCTTAGAGTACCCTTTCCACTCAGTCTCCCCTCATACCGCTATTGAGGAAGACCAATCGGCTTAAGGTCAGGAATGAAGTCAACACAAAATTCAATGACCTCTGTTCCATAGCCCTTGGAGATGCTTCCTTCTTGCCTAGCACGGTTACGAACATATTTCTTTAATATTCCCATGAACCTCTCAAAGGGAAACATATTGTGTAGAAATACAGGACCGAGAATGGAAATCTCTTCGACTAGGTGAACCAGCAGGTGCGTCATAATATTGAAGAAGGATGGTGGGAACACCAACTCAAAACTGACAAGACATTGGACCACATCATTCTGTAACCGTGGTAGATCTTCAGGATTGATTATCTTCTGAGAGATTGCATTGAGAAATGCACATAGCTTCACAATGGGTACTCGAACATTATCCGGTAGAAGCCCCCTCAATGCAATCGGAAGCATTTGCGTCATAATCGCGTGGCAGTCATGAGACTTTAGGTTTTGGAACTTTTTTTCTGCCATATTTATTATCCCCTTTATATTCGACGAGAAGCCAGACGGGACCTTAATACTGCTTAGGCATTCAAAAAATATTTCCTTCTCTTGTTTGGTAAGAGCGTAGCTGGCATGACCTTGAAACCATTCTGGATGCAGGCCATCTGGGTCTTCCATACGTTGATGGTCCCTTCGTGCTTCCGGTGTATCTTTTGTCTGCCCATACACGCCCAAGAAGCCTAGCACGTTCACGCAAAGATTCTTCGTCACATGCATCACATCGATTGCAGAGCGGACCTTTCCAATATGGTAGCTCCCAAAATATAGATTTCTTCTTCCAAATGGGTGCGTGTCCTTCAGCGTCTTTCGAAACAGATTTTCCTCCAGGACCCTTTCCAAAGGTTACCAGTTGATCCAAATCTTTGACCATATCAAATATATCAGCACCAGTACGCTCCTTAGGCTTCGTTGAAATGCTTGCCTTTCTTTCTTAAGGGATGCTTGGCCAAAAGAAATCGACGATGCTCATTGTATACATTCTTCTTACAATGTTCCAAATATATACTTGCAGTCTCATCTAAACAGTGTGTGCATGCATTGTATCCCTTGTTTGACTGTCCTGAAAGGTTACTAAGAGCAGGCCAATCATTGATTGTTACGAAAAGCAATGCTCGGAGGTTAAATTCTTCCTGCTTGTGCTCATCCCACACGCGTATCCCGGGTTCGTGCCACAACTGTAAAAGTTCTTCCACTAATGGCCTTAGGTACACATCAATGTCGTTGCCGGGTTGCTTCGGACCTTGGATCAAGACTGGCATCATAATGAACTTCCGCTTCATGCACAACCAAGGAGGAAGGTTATAGATGCATAGAGTCACGGGCCAGGTGCTGTGACTGGAGCTCTACTCCCCAAAGGGATTCATGCCATCTGTACTTAGACCAAACCTTAAACTCCTTGTGTCATCTGTAAAGTCCGGGTACTTTCTATCGATTTTTCTCCATTGCGACCCATTAGCGGGGTGTCTCAACATCCCGTCTGACTTACGTTCCTCTTTATGCCATCGCAACAACTTGGCGTGCTCTTTGTTTCTGAATAAGCGTTTCAACCGTGGTATTATAGGAGCATACCACATCACCTTCGCAGGAACCCTCTTCCGGGGGGGCTCGCCCTCAACGTCACCAGGGTCATCTCGTCTAATCTTATACCAAAGTGAAGTGCATACCGGGCATGCATCTAAATTCTCATACTCCTCACCGCGGTAGAGGATGCAGTCATTAGGGCATGCATGTATCTTCTAAACCTCTAAACCTAGAGGGCAGACAACCTTTTTTGCTTCGTATGTACTAGCGGGCAATACATTATCTTTTGGAAGCATATTCTTCATCATTTTCAGCAACTTTTCAAATGAGGAGTCAGGTATAGCACACTCAGCCTTCCATCGCAGCAATTCCAGTGTGCTGCCCAGCTTTTTCAGACCATTTTTGCAATTTGGGTACAACAACTTTTTGTGATCCTCTAGCATGTGATTGAACTTCTCCCTATCCTTTTCAGTTTCACAATCTCTTAGTGCATCGGCAATGGTCTGACCAAGATCATCAGCGGGTTCATCATGTGTTTCTTCTTCATCCTCCCCTTCAGCATCCCCCATGGAAGTATCTCCGTACTCAGGGAAACCATGATAGTTGTCATCCTCCTCCTCTTCTTCATTGTCTTCCATTATAACCCCTCTCTCTCCGTGCTTGGTCCAACAATTATAACTGGGCATGAAGCCGAACTTCAACAGGTGGCTGTGAAGGGTTTTTGAGTCAGAGTAATCCTTCTGATTCCTACATCCATTACATGGACAGAATACAAAACCATTGTGCTTGTTTGCATCAGCAACACGGATGAATTCATGCACACCATTAATGAACTCGCCAGAGCGTCGGTCAGTACCGTACATCCATTCCCGGACCATCTGCATTATAGTAAAAGTATATCAAAAACCATTACACAACATGATAAAATTATTACAAGTTATATTGAGAGCTTCTAGAGCACTAATTTTGAGTTTTGAAAAATTTACATGCACCAATTTGTGAATTGGAGAAAACAATCAACATGATAAATGTGGAGTTTTTTATTATTGTTCCATCAGTGAAAACCTCATTTCATTCTAAGCTCTGAAACTCTAAAATTACACATTTCAATTTTCAGTAACTATGTGCCTAATCAAAATTTGTTACACATATATATCAAAATCCTTCTAGCTACTTCTAGAGCATGCATGCATTTGATCCATATCTCTATACTTCTAGAGCATTATATAGAGCTAAAGTAGCAATAAGAGATGAAAGAATGAAGCTCTAACCTTTTAAAGCTTTGGATTTAGGTGTTGCAAACTAAATCTTGAGAAAAAAAATGGCATGAACTCTCTTGCTTTCTTTGAGAAAAATGGCCACCATATGCTTTAGGGCAGCTGGCCAGGGAGCTGTATATATAGTAATGGACAATTAGTCTCGGGCCGTGATACGACCCGGGACTAATAGTCCACGAAAAATGGCCACCATATGCTCCAGGTTATTAGTCCCGGGCCGTATTACGGGCCGGGACTAATACTCTGGTCCGGCCCGAGACTAATGAGTATGTCCATTTCTAGCCGTTGGGGGCCTCACGGACCGGGACTAGTGCTAGCACTAGTCGCGGTTCGTGACGGGCCGGGACTGCTGGGCTTCCAGTGATCGAACAGAAGATGGTTTTTCCAGTAGTGATAAGTGTCGTTCTAACTTACGAACAAGAACCACAACGTTGATACTAGTATTGTCAATTACCCATTGTAAATTGAATCTTCACTATGATGGGAGAAACAGGCACCCGCAAAGCCACTTATGCAATACAAGTTGTATGTAAAGCATGGAGCAAGTATCATGAATGATGTCATGTAAGGTTAGCCCGGGCCGCTTCATCCCTCCATCCCACAAGATGCAAAGTACACAAGAAGCAATCGACAACAAAAGCATCAACGCCCACAATGACCATTGTGTTCTACTCGTGCAACAGATCTACATATAGACACGGATCTAATACCACTTTAGGGGTTTGTAGCATGGAAAACAAAAAAATTCTACCGCATGCACACAAACAAGCCAAGATCTATCTACTAGATTGTAGCAACGAGTCGATTAGAGTACTCACCCTCGAAGATTCCAAAGCGGTTAACGAGAGAAGATTCTCGTGGGTGATGTAGTCGTACACTTGCCGATCTCAAGATCGCGTAGACGATCCTTCCGGCGCTGCGTTCCGGCAGCGCTTCCACAGTCGGTCACACGTTCGGTACTCGATGAAGACCTTCCTCTCCCTTGTTCCAGCAGGCAGCGGAGGTTGTAGTTCTCTCCTCGCGATTCCGGCAGAACGACGACGTGGTGTCGGAAGTAGAGGGAAGATACCGCAAGGCTTCGCCTAAGCCGGTGGGAGATATGGTGGATCTAGGGTTTCCGGCGATCTAGGTTTAGAAGTCCGGAGTGGAGGAGGAGGTGTCGGCAGAGACTAGGGCTACGGCGACGGGCCGACAGCGACGCGAGGCGGCGGCGGCAGCATGGAAAGGGTGGGGAGGGCTGGTTGTGTGTTCTTTGGGGCAGCCCTCCCCCTCTATTTATGAGAGGGAGGGAGGCTTGGGAGAGAACAGTTTGAATCCATACCCAAACCCAAGTTGGATAGAAGGAAGGACTCTTTCTCTCTTCCACTAGGAAACCATTGTTCCAGTTTGACTTTTCAAACCTCCCTTTTGACTTTCAATTTTGAGCTTTATTTCTCTCTCGCAAATGCCCAACCAAAGTGACTTAGGACATGATCCAATAATTCCACTTACCCATGACACATTCATGGACCATTCCCCTTCCGGTCTGGTGAACCTTCTAGACCCTTCTAGAACCTCTCCGATGAAAACATCGAAATCATTCCTGAACTCCGGAATCGGACTTTCCTTATATGAATCTTATTCTCCAGACCAGTCTGTATATCCTCGTGATATCTCGGATCCCATCCGATACCTCTAGCAACATTCGGTATCCCTACTAACATTCCATATCTACTAAAAATCATCGAATACTTAAGTGTGTCTCCCTACGGTTCGTGAATAATGCGGACATGACCGAGACACTTCTCCGATCAATAACCAATAGAGGAATATGAAAATTCATATGGCTCCCACATATTTCTACGATTACTTTGCGATCGAATGAACCACTTACATACGATACCAATTTCCCTTTGTCTCACGATAGTTTACTTATTTGAGGTTTTGATCGTCGGTATCTCTGCATACCTAGTTCAACCTTGTTACCGATAAGTACTTTTTTCTCATTCCCGTGATATGTGATCCCTTGTGAGCCAGTCACATGCTTGCAAGATAATTGGATGACATTCCACCGAGAGGGCCCAGAGTATATCTATCTGTCAGATGGATGGACAAATCCCACTCTTGATCCATGTGCCTCAACTCATACTTTTCGAACACTCAATGCCACCTTTATAACCACCCAGTTACGGTGTGGTGTTTGATGTCATCAAAGCATCCTTCCGGTGATGGTGATTAGCATGATCTCATGGTCGAAGGAATTAGGTTACTATGTATCAGAAACATGAGGGACACTAATTTAGTTTACCGTGATAGGAATCTCATGGTGATTAGCATGATCCACGAGGGACACTAATTTAGTTTACAAATCACACAAGTATTAATGTTTCCAGTTAATACTATTATAGCATGAATGTAAATATTCATCATAAACACAAAGATATAATAATAACCACTTTTATTATTGCCTCTAGGGCATATCTCCAACAAGAAACATGGTCATTCTAAGGATAAGAGGGAAACACTCTAAACAACACAGAGTATTTCATGGTCAACTCATGGTTGGAGTGTTGAGAAACAACTCTGATATGACTACATGAAACACATCAAAGTAATGGAGGAATAAGAGGGGAAGGTTGCAAGTTGTTAGATAGATGGTCTTCATAAGGATTGAGACCATGGAGCTTACAGAAAAGTTTAAGCTTCTGAAGAGAAGAGCTTACAACAGAGACAACATGACAACAGACTTCGATGGGGAACCTCTACTAAATGACTTAAGTAGAGATTTCAGGTTGCAGAGATATGGATCAACAAAACCAAGTTGTTGAACTACTTTTGAAATAGAAGGGTCACTCTTTCATCCAACAGAAGGCTTAGGACATAAATGTGTTTTGGTGGAGAGGACTCATGAGAGTCACAAAGAAACATGTAATCAAGAGGAACTACACATTACCAAAATCATAGGCACTCTTAAAACATGGTTAAGAAAACGAAGGAAACTCTTTAGTCATCCAGGTATATCAAAATCTTCGCCAAAGATCATGATATCACTTTACACCACTAGATGAATAGGTAAGAAGAATCCTTATGACACGAGAAAAAGAAACTTCATTCTCAGACTTCAAGTACTTGGCACAACAAGATGATTGCCAACATCAAAGTCTGGAGGATCGACTGAGAGACATTTAGCAACACTATTTTAAATGTTCTCCTTGATGTTCGAGAAAGCAAACATCGAGTGAAAAGGTCGGACTTCGCATACAAAAGAAACCGTAAGCACAACTCCTATAATGAATTATAGAATAAGCCTCATGAGGAGTGATTGTTATTGCTGAATCAAGGGACACGGCAAAGGGTCTTTCCATCTAAGTATGTCAACCTAATGGTTAGCAAAGAGACCTATGTAAAAACCTTGAGAAACACCAACCATCATTGTTGCATGAGATTCAGCTCTGGTTAAGTGAAATGATACTTCAGACTCAGCATGTCCCAATATAAAGGTTGCAACATTTACACAAAGGTAAAGTCAATAGATTCCCAAGACACTGACTATAGTGTCAAGGTCCAAAATACGAGCTAGATTACTAGACCCATGTACTAGCAACTTGTCGAAGGACAACTGCATACGCATAAGTACTAACAATATAACACACATATATCCTTAAGAAAAGGAAGATACCTCTTCTCAAATCCACGGCGACATCTTTCAACAACTACACATGAACCAAAGAAGGTTACTTCTAACATCCAAAACTCATACTTCGAGACGACTCGAAGATAGTTCTCGAAATTTTCCAACATTAATGCCAACTATTCCATATGAATCAAATCTAACATGGAGAAGATAAGGATGTCATCGATGGGCTCAATAACAAACTTATCGAGACACTACAAGAAGATGGACTTATATGTCGCTTGAACAAGGCAACAATATTGGTGAGACCAAAGGACATGAGGACGTATTAAAGTGAAGCATCACAAGTAGAAACACCATCAAGATAGTCCTTGGAACTGAGTTTGATTTGATAATAACCCAAATCAAATCAAAGATGGGGAAGATAACATATCCATGAAGGAGATACTATCTTTCTTAGCCACGAACAAAACTATACATCCCTTTACGAAGGAACTGAGTCGGATAGAACTCTTGTCTTACAACTCTCCAAGTTGTTGTTTAAGCTCAGCCATCTTGTTTAGGGGTATCCAGTGCGGATCCTTGGAGAAAAGAGTAGTTAAGAGAACTGAATTGCTCAAGAACTTGACATCATGGTCATGTGGCAACATGGCGATACTTCTAGTAGACATCTAGAATATCACGATCCACCGATATGTCACATAGTTCGAGAGGAAACTTGGTTGGTAAGACAAGCAGACATAGTTTCAGAGTTTCGGCACAGGCCTATCTCTTTTACTAAAGAGAGTGCACCAGAATAACGGACTTGGTAGCATAATCATTCCTTTGCTTAGTGATAGGGTTAAAAATCCTGCTAAGAATGACTCAAATGTCCTTTGAGTTCTAAGCAATAAAAATTTCTAGGAATCTTAGATAGCCACATTATTACTCACACGCATCATTCACGAGCGCGAAAGCTCGAGGAAGGGTGGGTAAAGATGTGTGAAAACATCACTTCTTTAAGGGATCATGAAACTCAGCACGACGGCTTAGTACAAAAGAGTGTGATACTTCAAGATAGAACAGATGTAAGACAATCAATGCCTCTTGATCTGCGGATTACAACACTTTGACCTAGTCCTGGATATGACGAGGTGCTAGAGTTTGTTTCTCCTTACATTCTGAAATGATTTGTCATGAAGGGCCACAAGAGTATCTTGCATCATAAGGCACCAATGCACATGTACTACTTGGCTACCAACTGGTAGACAAAGGTCGGAAAACCAGAAGGGGAAAGGAACATGCTCAGGATAGGATCCCGAGATGTGGATGCATAGATTAACAATCTTCCAAAAACCAATGCAGAGAAGGGTGAAGTGTGGCAGAGTCACGAATATAGATACGAGACTCTTGAGGAGTACTCTTGTCGTGATCTATTTGGTTCCATTAAAGAACATCTTCCATAGCATGTGGTACGGGAAGTCCCTTGTTGTCGCAATTCAATCGCGACAAAAACCACAATCTTGAAGGCTAGAATTGTAATACCAGCCATCCTGAGGTAATGTGTGAACATTAACAACAGGGGTCAAAGGAGTGGATCTTGGAATAAAGACCGGCTTCATGTACAAGATTCACAACACCAAAATCTAACACAATCGGGGATCTTCGGTTCAAATCCAAGGGATAAAACCCAAAGAAAGGAGTAACTACTACTTGAGTGACTTAGTGTACACTGAAAGGTAATAGTTGCAAGGTAGATTCCAAAATAAGAAACAACTTCTGAAGTACCCAAACAATAAGGAGGCACACAAGGCGAAAGGAAACCTTGAAGCCTAGAGAAGAACACTGTAGATCCAACAATTTAATGTTGTGGGTCCAAAAGATAGAGAGATCATGATAGAAAGGAATCTCTCAGATGAAAAAGAGCAATGGGAACAAGGAATTCACAACACACACAACTCTAGAGAACATAACACTAGGTCAACTGGCTTAGAAACGACATGCCCAAAAGGCACCTAAGCTTTGAAAAACTAGAAGAGATATCAAAACTTTTCCAGATCAACACCAGGTAAGATGACCCAGAGTTAGAACGAGACTAGACAAGGAGAAAAAACATACTAGAGTTTTCGCAAATACTTTTCAACTTTTAAAGTAGTTTTCACAAAAACTAGACTCAACATCGACCAATAGCAAGGTTTTCCTACGGTCGGTATTGCTCTGATACCAAGACCTGTGACACCCCCGGGATTAGGGCTAAACAAATCCTAGACCTCCGTCTGACATAAGCTTAACCTTGAGATCGAGGATATCCAGTGAAGAATCGATAACACAGCAGTGACCCCACGACACAAAAAGTATTACAGCAAGCTCATAACTGAGCAGAGAACCAAATTATTACAAGAAGAGGTCACTGACCACAAACATCAAACAACGCAAGGCAAATTATGCTATTAAGTATAGCAAACTTAACAAATGGCCTAAGAGGCCTGAAGCATAACGATGACGTCCCAGCCCATAGATTCCAGGATGCCGGCCGGGAACCCCAAGATACTCGTCGGTGTCGATGTAGTACAGAACTCGTCTTCAGGTTAACACTTACTCTGCCAAAAGTATCAACAAAGCAAGGGTGAGTACAGGGTGTACTCCGCAAGACTTATGGCTGGTATATTTGTTTTGCATAAAGCCATCTTTATTTTTAAAACAAGAGAGAGAAGAAGAATCTCGTCTAATCAGAATATTTTAAAAGGGGATAAGAGAGCGACATCTCTGAAATATTGATCATCATCTTTTGATATCCACCGAATCATCATCATCCGAACCCTAACTAGGATCACCCCCTCGAACCCACGAGGAAGCATCCTTAAGCACACGTTGATCTACAAGTTTTACGGTTAGGTTCAAGTTCTGTATGATCTCACATCCGTTCCCAAGTCGTCCATAACCGTGGACACGACTTTCCGAAAGATTATTACCCTGCAAGGGTGTACAACTTTACCCACATGTACTAACCTTCTCTTAATGCCAGAATCATTAGCCCTCTTCCTTGGAAGGCCGACAGAGGGTGGTTAGACACAACCTTTACCTTTCTTTCGCTGAGACCATGAGTCACGCAATAAGTATGGTTCCGCCATAATGGGTCAAATCCTGAAGCCGGTACTTAAAGATGTGAGGCAAGGTTGGTTTACCAGGGGCACCATCAACCCCAAGCAACCCGGTCCACGCTTCCCTACTTGTTATGAATGCACCTCCTTCACCCCCTCTTTCAAAAACGTTTTCAATGCGGATGTCGAATGGAATGCCCGAACTATGTGACTCATGGAATCTACTAGGAAAGTTAGTCAATCAGGGGGTCCCCATAAACCCCATGTGGTTGTACGCTCGTCTTGGTTCAAGAGGCAGGAACTCGGGTCCTAGTGGTGGCGAGCATCTGACTAGAAAAACCACATCCCACCGTGGCCTCCCATACAAGCCTTAGCATGTTTAATCTCATATCACTGATCTCATCTCATCACATTCTCCCGTCATACTAGATTCTCGGCATCTGATACATCATCTGGATGAAGCAGCACTGATAGCTATGCATGGCTAAGCAGGACACAGATAATAGCTCTAGCAGTGCACACAAGCCAAACCTAGTTATGCTAGGAGCAGTGGATCAGGTAATATAAGCTCAAAGCGAGTAATGCAAAAGATAGGATACTCTATCTATCGTAAAAGACCACAATAGAATCGTATGCATAATGGCAAGAATTGAAATGCTTTAGAAATCATAGGATTATATCATGGTGGGGCTATGCTTGCCTTTGCCAGTTGATAACCGATAAGCAGATCTTCGGGATCTTTGTACTTGACTTGGTTACTGTTGGTCAAGTATTTTTCCTTTAGCTTCAATGGTCTTGATCTCAGTCTTCAATCTTGATCTCGATCTCGATATCGTATTCTACCGAAGAAGAACAAAATCACCGCAAAGAAAGGGGAACAATCAACACATGGCATCGATGCAATGCTCAAACAATAATGATGATATGACAAGTTGAATTGTATTGAAATATAACCCTAAGACATTCTCGACAATTTAAACTGGGTTCTGAGGGGTACAAACCCTAACTCGGAGAAACTCCGGATGTATATGAGAGGGGTTGGTTTGTTCTTATAATTAAACTTGTCTTGAAAGTTGTTGAACGATGCAAGATTATAGGTTAGATAGTTAGATCTTATTTTTCTAAACATTTTGATATATTATACACATTTTTATGAGTTATAAATAATTAGTTATTGAATTTACAAGATTATTATATTTTCTGGAATTATTAAAACCTTTTTAATTGATTACTGCGTCATATGACGTAAGCACAACCTAGCCCTAAACCTTTCCTCACCGAGGCAGAGGCTACCCACTGCAACTGACGGGTGGGGCTGGTGCCATGTCGTCACGCCATGCAGGCCGCAGTGCTGACGAGGGCGCAACGTCGTGGCCACGCAGATGCCACGGGGGCGCCACCTAGGCTCAACGGCAGCAGCGGCTCAAATGACCGTGGCCACGGAGGTAGCAAGCATGCGGGGCAACAGGGAAGCACACATCTGGCTCAGTGCGACGCGGCCGACCTTATTGTGGCGGCGCCGCCCTGTTTTGGCAACCAGAGCGTCAGCAACGACGACATCTGACGGCGAGCGGCGCCGTCGTTCGTCGGCACGGCAACACAAAGAACGGGAGGAAGAGGGAGAGGGTCCTTACGGACCAAATGCTCACCACTAGTCAAACATAGGTGTTGACGAGGCATGAGGAGGTTGCACGGCGATGAATCGACGGTGGATGGTGTCGGGGAGGGAGATGTCGACTGGCGCTCCAGGGACTTCTCCTGCGCACGCGAGTGGCGTCAATCAACAGATTCGAGCAAGGCGGTCACTCCTATGGTCTCGGAAAGGCGAGGGGAGGCGATGAGCGGCGGCAACCTTGAGCACCTGTGAGCTCGGTTTCGGCCGGGAAAGAGAAATGGGGAAAGAAGGGGGTTAGGGTTCATCCAAGCGGCGGTGAGGTTTCTTATAGGCTCCAGAGGAGTCGGTAGCGATCATCTTGGCGCGGCGGGCATCTCGGCGAGGCGGGGACAGCGCCGGCATCGACACGTAGCTGCTCTTGTCGTGGGAATGACCACGGCAGATGCTGCAATCGGCAGCGAATAGTAGAACGAAGGGCAAGGGCGGCCAGCCATCTGCGGTGCGAGATGAGGGCAAAGACACAGGGTTTTACCTAGGTTCGGCCCCCCGGAGGGTAAAGACCTACTCCTGCTAGATTGTATTATGGAGGTGTTTACAATGAGCGAACTCGGCGACTAGGCGGCGAGTTGCTTGGGTGTATAAGGGAACGTGTCTCTACTCACCCCTTAGGGAGGTTTATATAGGCTCACCTCCCCTAGGGTTTACATATCTCAACCGATTCGGTTAGAACTCGGGCAATCGTTTAACCTAGACCGACTGGGCCTATCCACTCGCCTGGGCCTTCTACTTCCAGTCGCCTGGTATCTTGCTGGGCTTTGATCCACTCGCCGTTCTGCAGGCCCACTCGCCAGCCTTTGGGCCAGTCGGAAACGTCCTGCTGAGTATACCCCAGTAGGCGTATCCCCATCAGTAGTCCCCGAGGCCGTCGTTGATTAGGCGCGGGTGGCTGCTGGCAGTCGGAGTATACAGCTTCAGGTTGGCATCCAGTCGAATCGTCGGCGGGCTCCTGCATAAAGGAAAAAATCCGGCGAACCAAGTTGTGTCTTGGGCGAGTCGAGCCAACGGGACACGGTCTCGGTGAGTGATTTAACGAGCCGAGTGGCTGGAGGTGGACCGTCGGGCGTGGTCAAACTAGCCGTTAAGGTAACTCAACGGTAACTTTTGGCGCAATCATCGCGCGGTAACGGCCTCCTAATTTGGCGGGCAACTCCCGCTATATAAGGGGAATGGCAGGCTATCGCAAAGCCAACCGCCCACCATTTCTTCCGAGTGCGCACATCTTCCTTCCTTTGATTCCGCGATCCGATCGACCCGCAATCCTCCGACTTCCAAGCAAATCCTCAGCCATGGCCCTCTCCACCGAACCTTGGGGTAGATCCAAGTGCACCAGGGCGCAGCTGGCCTCCTTCGAGGAGGCCGGAATCCTGCGGGCCGGCTGCTGGCGTATCCCCGCAGCCGGAGAAACGACCCCAAACCCGCGAGAGAGAGAGAGTTCATCTGTTTCACCAGTCACCTCGAGCGGGGGTTAGGGTTTCCCACATCTTTGTTCTTTCGGCGTTTCTGCGCCTACTACGGGATCCAGCCCTCAGATCTGGGTCCCCATAGCATCGAGCAGCTCGCCATCTTCGTGGCGTTCTGCGAATGCTACTTGGGCTACCGGCCCTACTTTCCCCTGTGGCAAGATCTGTTCCATGGACGGATCAGCCGCGAGGAGGCGGGCGGCCCAATGCTAGCCGCGGGCGGCTTGACCTTCCAACTCAAATCTAAAGCTTCCTTCTTCGACCTGATGCTGCCGGCCAAAGCAGCGAGCGACTGGAAAAAGTCATGGTTCTATGTGACCGAGGCGACTCCGGAGGACGAGGCGGCGATCCCGCGGTACTCGGCCAATCGTTCCGAGCCACGCCATCTCCAGGTCGGCAAGCTCCCCGACGACCAGCGGATGGTCGTCGACGAGATGCTCCAGACCATCCGCGGCCTGAAGAAGAAAGGGCTCCAGACGGTAAACTTGTACAATTGTTGGCTTGGGCGGCGGCTCGTTCCGCTCGCCCAACGCGACCATTACATGTACCAGTACACGGGCCGGGGAGACTCGACGAAAGCCTGCCCCGACGAGTGGAAGCTGGAGGACTACCTCTCAGCGCTGAAGAAGATCACCCAGGCGACATACGCGGATGCGCAGGCTGGGGTCCCTCCCTACACCATGAAGCGTCCGGCTCCGACGGTAATCCTTTTATCTTGTTCGCAGTCACAGCGTGTGCAATCGCGGTAATTCTAACTCTGTTTCGTGTTTAACGCAGCTGTTCCAAGTGGTGGAAGGGTGGCTACCACCCGCCGACGACGAGAGCCCCGGGCCATCCGCCCAGGATACAAGCGAATCGCCACCCGCCAAGGGCATCGAGGACGACGAGGACGAGTCCGAAGAGGAGATTGCCCCACTGGTCCGAAAGACCCGCGGGCAACGTCAGCGCGAAATCGAGGCGAGCAGGAGCCTCGAGCGTCATGACGACGACGACGAACTCCCAGAGACCACCTCGCGCCGTCAGGCCACTCCCGCGAAGAAGAAGAAGAAGGAGAAGGAGGCGAGGGCCCCCCTGAGGAGGAAGACGAAGCCGCCGAAGATGGCCTCACCGCCGCACTCAGCGAGCAGCTCTGATGCTCACAGCTCGGCCGGTGACGGCGCGGCCCCGGCGACAACCGCGCTAGATGCGCCATCCGTGGAGGCGCCGCTGGCTTCAATGCCTCCGCCCTTCGCGCCGGTCTCCGGGCTAGGGAAGGCTCCGGCTGTGGCGACTTCGCCTCGCAAGGAGGTCCCGAGCGTGGCGGTCTCGCCTCGCAAGGAGGCTCCGGCCGTGGTAGCTCCACTTCGCGAGGAGGCCTCCGCCGAGGGCGTCCCGGAGGCGCCAACCGCTACATCAACGTCAAAGAAGCCGTCCGTATCCTGGGCCCCTGACGTCCTGGAACTGGGGCTTCATCGCCGATTGGGCCCCGAGCTGGAGAAACCGGCCGGCCTTCGTACAGGGCTGCGTTTCATTCCAGTCGCCAAGTGAGTGCATTCGGCCTTCTCTATTTTCTTTTAGTACTTCGATTGCCTTTTATTGATTTGACTTGACGTGCAGGACCGGAGTGAAAAAGATGGGCCACCCGACGGTGGCCAAAGTGCCCTCCGCCGCTAGCGAGGACGATCCTTCACGTAAGAGGAAGGTGGACGAGGTCGCCACCTTCACGGAAGGCAGCAAGAAGGCCAAGGGCGACGACATCGTCGCTGTCTCTGACGACGCGGCGACCGCGCCGGCTGGACCCGCAATGGAAGCAACCGCGTCCACGAAGGAGGGCATTTCCTTGCCTAGACCGGAGGAAGCGAGTTCCTTTGGGGCGGGTGCCTCGATTGCTACCTTCCCCCGCTTCGTGACCAAGGCGGCCACGGCAAGCGGGGCTGCGCTTCCGAGCCTCACTCCAGGGACCGCCGACGATGAAATCGACCAACATCGCGGGCACACACCGGCGCTGCTTGCGTCTGTGGACGCGGTACAACTTCACGGCATGCTTGGCGCGGCCATCCAGGTACCTCCAGTCCCCGAGGATCAGGTCGGTGCTTAGCAGCGGCTTGATTCTTATAGTTACTTATTTTGTACGCTCGAGTCCAGTCCCCGAGTGCGTATGCGCTTAATTTTAGCGGGTATGCACTGAGGAATTTTCGTGGTCGCCAGTCCCCGAGTGCGCACATGCTAAATTTTAGCGTGTGGGCACTGGGTAATTTTCGTGGTTGCCAGTCCCCGAATGCGCACTCGCTAAATTTTAGCGGGTGGGCACTGAGTAATTTTCGTTTGTACTGACTTTGAAGGTGTACAGGGTCTGCAGCTGGAGTCGGCAGAGCGATTGGCTGCGAAGCAGCGTGCTGAGAAGGAGCTGGCCACTCTCCAGGAAGCAAACAAGGAACTTCAGGCTGCTGCTGCGCAGGCGGACGTAGCTCGCCAGGAGCTTGTTCCTGCTGGTGAGCTGGTGGCGGTGCGATCTGCGTTAAGTGCTGCTGAACAAAGGGTCGCCGACCTCGAGCGCGAATTGCGGGAGGCAAAAGAAGAAGCAAATTCGGCGAACGGGCGAGCTAAGGCCGCCATTGCGGCCGCGGAAGAATACCGCAAGATGTCGGAAGCCCTCGTTGTTGGGCTTCAGGACGATTATACGTCTCTTCAAAGTTTCATCACGGGACTCGCCCGCCCGTTGCTTGGTGAGTGCGTCTTCCCTGTCTTTCAATTGTATTGTTTGTGGTTTTCGTGGTACTCATAACTGTCTCCTTCGAGCAGGTCGTGTGATTGGTAGCCACGAAGAAGCGAGCTCTCTTGACGCGAAGGAGTGCGTAAGCATGCTCTTCGACTCGGCGACGCTGTCGGCGACGTGGATCCGCGCCTACCATCAAGAGATGTCACCCACGGAGGTTATTCCCAGTGACCTCGTTGAGGTGTGGGAGTACTTGGAAAAGGCGCCCACGGTCGTAGAGTTCATGACGCGGTCGGCGTTTCGGCGCGGAGCGTCGACAGCTCTGAGCCTGGGACTCGCCCACTTCCCCGAGGACTTCGACCTCGACGATGTGACGAGTGGGTATCCTTCGTCGACTGGCGCGGTGGATCTGTCCGAGGTTCTCAAGCTGCAGGAACGTGCCGCCGCGTACTCGGAGCGTGTCTGGGCGATGGGCGACCTCCTTCCCTACCAGGAAACGGTCGTCGCGCCAAACAACCCCGAGCCGCCGCATCGTGACTTCAAGGTTGAGCAACCTTTCCGCTCGGCGATGGCGGGTGAGCTGACGACGTATCCGTCAAACCCGTACACCGCGTTCATCCGTAGGCGCCGGGATGCTGGTGCATCGTCGTCGAAGCCTGCAGAATAGGGTAGTTTGCCTAGATGTGTTAGCAGCAGTTCTGCCGAACGGGCATATTTTGTAATGTAAGACAATGCGATATGCGATTGAATGGAACGTTGTGTTCATTTTGCTATTTGTTTGTGTGATTTGGATTGATTTTGGATGAGTCCCCGAGCGCGTCCGCCCTTTTGTGGGGTTTCACCTCATATATGATGTTTTTGTTGTTATCATGTGTTTTGTTAGTTTAGTCGACTCGCCCGAGCTCGGAGAGCCAGTCGCAAGGCGACTCCCTTGAGTGCTCTGTACTTTACCGTTTTCCCGTACGCGAACGGGGCCGGGTGGCCGAGTCCCCGAGCGTGGTACTTGGTAGTTCAAGGCGCGGCTCGAGGGTGGTTGAGGACTGAGCGCGTTGGTGTGAGCGCGTCACTCCTGCCTGGCCCGGTGGGTCAGTCGCGTGGCGAGTCCTGGACATGCTCTCTTACTTGGCGTTTTCCCTGACCGATCGCGACGAACTGGTATTCAGTCCCCGAGCGTGGTACTTAGCCGTTCGAGTCGCTATGCCGAGGATGCGGAGGATCAAGGTCGCTGTGGGAAGCGAGGACAGTTGTCTTGGTTCGTAAAACCAGTCGAGCTAGGCGACTCCAATGGGGCTCCGGATTGGCGTTTTTCGTGGACGATGCAAGACCTGAAATGACTCAGTGCTCTTACATCGCACTACTTAGCCGTGCCGGTCGCTGTACCAAAGGTTGACTTCTGTATTTTAGCATGACGCTGTTTATTACGAGTGCGAGTGGCACAAGGCATGGAGAGTAGACGAATTTTGCAGTAACCGTTTCTTTTATTCATAGCGACTGGAGAGTACATATGTGGGGTTCTAGGAATAGAACTTCCGGAGGAGATTTACATTCCATGGCCGCTTGACGTCGAGTTCGCCGTCCCCACGGACGTCGATGAGGTAGTAGGCGTCGTTGCCGAGTACGCGCCCGATAGCGAACGGGCCTTCCCACGGAGGGGAGAGCTTGTGCATGCCCATCTTGTCCTGGATGAGGCGTAACACCAGGTCGCCTTCCTGGAAGGTGCGGGTTTTCACCCGTCGGCTGTGGTAGCGGCGGAGCCCTTGCTGATAAATGGCGGTGCGCGATCGGGCGAGGTCGCGTGCTTCGTCGAGTTGGTCGAGCCCATCTTGGCGGGCCAGCTCGTTTGCGGCCTCCGTATAGTGTACGACCCGCGGCGAGTCGTGTTCGAGGTCGGTGGGCATGACCGCTTCGGCGCCGTAGACCATGAAAAAGGGAGTGAATCCCGTCGACCTGTTGACCGAGGTGCGGATTCCCCAGATGACGGAGGGTAGATCTTCGACCCAGCATCCAGCGGTGCGCTCAAGTGGTACTTGGAGTCGCGGCTTCAGACCGTGGAGGATGCTTTGGTTGGCTCGTTCCGCCTGGCCGTTGGATTCCGGGTGTGCGACTGACGCGAGGTCGAGCCGGATGTGGTGCTCTTCGCAGAATTCGGTCATTGCTCCCTTGGCGAAGTTTGTGCCGTTGTCCGTGATGATGCTGTTGGGGAACCCGTAGCGGTATATAAGCTCGCGTAGGAACTTAGTGGCGGTCTTCCCGTCGCACTTCCTGACTGGCTTGGCCTCCACCCACTTCGTGAATTTATCGACGGCGACTAGCAAATGGGTGTAGCCGGAGGGGGCCTTCTTGAAGGGGCCTACCATGTCCATGCCCCACACAGCGAATGGCCAGGTGATGGGGATTGTTTTGAGCGCCGAACTTGGTACGTGCGTCTGGTTGGCGTACTTCTGGCATCCGGCGCATCGCTGGACGATATCGACAGCGTCGGCGTGTGCGGTAGGCCAGTAGAAGCCATGTCGCATAGCTTTGGCGACCAAGGAGCGCGCGGCGGCGTGGTGGCCGCAGTCGCCTGAGTGGATGTCGTGTAGGATTTTGCGTCCTTCAGCCGGTTGGACGCAACGTTGGAACACGCCGGTGACGCTGCGCTTGTGTAGCTCGCCGTTGATGATGGTGTAAGACTTACATCGGCGAGCAATCATTCGAGCGCTTGTCTCGTCTGCGGGCAGTGTGCCGGTCTCCAGGTAGGCGATGTAGGGCTTGGTCCAGTCGTCTGGCTCGGTGATGAGTGCGACCAAGGCTGCCTCTGGTTGGAGTGGGACTCCGATGTCGATCTCCCTCGGGGGAGAGACTGATGGTTTGGAGATTGTGTCGAGGAACACGCCGGCGGGTGGTGCGAGTCGAGACGACCCGATGCGAGAGAGGGCGTCGGCCTCCTCGTTTTTCCTCCTGTCGATCCACTCGACGGAGTAGCCGGTGAAGTGGCCGCCCAACTTATCCACCTCTTGACGGTATGCCGCCATGGTAGGGGAGATGGCGTCGCAGGTGCCGGCGACTTGTCCCGCAACGAGGTCGGAGTCTCCGTAGCATCGGAGGCGGTTAACGCTCATCTCTTTTGCGGCTCGCATGCCGTGGAGTAGGGCCTCGTATTCAGCCATGTTGTTGGTGCAGGGCGTGAATTCGAGGCGGAGGATGTAACGGAGCTTGTCGCCCTTTGGTGAAGTCAGCACTATCCCCGCTCCTGCGCCGTCCGCGTTCTTGGATCCGTCGAAGTGCAGGTTCCAGTAATGGAGGTACGGCGGCTTCTCTGGCTGCTGGGCCTCCTCCCAGTCGGCGATGAAGTCGGCCAGTGCCTGGGACTTAATCGCCCTTCGTGGCTCGTATTTAATGTTGTGGACGCCGATCTCGACGGCCCACTTGGCGACCCGCCCGGTCGCCTCGCGATTGCGGATGATGTCTTGTAGTGGTGCTGAGGAGACGACCGTGATCGGGTGCTCCTGAAAGTAGTGCGGCAGGCGCCGCTGAGCCCTGAAGACCGCGTATACCAGCTTCTGGTATTGTGGGTATCGCTGGCGCGACTCGGTGAGGACCTCGCTGATGTAGTACACCGGCCGCTGAACTGGGCGCTCCTTTCCTTCCTCTGGTCGTTCGACAACCATTACAGCACTGACGACGCGCTCGGACGCCGCGACGTAAACCAGCATGGGCTCTTTGTCAACGGGTGCGGCGAGTAGTGGTGCGGCGAGTAGCACCTTTTTGAGGTCGCGGAGCGCGTCGTCCGCCTCCTTGTCCCACTGGAAGGTGGGATTCTTGCGCATCAGGCGGTATAGGGGCATCGCCTTTTCGCCCAGGCGGGGGATGAAGCGACTGAGAGCCGCTACACGCCCGGCCAGCTTCTGGACGTCGCCCAGGCACTCGGGTTTGCCGAGCCGGGCGATCGTGTCGATCTTCGTTGGGTTTGCCTCGATCCCTCGTTTGGAGACGACGTACCCTAGTAATTGCCCGGCGGGTACACCGAAGGTGCACTTGCCTGGGTTGAGCTTTATCTTGTACCTCCGCAGGTTGGCGAAGGTCTCCGCTAGGTCGGCGAGTAGGTCTCCTTGGCGAGCGGATTTCACGACCACGTCGTCGATGTAGACGTGGATGTTGCGGCCAATTTGGCTCGCGGGGCATTCTTGCATGCACCGCTGGTAGGTCGCCCCGGCGTTCTTGAGGCCGAAGGTCATGGCGGTGTAGCAGAATGCTCCGAATGGCGTGATGAACGCCGTCTTCTCCTCATCCTCGACAGCCATTTTGATCTGGTTGTACCCGGAGTAGGCGTCGAGGAAACACAGCGACTCCGAGCCCGCGGTTGAATCGATTATCTGATCGATCCGCGGGAGGACGAACTGCTCCTTTGGGAAGGCGCTGTTCAGATTTGTGTAGTCGATACACATTCTCCAGGTCCCGTTTTTCTTCTCGACCAGGACTGGGTTTGCCAGCCACTTGGAGTATTTGATTGGCCGGATGAAGCCGGCAGCGAGCAGGCGCTATACTTCCTCGGCGATTGCTCGACGGCGCTCTTCATTGAAGGGCCGTAGCGACTGCTTGACTGGTCGCACTTTGGGGTCGGCGTTTAGTTTGTGCTCAGCGAGCTCCCTAGGGACACCAGGCATGTCGGAGGGTTTCCATGCGAAGATGTCCCTATTCTCACGAAGGAACTCGATGAGCGCGCCTTCCTATGCTGGGCTCATGCCTGTCCCGATCGTCACCGTCTGGCTGGGGTCGCCTGGGACCAGCTCGATGGTGCGAGTGTGCGTCGTGGCCTCAAAGGTTGAGGTGTTTGTGCCCTCTGAGTTGGGCTTCTTGAGTATTGTGGGGTCGTCGTTGTTGACCCCGCTCGCGTATTTGGCGAGCTCGTCGGCGTGATTAGCTTCTGCCGCGATGACGGCGTCGGCGAGTTCGGCCCCTTTGGCCTCGCATTCGGCGGCCATGTCGGGGTCGCCGTTGATGGTGATGACGCCGCACGGCCCGGGGAGCTTCATCGCGTTGTACGCGTAGTGGGGCGCTGCCATGAATTTGGCGAACGCCTGGCGCCCCAGGACGCAGTGGTAAGGGCTGTCGAAGGGCACCAGCTCGAAGACGATCCGCTCGGTGCGGAAATTTGCCGGAGTACCGAAGGTGACGGGTAGCGTGACTTTGCCGATCGGGTACGCCTTCCGACCGGGGACGATGCCGTGGAACGTGGTGTGGGTTGTCTCGATCATCGACTGCGGGAGCCGCAGCCGCCTGAAGGTGTCGAGGTAGAGGATGTTGATGGAGCTGCCGCCGTCCATCAGGGTCTTGGGGAGCCAGTAGTCGCCAACCTTGGGCTTGACCACCAAGGCGACTCGTCCTGGGTACTCGATGCGTGGCGAGTGGTCTTGCCGGCTCCAGGTGATGGGCTGTTCCGACCAGTTTAGGAACTGGGGGACGTCTGTTTGGGCCACCGCGTTGACGGCGACGGCGCGGGCGATGACCTTCTTCTCGCGCTTCGTGTTGAAGCCAGTGAAGGTGTGGAGCGAGCCGGCTACTTTGCCGAATTTTCCGCCATTTGGCGGGTCGTTGTCGGTGTCCTCCCGCGCGTGCCGTGCCTTCTCGATTTCCCTGAGGGTGTGGCAGTCGGCGGTGGTGTGCGTGGCGGGCTTTCCTTCCCTGCTGTGAAACGCACATGGTTGGTTTAGGAGGGCCGCGGGATCGAACCTTGGCTTGTTCTTGTAGTTGCCGCCATCGCGTCGTTGCCCTCCGTCGCGGCGGTAGCTTTTGGGCTCGCGTTGTGCGTGCCCAGCGTTGGCGACGAAGTCGACTCGCCCGTCGTTGCGGCGCTTGCCTGTGAGGCGGGTGCCGCTGTAGCGTAGGTCGGTTCGGCGTCCGCCGTCGTTGCTGCTCGTGCGGCGTTGCCCTCCTGACTCGTCGTCGATTTCTTGGTTGGGGTCCTCTTCGGCGTACCGTTTGGCGATCTCGAGGAGGTCGGGGATGTTGTCGAGCATGCGGGCGTGTCGCTTGAGCTTGGCGACTAGAGGCTCGTAGCGACACGAGGTCTTGAAGCAATGGATCGCGGTGTCCGGGTGGATGCCGACCGCGTTGTACCAGAGCTCTTGCCACCGTTGGACCTAGTTGCGAGTCGACTCGCGAGGTCCCTGGACGCATCGTTCCAGGTCCTCGATGGTGGTGGCGCGGGTGTAGGAGCACTCGAAGTGCCTGACGAAGGCGTCTCGCATTTCCTCCCAGGAGTCGATACTGTCCTGGGGGAGCGTGTTGATCCATTGCCTGCACGTCCCCTCCATCATCAGTGGGAGGTAACGGGCGGCGAGTAGATCAGTGTGACCCGCGATCCCCATTGCCATGAGGTATGTGTCAAGCCAGACTGCGGGGTCGTACGAGGAGTCGTATTTTTCTATCTCCTTTGGCGCCTTGAAGTTTGGCGGGTACTTTTCGCCTCGGATCATTGGTCCGAAGCATTTAGGCCCTAGTCGACTGAGCGACCCCATAGGCTCGCCATCGCGGCGATTAGCTAGGGTGTGCCGCAAGTCGTCGGGCTGGCGTGCGCGCCAGTTTTGGTTGTTGATGATGTGAGTGCGGGCGTCGATGGGTTCTCCGTTAGCGGCGACGAAGTTGGTCGCCGGCCTGGGATCGTTGCTGGAGAGTGCCGCGTTCGCGGGTCGGCGTTGGAGCTGCAGTGGCTCTGGCGGCGGGCAATTGAGGGTGTTTGCCGCCGCTGGGCGGCCGCTTGAGGCCGCCCTGCTTCCTGAGGAGCGTGAGTATACTCGCCCTTGCGAGTCGGCGCCCGCTTTTTGCTGCTCCACGGCCTTTGCGAGCAGGGCCTTGACGTACTGGATTTGCAAGGCACCGTCGCCGGTGGCCGTGATGCTATCGGCTGCTGCTCGGCCTGCCACGAGGTTGTCCATCGGGGTGGAGAACAGTGGGAGGCCGTTCGCGTCTCGCTCCCGTGAGGAGACGACTATCCGCGGCTGGTCCCTGGGAGGGGTGCGGTTGGGTGGTGGTGGGGCACCCATCGCCGTTGATCCTGGCGGGGGCCGAGCGCTTCCTCCTGGTGGCGCGTTCTCGCAGATCGCGCGCTCGGCTATGCGAGCCGGGTCGTTCTCATCGTCGAAGTTCAGGGTGCGCCCCTGAACGGTGGGGTTCAGGCGCGACCTGATCCGCTGCTGGTGGTAGCGTGACAGTTCCTGCGCTGTCACTTGCTCGAGGCGAAATTTTTCGCGCTCGGCCTGCTCCTTGCGTACTGCCTCCGCCAATTTCAGGCGGAGTTCCTCGACCTCCGTTGCCGTGGCGTTAGGAGGGATTGGGGTGGAAAAAGGATCCTCCGGTGGATCGGCGCCGGTGGCCATATAGGTCGCGGCATGGCGACCGGTTCCGTCGTGGAGGTCGGCGGAGTTTTCCGACCCGGAGTCGAATTCGAAGATCCCAAGGATGGAGGGGTCCTCGAAATCTCCCGCGTTGGAGACCTGGGCGATGGAGCCCGCGGACGAGGCCGCGGTGATGGATCCGGCGAGTGATGCCGGGGTCGCCGAGTCGGCGTCGTCGGTGAGGGCCGCATCTTCTGCGGCCGCTGAGTTCTCAGCCACGTTGCTGTGGGCCGAGTTGTACTCGGAGGCGAGGCGGTGGATCGTGCGGACCTGGCTCTCGGAGAGCCGATCGCGTGGTGGCGACTTGCGGATGCGAGCCGAGTCCTCCGAGGTGATGACGTCGGTGAGGCCGACGAAGAGGCTGATCGTGCCGATTGGCAGGATCACGCTGTGCGTGACGGGTCGTGCCGCCGGGACGTAGCTGCTCGGCAAGATCTAGAGCATCTCGCCGATCGCTATCATACGGCCGGTGGCGACCGTCTCGTTGATGGGCAGATTGGATCTCGCCGCAGAACACCGGCCAGACCGGCCAGGCCCCACGGTGGGCGCCACTGTCGTGGGAATGACCACGGCAGATGCTGCAATCGGCAGCGAATAGTAGAACGAAGGGCAAGGGCGGCCAGCCATCTGCGGTGCGAGATGAGGGCAAAGACACAGGGTTTTACCCAGGTTCGGCCCCCCGGAGGGTAAAGACCTACTCCTGCTAGATTGTATTATGGAGGTGTTTACAATGAGCGAACTCGGCGACTAGGCGGCGAGTTGCTTGGGTGTATAAGGGAACGTGTCTCTACACCCCTTAGGGAGGTTTATATAGGCTCACCTCCCATAGGGTTTACATATCTCAACCGATTCGGTTACTACTCGGGCAATCGTTTAACCTAGACCGACTGGGCCTATCCACTCGCCTGGGCCTTCTACTTCCAGTCGCCTGGTATCTTGCTGGGCTTTGATCCACTCGCCGTTCTGCAGGCCCACTCGCCAGCCGTTGGGCCAGTCGGAAACGTCCTGCTGAGTATACCCCAGTAGGCGTATCCCCATCAGCTCTCCTCGCCCGCGTCCTTCTAGCAACGAAGAAGAAAGAGAGAAATCAACGAAGGGGTACGGGCTGGCTGCGGGCTTCTCTTGGGCCAAGGTGGGCCACGAAAAAGGGAGAGAGGAGACGGAGGCTGCTAGGCTGCGGCCTGCTGGCTTGCTGGCTCAATTTGTTGTTTAGCAAAAGCTTTTCTTTTTCTATTTTACATTTTCTGTTTGTATTTTCAGATTCAAATCTATTTTGAGTATTTCAAAAATATCAGAAGCTTTTATAGAACCAGTAAAATATTTTGGGCCCTCTTAGTCCAATTGGGCTCCATTATTTTTGTAATTTCAAAAATATTCCAAACCATTTGAATGTGTTGCAAAGAGAGGGAATAAAACTAGGGTTTAGGATTTGATTTATTTTCTTTAATGCACAATTCAAGACATGATGCTCATGCAATGCACAATCAACCCTAAATAATGATTAACTAAAAAGAGGGGTGTTACATAGAGGTAGTTGCCGAGGTGCCTAACTCTTAAGCATTTCCGGCTCCTTCGTTCCCAGCTAATGAGGCTGCTCAGGTGCACGAGGTCGAACCTCTCACTTCCGAAGCTCCTGCTACTTCCAAGAAGCATACTGCCTCAAGGATGCCCCAAGGAAGCGAACCAAGAAATCTTCTCAGCACATTCCGAGGCGTAAGGCTATGCCTAGAGTTACTGGGTAAATTTCCCTTTATATTTTCATTTGTATTTCTTCTTTCTCTCTTTCTATCTCCGAATCAACTTTTACTTCCTTGCAGGGATCCACTTTCTGCAAAGCCAAGCGGTCTGGGTATGATATCTCATACTACTCTGCCGCCTTCACCCTCGCCTCCAGAGGATGTTCTGGTTCCCAGTCCTCCTCGTGATGATCCTCCTCCAGGGCCGACTAACGCATCTCCTCGATGACATGAGCCCATTTCTCCCCCTGTTGTCTCCGAAGATACCCCAATGCCGGATCACCCGGCCGACTCAGTTGTGCTCCTCAAGACTCCTGAGGCTTCCCCCATTTATCCTTCGACTACCGCAGTTCCAGCTTCTGCTCAAACTTCCCCCGAGGTTATCACTAACTCAGCCGCCTTGGAGAATGTTGTTCCTCCTGCTGCAAAGGATGTGGCCCCCAGTTCTGAGGTCGTTGCTCCTGCCGACGTTCCAACCAAGAGCAAGAAAGTTGTTGCCGCTAAATCCTTGCCATCTCATAAGGAGCCAACAAGCTCTTCCCAGCCCGGCATTGCTGATATGATTCATAAGGGGGCTTCTGTCGTGAAGCCTGGTGTTGCCCTTACCGCCGACACACAACTAGTTCTCCATAAGAGTCTAGCAGCGGCGGCATTTACGCAACATGCTCGAGGTAAATTGTTGACGCGCACTGAGAGCGGGAATATCCTCGGCTCGTCGGTGGAGTATGCCAATAATTGGAATGCCGCCGATCAACTTGAAGGCAACCCGACTAGCCAACCATTTCAGCTTTCCGACATCAGCAATCGCTTGCATATGGTTGCTAAGATTGTCCTTGAAAGTGATAAGATGAACGAGGTAAGCGCCTTAATTTATACTTCGTCTATTATCCATATGATACTGTATACACACTAGTCCCCGAAGCTTGCAACCGGAAGATTTTTTATTCGTTTGGATGCTTTACTTGTTTCAAATATAACTACTTGCCGAGTCAAATTTCTTTGTGATCCGGATCTACTGTAGTTTTAAATATCCAGCCATCTAGATCCGAGTCAATGTTTTACTTGATTCGGATCTGCTTTACTTTCAAATATCCAGCCATCTAGATCCGAGTCAAGTTTTACTTGATTCGTATATGTTTTACATTCGAATATCCAACCATCTAGATCCGAGTCAAGTTTTACTTGATTCGGATCTGTTTTACTTTCGAATATCCAGCCATCTAGATCCGAATCAAGTTTTACTTGATTCGAATATGTTTTACTTTCGAATATCCAACCATCTAGATCCGATTAAACTTTTACTTGATTCGGATTTGTTTTACTTTCGTATATCCAGCCATCTAGATCTGAGTCAAGTTTTACTTGATTCGGATTTGCTTCACTTTGTGTAACTTGTTGTTATTTTAAGGTTGCTCATGATGGGCGGACGATCGAATTTCACAGGTTGCTCTTTGAGGAAAAGAAACTTCAAGATAAATTTGAGAAAATGGTCCCTGTTGTGAAGAAAACTGGTAAACTATTCGGTTCTTAGTGTCTTTTATCCTTGTAAAAAAATCTGTTTTTGTACTAATTTCTAATGTGCTGTTGTGCAGTTAATGTCAACAATCTGAATACCCGTCTTACAAGAAGGTTGGCGCTCTTGAAGGTTAGTTATCCCTTTTGCCTTTTAATTTATCGACTTTTGTTCGAGGTAAATCTTGGGTATCTTACGACCTCCCGGCTTTGGAATAGCCGAGTTACAAACACTTGTAGCGTTGCATCAAGAATGCATATCTATGCCTGATATGATGCTGCATTTTTTAGAACAAGCTGCCGCTCACTCGGCACAACTTAAGGAAAAGGATGACGAGATAGCCCGGTTATGCGTTGAGGTCGAATCTCTTAAAATTTCCCAGAAGTCCGAGTTAGAGAAGCTTGATCAGGAGTTCTCTAAGGAGAAGAACCGACTATTTTACAACTTCAGAAGGACATGGAACTTCTTGATGCTGCCGAGGTAAAGAACCAGGCAATAACGGAAAAAATCCCTGGTTTTGAAAAGAATAGGGCAAACTGGACCACAGATATCCAGAAAATGCTGCGATATATCCATCGTGAGTTTTCTGTTATTGGCCGAGTTACTCTTTTCCCCCTGATTTTCTTGACTTATCTGACTTCCTTTCCTGTATATCATTTTCAAGAAGTTAAGCATGTGTTCTCCAAGGCTGTGATTTCTGCAAGCGAGCTCCGAGGTGTTCCCCTTGCTCCGAATCAAGAATATTCCATGCAAGATTTCTTGATTGTCGTTGTCGCTGCTATTGGGCTTATAGCTCCCATGCGACGTCTTTACGCAGAATTGGAAGGAACACGATATCATTGAAAAGAATAGCTCGCATGCGACGCTTGTGAGGCAGCTAATAGCCCAGGGCCACACGGGCCATAAAACGGTCGTTAAGGACACATTTAACTTTGTTCCAAGATTAGGGTTAAGCCAAACCGGTCGGTTGGGACAGCCAGTCAAGCCAGACAAACCAACCGCTTCCGACCGAGAGCGCGCATCACACGGACTGTAGCTTCCCCGACAGTGGCGGCGGACCTCACCCATCGTTCTCGGTGCTGGCAGCGGCGGCAGGGCAATTTTTTTTGGCAGCAGCGCTTTCCGTTCGACGGCGAAGGTGGTGAGTGCCATTTGAAAGCTAATTCCTCTCCCATTCTTCTCAATTCGAGATCTGAGCGTGCCCATTGATGCTAGATTGTGGAGGCCAGGGTGTGCTGAACGGGGCGAGGGGGAACGAGATGGAGCATGGAGAGTGGACTTCTAATCGGTATATCCTGCATCTCTACACTTAATTTCTCTAAGGTTGATCTCTTTGTTTGCTTCCGCTAGCTCACAGTGCCCGCCAAAAACAGGGGAGACGATGTTGCGCGCCAAACCTTCGAATTTTGCATCAATTTATTTCCCTCTAGGGCTGTTTTAGTTGATCGCAGCACGCAGATCATTAAGAGAGACACGGTTGTTAAATGGGAGGTGGAATTGGAACATGTTGATCCCCAAGAGCTAATAAACATGGGAGAGGAGGCGGTGAGGAAAATGGTGGAAAAAATAGGGGATAGTGTTGTTTGGGGGGCAGAGCAAGAAGTTTCTTTGTTACGATTTGATGATTGCAAATGTGACTATGTTAGGGTTGAGGCAGGGGAAGATATAGTTGATGAAATCGATGAGCGAAACGGTTGGACAAGCAAAACTGTTCTGTTTTTAGCAGAGCTCATTGATCTGGAACCTGATTCGAGGGTTGGATATGTGGCCTCGTAGCTGGCTGCTCAGATGGTCGAGGATGATTGGGATGCACAAAGGCAAGTAATGCCTATACTTACTGAGTTGGAAGTGTGAACAGTGGAGGATGATGATAATGCACAAGAGAAGGGTATAGATGCTAATGCACAAAGGATTGTAACTGTTGATTGGAATTCAGTTGAGATACATGACCGGACTGATTTGGTCATTGCACCAATAGATGACATTGAAATGGCAAAGCTTTTTGGCATTCCTATAGATGACAGAGAAAAGGAGAAGAAGAGGGATGAAGCTGCAAATGATGGTGACAACCATTTAAGAGATGAAGAGGCAGATATAGATCTAGAGTTGTTGGAAAATGCTACAGTTCATGTAGATGATGCACATGATGATGAGCTAGTAACAGTTTATGACAAAGAGGACCCAGTTATTGAAGTTGGGAGATTGTTTCCAAGCATGGATGAATTCAGGATGTGTTTCAGGACATATGTAGTCAAACGTGAGTTTGCTACCAAGAATATGTGGACTGATAAAAGGAAGTTCTATGCAAAATGCATAGGTTATGATGGTGGTGCTAAGCCTTGCAAGTGGTATATATCTGATAGACGCCAACCTGATGGAAGGACAATAAGAGTGAATCAAATTCCAAAACCTCATACTTGCATTACAAGTTCTCAAACATTTACAAAGATGACATCACAATTATGGGTTGCAGAAAAGATCAAGCCTATTTTAGCCACAACAGCAATCAGCACGCAAAGAGACTGAAAATAGACTTGGAAAAGCAGTACCCCATTAAGATGAATTATACTACAGTGTGGAAGGCAAAGCAAAGGGCAATAAAAGAGCTATATGGTGATTTGGCAAATACCTTTCGAATGCTTTATAACTTCAAAGCAGAAGTAGAGAAGAGGTCACCTGGCAGTGTTGTGGAGATAGATACTGAGGTAACAGCTGATGGGAAAGTCTTCTTCTCTAAATTCTTCATGGCTTTAAAGCCTTGCATCGATGGCTTCAAAGCAGGGTGCTGTCCATATTTGAGTATAGACTCATCTTTCTTGACTGGAAAGTGGAATGGTCAACTAGCAGCATGCAATGCTTTAGATCGACACAATTGGATGTTCCCTGTAGCTATTGGCATGTTTCAGTCTGAGATAGAGGCATCATGGACATGGTTCATGATGTAGTTGAAAAGATGCATAGGGTCAGTCTCTCGATTGGTAGTGCACACAGATGCATGTAAAGGTTTAGAAAATGCAGTGAAGATTGTTTTCCCTCATGCTGAGCAGAGGGAGTGCTTAGGCCATATGTGGATGAATTTGATCAAAAAATTCAGAGGAGATGATTTTGGACGCATGTGGCCAGTAGCAAGATCTTACACCAGACAAACACATTCATATCACCTTGAGAAGATTAAGGCGGCATGCTCTGAGGAGGATAGGGTCAAGTTTGTACATGGTTGGAAACCTACCATTCTCTTTTATGGTACAGGTCAGGTTTTAACACTGCCATCAAATGTGATCATATTAACAATAATTTGGCAGAAAGTTTTAACAACAAAGTGAAGGAGTTAAAAGACTTGCTTGTCCATGACATGGTTGACCATATCAGGATCATGATCATGCGGTTGTGGGAATTGAGAAGAAGGCTTGGTGATGTTCTTCAAGGAGATAAGCTTCCTGATGTTGTGCAGCAGGTGGTCAACAGGAGCAGAAATCTTGCACATTTGCGTGTTGAGAAATCCTCATTGTAGTGTGCTGAAGTCAAAGATACAAAGACTGGCAGGAGGCATGTTGTTGACACTCAATTGCATGAATGCACATGCCTTGAGTGCCAACACACTGGGAAGCCTTGCGAGCATGCCATACTTTTCTTGGCCTCCAAACACAAGCTAAATATGCACCCATATTTGCATGAGTATTATTTGTTGGAGATATGCCCTAGAGGCAATAATAAATATAGTTATTATTATATCTTTGTGTTTATGATAAATGTTTACATTCATGCTATAAATAGTATTAACAAGGAAACATTAATACTTGTGTGATTTGTAAACTAAATAAGAGTCCCTACTAAAGCCTCTTCATAATACTAGCTTGTTGGTTAATAAATGATTGTGGTTTCCCCATCATGAACATTGAGATGTTATTAACAACAAGATCATATCGTTAGGAGAATGGTATGATAGACATACTCCTATAGATAAGCGTAGCATAACGATCAAGTCATTTTAATAGTTCAATTGCTATAAGCTTTCTGATACATAGTAACCTAATTCCTTTGACCATGAGATCATGCTTATCACCATCACCGGAAGGATGCTTTTATCACATCAAACACCACACCGTAACTGGGTGGCTATAAAGGTGGCATTGAGTGTTCGGAAAGTATGGGTTGAGACACATGGATCAAGAGTGGGATTTGTCCATCCATATGACGGATAGATATACTCTGGGCCCTCTCGGTGGAATGCCATCCAATTAGCTTGCAAGCATGTGACTAGCTCACAAGGGATCACATATCACGGGAACGAGAAAAGAGTACTTATCAATAACGAGGTTGAACTAGGTATGCAGAGATACCGATGATCAAAACCTCGGATAAGTAAACTATCGTGAGACAAAGGGAAATTGGTATCGTATGTAAGTGGTTCATTCGATCGCAAAGTAATCGTAGAAATATGTGGGATCCATATGAATTTCCAGATTCCTCTATTGGTTATTGTTCGGAGAAGTGTCTCGATCATGTCCGCATAATTCACGAAACGTAGGGAGACACACTTAAGGATTCGATGTTGTTGAGTAGTTATGGAATGATGAGTAAGAGACCGAATGTTGTTCGGAGTCTCGTACAGGATCCGGGATATCACGAGGAGATCCGGAATGGTCCGGAGAATAAGATTTATATAAGGAAAGTCCTGTTTCAGAGTTGGGGAATGATTCCGGTGTTTTCATCGGGAATGTTCTAGAAGGGTCCGGAAGGTCCGGAACTCCGGAGGGGAAGGGTACATGAATGTGTAATAACAAGTTGTAATGATTGCATCATGTACTAGGTATCATGGCTGGGCAAAATAAAGGGATAAATCAAATCCTAGTTTGAAAAAGTCAAACACCAATTTGAAAAGTCAAACGACAGTTTTGCTTGGTGGAGGGAGAGTAGGAAACCTACTTGGGGAGGAGTTCCTCGCCCTCCACCCGCCGGCCAAGGAGGCCGACTTGGGGGAGGACTCCCTCCCCTTGGCCGGCGCCCTCCCACCTATAAAAGGAGGGGCAGGGGTGCCCCTCTAGACCTACACCTCTCTCCACCAAAACCCTAACCCTAGTCGACGGCCACCAAGTCGCTGCCACCACCTAGGGTTTGCCCTAGCCGCCGAGTTGGGGCCCTCCTCTTGCCCTAGCCGCCATCCTAGCCCTCTCTCCTCGGTGCCTCTAAACCCTAGATCGCCAAGGCCTCTCTCATAGTCCACCATACTCGCTCCGGCTTAAGGCGAAGCCCTGCGAGATCTCCCCTCTACTTCTGGTACCACGCCGTCGTGCTGCCGGAATCGCGAGGAGAGTGCTACAACCTCCGCTGCCTGCTCGAACAAGGGAGAGGAAGGTCTTCATCGAGTACCAAACGTGTGACCGACTGCGGGAGCGCTCCCGGAACGCAGCGCCGGAAGGATCGTCTACACGATCTTGAGATCGGCAAGAGTACGACTACATCACCCACGAGAATCTGCTCTCGTTAAACACTTTGGAATATTCGAGGGTGAGTTATTATATTGACTCGTTGCTACAATCTAGTAGATAGATCTGTTGCACGAGTAGAACACAATGGTCATTGTGGGCGGTGGTGCTTTTATTATCAATTGCTTCTTGTGTACTTTGCATCTTGCGGTATGATGGGATGAAGCGGCCCGGGCTAACCTTACATGACATCGTTCATGATACTTGCTCCATGCTCAACATGCAACTTGTATTGCATAAGTGGCTTTGCGGGTGTCTGTCTCTCCCATTATAGTATAGATCCAATTTACAACGGGCACTTGATAGTTCAAACATCAACGTTGTGGTTCTTGTTCATAAGTTAGAGCGACACTTATTAAAAGCCCCAAACCACGTAAAATATGCAAAGAAAATTAGAGGCGTCTAACTTTTTTTTGCAGGGGTGTGCTGTGACGTGATATGGCCATGATTGTGATTATATTTGATGTATGCAATGTTCCTTATTGTAAGATGGCAAGCGACAGGAGCCATATGGTTGTCTTTAATTTCTGTTAAGACCCGCGTGTCTATTCAAAGTAGTTGTAATAGTTGAAGCTGGTGGGCGACAATCATGGAGCAGCATCATTGACCTTGATGCAATGCCGGTGATGATGAAGATCATGTTCGTGCTTGAAGATGGAGATCGGAAGAACAAAGAAGAAAGGCCATATCATATCACATATTATGAATTGCATGTGATGTTAATCCTTTATGCATCTTGTATTGCTTAGTTAACGACAGTAGCATTATAAGATGATCCCTCATGCACATAAATTTCAAGTTCTAAAGTGTCCATCCTTAGTAAGCACCGTTGCTAAAGCTTGTTGTTTCGAAGCACCATGTGATGATCGGGTGTGTTAGATTCTGCAAGTGTATACAACGTAAGCAAGCCAGATTTGCTCATGCGGAAGCTACGGTTTGATCTTGACGAGCCTAGCATGTACAGACATGGTCTCAGAACACGGATCACCGAAAGGTAAAGCATGAATCATATAGTAGATATGATGAACATGACGATTGTTCGCCATTGAAGCTACATCAACTCTCGTGATGATCGGTGTTCATGTGGTGGATTTGGTTCGTGTGATCACTAAAACAATGTGAGAGATATTGTTTTGAGTGGGAGTTCACCTAGATTAATTTAACTATTAATTAGAACTCAATTTGTCATAAACTTATCTAAACTATTGCAAATATGTTGTATATCAATGGTGGCCCCTACCATCAATTTTAATGCGTTCCTAGAGAAAGAAAAGTTGAAAAACAATGGAAGCAACTTCGTGGATTGGTTCCGCAATTTGAGGATTGTCCTCAATGCTGGTAATTTGACCTATGTGCTGGATGCACCGCTGGGTGACCCGCCTGCAGCTGATGCTACCGATGAAGTAAAGAATGTTTACCTCGCTCGGAAGAATCAGTACTCCACAGTTCAGTGTGCTATCTTGTATGGTTTGGAATCGGAGCTTCCGAAAAGGTTTGAGAACTCAGACCCACATGATATTGTCCGTGAACTCAAATTGATATTTGAGACTCACGCGGCAGTTGGGAGTTATGAGGCTTCTGAAAAGTTCTTCAACTGCAAGATGGAAGAGGGCAGCTCCATTAGTGAGCGTGTGCTTAAGATGTCTGGGCACGCAAACAAACTCCAAAGCTTGGGTATAGTGATTCCTAATGCTTTGGGGATCTACCGTGTCCTCCAATCACTGCCACCAAGTTACAAGAACTTTGTGATGAACTACAATATGCAAAACATGAACAAGAAGTTGCCAGAACTCTTCTCCATGTCGAAATCTGCAGAAGTGGAGATCAAGAAATAGCACCAAGTGTTGATGGTCAATAAGACCACCAAATTCAAGAAAGGCAAGTCTAAGCAAAAGGGACACTTCAAGAAGGGTGGTAAGAAAGTTGCCGCACCGACGAAGAAGACCAAGGCTGGACCTAAGCCTAATACTGAGTGCTTTTACTTCAAGGGAGAAGGTCACTCGAAGCGGAATTGCCCAAAGTACTTGGCGGATTTGAAGAACGGCAACATCAAGAAGAAAGGTATATCCGATATACATGTTATTGTTGTGTATCTCACTAGTACTCGTAGTAGTGCCTGAGTATTTGATACTGGTTCGATTTCTCATATTTGTAACTCGAAACAGGTACTGCAGAATAAACGGAAGCTAGCGAAGAACGAGGTGACGATGCGCGTTGGAAATGGATCAAAGGTTGATGTGATCGCGGTCGGCATGCTACCTCTTCATCTACCATCGGGATTAGTTTTATACTTAAATAATTGTTATTTGGTGTCTGCGTTAAGCATGAACATTATATCGGGATCTTGTTTATTGCGAGACGGTTACTTGTTTAAGTCCGAGAATAATGGTTGTTCGATTTATATGAGTAATATGTTTTATGCACATGCACCTTTGATAGATGGTCTATTCTTATTGAATCTCGATAGTGGAAATACACATATTAATAACATTGAAGCTAAACGTTAGAAATTGAGCGATAACTCGACCTATATGTGGCACTGTCGTCTTGGTCATATCGGAGTGAAGCGTATGAAGAAACTCCATTCCGATGGACTTCTTGAATCACTTGATTTCGAATCACTTGAAAGATGCGAAGCATGTCTGATGGGTAAAATGACTAAGACTCCATTTTCTGGTATGATGGAGCGAGCTACGGACTTATTGGAAATCATACATACCGATGTGTGTGGTCCAATGAGTATAGCATCGTGCGGTGTCTATCGTTATGTTCTTACCTTCACGGATGACTTGAGTAGATATGGGTATATCTATTTCATGAAACATAAGTCCGAAACTTTCGAGAAGTTTAAGGAATTTCAAAGTGAGGTAGAGAATCAACGTAACAAGAGGATTAAATTTCTACGTTCTGATCGTGGAGGTGAATATCTAAGTGACGAGTTTGGCGAGCATTTGAAGAAATGCGGAATACTTTCACAATTGACACCGCCGGGAACACCACAGCGTAATGGTGTGTCCGAACGTCGTAATCAAACTATCTTAGATATGGTTCGTTTTATGATGTCACTTACAGATTTACCGCTATCATTTTGGGGTTATGCATTAGAAAAAGCCGCATTTACTTTAAATAGGGCACCATCTAAATCCGTTGAAATGACACCATATGAATTATGGTTTGGGAAGAAACCTAAATTGTCGTTCCTTAAAGTTTGGGGTTGCGAAGCCTATGTAAAGAAGTTACAGCCGGACAAGCTTGAACCCAAAGCAGAAAAATGCGTCTTCATAGGATACCCGAAGGAAACTATTGGGTATACCTTCTATCATAGATCCGCAGGCAAAATCTTCGTTGCCAAGAATGGATCCTTTCTAGAAAAGGAATTTCTCTCGAAAGAAGTGACTGGAAGGAAAGTAGAACTCGACGAGGTTGTCGAACCTTCTCTCGAACTTGCGAGTAGCGCAACACCGGAAGAAGTTCCTATGGTGCCTACACCAATAAGAGAGGAAGCTAATGATGATGATCATGAAACTTCGGTTGAAGTTGCTACAGAGCCTCGCGGGTCAACGAGAACTCGTACCACTCCTGATTGGTATGATCCCGTTATGAGTGTCATGTTGTTGGCAACACCGATGACCCTGCGACATATGAGGAAGCGATGATGAGCCCAAATTCGAATAAATGGCAAGAAGCCATGAAATCCGAGATTGGATCCATGTACGAAAACCAAGTATGGACTTTGGTGGACTTATCGAATGGCCGAAAGGCTGTCGAGAACAAATGGATTTTCAAGAAGAAAACATATGCTGATGGTAATGTTACTATCTATAAAGCTCGACTTGTCGCAAAAGGGTTTCGACAAATTCAAGGAGTTAACTACGATGATACTTTCTCACCAGTAGCGAAGCTAAAGTCTGTGAGGATTTTGTTAGCAATCGCTGCATATTACGATTATGAGATATGGCAGATGGATGTCAAAACAGCGTTCCTCAATGGAGACATTGATGAAGAGTTGTATATGATGCAACCCAAAGGTTTTGTCGATCCTAAAGATGCTAACAAGGTATGCAAACTTCAACGGTCCATATATGGATTGAAGCAAGCATCCCGAAGTTGGAATCAACGTTTTGATAAGGTAATCAACAATTTTGGTTTAATACAAACTTATGGAGAAGCTTGTATTTACAAGAAAGTGAGTGGGAGCTCTGTAGCATTCTTAATACTATATGTAGATGACATATTGTTGATTGGGAATGATGTAGACCTTCTTAATAGTGTCATGGAATATTTGAATAATAGTTTTTCAATGAAAGATCTTGGCAAAGCAGCTTACATATTAGGCATAAAGATTTATAGAGATAGATCGAGACGCCTAATATCATTGTCACAAAGTACATATTTGGACAAAGTTCTAAAGAGGTTTGGAATGGAAGATAGCAAGAAAGGTTTCTTGCCAATGTTGCCCAATACGACGTTGAGTACAACTCAAAGTCCAACAACGGAAGAAGATAGAGAAAGGATGAGTAAGACTCCCTATGCCTCAGCCATAGGATCTCTAATGTATGCCATGCTATATACTAGACCCGACATTGAATATGCTGTTAGTTTGACTAGCAGATATCAAAGTGATCCAGGAGTGGATCATTGGACATCGGTCAAAAACTGAAGGGAATATGCCCGAGAGGCAATAATAAAGTGGTTATTATCGTATTCCTTGTTTATGATAAATGTTTATTTTGCATGCTATAATTGTATTAATACGGAAACGTTAATACATGTGTGTTTAATAAACAAACAGAAAGTTCCTAGTTATGCCTCTCTTATAAACTAGCTCGTTGATTAACAAGATGATCAAGGTTTCCTGATCATGGATATTGGATGTTGTTAATAACGGGATCACAACATTAGTGTAATGGTGTGATGAACATTCATCCGAGGTATAGCATTACGATCAAAGTCATTGAGTTTATATTGCTATAACAACTTACGAAATGATCCTAATCCTTAGACCATGAGATCATGTCAATCACTAACACCGAAAGAGTTTCTTGATAACATCAAACGTCACACCGTAACAGGGTGATTATAAAGATGGATTCAGAACTAATAAAGTGTTATGTTGAGGCCCATGGATCGAGAGTGGAATTTGTTCATCCCGATGACGGATAGATATGCTCTCTAGACCTACACCTCTCTCCACCAAAACCCTAACCCTAGTCGACGGCCACCAAGTCGCTGCCACCACCTAGGGTTTGCCCTAGCCGCCGAGTTGGGGCCCTCCTCTTGCCCTAGCCGCCATCCTAGCCCTCTCTCCTCGGTGCCTCTAAACCCTAGATCGCCAAGGCCTCTCTCATAGTCCACCATACTCGCTCCGGCTTAAGACGAAGCCCTGCGAGATCTCCCCTCTACTTCTGGTACCACGCCGTCGTGCTGCCGGAATCGCGAGGAGAGTGCTACAACCTCCGCTGCCTGCTGGAACAAGGGAGAGGAAGGTCTTCATCGAGTACCAAACGTGTGACCGACTGCGGGAGCGCTGCCGGAACGCAGCGCCGGAAGGATCGTCTACACGATCTTGAGATCGGCAAGAGTACGACTACATCACCCACGAGAATCTGCTCTCGTTAAACACTTTGGAATATTCGAGGGTGAGTTATTATATTGACTCGTTGCTACAATCTAGTAGATAGATCTGTTGCACGAGTAGAACACAATGGTCATTGTGGGCGGTGGTGCTTTTATTATCAATTGCTTCTTGTGTACTTTGCATCTTGCGGTATGATGGGATGAAGCGGCCCGGGCTAACCTTACATGACATCGTTCATGATACTTGCTCCACGCTCAACATGCAACTTGTATTGCATAAGTGGCTTTGCGGGTGTCTGTCTCTCCCATTATAGTATAGATCCAATTTACAACGGGCACTTGATAGTTCAAACATCAACGTTGTGGTTCTTGTTCATAAGTTAGAGCGACACTTATTAAAAGCCCCAAACCACGTAAAATATGCAAAGAAAATTAGAGGCGTCTAACTTTTTTTTGCAGGGGTGTGCTGTGACGTGATATGGCCATGATTGTGATTATATTTGATGTATGCAATGTTCCTTATTGTAAGTTGGCAAGCGACAGGAGCCATATGGTTGTCTTTAATTTCTGTTAAGACCCGCGTGTCTATTCAAAGTAGTTGTAATAGTTGAAGCTGGTGGGCGACAATCATGGAGCAGCATCATTGACCTTGATGCAATGCCGGTGATGATGAAGATCATGTTCGTGCTTGAAGATGGAGATCGGAAGAACAAAGAAGAAAGGCCATATCATATCACATATTATGAATTGCATGTGATGTTAATCCTTTATGCATCTTGTATTGCTTAGTTAACGACAGTAGCATTATAAGATGATCCCTCATGCACATAAATTTCAAGTTCTAAAGTGTCCATCCTTAGTAAGCACCGTTGCTAAAGCTTGTTGTTTCGAAGCACCATGTGATGATCGGGTGTGTTAGATTCTGCAAGTGTATACAACGTAAGCAAGCCAGATTTGCTCATGCGGAAGCTACGGTTTGATCTTGACGAGCCTAGCATGTACAGACATGGTCTCAGAACACGGATCACCGAAAGGTAAAGCATGAATCATATAGTAGATATGATGAACATGACGATTGTTCGCCATTGAAGCTACATCAACTCTCGTGATGATCGGTGTTCATGTGGTGGATTTGGTTCGTGTGATCACTAAAACAATGTGAGAGATATTGTTTTGAGTGGGAGTTCACCTAGATTAATTTAACTATTAATTAGAACTCAATTTGTCATAAACTTATCTAAACTATTGCAAATATGTTGTATATCAATGGTGGCCCCTACCATCAATTTTAATGCGTTCCTAGAGAAAGAAAAGTTGAAAAACAATGGAAGCAACTTCGTGGATTGGTTCCGCAATTTGAGGATTGTCCTCAATGCTGGTAATTTGACCTATGTGCTGGATGCACCGCTGGGTGACCCGCCTGCAGCTGATGCTACCGATGAAGTAAAGAATGTTTACCTCGCTCGGAAGAATCAGTACTCCACAGTTCAGTGTGCTATCTTGTATGGTTTGGAATCGGAGCTTCCGAAAAGGTTTGAGAACTCAGACCCACATGATATTGTCCGTGAACTCAAATTGATATTTGAGACTCACGCGGCAGTTGGGAGTTATGAGGCTTCTGAAAAGTTCTTCAACTGCAAGATGGAAGAGGGCAGCTCCATTAGTGAGCGTGTGCTTAAGATGTCTGGGCACGCAAACAAACTCCAAAGCTTGGGTATAGTGATTCCTAATGCTTTGGGGATCTACCGTGTCCTCCAATCACTGCCACCAAGTTACAAGAACTTTGTGATGAACTACAATATGCAAAACATGAACAAGAAGTTGCCAGAACTCTTCTCCATGTCGAAATCTGCAGAAGTGGAGATCAAGAAATAGCACCAAGTGTTGATGGTCAATAAGACCACCAAATTCAAGAAAGGCAAGTCTAAGCAAAAGGGACACTTCAAGAAGGGTGGTAAGAAAGTTGCCGCACCGACGAAGAAGACCAAGGCTGGACCTAAGCCTAATACTGAGTGCTTTTACTTCAAGGGAGAAGGTCACTCAAAGCGGAATTGCCCAAAGTACTTGGCGGATTTGAAGAACGGCAACATCAAGAAGAAAGGTATATCCGATATACATGTTATTGTTGTGTATCTCACTAGTACTCGTAGTAGTGCCTGAGTATTTGATACTGGTTCGATTTCTCATATTTGTAACTCGAAACAGGTACTGCAGAATAAACGGAAGCTAGCGAAGAACGAGGTGACGATGCGCGTTGGAAATGGATCAAAGGTTGATGTGATCGCGGTCGGCATGCTACCTCTTCATCTACCATCGGGATTAGTTTTATACTTAAATAATTGTTATTTGGTGCCTGCGTTAAGCATGAACATTATATCGGGATCTTGTTTATTGCGAGACGGTTACTTGTTTAAGTCCGAGAATAATGGTTGTTCGATTTATATGAGTAATATGTTTTATGCACATGCACCTTTGATAGATGGTCTATTCTTATTGAATCTCGATAGTGGAAATACACATATTAATAACATTGAAGCTAAACGTTAGAAATTGAGCGATAACTCGACCTATATGTGGCACTGTCGTCTTGGTCATATCGGAGTGAAGCGTATGAAGAAACTCCATTCCGATGGACTTCTTGAATCACTTGATTTCGAATCACTTGAAAGATGCGAAGCATGTCTGATGGGTAAAATGACTAAGACTCCATTTTCTGGTATGATGGAGCGAGCTACGGACTTATTGGAAATCATACATACCGATGTGTGTGGTCCAATGAGTATAGCATCGTGCGGTGTCTATCGTTATGTTCTTACCTTCACGGATGACTTGAGTAGATATGGGTATATCTATTTCATGAAACATAAGTCCGAAACTTTCGAGAAGTTTAAGGAATTTCAAAGTGAGGTAGAGAATCAACGTAACAAGAAGATTAAATTTCTACGTTCTGATCGTGGAGGTGAATATCTAAGTTACGAGTTTGGCGAGCATTTGAAGAAATGCGGAATACTTTCACAATTGACACCGCCGGGAACACCACAGCGTAATGGTGTGTCCGAACGTCGTAATCAAACTATCTTAGATATGGTTCGTTTTATGATGTCACTTACAGATTTACCGCTATCATTTTGGGGTTATGCATTAGAAAAATCCGCATTTACTTTAAATAGGGCACCATCTAAATCCGTTGAAATGACACCATATGAATTATGGTTTGGGAAGAAACCTAAATTGTCGTTCCTTAAAGTTTGGGGTTGCGAAGCCTATGTAAAGAAGTTACAGCCGGACAAGCTTGAACCCAAAGCAGAAAAATGCGTCTTCATAGGATACCCGAAGGAAACTATTGGGTATACCTTCTATCATAGATCCGCAGGCAAAATCTTCGTTGCCAAGAATGGATCCTTTCTAGAAAAGGAATTTCTCTCGAAAGAAGTGACTGGAAGGAAAGTAGAACTCGACGAGGTTGTCGAACCTTCTCTCGAACTTGCGAGTAGCGCAACACCGGAAGAAGTTCCTATGGTGCCTACACCAATAAGAGAGGAAGCTAATGATGATGATCATGAAACTTCGGTTGAAGTTGCTACAGAGCCTCGCGGGTCAACGAGAACTCGTACCACTCCTGATTGGTATGATCCCGTTATGAGTGTCATGTTGGTGGACAACACCGATGACCCTGCGACATATGAGGAAGCGATGATGAGCCCAAATTCGAATAAATGGCAAGAAGCCATGAAATCTGAGATTGGATCCATGTATGAAAACCAAGTATGGACTTTGGTGGACTTATCGAATGGCCGAAAGGCTGTCGAGAACAAATGGATTTTCAAGAAGAAAACATATGCTGATGGTAATGTTACTATCTATAAAGCTCGACTTGTCGCAAAAGGGTTTCGACAAATTCAAGGAGTTAACTACGATGATACTTTCTCACCAGTAGCGAAGCTAAAGTCTGTGAGGATTTTGTTAGCAATCGCTGCATATTACGATTATGAGATATGGCAGATGGATGTCAAAACAGCGTTCCTCAATGGAGACATTGATGAAGAGTTGTATATGATGCAACCCAAAGGTTTTGTCGATCCTAAAGATGCTAACAAGGTATGCAAACTTCAACGGTCCATATATGGATTGAAGCAAGCATCCCGAAGTTGGAATCAACGTTTTGATAAGGTAATCAACAATTTTGGTTTAATACAAACTTATGGAGAAGCTTGTATTTACAAGAAAGTGAGTGGGAGCTCTGTAGCATTCTTAATACTATATGTAGATGACATATTGTTGATTGGGAATGATGTAGACCTTCTTAATAGTGTCATGGAATATTTGAATAATAGTTTTTCAATGAAAGATCTTGGCAAAGCAGCTTACATATTAGGCATAAAGATTTATAGAGATAGATCGAGACGCCTAATATCATTGTCACAAAGTACATATTTGGACAAAGTTCTAAAGAGGTTTGGAATGGAAGATAGCAAGAAAGGTTTCTTGCCAATTTTGCCCAATACGACGTTGAGTACAACTCAAAGTCCAACAACGGAAGAAGATAGAGAAAGGATGAGTAAGACTCCCTATGCCTCAGCCATAGGATCTCTAATGTATGCCATGCTATGTACTAGACCCGACATTGAATATGCTGTTAGTTTGACTAGCAGATATCAAAGTGATCCAGGAGTGGATCATTGGACATCGGTCAAAAACTGAAGGGAATATGCCCGAGAGGCAATAATAAAGTGGTTATTATCGTATTCCTTGTTTATGATAAATGTTTATTTTGCATGCTATAATTGTATTAATACGGAAACGTTAATACATGTGTGTTTAATAAACAAACAGAAAGTTCCTAGTTATGCCTCTCTTATAAACTAGCTCGTTGATTAACAAGATGATCAAGGTTTCCTGATCATGGATATTGGATGTTGTTAATAACGGGATCACAACATTAGTGTAATGGTGTGATGAACATTCATCCGAGGTATAGCATTACGATCAAAGTCATTGAGTTTATATTGCTATAACAACTTACGAAATGATCCTAATCCTTAGACCATGAGATCATGTCAATCACTAACACCGAAAGAGTTTCTTGATAACATCAAATGTCACACCGTAACAGGGTGATTGTAAAGATGGATTCAGAACTAATAAAGTGTTATGTTGAGGCCCATGGATCGAGAGTGGAATTTGTTCATCCCGATGACGGATAGATATGCTCTGAGCCCTCTCGGTGATATCACATTGATTAGCTTGCAAGCAAGTGATTTGATCACTAGAATGTTATATCACGGGAACAAGAAAAGAGTGCATGTCGGTAACGAGATCAAACTAGGTATGGAGATACCGATGATCTAATCTCGGACATGTAATATATCGCGAAACAAAAGGATTAAGATACTAGCCTAAAAAGGTTCCGACGATCACAAGAAAGTCATCGTTGAATGTGTGGGAGTTAGTATGGGTCTCCAGATCCCGCTTCTGATTATTGATCTGAGAGGGGTCTCGATCATGTCCGCATTATTCACGAACCGTAGGGTGACACACTTAAGAGACACCGACATCCAATTGGAGAAAAAGTTTCATGCCGAAAGAATGAACAAGCGCAGGAATTTATTTCACTAGATACCGAAACAGGTTTTCGGGTGAAATTGCATAAAGTGGTTATGCATGTGAAATAGAATTCTAGCAAGGGGTTATTTGTGAATGTTTGTCATTAACATAATTGACAAAATTCTGAATAAAATAAAAGAGTTTTATTTAATGAGAGTTTGCATTAAATTTGGTGGAAATTTAATGAGAATTTGAGTGGGTTTTTGAGTGGAGAAAATTGAAGGGCCATTTTGTGAGTGGAGTGTCCACCCACATGAATGAGGGAGAGGTGTGGGCACCCTCCTTGGCCGGCGGCCATGCCCCCTTGGGCTTCCCCCCTCCCCTATATAAGGAGCCCCTCCTCTCACTTCTCACTCACACCTCCTCGTGAAGGATCTCTCTCCCCCTCTAGAATTTATCCCCCATGGTCTCGGACTAGCGAGATACATGTTCCCGGTGGCTTTTCGGCAAGAAAGAGTTGTGCTTCCGCTGCATCGCTGGAACGAGGAGGCGGAGGTTGCTCGTTGCCTCGAACGTGTGTGCGAGCACGGATGCGATGCTGTTTTGCGGCGCTAGGACTTCCTCTCGATCTTGAGATCGGCAAGAGATCGTCTACATCAACCACGAGTTTGGACTCGTTAAGCTTTGTCGGTATTCAAGGGTATGTTCTCTACGGATATACATCCGCCCATTGTTTGTATCTAGTAGATAGATCTTGGTACATAGTTGTTCCCATCGTAGGAAAATTTTTGTTTTCTATGTTGCGAACCCTACAGTGGTATCAGAGCCGAATTTATGCGTAGATACTTTGCACGGGTAGTACACATATGAGTATGTGGGCGATGATGATCATTTTATTGCTTCTTAGTTGTACTTTGGATATTGGTGGCATAGTGGGATGAAGCGGCCCGGACAAACTTTACATGTCCTCGCACATGAGACCTGTTCCACGCTTGACATGCAACTAGTTTTTCATAAGTGGCTAGCGGGTGTCTGTCTCTCCTACTATAGTCAATATCTAATTTGCAACGAGTTGTCAACAATCTGGTTATCCTCGTTGTGGTTCATGTTCGTAGGTAAGAACGGTTATATCTTCGAAAGCCCTAAGCCACGTAAAACTTGCAATGGATAAATTAGAGGCGTCTAGTTTAGATTGTTGTTGGGCTAGTGTTATGATATGGTGATGTGGTAAGTAGAAGTATGAGATGATACTCTTACAACACACATAGCGTGTAAGTTCCATAGACCTTGGCCTTACACATAAAGGTATGATAGAGATCATACCACGGTGCACATGATGGAGATCATATGCGGGAACCATATCATTTCACTTATAAACATGTGATGTTTTGATTGCATCTTATATTGCTTGTTTGGCGTTTTATTAGCATAATAAGATGATCCCTCATTTAGATATCAAGATAAGAATGTGTTCTTCCTTAAGTATGCACCGACAATGTTTCGTCGCTTCAAGACATCACGTGATGATCGGGTGTACTTGAATCCACGAGCATATCTCGGGTGTAAGACAGTTACACACGCGAATACTAAGGTTCTTACTTGGCGAGCCTAGCATGTACAGACATGGCCTCGGAACACGGACCGAAAGGTTAAGCATGAGTCATATGTTTTTGATATGATGACCATATGGATGCTCGCCTTTGAAGGTACACCGACTCACGTGATGATCGGACTTGGTGTAGTGAATTTGGTTCATGTAATCACCAAAAAGACACGAGGGATGTCGTTTTTGAGTGGGAGTTCATTTCTAATTTGGATTAGTAGAACTCAATTTATCATAAATTAAATCAAAGTGAATTTGCATAATTTGTTGTAGTCATTGGCATTCGTTCACCACCTTATGCATAGTTGTAATTGATATAATAGAACTATAGAATTCTGGATATATACTTTACGAACTGGTATCGTATTGTGTTGAGTGTCAATCTAAAGTTTAAAGTCCTATTGCAAACTTTCAGCAAACTCTATTTACTCCGTGAAATTTAATAGTTGGTATTAAATCAAGAGTAACAATTCTAGTGTTAGTATCTTAAGTATCATATTTGCCTCCATGATTCTTGATTTAAATATCAAGATTATCTAGGAGCTGAAAGAATTGTTTCAGAAACCATCATGTGTGGTAGATATAACGATATCTGAAACAATGTTTTGGTTGCAATATGATAGAGTATAATATATGTTCTCATATTGGATGAGAATTTACGAAGGTTGGAGATGCTAGACATCCTAATCATCCAAAAGGGTTTTGGAAAGTAATGTTATACTCACGATTCGCCTTTATAAGCTACAATAGCTTGATCATGAAAGTCGTCATGATAAGAGTGAATAGAAGATGTATGTAAAGTTTTTACTACACTAAAAGATTACTAAATAATGGATTTTAAAAGAATACCGATCATTTTGATGATGGTGATCTACTTCAAAGTGCAAGTCCAAAGGTATTATTATTTGAATATACACTCTTTGGACTATGTGTCATGTATATGGCGCCACTTTTGATGTTGATAGATTCTTTTAAAAAGGAAAAGGAAATGCTGAAAGAGAATCTATAAAATATATTTGGCAGAAAAGAAAAGATTGTAGATATCCAATTTAGGTATATGGATGATATACATGTTATGGTTGTATTCTTTGCTTGTTAAACAATGTGGTTCTTGGGTATTGGATACCGAATTGGTTGGTATGAAATTTCATACGGAACGACGCAATTCATAAACCACAATGGCCTAAGTAACTAGCAAGAGAATATGTGATGATGTTCATCGAAAACAAACAAACCGTTGTTTGTATTTCTCGTTGACATCAAAGCTTGACATCAAGATTTGTTTTAATAATTGTTATTTAAATCAGGTATTATGAGAACAAAGGTTGTTCAAATAATTACCATATTCCATATAATATGGATGATTTACAAATCTAGTTGGAGAAATCACATCCATAAAACCTAATGTTAAAATGTCGCAAGACAAATGATTGAAAGATCACTTACGACGTGACATCGCTGTTTAAATTATATTGGAAAGAGAACATGAAGAATCTCCATATTCATGGATTTTTGGAGTCTTTGATTTGATCAAGTGACGCTTGTGAGACTTTCCACGTGATAATTAAAACTTCGTTCAAAGGCCAAAGAAGAACGAACGACTAAAATATTGGAATTTATACATATCGATGTATGTATTCCATTATGTGTAGTCGTAAGCGATGGGTTTCAACTTCATATGCTTTCTCCAGAAATTTGAGTGAATGTTCACTTAATGAGAAAGAAGTATGAAATATTTGAAAATGTTTCAAAAACTTTCAAGATGAAGTGAAAAATCATTGTAACAAGAAAAATAAATGGTTTATGATTTTATCATAAGGGATTTATTTGAGTTACAAGTGTAACAAGAAAAATAAATGAATTATGATTTTATCATAAAAGCGATTTATTTGAGTTACAAGTTTAGAAAAACACCTAGATTTACATATCCCGAAACACCATAGGAATATGGAGTGTTTGAGATTTGTAATGAAACCTTGTTTGACATGGTTGGATCAAAGGTGTTATTTATAAAACTGCCATTATGTTTTAAAAGATTAAAGCTTTAGAGACTACCGCTTTTACACTGAAAAGAGCTCCATATTGATCCGTTGAAATGACACCATGGAAGTTATGGTTTGGGGTAAAACCCAAGTTGTCATTTCTTAAAGGCTAAACATAAGTAAGATGTTTACAACCGAAGTCGGATGAGCATGTCTTTGTAGGTTATTTCGAATAACAATTGATTATTCCTCCATAACACCAAGGACAAAAGGGTTTGTTGCTTGAAACGTGAAGTTTCTTGAGGAAGGAATTTTTCATAAATGTTAAGTGGGAGGACAATAGAACTTTGATAAGGTTAACGAACCTTAGCTATATATGCTGAGTTGGGCAGCACCGGAAAATGTTTCAGAGGCTGCTATAATGCTCATAGCTTATGTGCCTCAAAGGTTGTGGTCACGGAGATCTAATTTCTTATTGAACCAAGTCGGTCGGATAAACACTCAAATACTAAGATTTGAGAGTAAATCATTATTGTTTGACAATGATGAACCGACTATATGCAAAGAAGCGATGATGGGCCCTGGCTCCGTCAAATGGCTTGAAGCCATAAAATCCGTGATAGTTCCATACACGAGAAATCAACTTGGAAGACCCTCCGGAAAGGTGTAAAAACCTATCGGTCGTATTTGGATCTATAAAGAAACAGACATGGATGTTTCACATCTATGAAATAGTTGACATGTCGTAAAGTATTTTATGACAATGTTCAAGGAGTTGACTATGACAAGATTTGATATTTCATAGCGATATTTAGTCTGGACGGATTAAAGTAGCAACCACTACATATAATCTGTTATATGGTAGATGAATAAACAAAACAAAGTTCTTCTAATAGAATGGTCACCTAGGACGTGTACATGACACGATCTAAAGAGTTTTGTTAATTCAAATGATGCTAAAAAGGGCATGCAAACTTCAATGGTTGAAGTAAGCATCGCGGAGTTGGAATCTTCACCGTGATGAAAAGGATTTTTCATCAAGAGACAATGAAGATGCTTGCATTTGCAAGAAATTAAGTGGGAGCGCTGAGGCATATTTCTAATACATTATGTGGAAGAAATCTTGTTGATTAGAAATAATGTATTATTTATTGACAAAGGTTAAAGAATTTCATTTCGATGAAATACTTAGGCAAAACCCGAATATTTAGCGTGAATGTCTATAGTGGATAGACTGTGACGCCAATATGGTTGTGCCAAACGTACATATATGAGATATTGAAGGAGTTCAATATAGAAACGACAAGAAACAGTTCTTGTTGCATGGAAAGGAATTGAATCAAGATTCAAGTGTATCGACACTTGATAAGTGAAACAAGATTCAAGTGCTTTGACACTTGATGAGTAAAATCACAAGAATGATTTGATCAATCATATCATGATATGTACACATCTAGATATGTCCTATGCTCTAAGTGTTATGAGCATATACCAGAATGAATCATAAAATGGTCATTGGACGATAGTAAGGATATTCTTATGATCTTTTGGAAGAACTAAGAATGTATTTGTGTAGAGGTGACAAACAATTACACATAGTTCATTGTAAAGCGTTACATTGATACTAAGTTTGTCACAAGATACAAATTAAGTTTATCTTAATTTAAACTATGGGTGGCATAATGTAATGGAAAGGAGATTCCATGATGGATCTAGATGAAATCCATATTTAAGACATTGTGACGAATACTACAACAAAAAGGCTAAGTATATGACTGCTATAGTAGCAGCAAAGGAGGGAATTTGTGTCAAGTAGTTTGTTATCAAACTAAGGTGTGGTTCGCAATGGTCTAACACTAAAGATATATTGTATGACAATAGTATCAATGTTTTTTAACCCCAAGGAACTAAAGGTCTCACCGAAAGACCAAATTTATACAATGCCATCTCATTGGAGAATGAGTGATGCGTGAAGACGCAAAGACATGCAAATACACACGGACCTGAAGCGTCAGATCCGTAGATTATGTTAACCACTTGCAATTGCGTATATGGAACACCGGAAAGCCATAAGTGTTCAATACGCAAAGTTCTCAAACTAGATTATTGTCTCTAGTGCAAGTGGGAGACTGAAGGGAATATGCCCGAGAGGCAATAATAAAGTGGTTATTATCGTATTCCTTGTTTATGATAAATGTTTATTTTGCATGCTATAATTGTATTAATACGGAAACGTTAATACATGTGTGTTTAATAAACAAACAGAAAGTTCCTAGTTATACCTCTCTTATAAACTAGCTCGTTGATTAACAAGATGATCAAGGTTTCCTGATCATGGACATTGGATGTTGTTAATAACGGGATCACAACATTAGTGTAATGGTGTGATGAACATTCATCCGAGGTATAGCATTACGATCAAAGTCATTGAGTTTATATTGCTATAACAACTTACGAAATGATCCTAATCCTTAGACCATGAGATCATGTCAATCACTAACACCGGAAGAGTTTCTTGATAACATCAAACGTCACACCGTAACAGGGTGATTATAAAGATGGATTCAGAACTAATAAAGTGTTATGTTGAGGCCCATGGATCGAGAGTGGAATTTGTTCATCCCGATGACGGATAGATATTCTCTGGGCCCTCTCGGTGATATCACATTGATTAGCTTGCAAGCAAGTGATTTGATCACTAGAATGTTATATCACGGGAACGACAAAAGAGTGCATGTCGGTAAAGAGATCAAACTAGGTATGGAGATACCGATGATCGAATCTCGGATATGTAATATATCGCGAAACAAAAGGATTAAGATACTAGCGTAAAAAGGTTCCGACGATCACAAGAAATTCATCGTTGAATGTGTGGGAGTCAGTATGGGTCTCCAGATCCCGCTTCTGATTATTGATCTGAGAGGGGTCTCGATCATGTCCGCATTATTCACGAACCGTAGGGTGACACACTTAAGAGACACCGACATCCAATTGGAGCAAAAGTTTCATGCCGAAAGAATGAACAAGCGCAGGAATTTATTTCACTAGATACCGAAACAGGTTTTCGGGTGAAATTGCATAAAGTGGTTATGCATGTGAAATAGAATTCTAGCAAGGGGTTATTTGTGAATGTTTTTCATTAAAGTAATTGATAAAATTCTGAATAAAATAAAAGAGTTTTATTTAATGAGATTTTGCATTAAATTTGGTGGAAATTTAATGGGAATTTGAGTGGGTTTTTGAGTGGAGAAAATTGAAGGGCCATTTTGTGAGTGGAGTGTCCACCCACATGAATGAGGGAGAGGTGGGGGCACCCTCCATGGCCGGCGTCCATGCCCCCTTGGGCTGCCCCCCTCCCCTATATAAGGAGCCCCTCCTCTCACTTCTCACTCACACCTCCTCGTGAAGGATCTCTCTCCCCCTCTAGAATTTATCCCCCATGGTCTCGGACTAGCGAGATACATGTTCCCGGTGGCTTTTCGGCAAGAAAGAGTTGTGCTTCCGCTGCATCGCTGGAGCGAGGAGGCGGAGGTTGCTCGGTGCCTCGAACGTGTGTGCGAGCACGGATGCGCTGCTGTTTTGCGGCGCTAGGACTTCCTCTCGATCTTGAGATCGGCAAGAGATCATCTACATGAACCACGAGTTTGGACTCGTTAAGCTTTGTCGGTCTTCAATGGTATGTTCTCTACGGATATACATCCGCCCATTGTTTGTATCTAGTAGATAGATCTTGGTACATAGTTGTTCCCATCGTAGGAAATTTTTTGTTTTCTATGCTGCGAACCCTACAAAAACATCCTTAAGTACTTGAGAAGAACTAAGGATATGGTTCTTTCTTATGCAGGTGATGAACAGCTCGTTGTTAATGGTTACACCGATGCTAGTTGGAACACCGATCCGGATGATTCTAAATCACAATCTGGATACGTATTTACTTTGAATGGTGCAGCAGTTAGCTGGAGGAGTGCAAAGCAAAGCGTTGTGGCGAGATCTTCAACTGAATCGGAATACATGGCTGCTTCGGAGGCTTCACAAGAAGCGATATGGATGAAAGAGTTCATTACAGAGCTCGGTGTGGTTTCAAGTGCGCTGGACCCAATGTCCAAGATGGTGACATATAGATTTGCAAAGTACACACAGATCTGAATGTGGCGGATCCGTTGACTAAACTTCTCCCGAGGGCAAAAGATGACCAACACCAAACTGCCATGGGTGTTCGGTATATTACCATGTAATCTAGATTAGTTGACTCTAGTGCAAGTGGGAGACTGTTGGAGATATGCCCTAGAGGCAATAATAAATGTAGTTATTATTATATCTTTGTGTTTATGATAAATGTTTACATTCATTCTATAAATAGTATTAATAAGGAAACATTAATACTTGTGTGATTTGTAAACTAAATAAGAGTCCCTACTAAAGCCTCTTCATAATAATAGCTTGTTGGTTAATAAATGATTGTGGTTTCCCCATCATGAACATTGAGATGTTATTAACAACAAGATCATATCGTTAGGAGAAAGGTATGATGGACATACTCCTATAGATAAGCGTAGCATAAAGATCAAGTCATTTTAATAGTTCAATTGCTATAAGCTTTCTGATACATAGTAACCTAATTCCTTCGACCATGAGATCATGCTTATCACCATCACCGGAAGGATGCTTTGATGACATCAAACACCACACCGCAACTGGTGGCTATAAAGGTGGCATTGAGTGTTCGGAAAGTATGGGTTGAGACACATGGATCAAGACTGGGATTTGTCCATCCATATGACGGATAGATATACTCTGGGCCCTCTCGGTGGAATGTCATCCAATTAGCTTGCAAGCATGTGACTGGCTCACAAGGGATCACATATCACGGGAACGATAAAAGAGTACTTATCAGTAACGAGGTTGAACTAGGTATGCAGAGATACCGACGATCAAAACCTCGGATAAGTAAACTATCATGAGACAAAGGGAAATTGGTATCGTATGTAAGTGGTTCATTCGATCGCAAAGTAATCGTAGAAATATGTGGGAGCCATATGAATTTCCATATTCCTCTATTGGTTATTGTTCGGAGAAGTGTCTCGATCATGTGCGCATAATTCACGAACCGTAGGGAGACACACTTAAGGATTCGATGTTGTTGAGTAGTTATGGAATGATGAGTAGGAGACTGAATGTTGTTCGGAGTCTCGGATGGGATCCGGGATATCACGAGGAAATCAGTAATGGTCCGGAGAATAAGATTCATATTAGGAAAGTCCTGTTTCGGAGTTGGGGAATGATTCCGGTGTTTTCATCGGGAATGTTCTAGAAGGGTCCGGAAGGTCCGACACTCTGGAGGGGAAGGGTACATGAATGTGTCATAACAAGTTGGAATGATTGTATCATGTACTAGGTATCATGGCTGGGCAAAATAAAGGGATAAATCAAATCCTAGTTTGAAAAAGTCAAACGCCAATTTGAAAAGTCAAACGATAGTTTTGCTTGGTGGAGGGAGAGTAGGAAACCTACTTGGGGAGGAGTTCCTCTCCCTCCACCCGCCGGCCAAGGAGGCCGACTTGGGGGAGGACTCCCTCCCCTTTGTCGGCGCCCTCCGACCTATAAAAGGAGGGGCAGGGGTGCCCCTCTAGACCTACACCTCTCTCCACCAAAACCCTAACCCTAGCCGCCGGCCACCAAGTCGCCGCCGCCACCTAGGGTTTGCCCTAGCCGCCGAGTTGGGGCCCTCCTCTTGCCCTAGCCGCCGGCCTAGCCCTCTCTCCTTGGTGCCTCTAAACCCTAGATCGCCAAGGACTCTCTCATAGTCCACCATACTCACTCCGGCTTAAGGCGAAGCCCTGCGAGATCTCCCCTCTACTTCCGGTACCACGCTGTCATGCTGCTGGAATCGCGAGGAGAGTGCTACAACCTCCGCTGCATGCTGGAACAAGGGAGAGGAAGGTCTTCATCGAGTACCGAACGTGTGACCGACTGCGAGAGCGCTGCCGGAACGCAGCGCCAGAAGGATCGTCTACACGATCTTGAGATCGGCAAGAGTACGACTACATCACCCACGAGAATCTTCTCTTGTTAAACACTTTGGAATCTTCGAGGGTGAGTTATTCTATCGACTCGTTGCTACAATCTAGTAGATAGATCTTGTCTTGTTTTTTGTATGCGGTAGAAATTTTTGTTTTACATGCTACGAACCCCTACATTATTCTGTAGCAAAATTCAAGGCTGCATATGGAACACCAATTCTAGCACTTACAGATCAGTCTCAGTGGCCTGAAGTGGACATTCAGTTCTCCTTGTGTCCTCCTTTGATGAAAAGAAAGGTTGGCAGGCCCAAGCAGAGTAGATTCAAGGCTTGGTTTGAGAAAGGTGGGAGCAGCAAGAAGGGAAATAAAGATGAAAAGTAAGATGCCAAGCCAAAAAGGGCGCAAAAAGGTAACAAGAATAGATGTAAACTCTGTGAAGAACTTGGACACCGAGCTGGCTCTACCAAGGGCAGATACACTCTGAAATGCCAAAGTATGTTCATCCAAAATCTATACCATTTCTTGTTGATGATTTTTCTCCCCCAGCTAACTTGCTTGTTTTCAGGAGGAAGCGTGGAGAAAAAGGCCCTCCTCTTGTTGTTGAAGAATGATGGCTAGTGAAAAGGGCAAGAATCAATGGCCAAAGAAAGAAGAGAACTAACCAGATCATGTTTGGTTCTTCTGAGGTGCAATCTGACCTTGTTTTGGAGGATGATGTGCAAACGGTTGAGGCTTTAGAGCACACCATTTCTGATTTGGAAGCTGTGGTGCAAAATGAGGGGCAAAATGAGCATGTTGTTGAGGCTCTAGTGCAAAATGAGCATGTTGTTGAGGCACTGGTGCAAAATGAGCATGTTGTTGAGGCTCTGGTGCAAAGTGACCATGTTGATGTGGCTCTGGTGCAAAGTGACCATGTTGATGAGGCTTTGGTGCCAGATTGTGTTGTTGAGGAGGTGCAGGAGGTGCATGAGGTGAAGGAGACTCTTGGACGTGCTGTGGGGAGGCCAGATGGTTATGGTAAGAAAAAGAAGAGCATAAACCTGTTGTGTGGTGTGAAACTTGTGAAGGAGAAGAAAACGAGGGGTAAGAAGAGCCAAAAGAAATAGATTTTGAATTTGGTATTTGTTGTTGTTGAAAACATTTGTTATTTTAATAATTTGGCACTTGTTGTTGTAATAATTTGGCACTTGTTGTTGTTGTAAACATTTGTTATTGTAATGATTTGGCACTTGTTGTTGATAATTTGGCCGAAATTCAAATATGATGGTAAATTTGAATTTCAACCAATGTAGCTATGTGTATTTTTCTATGTTTGTATGAGCTTCCAACGTTTTTCTCATATGTAGAGTAGAACTCATCCTCACCCTGATCCTTTTTGTGAAGTACAACTCATGCTCACCCAAAATGTGGTAGAAATGGGCTCCAAAGCTATGGTAAACCACCCCATCTCTAAGCACGTTTTTTTCGACCATTTCTAAAACCAAGTTTGATATTTTTCCTACTAACTATGTCACATAACATGACACCATGCGAAGGTTTTGTATTTTTTTGATTTTTTTGAATTAGTTATGCACATTTGAATGTGTGGTCAAACTTTTTGAAGGGTTTTCATAAATATTCTTAGCTAGGGGCTGAGGCTCACAAAACTAGCATTGGATCTCTGATGAAATAGCATGATGTGAACCTAAAAATGATTTTTACAAAAAAATCATCAGCATGAAATCATGTACCTGTAGTTCATATCTTACCCACTTCTAGCCGATTCAGCAGGATTTGTCTTTTTCACCAGGGATGGAATAAAAGGATTGAGATACTCAAGTTGGTAAATTGTACATGCTAGGTGGTATAGTATTTTTGAAAAATAGGATGTTACCATTTTGAAACTTCAATTTGGTGGTTGCTTTACAAATCCCCCCTCTTTCGGCACTCAGAAATAGAAAATGGATTTTCTATGGGTCGAAAAGGAAAACTTTGTACTACAACATTGTTAGTCATCCCAATATACACATTCATGCCCAATATGGGAACATTATCACAAACTATTCCTTGATTCTAGCCATATCATTGGTCATTTGACCCGAAAACTAGAAAATCTCGGAGGAGATAGGTCATATTGTGAAGGGTTTTTTGAAATATGATCAATAGACCAAGTTTGATATTTTTTCCTCACAACTATGTCACATAACATGGCACCATGCGAAGATTTTGTATTTTTTGATTTTTTTTGAATTAGTTATGCACATTTGAATGTCTAGTCAAACTTTTTGAAGGGTTTTTATAAATATTCTTAGCTAGGGGATGAGGCTCACAAAACTAGCATTCGTTCTCTGATGAAATAGCATGTTGTGAACATAAAAATGATTTTTACAAAAAATCATCAGCATGAAATCATGTACATGTAGTTCATATCTTACCCACTTCCATCCGATTCAGCAGGATTTGTCTTTTTCACCAGGGATGGAATAAAAGGTTTGAGGTACTCAATTTGGGAAATTGTACATGCTAGGTGGTCTAGTATTTTTTAAAAATAGGATGTTACCATTTTGATACTTCAATTTGGTGGTTGCTTCACAAATCCCCCCCACCCTCTTTCGGCACTCAGAAAATAGAAAATGGATTTTCTGTGCGTCGAAAAGGAAAATTTTGTACTACAACTTTGTTAGTCATCCCATTATACACATGCATGCCCAATATGGGCACATTATCACAAACTATGCCTTGATTCTAGCCATATCATTGGTCATTTGACCCGAAAGTCAGAAAATCTCGGAGGAGATAGGTCATTTTGTGAAGGGTTTTTTGAAATATGATAAATAGACAAAGTTTGATATTTTTCCTCACAAATATGTCACATAACATGACACCATGCGAAGGTTTTGTATTTTTTTATTTTTTTTGAATTAGTTATGCACATTTGAATGTGTGGTCAAACTTGTGAAAACCCCGTTGATTGCATCCTAAACCCACCTAACCCTAAGGATGAATGAGGAACTTAGATCTAACCCTAGCGCGACACTGTGGCCATATGATCGCGTCTTCTAGAAGGATTCCGCGGGTGGCTCTGGACGATCCGTGGAATGGATGAATCTGGAATCTGATTGGCTCGCATCGTTTTTCCATAAACAGATAAGGTACAGCGTGGCACACTCCATTGACCGTTGGACCGAGCGTGGCATGCGAGGGCGCTTGGCGGGGCGGGCTGCACCATGCATGCATGCCATTTTGCATGCAGTCAACCGATGCAGCAGCGTATTTACTCCCTCCGTCACATTAAATAAGTGTACGTCTAACAATTCTCTTCAGTCAAACTTACTCTCCTCCGGTTCATGCGCCATAGAAAAAGTCAATATTTATAAACTTTGACTACGTATATAAGAAAAAATATCAAAATCTAAAATATGTAATAAATATAAGGTACAACATGGCACACTCCATTGACCGTTCGACCGCGAGGGCGCTGGATGGGGCCGGCTGCACCATGCATGCATGCCATGCAGCTGCCTCTCGCGTCGCAGTCTAGCTATTTTGTGTGCAACCAACCGACGCAGCAGCGCTGCAGCGTATTTTCTCCCTCCGTTGCATTAAATAAGTGTACGTCTAACAACTTTCTTCAGTCAAACTTACTCCCCTCCGGTTCATGCGTCATAGAAAAAGTCAATATTTATAAATTTTGACTATGTATATAAGAAAAATATCAAAATATAAAATATGTAATAAATATAATTAGATTCACCATAACACATACTTTTATATTATATAAATGATATTACAAATGCTAGTATTTTGTTTTTAAACTTAGTTTCATACTCCCTCTATTCCCTCCAATTGACATCCCTTTGATTGCTCCCACCGATTTTTCTTCTCACCCGTTGAGTTTCCATGTGTGAGTTTGTTGCATGCAGTGCGTAAAAACGAACGAGTTTGCTTCATTTCGTGTGACAACTACCTTGGTCATTCCTGCATTTATTACCGAGTAAATCAAGGCCAAATTATATTTTCTCTTTTATTTTTTACTGCCAATGAACAACTACCTTGGACGTTTTTTCTCTCTTTCCGATTAATGCATACATGCATGCATGCAGGGGCGGGGGCGACGGTGCAGGGGTCACATTGCATACTAGCATTTTTTTGCACTGACCGTATTGATCACTCACGCGACTACGCATGCTGCCTACATGCAATGCAGCGCACGCGGCTGCGCCAACGCAGGATTCCCACGCCGCCCTTCACGCTGATCCCTCTATAAATAGGCAAAACGTCTTTGCCTCCTCATCTTCAACCTCGAGTCCGTGTCCCTTTGCCTCCTTTGCCTCCTCCCAGCCCCAAAAAACACTCCGGCGACCATGGCGACCTCCCCCCCCCCTGCTTCCCTTCGGAATCCGAGGTCAGCGAAGAGGACAACCACCCGGACCACAGGCAGGTCTGGGAGCAGGAGGCGCCCACACGCCCGAGGCGTGGCAAAAGGGGGGTGACGCAAAGCCCCGACCTACCCCTGGGCCCAAGACCACTTCGTTCACAACCCCCTCCCCAGCGTCGGTGGCAACCTCCCCGACCCCGGCCCCTCCAACGATTATTGGAAGGCGGCGGAGAAGCAGGAGGCGAAGGAGTTGGCTGCTTTTGCCAAGTTCGAGGAGAATAAGGCCGCGCGGGCCCTGAAGAAAAGGCGGAAACGGGAGGAGGAGGACCGACGGGAGGCCAATCGCTAGGCCTTCCAGGAGGAGCAGAGACGACGGGATGCACGGGAGAGGGCGACGGCTTGGAATGCGGCGGCAGCGTCTAGGAGGGCGGCGGCGGCACCGCCCCCACCGCCGATGGAGTAGGGTAGCCTCCCGGCGGAGAGGTTGGCCGGCAGCCCTAAACCCACGTAGTAGCGGCGCCGGGCCCTAAGGATTAGTTTCCCTTAGGGTTTATGTAATGTGGGGCCCTCTAATGTGGGGCCCCTCTCTATATTGTACCCCTTATGTTATCCAATATATTATCTATGTGATAGACTTGTGTTTTATTGTATTTTCATTTGTCAAAACACCCAAAACAACAAGTGCATAAAACAAAAGACACAAAAAAAGTTCTCATATAATACTCGTGCATTATTTATAAAATGAATGAAATTAGAAAAGCTCAAAAGGAAGAATAAGTTAACGCTATGATGATTGATTATTTTCAAACAACACATGCAACACATGGTTCATTTTCAAACAACACATTACAAACTTACATAAGTTAAAGGGGCGCCCAAGTTAAAGTGCTCGGCTTGTTAGTTAAATGGATGCCATTGGCCTTCATTTATATATTTACTTTCGCAAAAAATAAAAGATTGCGACCTGAGCAAGAGTATCTACAGATCCTCATATCCCTAGTTAGATTGTACCGTGAGTACTATTTTTTTGCCCAATCTATAAGTAGTTACTATTGGGCCTGGATACGACCATTTTGGCCTGGCTAAGTTCTATTTCGGCCTGGCCTTTTTCAATCACTCCTCGTCAATTTTTTTTAACTTTTCAACCCCTCCCCCTCCCGTACACACTAATGAAACTGAAGGAACACTGACGAAACTGAGGGAACACTGATTTGGAAAACTGAGCAGCTCAAAATTTGCCCGAATTTGTGTTGCATTTTATTCAAGACAAAGACATAGACCATTACATCCATCTCCGCAGGTTCTATGATAACAAAGCATCACTCGAACAATGATTGCGCTGTCTAATGACTAATGATTAGGAGATAAACTAATCCGAGAGAAATTACACAAAAATAAAAAACGGCCATCAGATTGTCATGCTTCTTCAATTCGATGATTTGTCTTAGCTGCTTGTTCATCTTCTTCAGCTCGGCCTACACTTCATCATCCACCGTAGTACCCGCGGAAATGGGGTTGCCAAATCCCTATTGCTCCACCACGGACGGGTTTTCGAGCTCCCGGGATGCTACCTCCACCCTAATTCGCTCGATGTACTCATCAAGCCACTCAAAATGCCCATATTTTCGCAGTTCCTGAAATCGCAAAGTTGAACCCTAAATCCCAAATTCGATGAAATGCATGAAATTTTGAAAGAAAATCGAGAAATTGGCGCTTGGAACACTCAGATCTCACCTTTCCCGGCTCGGGCTTGCTCTCACACTTCACAAATTCCCGACCAATCTTGTTGTTCTTATCGGTGGATGTGACAAGCCGCTTCAGGGGCACGGTACGGGGGCAATCGGAGCACCTCCTCATCAGCACCGCACCATACCGAGGCCATGAGCGGAGGGAGGCTGAAGCAGAGGTCAACATCCCTCGCCGGTGTTGCCGCAATTGCTCGCCGAAGAAGAAAATGGAAGGAGATGAGATGCTGGAACGGTGGCGGGAGTGCTCGGGTGCAGGGACGGATCGGGCCAATGGCTCTCTTCAACCACAACGTGGGTCCCACGATATGAGGTGGACATCAGGTAAGTTCCACCGTGACGTGGAGAGGCTGTGGGTCCTACTCTGCTCAGTTGATTTGGATCTGTTGACGGTCTCGTGAGGTTAAGTGGAAGTGTCGCACGGGAGCTATTTTCCGTTTCAAAAGTGTCGCATGCGAGCTATTCTTTGCAATGATGTAGTGTTCCTTCCAATTCCACGTAAAGACATCGCATGGGAGCTATAAGCCCCGCTGCTATTGGGCCAATGAAAATTATGGGAAAAGATTGGGTGCGAGCAACTATTCGAGCCTACCATGTTCTCTGGCCGAATGAACCGGCGATTGACGAAGTAGAAGTGCTTGTGGCGAGGTTGATGGAGTCCCAAACTCGACTGAATCTTTGGAGGGAATCTGCTGGACGAGCTGGAGCTGATATGGCACTTATAGTTGTTTTTTCGTGGTACGAGGATATCTCCCTCGATATTCTGATGAACTTGCGCACTGGATCTCCTTGGATTGAGAATCCGGATTTTGTTTCTCATTGCCAAGCCCGTGCCTTCCAGCTTATTGAATATGCTGATGTGCATCACTGGATCGAGGGGCCAAGTTTCCTTCCTAGCCAGGCTGAAGATGATGATGAGGCTGTGGATGAAGATGAATCCGGTGGCGATTCTGGTGATGAGGAAGGATCGGACGAAGGTTCCGATAATGCCGATGATTCCAGTGATAGCTCAGGTGGGGATGCCGAGGCTCGATCCTCCTCCAAGGGAACTGAGGCTTCTCAAGCCCAAGGCGGAATCTCTCAACAACCAGAGCCTGCCCAAGATGTCGCTGCGACCTCCGTCAATGCCGAGGTAACCTCTGCAGAGGCCCAAACAACTTCGGAGGCCCCTATTCCTAAGGGTGCTCCTTCTGGTGAGGCCAAGGTAGCCCCAACTGTGCCCGAGATACCAACATCGGAAATTCATGCCGTTGCTACTGTTCCTCCCACGGGTGACTCGGCAACTGCCGATGTTTAGGCTCAACAACTTTTATTTGTTTAATTCCCCGGTATGTCGGGTGTATGTTGTCCTAAAAGAATTATCCGCCTTTTGGTACAATGTGAACTGTTTTATTTTTGGCATCATCTGTAGTAGTAACCAAGTTCCTACGCGAGCTCATATACCGCTATGGATTCCCCAACAGCATCATCACGCCTTTTGTTACTCTATGTAATTGAGTTTGTATGATTCACATCTTTGTATGCAAAAAATTTAACTTCGTAAATGCGAATCATGTTTCCACATGTTTGATTCTCGTTTGGCGTCCATCTTGTGTCTTTCGTCTATTTTTAGTTGCAAAAAACTCTTGTCTTTACAATTTTGTCTTCAAGGACTATGAGTCCTAAGTCCATATATCTTTTAAACTGAAGGACTTACTACCTTCCCGAGTTATCTGTCGGTAAAATATAAATAGGGTACTTTCATTTGTTATACCCCAAATTGCTGATGTTATTACCCATGTGATTATGATAGTACAGATTTTTTGTCATCTCCTCCGGATCATTTCTCGGGTTGCCAAAGCGATTATTTATATTACATCTGTGACCGATGACGGACTAGTCGGGGCAGTCCCTGAGTCATTTCTTAGGCTACCAAGGTTTCATAGATACCCAAGTCGACAAAACGTATTGGGTAGTCCTCGAGTTCCTTTTTGAGTCACCGAAGTTTCCTATACACTCCCAATATGATAAACAATGTGGGGCATTCCCCGAGTTATTGCTCGTGTTGCCGAAGTTTTATACATAATTAAAAACGACAAATAACATGGGTAGTCCCCGGGTCACTGCTCGGGCTGACGAAGTTTCGTACATAATTAAAACCAACAAATAACATGGGGCAGTCCCCGGGTGACTGCTCGGGCTGCCGAAGTTTCATACATAATTAAAAACGACAAATAACATGGGGCAGTCCCCGGGTCACTGTTCGGGATGCCGAAGTTTCATACGTACATAGTTAAAAACGACAAATAACATGGGGCACTCCCCGGGTTACTGCTGATACATTCCTGATACATCATATTGCTGGATGCAATATACCTCCTCTAAGTGTAAAACGGACAAAGTAAAGCCACGTTCCACGGTCTTTTGGATTCATCTCCGGACTTTCTTGCCTTTTTATTTTCTGGTGTTAGAGCATCGGTTAAGGAGTAACCATGGTTGTGTAATGCTTTACTCACAATAAATGGGCCCTCCCATGGGGGTGAGAGCTTATGCATGCCAGCTGTGCGTTGCACTAGCCGAAGAACTAAATCTCCTTCCTTAAAAACTCTTGGAATCACTTTCTTGCTATGATATCGTCTGAGTTCCTGCTGATAAATAGCTGATCTTGACAGTGCTAATTCTCTTGCTTCTTCTAGCAAGTCCACATCATCTTGTCGTGATATTTCGTTTATTTTGGCACTTTTGTATTGGGCCACTCTTGGCGAGTCATGCATTATGTTGTCTGGAAGTATGGCTTCTGCCCCATAAACGAGAAAGAAAGGGGTGTATCCAGTCGATCTATTCGGGGTGGTCCTGAGGCTCCATAGCACTGCTGGGAGTTCCTCAATCCAGTATCCTGCCGACCTCTGCTGCGGTTCAATCAGCCGAGGTTTTATCCCTGACAATACCAGTCCATTTGATCTTTATACTTGCCCATTCGATGCCGGGTGAGCCACCGAGGCAACATCGAGTCTTATGTGCTTCTCTTGGCAGAATCTAGCAAAGGCTCCTTCCGCGAAGTTTGTGCCATTATCTATGATGATACTATGTGGGTATCCATATATTAAGATAATATCTTTGAGGAATTTCACCGCCGTGGGCCCGTCACATTTTCTTATTGGCTTCACTTCTATCCACTTTGTGAATTTGTCCACCATGACCAGAATATGAGTCATTCCGCCACGAGCCGGTTTAAATGGACCTACCATATCTAAACACCACACAGAAAATGGCCAAGTGATTGGTATTGTTTTTAACTCAGATGAAGGCAGATGTATCTTGCTGGCATATCTCTGGCAGCCATTACACTCTGTTACCAATTCATTTGCTTCTTTCACCGTAGTTGGCCAATAAAATCCATTCCTAAATGCTTTGGCCACTAGGGCTCTGGATGAGGAATGATGTCCACATTCTCCTTGATGTATATCCAAAAGGATTTCCTGACCTTCTGCCAAGTCAACGCATCGTCGTAGTACATTTGTCACACTTCTCTTATAAAGCACATTATTTATGATTCTAAAGGCTTTTACTCTTCTCACTATCTTCCTGGCCATAACCTCATCATCCGGCAAGATCTCTTTTTCGAGGAATGAGAATATGGGTTGTGCCCATGTTGGCGTGACTTTTTCCAGGAAAATTATGTTGTCAATCTTCATTATTTCCGTCAACATAACATCCGTGGGTCTTTCCCAATCCATATGTGGGTCAACCGAATCAATTCTTGAGTAGTTCGGATCATGTTCTTTGTCAACTTCCATCGGGACACACCCTTCTATCTGCTCTGCTGAGATACGAATTGACTCAGATTCTGGCGAAGGCGTAATTGATGGTTTTCTCAGGTGTTCCAGAGCTATGCCAGGGGAATTGACTTCCTGGTTGATCCGAGCTTCGATAGTGTATCCGCAGCATCATTTTTTTCCCGAGGTATGTGATAGAATTCACACCCATCAAAGTAACCACTGATTTTCTGCACATGAAACCTATATAGGGCCATATTCGCATCTAGTGCGTCCCAATTCCCCGATACTTGCTGAACTACGAGGTCTGAATCCCCGTAACACAGAATCCGATGTATGCCGATATCTTTTACCATTTTCAGGGCATGGACGAGCGCTTCATATTCGGCTACATTGTTTGATGCAGCGAAATGTATTTGCAGCACATATTCCAGCTGATCTTTTTTTAGTGAGGTTAGCACTATTCCTGCTCCTAGCCCATTTCTTAACTTGGACCGTCAAAGTGCATCGTCCAATACTTCGGATCTGGCAATGGGGGCTCATATTGTACCTTGGCCCAGTCTACGAAAAAGTCGGCCACTGCCTGAGATTTAATTGCATTTCGCCTATCAAACTGCGAAGCATAAGGCGATAACTCAATTGCCCATTTTGCTATTCGGCCACTCGCATCTTTATTCCTTAGTATCTCGGCTATGGGTGCCTCACAAATCACCTTTATTGGGTGTTCTTCGAAATAATGTTTGAGCTTCTTTGCCAACATGTATACTCCGTAAGCCATTTTCTGGTAGTGTGGGTAGTTTTGCTTAGAGGCCGATAATACCTCACTTAGGTAATATACCGGCCTCTGTACCGACTTACCCTCTTCATGCGTTCCACAACAACTACTGCACTTACCACTCTGTTTGTGGCTGCCACATAGAGTAGCATAGGCTCTTTTGACAATGGGGAAGCCAAGATTGGTGCCGTGACCAACATCTTTTTTAACTCATGAAAGGCACTATTAGCCTGAGGTTTCCAGGTGAACTTGTCAGATTTTTTCATCAATTGATACAAAGGTAATGCTTTTCACCCTAGTCGACTCACGAACGGACTCAGGGAGGCAAGACACCCTGTAAACTTTTGTACATCATTTAGGCATTTCGGCCCTTCCATTCTTCGAACTGCTCAGATCTTAGTCGGATTTGCCTCTATACCTCGGCTGGATACGAGGAAATTGAGTAATTTTCCAGCTGGCACACCAAAGATACATTTTTCCGGGTTAAGTTTCATTCGGAACCTTCTTAAGTTCGCGAATGTCTGCCGAATATCTTCTAGGAGTGTGTTGCTCTCTTTGGTCTTTATAACCACATCATCAACATAGACTTGCACATTTTTCCCAATTTGGTCATGTAGACATTTTTGCATGCACTCTGGTACGTGGCTCCTGCATTACTCAGGCCGAATGGCATGGTGCGATAGCAATAAGCCCCATACAGGGTGATAAACACAGTCTTTATTTGATCAGCCGGGTTTAATGGTATCTGGTGGAAACCATAATACGCGTCTACAAATGATAACAGCTCACAGCCTGCGGTCGAATCAATGACTTGGTCTAACCTAGGTAAAGGAAAAGGATATTTGGGACACGCCTTGTTAAGGTTCGTGTAATCGATGCACATTCTCCATACGATGGCTACATTTGGGTCATCCGTTTTCTTTTCTACCAACACCGGATTTGATAGCCAATCCGGATGAAGTACTTTCATGATAAACCCGGCTGCACGAGCCGAGCTGTATCTCATCCCCTATTATCTTTCTCCTGTCTTCGGCGAAGCGGCGGACAGGTTGCTTCACCGGCCTTGCTTGTCACGCCCCCCGAATCGGGTCTATGCAGATCTTAGAATTTCTCGCCAAAATCCGCATAGAAGCGATTCAAGGCCACCCACCAGACACTTTCGTGTGGGTGGGATTTGAATACAAGCAGTTACATCACAGTAGTTTACAATAAAGTCCACAAGAACTTATATATACAAAAACGACTCAACGAGTCAAGAATACAAAAGGTACAATACAAAGATACAACTCAAGAAGAAAGCAAGATAGTATCCGAGTACGGACAAGATCCAAATGGGACTAAGAGTCCTGAAGAATAACCAAGCGGTGTCCAACCCTGCCCAGGCCCAGCCGGAAGGGTAACCTTGCTAACATCGTCAATCACATACCTGTCAAGCCAAAAGGGTGCCGACAAAGGGCAAAGGAAAAACAGAAAGAGAGCGGTCAGTACTAAGGCCAGTACACGGCGAGACTAGAATTCGGCGGTCCTCGCCTACATAGGTGTGGTGGGCTCAGCGGCAGCAAAACCTGCACTATCTAACTTATAGAGACACACTACAACATCGGCTATTAGAGCGAGATAAGAGAGCACTATACAGCAGCTATATATAACACCAAACATAACCCATCCAAAGATTTCCCCCTCGAAGACCAGTCGAGGAAGTCCCCTTGCGGAACACACACGGTGGCAATTTTAGTTAAGCAGGTGTTTAGTTGATAATGCTAATTACTAATCATATTATTAAAGAGCGAAGCATTAGTGGCGTTGTCTATGATCATGAAACTGTACTCCTGAGGCGTCCATAACCGTGGACACACGGCTTCTCGGAAAGATTTACCCTGCAGGGGTGCACTACTGTACCCAAACGCATGCTCAACCCTTCAGGCAACATATAACGCGTGCCTTCCGAATCTCACAACAAGAAATGTCCCATAACTACGCGCATATCCAGAGGCATCACCTACTGTGTTTTACCCACACAAGAGATACAGCTGATTCTCCAGGTGGCACAGCGTTTGAGTCTACGGCCGGGCGATGATCGGAAGATAACTTGTAGAGCTCCATCCCACCTCCGACACGATATCCCGATTTTATGCAATGCAAGCCATGGCAGTCCACCAAAAATCATATCACAACTCAACCCATGTCCGAGGACATATTATGCGTATGCACCAAATGGAAAACCAATTTTGTAACCCTCTGGATATACGAATAGCGTCGGTAGTTGAGGGGGGATCCCAGAAGCCCCCACGTTTGGTTAGCGCGATCAACTCAGAACTGGTATCGTAGAACAAACGGGTCCTAGGTCGGCTCAAGCAGTTCCCAAAGGTGGTCCCTGCCGGGGCCTTATCATTAGGTGAAACCATAACCAACAACATCAGATTAATTATCTTATCATCAACCATATCCAAGTATCATGTTTCACCTCTATGAGAGCGGTACTAAGCATGCCTACGACTCGCAAGGACAAAGCTAGCTAATCAAACAAGGCAATAGGATAACCAAGGCAATATAGTGGAGCAGATAATTAAAGGAACGGTACTATAGCATCGACAATAAGGATAGCAGTAGATCAAAGGAAGGAAGTAAAGACTATAAACGCAAAATAGGTAGAAGAGGGAGGATGCTCGCCTGAGGAACAAAGTCGGGTAGCCGGAGGCTTGTCGCAACTCGCATCCACTCATCGTCCTATCCGGTGAAGAGGCAAAACACTAGAAAGAGCAACCGATGCAATATTTAATAATTCAGCGGAAGATCCAGCATGTTTATGATATGATGCATGGCATGGCAATATGCGGCCTAACTTAGAAATATTAAGAGGAATCGGGATCCCGACAAATAAATATTATGGTTCGAGTTGTTTATCTACCCCGCAATTTAATGTTGTATTAACAAGGCAAAATATGACGGTTCGTTGCACAAATTTAATTGGAGCCAATATTAGACTAGATTCGACCTCATATGGTCTCCATATTTAATTATGAGGTGAATCGACAAAATACCCCCAAACAATTAAATATGTATGCGAGCATGAATGATTTAATATGCACGAGTTATATTATATTTATCAAAATAGGGTATCGGGATGGGGTCACACATCTCGGTTCGGAGAACTTGGGGTTCCAAGGGTACGGGTGATCGGTCTCGGCGCCAAGATCGGTCTTCGGGTTCGGCCATCGGATCCATGTGGGCGATCTTGTCGTTCCGTGATGGAGAGCTTCGAGTCCGGTGTTCTTGCCTTCGGGTCCTATGTCGAAGTATAGGGGGGAATCCAACTTGATGGTCCATGCCAACTTGGATCGGCGCTGGGTCTTCGTATCAATAGCATCGACACTTGACGACCACCAAAGAACCCTGTTGAGGACGGCGACCAAGTACACTTTTCAGCTAGCAAATTAGCTAGCTGGCGTACAGAACCAGAAGAGGTGTGCGCGAGCTCGCGGCAAAGCGGCTCGGGAAGGACCGAGCGGATGACGCCGAGCGACACCACAGCGAGGCAGCGAGGAGGCAGACATCCGCGGGGATGTAGAGCTCGGGCAAGGGGCGCTCGCGGTGGAGAGGAAGCAGTGGCGCGTCCGTAGAGGCCAGGACGATCTTGAGTAGAGGTGGTGGCAGCGCCGCAGACTGGTAGGAGGACGGTGGTCTGCGGGGGGGACCACGGGCGACGAGGCCTTGAGGGCGTCGAGGGACGCAGGGACGTGGAGTACGACCGGGTGCGCGCTGCAGAGGCCGCCGGAGGGGAGGAAGAGGGCGGCCGAACGCGGGGCTGGAGCTGACGGCGTCGGTCGCGCCTGCAACGAAGAAGAGGGCGGCTGCGAGGTCTCGAGGTGGGGGCGAGGGCGACGGGCGAGAGAGGAGCGAGCGGTGGCAGGTCACAGGGAGGCGGCGTGCTGGTGAGCGAGCGGCGGCGCTTGCAGGGATCGAGGAGAGCGAGCCAGGGAGGCCATGGATTGCGGGATGGGGATTGGGTCGCTCGCGTGCGCTGTGTCGTGTGCGTGTTGTGTCGTGGTGGGGCCGGGCGAGTGCGTGCGTTGTGTGCGTGGTGTGTCGCGTGTGTGTGTGGGTGTTGCGCGCATGGGCGTGTCATGTGTGTAACGTGCAGGTTGTGTGGCGTGTGTGCTCACCGGCGGCAGCGGAGCATGTGGTTTGCGAGAGTAGGGTTAGGGTTAGTCTAGGATTTGGCCGAAAGAAAAAGGAAAATGAACGATTTATCTAGTCCAAAGTTGACTAGATGGAGCTAGTTTTAGGCCAAAATTTTGGACGGGCTTTTAGCCTAATTTTATTTATAAAACGAGAAAAGCTTTTGCTGCGAGAAATATTATTTGTTTTAGTTTTAAAATAAGAACGAGAGACGGGTTTAATTGGATATTTAGTAAAACAAAATATGATTTGATAAAATAAGTTTACGGATAAAATATGCATGATGATGTCATGATGATGCACAAAATCAAGTAACAATCAATTTCTAATTTTTAATATTTCGGAGCATTACAACTCGACACCACTAGCAAGGGATCTCGTCCCGAGATCCAAGCAAAGACACCGGGGGGAAGGAGGTTGATGATCAGATCTTCTTGCATCAGGTTGATGGTCGCGACACCACTAACAAGAAGTCTTATCCCGTCTTGAAATCATCGACACCACCAACAAGGGTTGGTTGCTCACGTTCTTCGGAAGAACACTCCGGAGAGGCAAAGGAGGAAGTAAAGGTCTCAAAGATAAGCCCACCTTTAACTTTCGAGGAAGGAGTAGAATTGCATGGATCCACAAATCAATGTATAAGAGCGAATGATAAGAGTAGTGGTATGGTCATGACTCCATCCCGCACTCAAAGCATTACTCTGTACATGACTAGAAGGATCATGCAACTAAACTCTCGAAATCCAGGTTGAAGATCTTGGCAAGTGATGTTTGGAAAGCTTCGGAAAAAGGATCCAAAGATAAAGAGGTCGTCGTCTTAGGAGTCGCAAAACGCTGAAAGCATAGGAAGAGAGGTTATATAGAGTGAAATCCAGATGTAGTTCCACCGTTACAGAAGGAGGGGAGCGGAACCCTAAAGGTACGACGGAAGACCCATCCACGAGAATCCTATACTTGAACAAGATAAGTGAGAAGATTAAAGCACGCAAAGTTAAGAAGAGAAAGAATGGAGGTAAGAAGTAAAATCAGAGCTAATCAGATCTATCCAACACATTTGTAGCATAATAGTTTTGACACTAGGCATCGGCCGTTGGCAAGGTTATCCTACAGGCTGGACCAGTGGGGTATCATAAACCTTTGCTCTGATACCACTTGTCACGCCCCCCGAATCGGGTCTATGCAGATCTTAGCATTTCTCGCCAAAATCCGCATAGAAGCGATTCAAAGACGCCCACCAGACACTTTGGTGTGGGTGGGATTTGAATACAAGCAGTTACATCACAGTAGTTTACAATAAAGTCCACAAGAACTTATATATACAAAAACGACTCAACGAGTCAAGAATACAAAAGGTACAATACAAAGATACAACTCAAGAAGAAAGCAAGATAGTATCCGAGTACGGACAAGATCCAAATGGGACTAAGAGTCCTGAAGAATAACCAAGCGGTGTCCAACCCGGCCCAGGCCAAGCCGGAAGGGTAACCTTGCTAACGTCGTCAATCACATACCTGTCAAGCCAAAAGGGTGCCGACAAAGGGCAAAGGAAAAACAGAAAGAGAGCGGTCAGTACTAAGGCCAGTACACGGCGAGACTAGAATTCGGCGGTCCTCGCCTACATAGGTATGGTGGGCTCAGCGGCAGCAAAACTTGCACTATCTAACTTATAGAGACACACTACAACATCGGCTATTAGAGCGAGATAAGAGAGCACTATACAGCAGCTATATATAACACCAAACATAACCCATCCGAAGATTTCCCCCTCGAAGACCAGTCGAGGAAGTCCCCTTGCGGAACACACACGGTGGCAATTTTAGTTAAGCAGGTGTTTAGTTGATAATGCTAATTACTAATCATATTATTAAAGAGCGAAGCATTAGTGGCGTTGTCTATGATCATGACACTGTACTCCTGAGGCGTCCATAACCGTGGACACACGGCTTCTCGAAAAGATTTACCCTGCAGGGGTGCACTACTGTACCCAAACGCATGCTCAACCCTTCAGGCAACATATAACGCGTGCCTTCCGAATCTCACAACAAGAACTGTCCCATAACTACGCGCATATCCAGAGGCATCACCTACTGTGTTTTACCCACACAGGAGATACAGCTGATTCTCCAGGTGGCACAGCGTTTGAGTCTACGGCCGGGCGATGATCGGAAGATAACTTGTAGAGCTCCATCCCACCTCCGACACGATATCCCGATTTTATGCAATGCAAGCCATGGCAGTCCACCAAAATCATATCACAACTCAACCCATGTCCGAGGACATATTATGCGTATGCACCAAATGGAAAACCAATTTTGTAACCCTCTGGATATACGAATAGCGCCGGTAGTTGAGGGGGGGATCCCAGAAGCCCCCACGTTTGGTTAGCGCTATCAACTCAGAACTGGTATCGTAGAACGAACGGGTCCTAGGTCGGCTCAAGCAGTTCCCAAAGGTGGTCCCTGCCGGGGCCTTATCATTAGGTGAAACCATAACCAACAACATCAGATTAATTATCTTATCATCAACCATATCCAAGTATCATGTTTCACCTGTATGAGAGCGGTACTAAGCATGCCTACGACTCGCAAGGACAAAGCTAGCTAATCAAACAAGGCAATAGGATAACCAAGAAAATATAGTGGAGCAGATAATTAAAGGAACGGTACTATAGCATCAACAATAAGGATAGCAGTAGATCAAAGGAAGGAAGTAAAGACTATAAACGCAAAATAGGTAGAAGAGGGAGGATGCTCGCCTGAGGAACAAAGTCGGGTAGCTGGAGGCTTGTCGCAACTCGCATCCACTCATCGTCCTATCCGGTGAAGAGGCAAAACACTAGAAAGAGCAACCGATGCAATATTTAATAATTCAGCGGAAGATCCAGCATGTTTATGATATGATGCATGGCATGGCAATATGCGGCCTAACTTAGAAATATTAAGAGGAATCGGGATCCCGACAAATAAATATTATGGTTCGAGTTGTTTATCTACCCCGCAATTTAATGTTGTATTAACAAGGCAAAATATGACGGTTCGTTGCACAAATTTAATTGGAGCCAATATTAGACTAGATTCGACCTCATATGGTCTCCATATTTAATTATGAGGTGAATCGACAAAATACCCCCAAACAATTAAATATGTATGCGAGCATGAATGATTTAATATGCACGAGTTATATTATATTTATCAAAATAGGGTATCGGGATGGGGTCACACATCTCGGTTTGGAGAACTTGGGGTTCCAAGGGTACGGGTGATCGGTCTCGGCGCCAAGATCGGTCTTCGGGTTCGGCCATCGGATCCATGTGGGCGATCTTGTCGTTCCGTGATGGAGAGCTTCGAGTCCGGTGTTCTTGCCTTCGGGTCCTATGTCGAAGTATAGGGGGGAATCCAACTTGATGGTCCATGCCAACTTGGATCGGCGCTGGGTCTTCGTATCAATAGCATCGACACTTGACGACCACCAAAGAACCCTGTTGAGGACGGCGACCAAGTACACTTTTCAGCTAGCAAATTAGCTAGCTGGCGTACAGAACCAGAAGAGGTGTGCGCGAGCTCGCGGCAAAGCGGCTCGGGAAGGACCGAGCGGATGACGCCGAGCGACACCACAGCGAGGCAGCGAGGAGGCAGACATCCACGGGGATGTAGAGCTCGGGCAAGGGGCGCTCGCGGTGGACAGGAAGCAGTGGCGCGTCCGTAGAGGCCAGGACGATCTTGAGCAGAGGTGGTGGCAGCGCCGCAGACTGGTAGGAGGACGGTGGTCTGCGGGGGGGACCACGGGCGACGAGGCCTTGAGGGCGTCGAGGGACGCAGGGACGTGGAGTACGACCAGGTGCGCGCTGCAGAGGCCGCCGGAGGGGAGGAAGAGGGCGGCCGAACGCGGGGCTGGAGCTGACGGCGTCGGTCGCGCCTGCAACGAAGAAGAGGGCGGCTGCGAGGTCTCGAGGTGGGGGCGAGGGCGACGGGCGAGAGAGGAGCGAGCGGTGGCAGGTCACAGGGAGGCGGCGTGCTGGTGAGCGAGCGGCGGCTCTTGCAGGGATCAAGGAGAGCGAGCCAGGGAGGCCATGGATTGCGGGATGGGGATTGGGTCGCTCGCGTGCTCTGTGTCGTGTGCGTGTTGTGTCGTGGTGGGGCCGGGCGAGTGCGTGCGTTGTGTGCGTGGTGTGTCGCGTGTGTGTGTGGGTGTTGCGCGCATGGGCGTGTCATGTTTGTAACGTGCAGGTTGTGTGGCGTGTGTGCACACCGGTGGCAGCGGAGCATGTGGTTTGTGAGAGTAGGGTTAGGGTTAGTCTAGGATTTGGGCCGAAAGAAAAAGGAAAATGAACGATTTATCTAGTCCAAAGTTGACTAGATGGAGCTAGTTTTAGACCAAAATTTTGGACGGGCTTTTAGCCTAATTTTATTTATAAAACGAGAAAAGCTTTTGCTACGATAAATATTATTTGTTTTAGTTTTAAAATAAGAACGAGAGACGAGTTTAATTGGATATTTAGTAAAACAAAATATGATTTGATAAAAATAAGTTTACGGATAAAATATGCATGATGATGCACAAAATCAAGTAACAATCAATTTCTAATTTTTAATATTTCCGGGCATTACAACTCGACACCACTAGCAAGGGATCTCGTCCCGAGATCCAAGCAAAGACACCGGGGGGAAGGAGGTTGATGATCAGATCTTCTTGCATCAGGTTGATGGTCGCGACACCACTAACAAGAAGTCTTATCCCGTCTTGAAATCATCGACACCACCAACAAGGGTTGGTTGCTCACGTTCTTCGGAAGAACACTCCGGAGAGGCAAAGGAGGAAGTAAAGGTCTCAAAGATAAGGCCACCTTTAACTTTCGACGAAGGAGTAGAATTGCATGGATCCACCAATCAATGTATAAGAGCGAATGATAAGAGTAGTGGTATGGTCATGACTCCATCCCGCACTCAAAGCATTACTCTGTACATGACTAGAAGGATCATGCAACTAAACTCTCGAAATCCAGGTTGAAGATCTTGGCAAGTGATGTTTGGAAAGCTTCGGAAAAAGGATCCAAAGATAAAGAGGTCGTTGTCTTAGGAGTCGCAAAACGCTGAAAGCATAGGAAGAGAGGTTATATAGAGTGAAATCCAGATGTAGTTCCACCGTTACAGAAGGAGGGGAGCGGAACCCTAAAGGTACGACGGAAGACCCATCCACGAGAATCCTATACTTGAACAAGATAAGTGAGAAGATTAAAGCACGCAAAGTTAAGAAGAGAAAGAATGGAGGTAAGAAGTAAAATCAGAGCTAATCAGATCTATCCAACACATTTGTAGCATAATAGTTTTGACACTAGGCATCGGCCGTTGGCAAGGTTATCCTACAGGCTGGACCAGTGGGGTATCATAAACCTTTGCTCTGATACCACTTGTCACGCCCCCCGAATCGGGTCTATGCAGATCTTAGCATTTCTCGCCAAAATCCGCATAGAAGCGATTCAAAGACGCCCACCAGACACTTTCGTGTGGGTGGGATTTGAATACAAGCAGTTACATCACAGTAGTTTACAATAAAGTCCACAAGAACTTATATATACAAAAACGACTCAACGAGTCAAGAATACAAAAGGTACAATACAAAGATACAACTCAAGAAGAAAGCAAGATAGTATCCGAGTACGGACAAGATCCAAATGGGACTAAGAGTCCTGAAGAATAACCAAGCGGTGTCCAACCCGGCCCAGGCCAAGCCGGAAGGGTAACCTTGCTAACGTCGTCAATCACATACCTGTCAAGCCAAAAGGGTGCCGACAAAGGGCAAAGGAAAAACAGAAAGAGAGCGGCCAGTACTAAGGCCAGTACACGGCGAGACTAGAATTCGGCGGTCCTCGCCTACATAGGTATGGTGGGCTCAGCGGCAGCAAAACTTGCACTATCTAACTTATAGAGACACACTACAACATCGGCTATTAGAGCGAGATAAGAGAGCACTATACAGCAGCTATATATAACACCAAACATAACCCATCCGAAGATTTCCCCCTCGAAGACCAGTCGAGGAAGTCCCCTTGCGGAACACACACGGTGGCAATTTTAGTTAAGCAGGTGTTTAGTTGATAATGCTAATTACTAATCATATTATTAAAGAGCGAAGCATTAGTGGCGTTGTCTATGATCATGACACTGTAATCCTGAGGCGTCCATAACCGTGGACACACGGCTTCTCGAAAAGATTTACCCTGCAGGGGTGCACTACTGTACCCAAACGCATGCTCAACCCTTCAGGCAACATATAACGCGTGCCTTCCGAATCTCACAACAAGAACTGTCCCATAACTACGCGCATATCCAGAGGCATCACCTACTGTGTTTTACCCACACAGGAGATACAGCTGATTCTCCAGGTGGCACAGCGTTTGAGTCTACGGCCGGGCGATGATCGGAAGATAAATTGTAGAGCTCCATCCCACCTCCGACACGATATCCCGATTTTATGCAATGCAAGCCATGGCAGTCCACCAAAAATCATATCACAACTCAACCCATGTCCGAGGACATATTATGCGTATGCACCAAATGGAAAACCAATTTTGTAACCCTCTGGATATACGAATAGCGCCGGTAGTTGAGGGGGGGATCCCAGAAGCCCCCACGTTTGGTTAGCGCTATCAACTCAGAACTGGTATCGTAGAACGAACGGGTCCTAGGTCGGCTCAAGCAGTTCCCAAAGGTGGTCCCTGCCGGGGCCTTATCATTAGGTGAAACCATAACCAACAACATCAGATTAATTATCTTATCATCAACCATATCCAAGTATCATGTTTCACCTGTATGAGAGCGGTACTAAGCATGCCTACGACTCGCAAGGACAAAGCTAGCTAATCAAACAAGGCAATAGGATAACCAAGAAAATATAGTGGAGCAGATAATTAAAGGAACGGTACTATAGCATCAACAATAAGGATAGCAGTAGATCAAAGGAAGGAAGTAAAGACTATAAACGCAAAATAGGTAGAAGAGGGAGGATGCTCGCCTGAGGAACAAAGTCGGGTAGCCGGAGGCTTGTCGCAACTCGCATCCACTCATCGTCCTATCCGGTGAAGAGGCAAAACACTAGAAAGAGCAACCGATGCAATATTTAATAATTCAGCGGAAGATCCAGCATGTTTATGATATGATGCATGGCATGGCAATATGCGGCCTAACTTAGAAATATTAAGAGGAATCGGGATCCCGACAAATAAATATTATGGTTCGAGTTGTTTATCTACCCCGCAATTTAATGTTGTATTAACAAGGCAAAATATGACGGTTCGTTGCACAAATTTAATTGGAGCCAATATTAGACTAGATTCGACCTCATATGGTCTCCATATTTAATTATGAGGTGAATCGACAAAATACCCCCAAACAATTAAATATGTATGCGAGCATGAATGATTTAATATGCACGAGTTATATTATATTTATCAAAATAGGGTATCGGGATGGGGTCACACATCTCGGTTCGGAGAACTTGGGGTTCCAAGGGTACGGGTGATCGGTCTCGGCGCCAAGATCGGTCTTCGGGTTCGGCCATCGGATCCATGTGGGCGATCTTGTCGTTCCGTGATGGAGAGCTTCGAGTCCGGTGTTCTTGCCTTCGGGTCCTATGTCGAAGTATAGGGGGGAATCCAACTTGATGGTCCATGCCAACTTGGATCGGCGCTGGGTCTTCGTATCAATAGCATCGACACTTGACGACCACCAAAGAACCCTGTTGAGGACGGCGACCAAGTACACTTTTCAGCTAGCAAATTAGCTAGCTGGCGTACAGAACCAGAAGAGGTGTGCGCGAGCTCGCGGCAAAGCGGCTCGGGAAGGACCGAGCGGATGACGCCGAGCGACACCACAGCGAGGCAGCGAGGAGGCAGACATCCGCGGGGATGTAGAGCTCGGGCAAGGGGCGCTCGCGGTGGAGAGGAAGCAGTGGCGCGTCCGTAGAGGCCAGGACGATCTTGAGTAGAGGTGGTGGCAGCGCCGCAGACTGGTAGGAGGACGGTGGTCTGCGGGGGGGACCACGGGCGACGAGGCCTTGAGGGCGTCGAGGGACGCAGGGACGTGGAGTACGACCAGGTGCGCGCTGCAGAGGCCGCCGGAGGGGAGGAAGAGGGCGGCCGAACGCGGGGCTGGAGCTGACGGCGTCGGTCACGCCTGCAACGAAGAAGAGGGCGGCTGCGAGGTCTCGAGGTGGGGGCGAGGGCGACGGGCGAGAGAGGAGCGAGCGGTGGCAGGTCACAGGGAGGCGGCGTGCTGGTGAGCGAGCGGCGGCGCTTGCAGGGATCGAGGAGAGCGAGCCAGGGAGGCCATGGATTGCGGGATGGGGATTGGGTCGCTCGCGTGCGCTGTGTCGTGTGCGTGTTGTGTCGTGGTGGGGCCGGGCGAGTGCGTGCGTTGTGTGCGTGGTGTGTCGCGTGTGTGTGTGGGTGTTGCGCGCATGGGCGTGTCATGTGTGTAACGTGCAGGTTGTGTGGCGTGTGTGCACACCGGTGGCAGCGGAGCATGTGGTTTGTGAGAGTAGGGTTAGGGTTAGTCTAGGATTTGGGCCGAAAGAAAAAGGAAAATGAACGATTTATCTAGTCCAAAGTTGACTAGATGGAGCTAGTTTTAGACCAAAATTTTGGACGGGCTTTTAGCCTAATTTTATTTATAAAACGAGAAAAGCTTTTGCTGCGATAAATATTATTTGTTTTAGTTTTAAAATAAGAATGAGAGACGAGTTTAATTGGATATTTAGTAAAACAAAATATTATTTGATAAAAATAAGTTTACGGATAAAATATGCATGATGATGCACAAAATCAAGTAACAATCAATTTCTAATTTTTAATATTTCCGGGCATTACAACTCGACACCACTAGCAAGGGATCTCGTCCCGAGATCCAAGCAAAGACACCGGGGGGAAGGAGGTTGATGATCAGATCTTCTTGCATCAGGTTGATGGTCGCGACACCACTAACAAGAAGTCTTATCCCGTCTTGAAATCATCGACACCACCAACAAGGGTTGGTTGCTCACGTTCTTCGGAAGAACACTCCGGAGAGGCAAAGGAGGAAGTAAAGATCTCAAAGATAAGGCCACCTTTAACTTTCGAGGAAGGAGTAGAATTGCATGGATCCACCAATCAATGTATAAGAGCGAATGATAAGAGTAGTGGTATGGTCATGACTCCATCCCGCACTCAAAGCATTACTCTGTACATGACTAGAAGGATCATGCAACTAAACTCTCGAAATCCAGGTTGAAGGTCTTGGCAAGTGGTGTTTGGAAAGCTTCGGAAAAAGGATCCAAAGATAAAGAGGTCGTCGTCTTAGGAGTCGCAAAACGCTGAAAGCATAGGAAGAGAGGTTATATAGAGTGAAATCCAGATGTAGTTCCACCGTTACAGAAGGAGGGGAGCGGAACCCTAAAGGTACGACGGAAGACCCATCCACGAGAATCCTATACTTGAACAAGATAAGTGAGAAGAATAAAACACACAAAGGTAAGAAGAGAAAGAATGGAGGTAAGAAGTAAAATCAGAGCTAATCAGATCTATCCAACACATTTGTAGCAAAATAGTTTTGACACTAAGCATCAACCGTTGGCAAGGTTATCCTACAAGCTGGACCAGTGGGGTATCATAAACCTTTGCTCTGATACCACTTGTCACGCCCCCCGAATCGGGTCTATGCAGATCTTAGCATTTCTCGCCAAAATCCGCATAGAAGCGATTCAAAGACGCCCACCAGACACTTTCGTGTGGGTGGGATTTGAATACAAGCAGTTACATCACAGTAGTTTACAATAAAGTCCACAATAACTTATATATACAAAAACGACTCAACGAGTCAAGAATACAAAAGGTACAATACAAAGATACAACTCAAGAAGAAAGCAACATAGTATCCGAGTACGGACAAGATCCAAATGGGACTAAGAGTCCTGAAGAATAACCAAGCGGTGTCCAACCATGCCCAGGCCAAGCCGGAAGGGTAACCTTGCTAACGTCGTCAATCACATACCTGTCAAGCCAAAAGGGTGCCGACAAAAGGCAAAGGAATAACAGAAAGAGAGCGGTCAGTACTAAGGCCAGTACACGGCGAGACTAGAATTCGGCGGTCCTCGCCTACATAGGTATGGTGGGCTCAGCGGCAGCAAAACTTGCACTATCTAACTTATAGAGACACACTACAACATCAGCTATTAGAGCGAGATAAGAGAGCACTATACAGCAGCTATATATAACACCAAACATAACCCATCCGAAGATTTCTCCCTCGAAGACCAGTCGAGGAAGTCCCCTTGCGGAACACACACGGTGGCAATTTTAGTTAAGCAGGTGTTTAGTTGATAATGCTAATTACTAATCATATTATTAAAGAGCGAAGCATTAGTGGCGTTGTCTATGATCATGACACTGTACTCCTGAGGCGTCCATAACCGTGGACACACGGCTTCTCGAAAAGATTTACCCTGCAGGGGTGCACTACTGTACCCAAACGCATGCTCAACCCTTCAGGAAACATATAGCGCGTGCCTTCTGAATCTCACAACAAGAACTGTCCCATAACTACGCGCATATCCAGAGGCATCACCTACTGTGTTTTACCCACACAAGAGATACAGCTGATTCTCTAGGTGGCACAGCGTTTGAGTCTACGGCCGGGCGATGATCGGAAGATAACTTGTAGAGCTCCATCCCACCTCCGACACGATATCCCGATTTTATGCAATGCAAGCCATGGAAGTCCACCAAAAATCATATCACAACTCAACCCATGTCCGAGGACATATTATGCGTATGCACCAAATGGAAAACCAATTTTGTAACCCTCTGGATATACGAATAGCGCCGGTAGTTGAGGGTGGATCCCAGAAGCCCCCACGTTTGGTTAGCGCGATCAACTCAGAACTGGTATCGTAGAACGAACGGGTCCTAGGTCGGCTCAAGCAGTTCCCAAAGGTGGTCCCTGCCGGGGCCTTATCATTAGGTGAAACCATAACCAACAACATCAGATTAATTATCTTATCATCAACCATATCCAAGTATCATGTTTCACCTTTATGAGAGCGGTACTAAGCATGCCTACGACTCGCAAGGACAAAGCTAGCTAACCAAAAAAGGCAATAGGATAACCAAAGCAATATAGTGGAGCAGATAATTAAAGGAACGGTACTATAGCATCGACAATAAGGATAGCAGTAGATCAAAGGAAGGAAGTAAAGACTATAAACGAAATAGGTAGAAGAGGGAGGATGCTCGCCTGAGGAACAAAGTCGGGTAGCCGGAGGCTTGTCGCAACTCGCATCCACTCATCGTCCTATCCGGTGAAGAGGCAAAACACTAGAAAGAGCAATCGATGCAATATTTAATAATTCAGTGGAAGATCCAGCATGTTTAAGATATGATGCATGGCATGGCAATATGCGGCCTAACTTAGAAATATTAAGCGGAATCGGGATCCCGGCAAATAAATATTATGGTTCGAGTTGTTTATCTACCCCGCAATTTAATGTTGTATTAACAAGGCAAAATATGACGGTTCGTTGCACAAATTTAATTGGAGCCAATATTAGACTAGATTCGCCCTCATATGGTCTCCATATTTAATTATGAGGTGAATCGACAAAATACCCCCAAACAATTAAATATGTATGCGAGCATGAATGATTTAATATGCACGAGTTATATTATATTTATCAAAATAGGGTATCGGGATGGGGTCACACATCTCGGTTCGGAGAACTTGGGGTTCCAAGGGTACGGGTGATCGGTCTTGGCGCCAAGATCGGTCTTCGGGTTCGGCCATCGGATCCATGTGGGTGATCTTGTCGTTCCGTGATGGAGAGCTTCGAGTCCGGTGTTCTTGCCTTCGGGTCCTATGTCGAAGTATAGGGGGAATCCAACTTGATGGTCCATGCCAACTTGGATCGGCGCTGGGTCTTCGTATCAATAGCATCGACACTTGACGACCACCAAAGAACCCTGTTGAGGACGGCGACCAAGTACACTATTCATCTAGCAAATTAGCTAGCTGGCGTACAGAACCAGAAGAGGTGTGTGCGAGCTCGCGGCAAAGCGGCTCGGGAAGGACCGACCGGACGACGCCGAGCGACACCACAGCGAGGCAGCGAGGAGGCAGACAGCCGCGGGGATGCAGAGCTCGGGCAAGGGGCTCGCGCGGTGGAGAGGCAGCAGTGGCGCGTCCGCAGAGGCCAGGACGATCTTGAGCAGAGGTGGTGGCAGCGCCGTAGACTGGGAGGAGGACGGTGGTCTGCGGGGGGGGACCACGGGCGACGAGGCCTTGAGGGCGTCGAGGGACGCAGGGACGTGGAGTACGACCGGGTGCGCGCTGCAGAGGCCGCCGGAGGGGAGGAAGGGGGCGGCCGAACACGGGCTGGAGCTGACGGCGTCGGTCGCGCCTGCAACGAAGAAGAGGGCGGCTGCGAGGTCTCGAGGTGGGGGCGAGGGCGACGGGCGAGAGAGGAGCGAGCGGTGGCAGGTCACAGGAAGGCGGCGTGCTGGTGAGCGAGCGGCGGCTCTTGCAGGGATCAAGGAGAGCGAGCCAGGGAGGCCATGGATTGCGGGATGGGGATTGGGTCGCTCGCGTGCTCTGTGTCGTGTGCGTGTTGTGTCGTGGTGGGGCCGGGCGAGTGCGTGCGTTGTGTGCGTGGTGTGTCGCGTGTGTGTGTGGGTGTTGCGCGCATGGGCGTGTCATGTGTGTAACGTGCAGGTTGTGTGGCGTGTGTGCTCACCGGCGGCAGCGGAGCATGTGGTTTGCGAGAGTAGGTTTAGGGTTAGTCTAGGATTTGGGCCGAAAGAAAAAGGAAAATGAACGATTTATCTAGTCCAAAGTTGACTAGATGGAGCTAGTTTTAGACCAAAATTTTGGACGGGCTTTTAGCCTAATTTTATTTATAAAACGAGAAAAGCTTTTGCTGCGAGAAATATTATTTGTTTTAGTTTTAAAATAAGAACGAGAGACGGGTTTAATTGGATATTTAGTAAAACAAAATATGATTTGATAAAATAAGTTTACGGATAAAATATGCATGATGATGTCATGATGATGCACAAAATTAAGTAACAATCAATTTCTAATTTTTAATATTTCCGGGCATTACATTGCTCCTGGGCTTACGTGCAAAGAGTGCTCAGCCAACTCCGTCGGTACACCTTGCACGTCCTGTGTTGACCACAGAAAGATATCCCGATTCTCACGGAGGAAGTTGGTGAGCTCGCTTTCCTATTTGTCATCTAGGCCAGCACCAATTGTGACGGTGCACTCCGGGAATTGATCATCGATCTGGAACTTTTTCGTCTCTTTAGTCAGCTGGAACGATACACTTCCATGCGGGTTGGCCAGTGCCGGCATATTAAGCTATGCCGACTGAGCCAGAGCTGCCACCTCCTGAATTCTTCTTTTCTCTTTTGCAATTACCAATGATTCGGCCAGGTTTGACCAGGCTGAAGCACATTCCATTGATTTTCTATAATCTCCAGCTACGGTTATCACCCCCTGAGGTGCTGGCATATTCATTTTCAAGTAACTGATGTGACTGTTGGAATTATGCCCTAGAGGCAATAATAAAGATGTTATTATTATAATTCTTGTTCATGATAAAGTTTATATTCCATGCTAGAATTATATTAAGCGGAAACTTTAATACTTGTGTGTTTTGTGAACAACACCGTGTCCCTAGTATGCCTCTATGTACTAGCTCATTGATTAATGATGGTTAAGGTTTCCTAACCATAGACATGAGTTGTCGATTAATAATGAGATCATACCATTGGGAGAATGATATGATGGACAGACCCAAACTAAGCGGAGCAATTAGATCGTGTCATCATGTCCATCTTTGCGAAGCTTTTCTTATGTCAAATATTGTTTTGCTAGACCATGAGATAATACAACTCCCTGGTATTGGAAGAAAGCTTTGAGGTCATCAAACGTCATCCTATGAGAGGGTGATCATAAAGGTGTCTCTCAGGTGATCGGAAAGTACCTGTTGGGTTGTATGTATCGAGATGGGATTTGTCCCTCCCAAGTCGGAGAGATATACTTCGGGCCCACTCGGTAATCGATATCAACACCGCTTGCAAGCATGTGGTTAAGGAGTTAATCACAAAGTGATATCGGATTACGGAACGAGTAAAGTACTTGCTGTGAACGAGATTCAACTAGGTATGACGGTACCGACGATCAAATCTCGGGCAAGTAAAATATCGCGACACGAAGGGAATATATATATGGGATTGATTGAATCCTGGCATCGTGGTTCATCCGATATGATCATCGATGAATGTGTGGGAGTCAATATGGGTTTCCAGACCCCGCTGTTGATTATTGATAGAAGATCATGTTTGCATATTCTCGAACCCGAAGGGTCACACACTTAACCTGTCTTGACGCTAGGATAGATTGAATAATTGGTTGATGAGTTTTTGTTCGGAGTCTCGGATGAGATCCAGGACGTCACGAGAGGTTCCGGAATGGTCCGGAGTATAAAATTCATATAAGGCAATGCAGTTTTTGGAGTTCGGAATTGTTTCGGGTTAATCGGTATTGTACCGGAAGCTTCTAGAACCTTCCGAAGGGGGACCAACGTGGCCCCACCTTCCGGGAGGGGGCATGGGCCTATGAGGGAGTGTCGTGGCCGCATTGGGCCAGGGGCACAAGGCCCCATAGGGCCCAGTCGGCCAAACACCTAGGAAACCCTAGGGGAGCTTCTAGAAGGGAGGGGGGAAACTTGCCCCCCACTCCTCCCTCCTTGGCCGCCGGCCTAGGGCTTGGGGAAGGGGCTAGGGCTGTCCTCCCACTCCTCTATATAAAGAGGGCTGGGGTGCCCTACACCTCCTCCTCAAACCCTAGCCGCCCTGCTGCCCTCATCTCTCTCTCCCTCCCGACTGCGTGTAGGCGAAGCCCTGCGGCAGAAACTCTCCACCGCTTGCACCGCGCCGTCGCGTTGTAGATCCAATCCATCTCTCCACCCCACTTGCTGGACCGAGGAAGGAGGAGACGTCGAGGTGCCGCACGTGTGCATCTCTCGGAGGAATCGCCAGTTGCGGTGTTAGATCGGATCGGATCGCGAGGAGGAGAAGCGAGTACGACTACATCACCCACGTTCCGTCGAACGTTCCGCTGTGCGAATCTTCAAGGGTATGAAGAACTCATCTATTCCCCCTTGTTGTTTGCATCTCCTAGATTACATCTTGGCTTTCCCGTTCGCATCCGTAGAAATTTTTTGATTTACTATGTTGCGAATCCCTTCAGTGACAGCTGCTCATAAATTTAGCCAATGCTGGTCGTCCGAGTAAATCATGATAGCAACTTTCCAGATCCACCACCTCGAACTCCAGATTCTCGGCTCTACAATTCTCTCTTGTGCCGAATAATACATCTACTCGGATTTTCCCAATGGGCTCGCACGAGAGCCCTAGAACTATCCCATGGAACGTGGTCCTTGTTGGCTATAGCATATTCGGAGTTATTCCGAGTTTGTGCATTGTGTCTTTGTACATGATGTTGATGCTACTCCCATTATATATGAGTACCTTTGAGAACTTCACATTGATGCTAGGCCCGACAAATGTTAGATCCAGTACTAAGGCATACGATCCTAGGCTGGGCATTATCTTCGGATGATCCCTTATGCTCCAGATTATCTCTTGATCATACTATGGCACATATCTCGGCACTACCGGCTTAACTGCATTCACTTCCATATGTCGGCGTTGTACACTCTGTCTATCTTGTTGTTCCGTTTTGAACACACAGTATGATTGGTGATGTTCCCTGTAATCATTGCATCCAGTGTTCTCGAGGTTTCCCCTTCCATCTTGATTATGATTTATCACTTGGTGCACTGCATCCCTCTGATCTGGATTCTCATACCTCAGAGGGGGCGGAGGCAACATCAGTTGCTGTGCATTTCCCCCAGTAAGCTGTGGTTGCTGCTGGTTATGCGCTTGATGCAGCGGTGCTTGTATGTCTGCCGTGTTTCCCATCGCACTTTTCATCCAGGCGCATTGGCGAGTGGTGTGATTGGCTGGCTTGGCCGGGTTAGGTGTGTGGAATTTACACGACTGATCCAACATGGACTCAAACGTGTACTTCAGCCTTTCTTGCCATTGTTTCTTCTGTTCAGGCGTCCACTGCTTCTTCCCTCGTTCCTCGGCATCCACTGCTGAGGACCATTCTTCTGCCGTTGATTGTTTCCATGACTCAGCTAATCATGCACAACTGCCACCACTTGATTTGAACTGTATGTGTAATCCGGCCTCTCATCCCTTCTTCTACCTCGGTAATCATTGTGTCGCGACGATCCGGCACCATCTCTGGCATAATGATCCTGTTGCTCGCGATGCTCTGCCGACATCAGCTCTGGCTGAGTCGGATCACCTAAGGCATATGAATCTGCTACTCTGATCGTTTCCACCAACGTGGTTGGCATATCTCTCTACAACCTCTCCCATAATACACTTCCATATCTGCACCCCTGAGCGAACCAGGCAATTGCTTGAGATTCGATAACCCCTCGCATGAGTTTCTGAGGTTGCACCACCGAGTCAAGAATTCTCTATTTGTCTCATTTAGCTTCTGCTTGCACATCGCGAGCTGTTGTGGCCTATTCGGCCTCTTATATGTACTGGTGAAATTACTAATAAACATTTCCTTGAAATAAAATAAACAGTTGATACTTCCTGTTGGCAAATTATTCAGCCAGACTCTGGATGGCCCTTCCAACATCTGTGGCACGTATCTTACAACCCATCTTAAATTTCCTCCGGCTATTTTTACGGCCGTGGCATAATCAATTAGCCAATCTTGTGTCTTCGTACTCCGTTGTATGTTTTCGTGCCTCTTGCCAACTGGAAGTTCGGCACGGGCGGTTCGCCCATAATCCGAGGTCCAAAGCCGCCCATAATCCGAGGGCAAGTTTCTGTAGATAATTCTCTCTTGTACTCCATAATGGTTTTGCCCACCATGCTCTGCATTTTTCCATTTACGAGTAACCATCATTGTATTTGTCATTTGCCTGATTATGTGGAGTTTGCCTTGTTTCTCGCTCTTGCCGAGGTTCATGCCTCGGCTGATGATCTTGCGGAGGGTACCTCCTTCCTTCTGATGGGTTATTGTTCTCATGGTTCCCCCATTCGAGGTTCCCGTGTTCTCCGTTTGCACGGCCGGGGTTTCTATCACCACTGTTACCTCGGCTTCCATTGCCTCTATTTTCATTGATTTTCCCGGCCACCACTGGGTCATACGGGACAATTTGCTTGTTTCTCTTTCCCGAAGTTACTGATTTTTCTTTCGGCGCATTGTTTCCGGGTGAGGATGCTGCTGCCACAGATAATGCGGGGGAAGCTCCTGCCAAATGAACCATGCGGGAAGCTCCTGGCTTCACCGGGTTTGCCCTAAGCATTTCTTCATTCTGCTGGTTCACAAATCTACCAGCTCATTTACTCTTTCTTGCTGCTTTTGCCGGGCTTCCCTGCTTAATCCCTCCAATTCCAGGGTTGCTGCATTTGCTGCCCTGAGGTTCTTTGTCGGGGTACTATACCTCGGCAAAACTGGGTCAACCGAATCATCTGGTTGAGCTTCATGCTCTTTGTTGATATCATTCATGAGGTTCTTTCCTCTTGATCTCAGATCATCTACTCGGTCATGGGCCGTATCTAGCTTGTTTTCCCTAGCATATTCTCACAAGGTCATGTTAAAGGATTCCTGCAAGGCCGACACCTTTTTTGCCTCCTCTAACACTTTCAGTCTAGTTTCTTCTAACTCCGCATGTGCGTTTGCCGGGTCAACTATCAGCGCTACATGTGTAGTCAAGTTATCTATTGTTGCCTGGAGGATATTCTCCGGCCTCTCCAGAGGTGGCCACCTTACCCTTACCGGTTTTGGAGTTACCTCCTGCTCCTCGGCTGCTCTGGTCACCTGAGGATCTGCTGCGGTTGGCTTTAGAGCTGCTTGCTTTGTTTCTACCTGTCCTCCTACCGCCGGGTCCTTGCTTGGTCCGGCGCCTGCTCCTAATGCTGGTGCTGGAGACGTCATCATCACCTCGACGCTGCCTGCGGGGCGAACGCCATGCTGACCATTGGCAGCACTGAGGGGAGGATCTCCTACATGGATGACTCGGCGTGGGTAGACGCAGGAGGTGTCGATGCCGACGTAGATCTTGTGAGAACCCAGGTTGATGAATATGCTGTTGCGCCGGGGCGCTCTGTTCCTGAAACTGCCAGCGTTATCGCTGACGTAGTCCCAGATTTCAAATCTCTGGACTAGGCCAGAAACAACCCGCTCGCCAGTGTGGATGAAGTTTCCCATCCGGATCTTGACTCCAGCTAGCACCGCTGCTGGCCCCACGGTGGACGCCATTTGTCGTGGTGGTGGCACGGCAGATGCCATGGGTAGGCTAAAGTATGGGACCAACGGATGCTAGTGGGATCTGGGAAGGAAAGATGTAATTTCTACACACAACTTACTAGAACATAGATCTTTATTTCTCCTCAATCGAGTTACAACAACATCCCTCCTTATAAATGGGTCCCTTGGTTCTTCCTAGGGCTGACGTGGCAAGCATATTCTTGGAATATGCTTATCCCAAAGTGGTAACTCAGTGGAATCCTTTCCGTGCCTCCCTTCTATCGGTGGCAAAGACCCAGAAACCCCCACATGTGAGCCTCGAGCCTGCCCACTGTCACCTCCGTGACGCTTGTCAGCCCCTGTGTAGATTCCCCTAGCCAGTAGCTAGGGTTTCACTCTAGGATCTTTCTTATTCTCCTGCAAGCTTCTCATTACTCGGCATTGTGTCACTTAACTCGCCTCGGCCTTCTCTGCGTATGAGCCGATCAACCTTACTCGGCCGTCTTAGCCCATACGTCGGCAGAGTGAGGTATTAATCACTCGATTTGGCTAAGCCATACCTTATTCGTCCGAGCCTTGCATAACTCGGCCGAATTAGTTTATAACTCGGCATATGATAAGAAGGGTTCCTTCCTTCTTTCCACCATCTTGATCCTACCTAGGGTCATCCCCCCAACAGTTGGGCTTGTTACTAGTAAGTATTTCATATGGAGTCTTGATCAACTTTTTGCGGAGGTAGAGCCGGTTGGATGCATGGCTATGCCGACGGTTTTTTTTCCGATGGTGGTCAGTGCGCGAGCTATGCCTAGGGCCCTGACATTTCCCCCTCGGCGTCTACATTTGTTCTCTTGGTGGCTACTATAGGCTGCGTGCGCGATTAGAGAAGGAACTAGGGCCTCCTTAGCTAATACCTGAGAACTGTCGGTCCGCTGAATAGCAGCCGCAAATTTGACATTGCAGTTTACAACTGACAAGCATAGGAAGCTACGTCTGAATGTCTTTTGAAATGATGGATATTTTTTCTTTTCCTTTTGAATTTGATTTTGTATGGACAGAGAAAATAGATTTGATATTAAAGATTAGGACGAAAGGGAGTACTGAGATCAGGATTATATGAGTCGATCAACTTCGGTGCAAAATTTGATAATGTCAATATTCTTTGAAAAAAGGTTGAGCCATTCCTCCCATCGAATTGCACGGACATGTGTGCTAGTCACACATAAATCCAAAGTTGTTGTAATACAAAACTTTGTAAAAATACTATGTTTATCCTAGAAGTTGCCAAAATAAACGACAAAGTAACCACACAGGGGAGAGGAATGGTGCATGTGCTTACTACGTTGAGGTGCATGCGATGTAGATGCTTGCATCTTGCAGGTGAGGAATCGTGCAATACGGATGGACTAACTAATAAAAAAATGCAATAGGCCTTATATTCAAAAGGCATAACAACATTTTTTTTCCACCAAAGGGAGTATATTCTCGCAAATATATCAATTACAACTAGCCTCTGCACCATAGTGTAAGAAAGTAGTCAAAAGATATCAATTACACGCGGCCTCTGTAACAAATAAAGCCAAAAGAAAACAAGGATGCACACAACAGAAATAAAAGAAAATAAAAAGAAAAACCATGCTGAGGCATTAGAACATATAACAATCCAAGGTATTGCTTCAAAGTAATGAAAACAAGGGAGTGGCATAATAGTAGTACTCTATAAAAGTCATCTTAATATTCCGGCCTATTGCTGGATTGCTCCTTGTTGGTAGAAGCTTGCTTGCCGTCGTAATCGAGTGCAGCCTGGTGAAAGTGTTCCACCAGAAGCCACACGATTGTTATTAACTCGCCACCAGTGCTGAGCTTCTTTGCATGGGACTCCCTGCTGCATCTGTTGCCCGCATAGAGGAGCATGTCCGTCCACATCTCAAGTAAAAGTTCCAACGACTTAGCGGTACAATGTTTGGCCTCGTATTTCAGCAGTTCCCTGGCAACTATAGCTGAATAATTGAGTCGAACAGTCTCGTAGGTGTACTTTTCGTTGACGACATACTTATTGTACAAATTTTCTGCACCGGTCCTACTGCGGGTGGCCATGGAAGTATAGCGACCTGGCTCGTCGCGCCAGCCGAACAAACTCTTGAGCTTAGCACAAATACCTGTTGGGTTATAATGGATCACCACAGGATAAAGAGCATTACATGTCCGTTCATACAGCTTGTTTTGGGCGATCCCTGGCAGCATGTAGGGGCGTTCAACAAGAAGAAACATCATGTAATTTGACAGCGCCTTGATCGCTTTCACAAAACCCACCGATGCATTGCCACTGTTGCACATGGAGAGGAAAAAATCGGTTCCTATGTGCCAGATGATGATCGCCTCCTGGAACTCAACCCCAAGAGTCGCTTTCAATTCGTCATAATCCAGCTTATGACGTACTAGTGTTCTGATGCCCCACGAATCAGCAATCATTCCCAGTGTGTTTAACCCCCCCTCCATGTACAGCCGGTCGTGAACGTGATCTTCAATACGCTTCTGGATTAACTTATAGTCCGACATTTTGATGGCCCCCGAGAAATGCTTCCTGTTCCACAACTCTCCGAGTCCCGCCAAGGGTAGGTCGGCCAACCGGCCAAGCAGAGGTCTGGTGAGGACAGTCTTAGGGCGAGTGCAGAAGTGCAGGATGTTGTACTGTCCCATGTTGCCAGACCACCTCCTTGCTTCTCCACGGGTGACAAGATTGTTGAGTGATACAACCAAATGACGAAGCCGGTCCCATCGCCCACTGCTCAGAAGTATGTATCTAATCAATGGGATTTTGGTGGTCCTTAGGGTGTTAAACATCCAAGATGACCCCAGCGCGTTCAGCAGGTAAGTCCCCTCCATGAAAAACGCACTGCCAAACAAAAGATATGTCATAGCAGTGTCAACTTCTCTACTCTCTCTGCTGTCTTCCTCGCTGAAATGGAACAGCATCAGCGAGGTTAAGATGGCGAGTGGTGAGATCAGCCGGATGATGTAGCCGTGCCAGGTGTGGATCACAGCTGCTTTGGTGTACAAGATGTCATACATCAACGAGAGCTCTATCTCTACAATTGTCCACCAGTCCACATGATCCATCTTTCCCATGAAATTCCCCCCGCAAAGTTTGTCTTCGGAAGAGTCAACCAGCCCACACTTGCAGATGTAAAACAACGAGTGAGCTCGTCGCACACTGGATTCCTTGTCCAATGTTTTGCGACCCTCTACCTCCTTCAACTTTACATCTGCTGGGTCGACAACATGATCATCTGGTTCCTTCTTTAGGGAGTCACGGATGCTGCCGAGGTTGCCTCTCTGTAGTGCCAGCCACCTCTCCCAGTACTTGACAGCAGCCAGTACGAACATCGTTTGGGAGGCAAGGTCAAGGAACTGCCTGCTATTATTGTTGTTTCTATATTTGTAAAGGAAAAAGACTCCTGAGATGACCTGGGCAACAAATTCTTTCAGGCTGCGAAGGGAGAGCTGGTTGTCTTGCAATGCGTAGGCAGCGATGTTGTCCGGTCCGGCGAGGTGCAGCAGGAGGAATGGTGCCCATAACGCCACAAGTGGGTGGTTACCCTTGTCGCCGGAAAATGAGAGGCGGCCGAGGGCAAATGTAGCAATAGTGTCGCCAAAATTGTATGCTAGCCAGAGGAGTAGCACCCGCACCACTGACAGTAGGCTAGAGGTTTCCCGCCGACGGACCCCGGCGCAGACGAAAAGGATGAATTGTACTCCAAGGCTACAGAGTACTAATATCTGCACTGGCAAGACATTTTGGAGGTCGTCGAGCCCTGTAGCCATCGCTAGCAAGTCCTACAATACAATGGTACGTCACCCCGTCAACTTTATGACTCGTACACCATTTTCTAGTTGCATTACACAAGTTTGTATGAGCCTGGAAAATGTTTTCCTTTTAATGCGAGAAACTATTTTAAGGTGGCAAAGCAGGTTTTGACTGGCCTAATTTTTATGATGTGGATTATTACGTGTGGCTTCTAGAAAGCCTCAAAATTATGCTCTACTATGAGCATCATAAGGTGAAAAACACTTTCAGTAACTACGCTTCCAATGTATAATAAAAAATTGTTGAAACTGCTTAGCATCAAAAATTATGGTCCATGCGCATCATAAGGCAAACAAAATATGCATATATGACTAATAAAGTTGTTAAAACTACACCCGCATAATATGAACACATAAGTGAAGGTGCATACATACCGAGAAGCTATAATGTTGCCAATGATAGCGCAGATTCGAAATCAATCCGACCTGCTGAAGTATGAGACGGTGGGAACAGGCAGAGTACGTAACTGGATGATGTAGGAAGAAGAGGCTCCCTGCTTCACTCCAAGCTGGGATGTCTGAAGGAGTATGTGTATATATGAACCGATCGAGCTGACTTGTAAAGTTTACACTCCAGCAACTGACGTGTTGTTTCGATGCATAATATCATGTAGGACGACCGGAGTTGTTGCAAACGGTAAGCATGACCAATGCATGCCGGTACGGCGTCGTGTGGGTTCCCGACGACCTAGGTATACCTATACGTCTCCCTGTAGGTTTAGAACTCCACGTCGAGTAGGTTAGCTGGTCGCTCGTTTCTACCTGTATAAAAACTATCCTAACATGTACTCTTGTAACCTACCCGAGAGATAGAAGAAATAGTACTACAAAGAAAGGATTCGAGTGTAAGAAACATAGTACCCACTACATGGGGTAGGCCGGCTTGTGTTATAATTAATAGTATTCAGTATGGTTTTGTCCTTATCATTAAACTAAGGATTTTGATTCGATAACAGTGTGTCAATTTGATCGAGTACAAACAAGCTTTGGAGCGTCCGTCCTTATGAATTATGATAGAAGTATGGTTTATGTCTTCACCATTAATTATTGGCAAGATTTATCCATCCAATGAGCACTGGAGGGGCAGCATAATCCCAGTGGATGTAAGATTCTAGTGACAGCGTATGACTTGTCGCTTTTGATTACACCTGCGTTTGATGTAATGAAAAATGGCAAATTAGTTAGAACTATCAAATAATGGATGGGCTTTTGGACTTGTGCTCTTGGTGGATCGCCATTGCCAAGTATCTGGCGATAGAGCTCAGCCATATTGCAATGGCTTTTTGTTGATTCGAGCCAGACGCGGTTATGCAACATTGATGCTCATACCACCAAATTTTGCCTCACCGTTGATTTGGCTGAAACGGATGTTGTCCGACGCCGGTGCTCCGGGTGTAGTGGCAAGCTTGGCTGGTCCGATGTGCGCTCTAACAAGGGAATTGAACATCAATACAGATGTGGGAGCGCCGAGAGAATGAACCAAGTGTGAATAGGACTCCATAGTGAGTATATAATCGAGTGATGATAGTAGATGCACAATCCTGCACCAACGCGCTGGCTCGCCCACGTTTCCCGGGGTCAAGACGCTTGGGCATCTATTCTCGGCATGGTGGTGGTGACCTCCTTCTTCGTCGAAGTGGTCGGCTGGGTGGCCTTGCCGTCAAGCGGCGGATCCTTCTAGTTGCCGATGGGTGCATGGGGGCTACTGGCTCGGTTTTCATAAAGGAGGCAGTCCTAGGGTCCCTCTCAAGCCAAGACGAAGATATGCCTGATGTTTGTCTCCATTGATATAGTTTCTGTGTAGTGTTCCGGAAGGCTTCGCCGGCGAACTTCATAGTGCTATCATGCCGGGAGATTGTTGGATCGGATAGGATTCGGTCGTGCGCACACATGTTTTACTCTGACCATTTGGATTCAGAGGGAGCGTTTCGAAGTTTTGTTGGTTGTTAATATCATGGGGCATGTTCTCGTTCCATGATGCTGACGTAGAATATCATAGAGACCGATATCTATGGACTGACTATGGTGGTTCGAGTCTGGGTGGTGATGAGGACTTGGCTTGGTGACTCGTGACTTGGAGCAGTGGCATGCAAGTGGGGATGACTGCACAGGAGAGGTTCACGTCTTCACGATCCTACCTTTCAGGGTGAAAACTCAGGATCTGACCTTAATTGGTTGTACCTGGCAATGGCCTTGTTGAAGACATTATTTTGAGAGTGTGGACCCACTAGTGGAGAAGGGGCATCTAGTCCCGCCCATAAACGGCTATTGTCCCGATTGTCAAACCTGGACTGGCCAAGCGGGAATAAAGGCCCAAGCATTAGTCCTGGCCTGGTTACCAGCCGGGACAAATGGTCCTCCACGTAGCCATCGCGACGTGCGCGGGGTGCACCCTCATTTATTCGGGTTGGTGTTACATACCACGACAAATGGTTCTCTGCCGTGAAAGCCTTTTGGGCACTTTGTCTGCCGTGGCAGAGAATTCATTTTGTATTCTTTTATTTATTTATTTTTTATTTTAAAATAGTTTTTGAATATTTCTGTGCTACCATATACCGTGATAACTTGTCTTACGACATCAGAGATCACACCAGAATGTGGCCTACATACGACAACCGCGACCGAAGATCGGACCAAGATGTGGCCTGGGCGCCTGGCCTCCTAGGTGCTAGCTGCTCCGGACCTTCGCGCATCGCGTCTACCGACTGCAGGCGGTGTGCAATTTATACTAGTGCCTCGCTTGACAAAGGTAATGTCATGTACTAGAATTATTACAATTACTACTGGTTAGTTTTTTATTACATGAATATAAATTATAGATGGAATTGTATACTTCTGTCACTTTTGCTTCGGTCCCCCCCCCCTCCCTCCTCCTTCTTTTCAAACTTTGACAAACAAAAACTCATACCAATTGTTTTCAGGACCGTACGAACCCACCCGAAATCCATATGGTCCTCTTAGACCTATACTCCCCGTACATGAATACTCATGTGCCTGCTGAAGCGAAAATCGTAAGTTATATAACAGCAACAACAACAAAAATTAAATATGACATGCAAAGACGTAGATCGCGATAATAAGAGGTGGGATCAGCCATCCGGGACATGGATTATACTCAGTTCGACCGAGTACACATATACGAAGATATACGTGGCCTTCATATGGGTTTCGACGGGTCAAAGAAATAAAATGACCCATAAAACTTAAGTTTAGGGGGGGGGACCGAAGCACACCTCTACTTCCGTATAGTTGAAACAAGGAAGAATGGAAAGTAGAATTTAAAAATCTTCAAAAATGAATGAAAGACAAATGGTTTGTCACATTGTCATATTTTGATATTATGCTATATTTTACATATCATAGATTGTGATATAGTATATTATTTACCATTAAGTCCCGTAAAAAAAACTTCTGTTGTATGATACCCCGTGGCAGTCGTCCCTACCCCCTATGATCAATCTTGGCTCCGGCCCTGCGCTTGACAATGTAATTGTTGTTTCAACGCCCGTGTCAAAAGATGGCCCGGTATCAACCGCAGATGGAGGAACATTGCACGTATCTTGTTCATCTCATGTAAGATCCTCCACATGCATGGTTTTCTAGCATGTCATGTTCGGCATCATCTTCTTGCGCTGGGATGTTTAGGTAAATACCAGCATTACCGAACCAAAAAGCCATATCTTTAAAAAAACACATAAGAAAGTTACATTTTCTTCTATCAAAACACCAAGCCCACAGTTCTTCAAAAAAATCTAGTTTTCCAAGTCAGGTAACATTAATTTTTCTATGTTGCGCCACTTTACTTTGAACCTAACATAGGATAAGCTTACATTTACAACAGAAGCAACCACCTTCTTTTTACATAACAACTACTAAACTCTGTGTTTTTTCGGATTCCAACTAGAGTTTATTATGATACCTTTTTGGAGATGCCCAATGCTGGAAGATGATTTCCAGGTTCTCTGTCACTTTGATTTTGATTTTCTACATGCAAGTTAACCAAGTGTGGATCCTCAAGCTTGGTGTTTTCTTGTGAATGGTTCATACTGCAAGAAATCTACATCTACTAAAGACACTCAACCCTGGAAACTATTGTTTTTATTTACATCTGGTTCATTTTTCTTTTTGTACAAGTGAGACCTCGTTCTCTTTTACATCTGAAAACCTGTGGGGAATCGATGACCTCTAATCAGATGGTGTAGGTCAGCGTCCAGGTACCCCAGGTATCTTTTTGCCATGGAAATGGTCTTGTTTGTACATAGCTAAAAAGATCTGGAAATCTGGACGTTCATGAGAGTTAGGGAACATACCTGTGTTTGTGCTTGTTTCTTTTCTAATTTTTTCTCCAATGCACTGCATGTAGTTTCTGCTCCCCTTGTTTGGGAGAAGGGGGGAGGGAAGATCCCCTCTATCTTGTTGTCTTTTGTTGTAGCAACCTGTAGTTTTCTTGGTGAAGAAAGAAAACGGCCATGGAAATTTTATAGCCGGCGGCCGGAGAAGGAAGATAGGGTTAGGTAGGGTTTGACAATAGAGATGGGATGGAGATCTCGTTGGTTTTTTCCTGCACTTTTTCTCTATTTGGGGGCTCGCAACCAAACCGCAGCTGGGAAAAGGAACGAAGGGAGCTGGGAAAAGGGGACACGTGACCACTTTCTATTTTGAGAAAGTTTTTGATTCGGACAGGGGGCACCATATAAGACCAGATTTTTTTTTGAAAATGGGCGCATATATTAACGAAAATATTTAATGTTTACACCCGGCCTCTACATAACTAGGATGCACACAGTCACACAAACGACAAAGCTAGGGAATAAAGAGTAGACAAGCATTACACAAAATCACTAAAAAAGTCTTGAATCTAAGGCAGATCAATCCTCAAGTCACGCGACCATCCATGTCGGGAGAAAATATCCCTCGCCGTATCCTCCAATCGCGTACATCCCTCCATAAATAAGTCGTGAAACTCCATACGTTGAAGAATAGTCCATGATCGGAGAAAAGCTGTGGCTTGATAAATAACCTAGAGAGGTGAAGAGACAATGTAATTAAAGATCTTGTCATTTCTACCAAGCCATTGTGACCATATAATGGCAAGCGCTGCCACCCTAAATAAAGTTTTGTACTTATCAACAATTTCATGCAACCAATTACCAAAAACATTGGATACTAAGCTTGGAGGAGATGGATCAAAAGCTATTTGGATGAATGACCATATAGAGCGAGCGAATTTATACTGGAAAAATAATGGCGAATTGTCTTATCATGATGACAAAAAACGCACTATGTACTTTCATGCCAATTCCTCTTTGCAAGATTATCTTTTCTTATAATTACACATTTATGTAAATACCATGCAAAAAAATTCGTCTTAAGAGTTATTTTCCAAATCTTACTATTGTCATCGACCGGGATAACATGTTGGACCAAAGCTCTATAAAGTGATCCACTTTCTAGTCATTTCCATTTGAACACGTCCACACCATCTGGCAGTTGTATCGTGGATAATCGTAAAAGTAGATTGTTCCAAGATAACAGTCTAGGACCAATGAGGCTTCTTCTGCAAGACATATTCGGAGGACTGTTCTCCAACACTGTGGAAATAGTATCTCCTTTGTGTCTAACAATCGAATATAGAGCTGGATATTATTCGCGAAGAATAGTTTGGCCAAGCCACTTATCTTCTCAAAACCTAATATGTGATCCATCCTTAATCTCGAAAGCACCAAAACGAAAGAAATGTTTTTTGGTGGCCATGAGCCTGGCCCAAAAATGTGAAACATCGGGTTTCCAAACCACTTGAAAAACAGCTTTAGACCCCACATATTTTCTCCATAACATGGTTTGCCTAACGCCATCTTTAGTAAGTAGTCTAAAAAGCCATTTGTCGAGAAGCGCGGTGTTTTTGACTTGCAAATCATGTATGCCTAGTCCATCATACTCCTTTGGGCGGCAAACCACATTCTATCTGGCCATTCGATACTTCTTTTTCTCACTATCCCCTTGCCAAAAAAATCTTGAGCAGAAATAATCCACTTTTTTGAAGACACCTTTTGGTATTTGAAAAAACGAGATCATATACAGTACCATGTTAGTAAGTACTGAATTCATGAGTACTATTCTTCCACCAAGGGATAGCAATTTTCCCTTCCAACTATTAAGACGCTTTTGTAGCCTTTCCTCTACAAGTTTCCATTCAGCTATTGTGAGCCGCCGTGAATCGGTATTCCCAGATAGTAGATTGGAAATTACACCTGACCACAGCCAAAAAGTTCAACATAAAGATGGGTGATACGTCGGAAACGTATCTATAATTTTTGATGTTTCATGCTTGTTTACTATCTACTTTGCTTTGCTTTGTCCATACTTTGAGGTGTTTTTATATGTTTTCCAAAACTAACCTATTAAAAAGTTGCCACAGTGCCAGTTGCTTGTTTTCTTCTGTTTTTGGTTTCAGAAAGGCAGAAAATTAATATTCTCATAATTGGATGGGACAAAATCCAAAGTCAATATTTTACCGTGGACAACACGAAGCCAGAAGAATAGAAGAAGAAGGCTCACTAGGGGGCCACACACCCTAGCCGCGCGGGTGGGCAACCCTGCGTTTGGGGGGTGCAGTCGCCCTGGTGGCCCCCTGGCTCACCTCTTCGCCTATAAAGTCCCCCGATGCAGAAACCCTAAACATCCGATCAATATTTCACGAAACCGTCTGTAGCCGCCGCCACCATCGTCCCTAGATCGGGGGGATCTGAAGCTCTTTCTGGCACCCTTCCAGAGGGGAGATCATCCCGGAGGCCTCCTTCTTCATCATGCCAGCCTCCGGTATGAAGCGTGAGTAGTTCCACCTTGGACTACGAGTCCATGTAGTAGCTAGATGGTTGTATCTCCTCTTTGTGCTTTCATGTATAGATCTTGTGAGCTCCGCTCATGATCAAGATCTAATCTATTTGTAATCATGCATGTTGTGTTTGCGGGGATCCGATGGATATTGAGATTATTATGTCAGATTAATTAATGGTTTTGTCTATTTGATTCTATCATGTCTATGTTGTTTGTGATCTTGCATGCTCTCCGTTGTTAGTAGCTATCTTGGCCAAGTAGTTGCTAGTGAATCCAAGAGGGGTTATTTATGCTCGATAGTGGGTTCATGCCTCTAGTTTCCAAGGGAAGTGACAGAAATCTCTTTGGTTGTAGATGTGTTGTTGCCACTAGGGAGAAAACAACGGTCTCTTGTTCATGGAACAAGTGGATTGTTTACCTTACACACTTTTCTTAAAGCAGTTGTCTATTGCTTGCAACTTAATACTGGAGGGAGTTCAGATGATAACCTGAAGGTGGACTTCTAGTCATAGATGCATTTGGATGGCAGTCTATGTATATTGTTGTATTGCCCAATCAAATCTCATGGGATCTTTTTGTCTGGTATTGCATTGTTATGCCTTGCTCAGTTCCTGTCAATTGCCCTGATGTAATTTGTTTACCCTTCATGGCATGTTGTTTATCTAAGAGGAGCACCTTTAGTGAACTATGGACCCCGGTCCAATCTTTACCATTGATACATCTTCCATTGTTACCTGTTACTTGCTGCAAACCATCATCACCTTCAACACCATACATTTAATCCTTTGTTTCAGCAAACCAGTGAGCTTGACAACCTCACTCATTCGTTGGGGCAAAGTCTTGAGTTTGTGTTGTGCAGGTTTCCACGTTGCTTGCAACATCTGTGTGACGTTTCCTTCCTCCTACTAGTTCTATAACCTCGGTTTATTACTGAGGTAAACCTTGCTGCTGTGCTGCTTCACACCTTGCTCTTGGGTTTCCCAACGAAGCGCTCCTACATCAACTCAGCGCTGCATCAACAACATCACTGTTTCGTTGGGGCAAAGTCTTGAGTTTGTGTTGTGCAGGTTTCCACGTTGCTTGCAATACCTTTGAGACATTTCCTTCCTCCTACTGGTTCGATAACCTCGGTTTCTTACTGAGGGAAAACTTGCTGTTGTGCTCATCACACCTTGCTCTTGGGTTTCCAACGAAGCATCCCACGACAGTACTGGGCGCCATCAAGCTCTTTCTAGCGTCGTTGCCGGGAGGCTAAGGACGTCTTCACAAGGGGATTCCTCCTCAACCTTTCTCTTTACTTTTTTTAGTTTCTTTTGCTTGGTTTTTTTGTCTCTTTTTATGAAAAACTCCAAAAAAAATAGTTTAGTTTGGTTCGCTTTCTCTTATCAAAAACACAAAAAAATAGTTCCGGCTCTAGCTGCTGCTGCTGTTTTTGGCTTGCTCCACTTTTCCAAAATGAACTCTACTGAGAACACCAAGTTGTGTGACTTCACTAGCACATAAAACAATAATTTCCTTAGCACTCCTATTGCTCCACCTCCTCCTGATGCTACCTTTGATGAAATTAAGCCTGCTTTGTTGAATCTTGTGATGAGAGAGCAATTTTCTGGTGCTAGTACTGATAATGCTGTTGCCCATCTCAATAAATTTGTTGAACTTTGTGAGATGCAAAAGTATAAGGATGTAGATGGAGATATTATTAAGCTCAAGCTGTTTCCTTTCTCTTTGAGAGGAAAAGCTATCCTTGCCTAGAAATAGTATTGATTCTTGGACTAAGTGCAAAGATGCTTTTATTGGAAAGGACTACCCTCCTGCTAAGATTATATCTATGAGAAGTGACATTATGAAATTTAAACAACTTGATAATGAACATGTTGCTCAAGCTTGGGAAAGAATGAAACCTTTGGTTAAAAATTGTACCACTCATGGACTCACTGCTTGGATGATTATCCATACTTTTTATCCAGGTTTGAACTTCTCTTCAAGAAACCTGTTGGATTCAGCTACTGGAGGTACCTTTATGGGCCTCACTTTGGATGCTACAACAAAAATCCTTGATAATATGATGGTTAATTACTCTGAATGGCACACTGAGAGAGATCCACATGGTAAGAAGGTAATTTCTGTTGAAGAAACCTCCTCTTTGAGCGATAAGATTGATGTTATTATGGCTATGCTTGTTAATGGGAAAGCTCCTTTAGATCCAAATAATGTTCCCTTAGCCTCTTTGGTTTCTCAATAAGAGCAAGTTGATGTGAACATCATTAGAAACAACAATTTTAACAACAATGCCTATAGGAATAATTTTGGTGGTAACAACAATTATAGGCCTTATCCTCCTAATAATGGCAATACCTATGGAAACTCCTGCAAAAAAGCTAGAAGTGCCCCCTCTGAACTTGAAGTTATGCTCAAAGACTTTATTAGTAAGCAAACTATTTTCAACAAGACTATAGAGGAAAAACTTTTAAATGTTGAGAAAAATATTTCCTCTTGTTCTGAAGCACAGCCCTCTTTGATTAATAAAATGGTTGCTAAACCTGAAACCATGGAAAGTACCTTTTCTGCTACTCATTCCATACAAGTTACTATTGATGAAAATGTTAGACTGTTAGCCCAACTTCATGCTAAGTGGGAAAGGGAAGCTAAAATTGATAGAAACAATAGTGTGTGCACCATCACTAGAATGGATACCACTAAACCACAAGAAGTCCCTATTCCTCCTCCTATAATGCCTAAGCCTAATGAGTCTACTACTAGTGATGCTAAGTTTGATTTTGATATAGATGGTTGCAATATTTCTGAAGTGATTCTGTTCCTGCAAAAGCTTGATAGAAGTCCTGATGCTAGTGATATGCATGTTGCTTTCACCAAACACATTACTGATGTTGTTAAGATTAAGGAAGAGAAGTTAAAACACAAAGCTTCTATTCCTAGGAAAGTAGAAGATATTTGGGAACCCATTATTAATGTGCAAGTGAATGACTTTGATCTCAAAGCTTCATGATCTTGGTTCTAGTTTCTCTATTATGCCTAGGAAAATTTATGAAATGCTTGATTTTCCACCTTTGGAAGATTGTTATTTGGATGTCCCACTTAATGATAATGCTAAGAAGAAACTCATGGGGAGTATTAATGATGTTCTCATCATGGTTAACAATGCTTATGTCCCTGTTTATTTCTATGTTTTGGATGTTGAATACAATGATTCTTTGTAACATACCACCCTTTTGTGTAATATAAATAATTACATGTTTGAGCATTGCATCCATGCATTATACTTGCACTTTGGTTTAAACAAACAAACACCAAATAAAACCCTAATGTTGTTCCTTCTCAAAACCATTCAAATGGTTTACATATTTTGAAAACTATCAAAACAAATGGAGGCCAGATTGTGTTAAGGGCCCCTTAGTGTTCTCAAATATTTTATAAAAGTTTCTGTAATTTGAAAATACTCAAAACAGATTTGAATTCGAATACAAAAGAGAAAAATTAGAAAACAGAAATGGAAAACTAATTTGCAAAGAAAAACAGTCCTCTAATCCAAAATGGGCCACAGCCCACCTCTCCCTCTCTCTCTTAGTCGCTCTCGCAGCACGCAACAGCCACCTCGGCCCAGCTGCGGCCCACCCAGGCCCGTACCGCTTCATCGCTTCTGCCGGCCGTCTTCAACCTCCCGATCGAGCTAAGCAGCTCGCTGGCGGTGCCTCCGTCGCTGGCATGCGCGAAGATCCACGCCGCTGCCCCTGGACGTCTACAAGATCCCCAGAGCCGCCTCCGACGAACCCTAGGCTCCACTTTCCCCCCTCTCTCTCGCGGCAGCGCCAAGGCTAAACCCTAGCTCTTCAGATCCTCCTTGTCCCTACCGTCTTCGGCCATCCTAGCTCAAGCAGACACCACCGTTGGACGCGCCGCGTCTTCCTCTTCCTCCCCCTCAAAGCACGCGTGCTGGGAAGCACCCTCCTCGCCGAAATCGAACCCGAAGCGCCGTCGGCCGCCGTTAGTCAAGCCATCGATTCGCTGCCGTCCGGCCTCCCCGAGCCTCACCGACCCCTCCATCGCGCTCGTGGTGAGCCCACGGTGCTCAAGCACCCCTCCGTTTTCCCCCTCTCCCCCTCTGATGTCTTCCCCGTGTGAATCCGACACCGTCACCTCTTTCCATCGTCGCACCACCGTCCCCGGTGACCAAGAACAGGCGGCGCCATCACCATATGACTCCCCTGTTGGAGATATGCCCTAGAGGCAATAATAAATGTAGTTATTATTATATCTTTGTGTTTATGATAAATGTTTACATTCATGCTATAACAGTATTAACCAGAAACATTAATACTTATGTGATTTATAAACTAAATTAGAGTCCCTAGTAAAGCCTCTTCATAATACTAGCTTGTTGATTAATAGATGATCATGGTTTCTTGATCATGAACATTTGAGATGTTGTTAATAACAAGATAATATCATTAGGAGAATGGTATGGTGGACATACTCCTATAGATAAGCGTAGCATAAAGATCAAGTCATTTTAAATAGTTCAATTGCTATAAGCTTTCTGATACATAGTAACCTAATTCCTTCGACCATGAGATTATGCTTATCACCATCACCGGAAGGATGCTTTGATGACATCAAACACCACAACGTAACTGGGTGGCTATAAAGGTGTCATTGAGTGTTTGGAAAGTATGGGTTGAGACACATGAATCAAGAGTGGGATTTGTCCATCCATATGACAGATAGATATACTCTGGGCCCTCTCGGTGGAATGTCATCCAATTAGCTTGCAAGCATGTGACTGGCTCACAAGGTATCACATACCACGGGAACGAGAAAATAGTACTTATCGGTAACGAGGTTGAACTAGGTATGCAGAGATACCGACGATCAAAACCTCGGATAAGTAAACTATCGTGAGACAAAGGGAAATTGGTATCGTATGTAAGTGGTTCATTCGATCGCAAAGTAATCGTAGAAATATGTGGGAGCCATATGAATTTCTAGATTCCTCTATTGGTTATTGTTTGGAGAAGTGTCTCGATCATGTCCGCATAATTCACGAACCGTAGGGAGACACACTTAAGGATTCGATGTTGTTGAGTAGTTATGGAATGATGAGTAAGAGACTGAATGTTGTTCGGAGTCTCGGATGGGATCCGGGATATCATGAGGAGATCAGTAATGGTCCGGAGAATAAGATTCATATAAGGAAAGTCCTGTTTCGGAGTTGGGGAATGATTCCGGTGTTTTCATCGGGAATGTTCTAGAAGGTTCCGGAAGGTCCGGCACTCCGGAGGGGAAGGGTACATGAATGTGTCATGACAACGTGGACTGGTTGCATCATGTACTAGGTATCATGGCTGGGCAAAATAAAGGGAGAAATCAAATCCTAGTTTGAAAAGTCAAACGCCAATTTGAAAAGTCAAACGACAGTTTTGCTTGGTGGAGGGAGAGTAGGAAACCTACTTGGGGAGGAGTTCCTCTCCCTCCACCCGCCGGCCAAGGAGGCCGACTTGGGGGAGGCCTCCCCCCCTTGGCTGCGCCCTCCCACCTATAAAAGGAGGGGCACGGCTGCCCCTCTTCCCTACACCCAACACCACCATAAACCCTAACCCTAGCCGCCAGCATCCTGCAAGTCGCCACCGCCCTAGGGTTTCTCCTAGCCGCCGACTTGGGGCTTCCCCAAGCCCTAGGCCACCGGCCAAGCTCCGCCCTTGGTGCCTCTAAACCCTAGATTGCCAAGGCCTCTCTCATAGTCCACCATACTCGCTCCGGCTTAAGGCGAAGCCCTGCGAGATCTCCCCTCTACTTCCGGTACCATGCCTTCGTGCTGCCGGAATCTCGAGGAGAGTGCAACAACCTCCGCTGCCTGCTGGAACAAGGGAGAGGAAGGTCTTCATCGAGTACCGAACGTGTGACCGACTGCGGAAGCGCTGTCGGAACGCAGCGCCGGAAGGATCGTCTACGCGATCTTGAGATCGACAAGAGTACGACTACATCACCCATGAGAATCTGCTCTCGTTAACCGCTTTGGAATCTTCGAGGGTGAGTTCCTCTATCGACTCGTTGCTACAATCTAGTAGATAGATCTTGGCTTGTTTGTTTGCATGCGGTAGAATTTTTTTATTTTTCCATGCTACGAACCCCTACAGTGGTATCAGAGCAGTGTCTATATGTAGATCTGTTGCACGAGTAGAACACAATGGTCATTGTGGGCGGTGGTGCTTTTATTATCAATTGCTTCTTGTGTACTTTGCATCTTGCGGTATGATGGGATGAAGCGGCCCGGGCTAACCTTACATGACATCGTTCATGAGACTTGCTCCACGCTCAACATGCAACTTGTATTGCATAAGTGGCTTTGCGGGTGTCTGTCTCTCCCATTATAGTATAGATCCAATTTACAACGGGCACTTGATAGTTCAAACATCAACGTTGTGATTCTTGTTCGTAAGTTAGATCGACACTTATTGAAAGCCCCAAACCACGTAAAAAATGCAAAGAAAATTAGAGGCATCTAACTTTGTTTTGCAGGGGTGTGCTGTGATGTGATATGGCCACGATTGTGATTATATTTGATGTATGCAATGTTCCTTATTGTAAGTTGGCAACCGGCAGGAGCCATATGGTTGTCTTTAAATTCTGTTAAGACCCGCGTGTCTATTCAAAGTAGTTGTAATGGTTGGAGCTGGAGGACGACAACCATGAAACGACGCCATTGACCTTGACGCTATGCCGGTGATGATGGAGATCATATTCGTGCTTGAAGATGGAGATCGAAAGCACAAGAAGAAAGGCCATATCATATCACATATTATGAATTGCATATGATGTTAATCCTTTATGCATCTTGTATTGCTTAGTTAAACGACGGTAGCATTATAAGATGATCCCTCATGCACATAAATTTCAAGTTTTAAAGTGTTCATCCTTAGTAAGCACCGTTGCTAAAGCTTGTTGTTTCGAAGCACCACGTGATGATCGGGTGTGTTAGATTCTGCAAGTGTATACAACGTGAGCAAGCCAGATTTGCTCATGCGGAAGCTAAGGTTTGATCTTGACGAGCCTAGCATGTACAAACATGGTCTCAGAACACGGATCACCGAAAGGTAAAGCATGAGTCATATAGTAGATATGATGAACATGTCGATTGTTCGCCATTGAAGCTACATCAACTCTCGTGATGATCGGTTTTGATGTGGTGGATTTGGTTCGTGTGATCACTAAACAATGTGAGGTATATTGTTTTGAGTGGGAGTTCACCTAGATTAATTTAACTATTAATTAGAACTCAATTTGTCATAAACTTAGTCTAAACTATTGCAAATATGTTGTAGATCAATGGCGGCCTCTACCATCAATTTTAATGCGTTCCTAGAGAAAGAAAAGTTGAAAAACAATGGAAGCAACTTCACGGATTGGTTCCGCAATTTGAGGATTGTCCTCAATGCTGGTAATTTGACCTATGTGCTGGATGCACCGCTGGGTGACCCGCCTGCAGCTGATGCTACCGATGAAGTAAAGAATGTTTACCTCGCTCGGAAGAATCAGTACTCCACACATCAGTGTGCTATCTTGTATGGTTTGGAATCAAAGCTTCAGAAAAGGTTTGAGAACCATGACCCACACGATATTGTCCGTGAACTCGAAGTGATATTTGAGACTCACGCGGCAGTTGAGAGTTATGAGGCTTTTGAAAAGTTCTTTAACTGCAAGATGGAAGAGGGCAGCTCCGTCAGTGAGCATGTGCTTAAGATGTCTGGGCACGCTAACAAACTCCAAAACTTGGGTATAGTGATTCCTAATGATTTGAGGATTTACCGTGTCCTCCAATCACTGCCACCAAGTTACAAGAACTTTGTGATGAACTACAATATGCAAAGCATGAACAAGACATTGCCAGAACTCTTCTCGATGTTGAAATCTACAGAAGCGAAGATCAAGAAAGAGCATCAAGTATTGTTGGTCAATAAGACCACCAAATTCAAGAAAGGCAAGTCTAAGCAAAAGGGAAACTTCAAGAAGGGTGGTAAGAAATTTGTCGCACCGGCGAAGAAGACCAAAGCTGGACCTAAGCCTGATACTGAACGCTTTTACTGCAAGGGAGAGGGTCACTGGAAGCGGAATTGCCCAAAGTACTTGGCGGATTTGAAGAACGGCAACATCAAGAAGAAAGGTATATCCGTATACATGTTATTGATGTGTATCTCACTAGTACTCATAGTAGTGCCTGGGTATTTGATACTGGTTCGGTTGCTCTTATTTGTAACTCGAAACAGGTACTGCAGAATAAACGGAAGCTGGCGAAGAACGAGGTGGCGATGCGCATTGGAAATGGATCAAAGGTTGATGTGATCGTGGTCGGCACGCTACCTCTTCATCTACCATCGGGATTAGTTTTATACTTAAATAATTGTTATTTGGTGCCTGCGTTGAGCATGAACATTATATCTGGATCATGTTTGTTGGGAGACGGTTACTTGTTTAAGTCCGAGAATAATGGTTGTTCGATTTATATGAGTAATATGTTTTATGCACATGCACCTTTGATAGATGGTCTATTCTTATTGAATCTCGATAGTGGAAATACACATATTAATAACATTGAAGCTAAACGTTTGAAATTGAGCGATAACCCGACCTACATGTGGCACTGTCGTCTTTGTCATATTGGAGTGAAGCGTTTGAAGAAACTCCATTTCGATGGACTTATTGAATCACTTTATTTCAAATCACTTGAAAGATGTGAAGCATGTCTGATGGGTAAAATGACTAAGACTCCATTTTCTGGTATGATGGAGCGAGCTACGAACTTATTGGAAATCATACATACCGATGTGTGTGGTCCAATGAGTGTAGCATCGCGCGGTGGTTATCGTTATGTTCTTACCTTCACGGATGACTTGAGTAGATATGGGTATATCTATTTCATGAAACATAAGTCCGAAACTTTCGAGAAGTTTAAGGAATTTCAAAGTGAGGTAGAGAATCAACGTAACAAGAAGATTAAATTTCTATGTTCTGATCGTGGAGGTGAATATCTAAGTTACAAGTTTGGCGAGCATTTGAAGAAATGCGGAATACTTTCACAATTGACACCGTCGGGAACACCACAGCGTAATGGTGTGCCCTAACATCATAATCAAACTCTCTTAGATATGGTTCGTTCTATGATGTCACTTACAGATTTACCGCTATCATTTTGGGGTTATGCATTAGAAACAGCCGCATTCACTTTAAATAGGGCACCATCTAAATCCGTTGAAATGACACCGTATGAATTATGGTTTGGGAACAAGCCTAAATTGTCGTTCCTTAAAGTTTGGGGTTGCGAAGCCTATTTAAAGAAGTTACAGCCGTACAAGCTTGAACCCAAAGCGGAAAAATGCGTCTTCATAGGATACCCGAAGGAAACTATTGGGTATACCTTCTATCATAGATCCGAAGGCAAAATCTTCGTTGCCAAGAATGGATCCTTTCTAGAGAAGGAATTTCTCTCGAAAGAAGTGACTGGAAGGAAAGTAGAACTCGACGAGGTTGTTGAACCTTCTCTCGAACTTGCGAGTAGCGCAGCACCGGAAGTAGTTCCTGTGGCGCCTACACCAATAAGAGAGGAAGCTAATGATGATGATCATGAAACTTCGGTTGAAGTTGCTACAGAACCTCACAGATCAACGAGAACTCGTACCACTCCTGATTGGTATGATCCCTTTATGAGTGTCATGTTGGTGGACAACACCGATGACCCTGCTAAAGTCTGTGAGGATTATGTTAGCAATCGCTGCATATTATGATTATGAGATATGGCAGATGGATGTCAAAACAGTGTTCCTCAATGGAGACATTGATGAAGAGTTGTATATGATGCAACCCAAAGGTTTTGTCGATCCTAAATATGCTAACAAAGTATGCAAACTTCAACGGTCCATATATGGGTTGAAGCAAGCATCCCGAAGTTGGAATCAACGTTTTGATAAGGTAATCAAAAGTTTTGGTTTTATACAAACTTATGGAGAAGCTTGTATTTACAAGGAAGTGAGTGGGAGCTCTGTAGAATTCTTAATACTATATTTAGATGACATATTGTTGATTGGGAATGATGTAGACCTTCTTAAGAGTGTCAAAGAATATTTGAATAATAGTTTTTCAATGAAAGATCTTGGCGAAGCAGCTTACATATTAGGCATAAAGATTTATAGAGATATATCGAGACGCCTAATATCACATCTTTGATCTTTATCCATATGATGTCTTGTGAGTAGTTCGTTTAGTTCTTGAGGACATGGGAGAAGTCATGTTGTTAGTAGTGGATTTGTGTTGAGATATTATGCAGTGGTTTAGTATTTAAGTTGTGGTGTTATTCTTCTAGTGGTGTCATGTAAACGTCGACTACATGATACTTCACCATTTATGGGCCTAGGGGAATGCATTGTGTATTTGGATACTAATTGAGGGGTTGCCGGAGTGACAGAAACCTGAACCCCCGTTAGGACACCTTTGCATAAGGGAGTGTAGGATCTCAGAGTTAAGGTTGTGGTTAGGTTTATATCTTAATTACTTTCATGTAGTTGCGGATGCTTGCGCGGGGTTTAATCACAAGTATGTATTAGTCGAAGTAAGGTCGGTACATTAGAAAAGGCTCACCCACACAACACTTATAACACCAAAGAAGAGTATCTATTTGAAGCGAAAGCACTTGATAGAATTCCCATGTGTCCTCGAGAACGTTTGGTCCTTATAAGTATTTCCACCGGCTTGTCCTTTGCTAAGAATGGATTGGGGCACTTGCTGCAGTTGTTCATTGTCTTTATTACTTTCACTTGTTTTGTTGCCTTATCAGAAAACCCCTAAAATCCGTTTCCTAAGTATTTACAGAGATTTCCTGCTCCATACCACTAGTCAACACCTTCTGCTCCTCGTTGGGATCGACATTCCTATTTATCGAAAGTACTATGATACGCCCCCTATACTTGTGGGTCATCAAGACTATTTTCTGGCGCCGTTGCCGGGGAGTGAAGCGCTATTGAAGAGTGGAACTGGTAAAGGAAACTTCTACTGTGAGTATTTCTTTTTGTTTTTGTTTGTTACTTTGTTTCCAATATGGATAACCCACTTGGTTTTCTGTTTGGGAAAACTACCACCACTGTTAGGGTAGTGGATGAACCACCGCCTGTTGAGATAGATCCTTTTAAGATACCTACAAGTATTGTTGATCGTGTTATGGATAATTATTATTTTGGGGATGGAACCGTCCACCCTGGAGATCACTTGCTTTTTATCCATGAATTATGCGGGTTGTTTAACTGTGAAGGTATCACAACTGAACAGGTGAAGAATAAGTTACTCTCTATATCCTTGAAAGGGAGAGCTGAAGAATGGTATAAGCTGTTGAAGAATGGACAATCCATGGAATGGGAGGAAATGGCATCTCTCTTTTATTCTAAATTCTATCCTCCCAGTGAGATTCATAAGGATAGGAATCTGATATATAACTTTTGGCCTCGTGATGGAGAGAGTACAGCTCAAGCTAGGGGGAGATTGAAGTTACTAATGCTTAAATGTCCTATTCATGAACTCCCTAACAATATTATTATCAATAACTTTTATGCTAGGCTTTCTCTTCACGATAAAGATTTACTAGATGCTTCTTGTGCTGGATCATTCACACGTATGAAGGAAGAAGATAAATGGGATCTACTAGACCGTATTCAAGAGAACACTGAAGCTTGGGAAAAATGAGAAAGGAAGGAAGTCAGGTATAAACTATGATTATGAATGCATTGAATCTTTTATGGGAATTGATGACTTCTATGATATTATAAATGAGTTTGGTCTTGATTCCCAAAGTATTTCCAACTGTTTTAAGGCCTTTGCCTCTTGCATAGAAATTCCCAAAAAGAAGTGGAACAAGTACCATGCACCTTATAAAGATGTTGTTAATCATGTTCCTGTTAGAAGTGCTGAAGTTTCTACTACTAATCATATTGTGCCTGAACCTTACGTTGAGAAAATACATTTCCCAGCTAAGGTAAAGGAGTATTCTATGATGATTAGTGTAGATAATAAAGGTACTAAGAAAACTGTGGATCCTGATGAGCAATTGAATACCGAATTTGTGGTAGCTATTGTGAAAGACCTTGTCACTAGAAAGATAGAGGATGAGCATATTGTCTTCTGTGAAGGCGCTTCTAATATTATCCCACATCTTAGTAAAGCTAGAAAAGCTAGTGTCCGTGTGCTTTCTGTTAGAATTGGAGATCATTGCTATTATGGTTTATGTGATATTGGTGCTAGTTCTAGTGCTATTCCTTATGAGCTTTACAGGGAAATTATGCATGAAATTGGTCCTTGTGAGCTTGAGGACATTGATGTGGTTATTCACCTTGCTAATAAGGAGAACATTTTCCCTATTGGTATTGTAAGAGATGTGGAGGTTCTTTGTGGTAAGATTAAGTATCCTGCTGATTTTCTAGTGCTTAATTTAGTAGCTAGCAAAACTTGTCGTATCATTTTTGGTAGACCTTTCTTGAACACTTGTGGAGCTATTATAGATTGTAAGAAGGAGAAAGTTTTAACTAAGTTTGATGGAGAGTCTTATGAGTTTAACTTTTCCAAATTTTCTAAAGCTCCTTGTGAAAACAACTTGTCTAATGAAGATTTGAGGATGGAACAACTTGCTTCTATTGATCCGGTTTAAAACCTTGGACCTCGTTTTGGTGATAGTAAGTATGCTCATTCTTATGATAGAGTTGTTTCCCTTGACAGTTATATTGTCAACTTTATTCAAAGTTCTATTGAAATTTATTATGAGAGAGGGAAACATGGTTTTATGCATCTCAATAATGTTAAGTTTCCCCGTTTTATGCTGAAAGATTTGAAGTTGCATTTGTTTTGTCTTCCTATGCTAGTGGCTTTTTGTATCAAAAATTTGTTTTCTCATGACACCCCTATGCATAGGAAGTGGGTTAGACTCAAATGTGTTGGTTATTTGCTTCTTGATGCTCTCTTTCACTCCAGATATATATCTCCTATGTGAGCATCTTGAGCAGAGGTGGTGGCAGCGCCGCAGACTAGGAGGAGGACGGTGGTCTGCGGGGGGGACCACGGGCGATGAGGCCTTGAGGGCGTCGAGGGACGCAGGGACGTGGAGTACGACCGGGTGCGTGCTGCAGAGGCCGCCGGCGGGGAGGAAGGGGGCGGCCGAACGCGGGGCTGGAGCTGACGGCGTCGGTCGCGCCTGCAACGAAGAAGAGGGCGGCTGCGAGGTCTCGAGGTGGGGGCGAGGGCAACGGGCGAGAGAGGAGCGAGCGGTGGCAGGTCACAGGGAGGCCGCGTGCTGGTGAGCGAGCGGTGGCGCTTGCAGGGATCGAGGAGAGCGAGCTAGGGAGGCTGAGGACTGCGGGATGGGGATTGGGTCGCTCGCGTGCGCTGTGCCGTGTGCGTGTTGTGTCGTGGTGGGGCCGGGCGAGTGCGTGCGTTGTGTGCGTGGTGTGTCGCGTGTGTGTGTGGGTGTTGCGCGCATGGGAGTTTCATGTGTGTAACGTGCAGGTTGTGTGGCGTGTGTGCACACCGGCGGCAGCGGAGCATGTGGTTTGCGAGAGTAGGGTTAGGGTTAGTCTAGGATTTGGGCCGAAAGAAAAAGGAAAATGAACGATTTATCTAGTCCAAAGTTGACTAGATGGAGCTAGTTTTAGACCAAAATTTTGGACGGGCTTTCTGCCTAATTTTATTTATAAAACGAGAAAAGCTTTTGCTGCGAGAAATATTATTTGTTTTAGTTTTAAAATAAGAACGAGAGACGGGTTTAATTGGATATTTAGTAAAACAAAATATGATTTGATAAAATAAGTTTACGGATAAAATATGCATGATAATGTCATGATGATGCACAAAATCAAGTAACAATCAATTTCTAATTTTTAATATTTCCGGGCATTACATTGCTTCTGGGCTTACGTGCAAAGAGTGCTCAGCCAACTCCGTTGGTACACCTTGCACGTCCTGTGTTGACCACAGAAAGATATCCCGATTCTCACGGAGGAAGTTAGTGAGCTCGCTTTCCTATTTGTCATCTAGGCCAGCACCAATTGTGACGGTGCACACCGGGAATTGATCATTGATCTGGATCTTTTTCGTCTCTTTAGTCAGCTGGAACGATACACTTCCATGCGGGTTGGCCAGTGCCGGCATATTAAGCTATGCCGACTGAGCCAGAGCTGCCACCTCCTGAATTCTTCTTTTCTCTCTTGCAATTACCAATGATTCGGCCAGGTTTGACCAGGCTGAAGCACATTCCATTGATTTTCTATAATCTCCAGCTACGGTTATCACCCCCTGAGGTGCTGGCATATTCATTTTCAAGTAACTGATGTGACTGTTGGAATTATGCCCTAGAGGCAATAATAAAGATGTTATTATTATAATTCTTGTTCATGATAAAGTTTATATTCCATGCTAGAATTGTATTAAGCGGAAACTTTAATACTTGCGTGTTTTGTGAACAACACCGTGTCCCTAGTATGCCTCTATGGACTAGCTCATTGATTAATAATGGTTAAAGTTTCCTAACCATAGACATGAGTTGTCGATTAATAATGAGATCATATCATTGGGAGAATGATATGATGGACAGACCCAAACTAAGCGGAGCAATTAGATCGTGTCATCGTGTTCATCTTTGCGAAGCTTTTCTTATGTCAAATATTGTTTTCCTAGACCATGAGATAATACAACTCCCTGGTATCGGAAGAAAGCTTTGAGGTCATCAAACTTCATCCTATGAGAGGGTGATCATAAAGGTGTCTCTCAGGTGATCGGAAAGTACCTGTTGGGTTGTATGTATCGAGATGGGATTTGTCCCTCCGAAGTCGGAGAGATATACTTCGGGCCCACTCGGTAATCGATATCAACACCTCTTGCAAGCATGTGGTTAAGGAGTTAATCACAAAGTGATATCGGATTACGGAACGAGTAAAGTACTTGCTGTGAACGAGATTCAACTAGGTATGACGGTACCGACGATCAAATCTCGGGCAAGTAAAATATCGCGAGATGAAGGGAATATATATATGGGATTGATTGAATCCTGGCATCGTGGTTCATCCGATATGATCATCAATGAAAGTGTGGGAGTCAATTTGGGTTTCCAGACCCCGCTGTTGAGTATTGATAGAAGATCATGTCTGCATATTCTCGAACCCGAAGGGTCACACACTTAACCTGTCTCGACGCTAGGATAGATTGGATAATTGGTTTATGAGTTTTTGTTCGTAGTCTCGGATGAGATCCAGGACGTCACAAGATGTTCCTGAATGGTCCGGAGTATAAAATTCATATAAGGCAATGCAGTTTTTGGAGTTCGGAATTGTTTCGGGTTAATCGGTATTGTACCGGAAGCTTCTAGAACCTTCCGAAGGGGGACCAACGTGGCCCCAACTTCCGGGAGGGGGCATGGGCCTATGAGGGAGTGCCCTGGCCGCATTGGGCCAGGGTCACAAGGCCCCATAGGGCCCAGCCGGCCAAACACCTAGGAAACCCTAGGGGAGCTTCTAGAAGGGAGGGGGAAACTTGCCCCCCACTCCTCCCTCCTTGGCCGCCGGCCTAGGGCTTGGGGAAGGGGCTAGGGCTGTCCGCCCACCCCTCTATATAAAGAGGGCTGGGGGCGCACCCCTCCCCTACACCTCCTCCTCAAACCCTAGCCGCCCTGCTGCCCTCATCTCTCTCTCCCTCCCGACTGTGTGTAGGCGAAGCCCTGCGGCAGAAACTCTCCACCGCTTGCACCGCGCCGTCGCGTTGTAGATCCAATCTATCTCTCCACCCCACTTTCTGGACCGAGGAAGGAGGAGACGTCGAGGTGCCGCACGTGTGCATCTCTCGGAGGCATCGCCACTTGCGGTGTTAGATCGGATCGGATCGCGAGGAGGAGAAGCGAGTACGACTACATCACCACGTTCCGTCGAACGTTCCGCTGTGCGAATCTTCAAGGGTATGAAGATCTCATCTATTCCCCCTCGTTGTTTGCATGTCCTAGATTACATCTTGGCTTTCCCGTTCGCATCCGTAGAAATTTTTTGATTTACTATGCTGCGAATCCCTTCAGTGACAGCTGCTCATAAATTTAGCCAATGCTGGTCGTCCGAGTAAATCATGATAGCAACTTTCCAGATCCACCACCTCGAACTCCAGATTCTCGGCTCTACAATTCTCTCTTGTGCCGAATAATACATCTACTCGGATTTTCCCAATGGGCTCGCACGAGAGCCCTAGAACTATCCCATGGAACGTGGTCCTTGTTGGCTATAGCATATTCGGAGTTATTTCGAGTTTGTGCATTGTGTCTTTGTACATGATGTTGATGCTACTCCCATTATATATGAGTACCTTTGAGAACTTCACATTGATGCTAGGCCCGACAAATGTTAGATCCAGTACTAAGGCATACGATCCTAGGCTCGGCATTATCTTCGGATGATCCCTTATGCTCCAGGTTATCTCTTGATCATACTATGGCACATATCTCGGCACTACCGGCATAACTGCATTCACTTCCATATTTCAGCGTTGTACACTCTGTCTATCTTGTTGTTCCGTTTTGAACACACAGTATGATTGCTGATGTTCCCTGTAATCATTGCATCCATTGTTCTCGAGGTTTCCCCTTCCATCTTGATTCTGATTTATCACTTGGTGCACCACATCCCTTTGATCTGGATTCTCAAACCTCAGAGGGGGCGGAGGCAACATCAGTTGCTGTCCATTTCCCCCAGTTAGCTGTGGCTGCTGCTGGTTATGCGCTTGATGCAGCGGTGCTTGTATGGCTGCCGCGTTTCCCATCGCACTTTTCATCCAGGCGCATTGGCGAGTGGTGTGATTGGCTGGCTTGGCCGGGTTAGGTGTGCGGAATTTACACGGCTGATCCAACATGGACTCAAACATGTACTTCAGCCATTCTTGCCATTGTTTCTTCTGTTTAGGCGTCCACTGCTTCTTCCCTCGTTCCTCGGCGTCCACTGCTGAGGACCATTCTTCTACCGTTGATTGTTTCCATGACTCAGCTAATCATGCACATCTTCCGCCACTTGATTTGAACTGTATGTGTAATATGGCCTCTCATCCCTTCTTCTACCTCGGTAATCATTGTGTCGCGACAATCTGGCACCATCTCTGGCATAATGATCCTGTTGCTCGCGATGCTCTGCCGACATTAGCTCTGGCTGAGTCGGATCACCTAAGGCATATGAATCTGCTACTCTGATCGTTTCCGCCAACGTGGTTGGCATATCTCTCTACAACCTCTGCCATAATACACTTCCATATCTGCACCCCTGAGCGAACCAGGCAATTGCTTGAGATTCGATAACCCCTCGCATGAGTTTCTGAGGTTGCACCACCGAGTCAAGAATTCTCTATTTGTCTCATTCATCTTCTGCTTGCACATCGCGAGCTGTTGTGGCCTATTCGGCCTCTTATATGTACTGGTGAAATTACTGATAAACATTTCCTTGAAATATAATCAACAATTGATACTTCCTGTTGGCAAATTATTCAGCCAGACTCTGGATGGCCCTTCCAACATCTGTGGCACGTATCTTACAACCCATCTTAAATTTCCTTCAGCTATTTTTACGGCCGTGGCATAATCAATTAGCCAATCTTGCGGCTTCGTACTCCCGTTGTATGTTTTCGTGCCTCTTGCCAACTGGAAGTTCGGCACGGGCGGTTCGCCCATAATCCGAGGTCCAAAGCCGCCCATAATCCGAGGGCAAGTTTCTATAGATAATTCTCTCCTGTACTCCAAAATGGTTTTGCCCACCATGCTGTGCATTTTTCCATTTACGAGTAACCATCATTGTATCTGTCATTTGCCTGATTATGTGGAGTTTGCCTTGTTTCTCGCTCTTGCCGAGGTTCATGCCTCGGCTGATGATCTTGCGGAGGGTACCTCCTTCCTTCTGATGGGTTATTGTTCTCATGGTTCCCCCTTTCGAGGTTCCCGTGTTCTCTGTTTGCACGGCCGGGGTATCTATCACCACTGTTACCTCAGCTTCCATTGCCTCTATTTTCATTGATTTTCCCGGCCACCACCGGGTCATACGGGACAATTTGCTTGTTTCTCTTTCCCGAAGTTACTGATTTGTCTTTCCGCGCATTGTTTCCGGGTGAGGATGTTGCTGCCACAGATAATGCGGGGGAAGCTCCTGCCAAATGAACCATGCGGGAAGCTCCTGGCTTCACCGGGTTATCCCTAAGCATTTCTTCATTCTGCTGGTTCGCAAATCTACCAGCTCATTTACTCTTTCTTGTTGCTTTTGCTGGGCTTCCCCGCTTAATCCCTCCAATTCCAGGGCTGCTGCATTTGCTGCCCTGAGGTTCTTTGTCGGGGTACTATACCTCGGCAAAACTGGGTCAACCGAATCATCTGGTCGAGCTTCATGCTCTTTGTTGATATCATTCATGAGGTTCTTTCCTCTTGATCTCAGATCATCTACTCGGTCATGGGCCGTATCTAGCTTGTTTTCCCTAGCATATTCTCGCAAGGTCCTGTTAAAGGATTCCTGCAAGGCCGACACCTTTTTTGCCTCCACTAACACTTTCAGTCTAGTTTCTTCTAACTCCGCCTGTGCGTTTGACGGGTCAACTATCGGCGCTACATGTGTATTCAAGTTATCTATTGTTGCCTGGAGGATATTCTCCGGCCTCTCTAGACGTGGCCACCTTACCCTTACCGGTTTTGGAGTTACCTCCTGCTCCTCGGCTGCTCTAGTGACCTGAGGATCTGCTGCGGTTGGCTTTAGAGCTGCTTGCTTTTTTTCTACCTTTCCTCCTACCGCCGGCTCCTTGCTTAGTCCGGCGCCTGCTCCTGATGCTGGTGCTGGAGACGTCATCATCACGTCGACGATGCCTGCGGGGCGAACGCCACGCTGACCGTTGGCAGCACTGAGGGGAGGATCTCCTACATGGATGACTCGGCGCGGGTAGACGCAGGAGGTGTCGATGCCGACGTAGATCTTGTGAGCACCCAGGTTGATGAATATGTTGTTGCGCCGGGGCGCTCTTTTCCTGAAACTGCCAGCATTATCGCTGACGTAGTCCCAGATATCAAATCTCTGGACTAGGCCAGAAACAACCCGCTCGCCAGTGTGGATGAACTTTCCCATCCGGATCTTGACTCCAGCTAGCACCGCTGCTGGCCCCACGGTGGACGCCATTTGTCGTGGTGGTGGCACGGCAGATGCCATGGGTAGGCTAAAGTATGGGACCAACGGATGCTGGTGGGATCTGGGAAGGGAAGATGTAGTGATTTCTACACACCAACTTACTAGAACATAGATCTTTATTTCTCCTCAATCGAGTTACAACAACATCCCTCCTTATAAATGGGTCCCTTGGTTCTTCCTAGGGCTGACGTGGCAAGCATATTCTTGGAATATGCTTATCCCAAAGTGGTAACTTAGTGGAATCCTTTCCGTGCCTCCCTTCTATCGGCGGCAAAGACCCAGAAACCCCCACATGTGAGCCTCGAGCCTGCCCACTGTCACCTCCGTGACGCTTGTCAGCCCCTGTGTAGATTCCCCTAGCCATTAGCTAGGGCTTCACTCTAGGATCTTTCTTATTCTCCTGCAAGCTTCTCATTACTCGGCCTTGTGTCACTTAACTCGCCTCGGCCTTCTCTGCGTATGAGCCGATCAACCTTACTCGGCCGTCTTAGCCCATACGTCGGCAGAGTGAGGTTTTAGTCACTCGATTTGGCTAAGCCATACCTTATTCGTCCGAGCCTTGCATAACTCGGCCGAATTAGTTTATAACTCGGCATATGATAAGAAGGGTTCCTTCCTTCTTTCCACCATCTTGACCCTACCTAGGGTCATCCCCCAAACAGTTGGGCTTGTTACTAGTAAGTATTTCATATGGAGTCTTGATCTACATTTGTTCTCTTAGTGGCTACTATAGGCTGCGTGCGCGATTAGAGAAGGAACTAGGGCCTCCTTAGCTAATACCTGAGAACTGTCGGTCCGCAGAATAGCAGCCGCAAATTTGACATTGCAGTTTACAACTGACAAGCATAGGAAGCTACGTCTGAATGTCTTTTGAAATGATGGATATTTTTTCTTTTCCTTTTGAATTTGATTTTGTATGGAGAGAGAAAATAGATTTGATATTAAAGATTAGGACGAAAGGGAGTACTGAGATCAGGATTATATGAGTCGATCAACTTCGGTGCAAAATTTGATAATGTCAATATTCTTTGAAAAAAAGTTGAGCCATTCCTCCCATCGCAATGCACGGACATGTGTGCTAGTCACACATAAATCCAAAGTTGTTGTAATACAAAACTTTTTAAAAATACTATGTTTATCCTAGAAGTTGCCAAAATAAACGACAAAGTAACCACACAGGGGAGAGGAATCGTGCATGTGCTTACTACGTTGAGGTGCATGCGATGTAGATGCTTGCATCTTGCAGGTGAGGAATCGTGCAATACGGATGGACTAACTAATAAAAAAATGCAATAGGCCTTATATTCAAAAGGCATAACAACATTTTTTTTCCACCAAAGGGAGTATATTCTCGCAAAGATATCAATTACAACTAGCCTCTGCACCATAGTGTAAGAAAGTAGTCGAAAAGATATCAATTACACGCGGCCTCTGTAACAAATAAAGCCAAAAGAAAACAAGGATGCACACAACAGAAATAAAAGAAAATAAAAAGAAAAACCATGCTGAGGCATCTATTATCTATCTATTATATACTAAAAGCAATATAAGGTTGTTTTTCGAGGCACCAGGTTGATCCACATAGGCTAAATTAATATTCTCCTTTGATCTTAAATTTAAAGGCTGAGATTAACTATTAAGTAGTGTTACATAGAAGAAAATAAATATGTACAAACGAGGTTTTATGTCACGTTAATTGGTCACATAGCCCCGAAAAATCTCCGGAGTCCGGAAGCGAACCGCAACCGACTGGCCCCGATGCCCTTCTTGAGCAGCCGGCCCCTCTTCTTGTGCATGATCAGCAGCAGCGACGAGACCTGACTCATGGAGCTGGCCTCGATGCCGTTTTCCGGCCGGCCTTTCCGTGCATATAGGTCTGCAGCGAAGTTTCAAACTTGCCCCATACACTCAGCAATGCAGATTTGCCTCTTATACAGAACCCAAAGCTAGGCTAGACGCATGTGGCCGGTAAAATATTCCTTTTCGATTGCCCTTGGCCGGCCGGCCGGATGTCTTCGTGTGCTTCCGGTGTATGTAGGCCAGCAGGAGAAGCTTTAAATTTTGCCCTACTCTCTTAGCCATGGAAGATTAATCCAAGGTTCGCCTCCTGTACAGATCTGAAATCTAGGCGCATGTGGTAGGTTTTTCCTTTTTTTTTGAAATATTGATTTCTATATAATACACCATGGCAATATGCATATGCAAGATAAGCTGATCTATTTGTTTTGGTGCCTCTCAAAAATTATCATCGTGGGAACGCACAAATATGGTCAGTGATCCATTAGAAAATTTTCTGTAAATGGGTCTATATATTGTCAATTCAACATGTTGAATTCATTGGTTTCTAGCATACTTAACTTCTGACATGATAACACCATTGGGTACACGTACTCTTTTACCACTGATAGTACGAGATGATTAATCGAGGCTGTGGATATGATTTGTTTGCAGCTGAGCCTGATGAGATAAATCCCGTCATGCATCTCGATAATTCGGACGAACGGCTCGCCCCGCAAAAAAAGAGAATAACTCTGATCTCCCTGATTATTAAACCTCAAAGGTAAATTCATTGCTTTCTCATAAAAGTTGTGGATTAGTAGTATAAGTGCATAAATCTGAAATAATAGATATTCTATAATTCATTTGGAATTACTGAATGTTGGTCGATACAAAATATGAGACAACATGTAAAAGGTCATGCACCGAGAGAAAAAAATTATGCAGCTATATGGTGAGTGCAACTAAACAATATCCTAGACATTTTATCTCACTTAGACATAGACATTAATACATGAGTTATAGCAATGTGCCTGGCAAAATTTAGTAAAACAATTTTGATCGTTGAAATAAAATAATTCATTTTTTTGTATGGAAAAGTAATGTTTCAGTGTATAATGTTTTATTGATAGTTCACTTCTTTAGAGGTAGCATCTTTAGATCACTAATTTGTTTTATCCTCTAAAACTATGTTAAATAATGTTTTGGTGTAGTATAATGCTTTACTCCAAGGTAACTTCATAAGATCATTGCCATTGTGTAAACCAATGAAACTTTGTCATCGATCCTCCAATACTCACAACTCTCAATGTACTTATAAGTAAATAATTCAGTTTTTCTCTTCAATTTGTATTTTCTGTTTGAGATAGTAATATTTGTATTTCCCCATATAAAGCATAATTATGTTATGTTAGCAAAGAATAATTTTACCAACTTTCTAAGTGTAATAAATAAATGGTGATGAAAAATGTATCCCGTACAACCAGTAAATTCACCCATCTATTATATACTAAAAGTAAGATACATAGGATATATATATATATATATATATATATGCTAGAAAATGATAAATTCGATTCGGTTGATGTGTTCATATGCACCATCTTGAACAGTAAGTTCAAAGAATGATTGTTTTCGTAAACATATCCAAGTGGTCTACTTACATGCATAATTTTTTCATGAAAAGTAAATTTAATAGATTAAATTTCTTGAAATCAAAATCGCCTGAGTTTTACTGACGGGGAAATTTCATCATGAAATGACATATTTTTTAAGACAGGTGCTCTAAAAAATAGTATTCTAAAATTAATATTTTTAAAGTCCTTTAAGAGCTTCTATTCTGTGTCTATTTCCGGGAATCACCGAGAATGTCATTTCTTCACAAAACTATGCATGCACATAGACACTTGAACATGTTTATTAAAAAAGAATTTGTATACAACTTAGAAAATGAGCTCATAATGATACAATGTAAGAACTAATTGACATGCCAGAAAATGATAAATTCAACTCTATTTCTAAGCTCATGTCCATCTTCATGACATGACAAAAAATAAGAAATTCAAATCATCTTCTAAGCTCATATGCATGTTCATGAACATTAAATTCAATAACCAGATCTTTGTGGAATCAAATAGTGAGTTCACAAAGAAACTAAAACTTTTGGAAACATCAATTTTGATTATTATAATTAAATGCAAAAAAATCGTCATGAAATGCCAATCTCGATGTTTTGTCAAAAAAGCAAAAGAAAATAATGATCTAAAAGGGCTTAAAATAGACTATTTGCAACATCACTCTTTATCGTTTTCGCACAAGCACCACGAATACAATTTCTTCTAAAGTCTATGCACATACATAGACACTAGAACAAGTTTTATATATACAAAAATGAGAGATAGGGAGAAAATAACTATGAAGCTATTTAGAGGTATTTCAAATCATCATATATGGAACTAGATGTCAAAGTTACACCTCAAAACATGTATCCACGTTAAAAACTAGATATTTGCAATGAAGAGTCTATTAATTTGAGGACGACACTAAGATATCAGCATGCCCTCGCATTTGCGAGGGCCACTGTGCTAGTTAGAACATATAACAATCCAAGGTATTGCTTCAAAGTAATGAAAACAAGGGAGTGGCATAATAGTAGTACTCTATAAAAGTCATCTTAATATTCCGGCCTATTGCTGGATTGCTCCTTGTTGGTAGAAGCTTGCTTGCCGTCGTAATCGAGTGCAGCCTGGTGAAAGTGTTCCACCAGAAGCCACACGATTGTTATTAACTCGCCACCAGTGCTGAGCTTCTTTGCATGGGACTCCCTGCTGCATCTGTTGCCCGCATAGAGGAGCATGTCCGTCCACATCTCAAGTAAAAGTTCCAACGACTTAGCGGTACAATGTTTGGCCTCGTATTTCAGCAGTTCCCTGGCAACTATAGCTGAATAATTGAGTCGAACAGTCTCGTAGGTGTACTTTTCGTTGACGACATACTTATTGTACAAATTTTCTGCACCGGTCCTACTGCGGGTGGCCATGGAAGTATAGCGACCTGGCTCGTCGCGCCAGCCGAACAAACTCTTGAGCTTAGCACAAATACCTGTTGGGTTATAATGGATCACCACAGGATAAAGAGCATTACATGTCCGTTCATACAGCTTGTTTTGGGCGATCCCTGGCAGCATGTAGGGGCGTTCAACAAGAAGAAACATCATGTAATTTGACAGCGCCTTGATCGCTTTCACAAAACCCACCGATGCATTGCCACTGTTGCACATGGAGAGGAAAAAATCGGTTCCTATGTGCCAGATGATGATCGCCTCCTGGAACTCAACCCCAAGAGTCGCTTTCAATTCGTCATAATCCAGCTTATGACGTACTAGTGTTCTGATGCCCCACGAATCAGCAATCATTCCCAGTGTGTTTAACCCCCCCTCCATGTACAGCCGGTCGTGAACGTGATCTTCAATACGCTTCTGGATTAACTTATAGTCCGACATTTTGATGGCCCCCGAGAAATGCTTCCTGTTCCACAACTCTCCGAGTCCCGCCAAGGGTAGGTCGGCCAACCGGCCAAGCAGAGGTCTGGTGAGGACAGTCTTAGGGCGAGTGCAGAAGTGCAGGATGTTGTACTGTCCCATGTTGCCAGACCACCTCCTTGCTTCTCCACGGGTGACAAGATTGTTGAGTGATACAACCAAATGACGAAGCCGGTCCCATCGCCCACTGCTCAGAAGTATGTATCTAATCAATGGGATTTTGGTGGTCCTTAGGGTGTTAAACATCCAAGATGACCCCAGCGCGTTCAGCAGGTAAGTCCCCTCCATGAAAAACGCACTGCCAAACAAAAGATATGTCATAGCAGTGTCAACTTCTCTACTCTCTCTGCTGTCTTCCTCGCTGAAATGGAACAGCATCAGCGAGGTTAAGATGGCGAGTGGTGAGATCAGCCGGATGATGTAGCCGTGCCAGGTGTGGATCACAGCTGCTTTGGTGTACAAGATGTCATACATCAACGAGAGCTCTATCTCTACAATTGTCCACCAGTCCACATGATCCATCTTTCCCATGAAATTCCCCCCGCAAAGTTTGTCTTCGGAAGAGTCAACCAGCCCACACTTGCAGATGTAAAACAACGAGTGAGCTCGTCGCACACTGGATTCCTTGTCCAATGTTTTGCGACCCTCTACCTCCTTCAACTTTACATCTGCTGGGTCGACAACATGATCATCTGGTTCCTTCTTTAGGGAGTCACGGATGCTGCCGAGGTTGCCTCTCTGTAGTGCCAGCCACCTCTCCCAGTACTTGACAGCAGCCAGTACGAACATCGTTTGGGAGGCAAGGTCAAGGAACTGCCTGCTATTATTGTTGTTTCTATATTTGTAAAGGAAAAAGACTCCTGAGATGACCTGGGCAACAAATTCTTTCAGGCTGCGAAGGGAGAGCTGGTTGTCTTGCAATGCGTAGGCAGCGATGTTGTCCGGTCCGGCGAGGTGCAGCAGGAGGAATGGTGCCCATAACGCCACAAGTGGGTGGTTACCCTTGTCGCCGGAAAATGAGAGGCGGCCGAGGGCAAATGTAGCAATAGTGTCGCCAAAATTGTATGCTAGCCAGAGGAGTAGCACCCGCACCACTGACAGTAGGCTAGAGGTTTCCCGCCGACGGACCCCGGCGCAGACGAAAAGGATGAATTGTACTCCAAGGCTACAGAGTACTAATATCTGCACTGGCAAGACATTTTGGAGGTCGTCGAGCCCTGTAGCCATCGCTAGCAAGTCCTACAATACAATGGTACGTCACCCCGTCAACTTTATGACTCGTACACCATTTTCTAGTTGCATTACACAAGTTTGTATGAGCCTGGAAAATGTTTTCCTTTTAATGCGAGAAACTATTTTAAGGTGGCAAAGCAGGTTTTGACTGGCCTAATTTTTATGATGTGGATTATTACGTGTGGCTTCTAGAAAGCCTCAAAATTATGCTCTACTATGAGCATCATAAGGTGAAAAACACTTTCAGTAACTACGCTTCCAATGTATAATAAAAAATTGTTGAAACTGCTTAGCATCAAAAATTATGGTCCATGCGCATCATAAGGCAAACAAAATATGCATATATGACTAATAAAGTTGTTAAAACTACACCCGCATAATATGAACACATAAGTGAAGGTGCATACATACCGAGAAGCTATAATGTTGCCAATGATAGCGCAGATTCGAAATCAATCCGACCTGCTGAAGTATGAGACGGTGGGAACAGGCAGAGTACGTAACTGGATGATGTAGGAAGAAGAGGCTCCCTGCTTCACTCCAAGCTGGGATGTCTGAAGGAGTATGTGTATATATGAACCGATCGAGCTGACTTGTAAAGTTTACACTCCAGCAACTGACGTGTTGTTTCGATGCATAATATCATGTAGGACGACCGGAGTTGTTGCAAACGGTAAGCATGACCAATGCATGCCGGTACGGCGTCGTGTGGGTTCCCGACGACCTAGGTATACCTATACGTCTCCCTGTAGGTTTAGAACTCCACGTCGAGTAGGTTAGCTGGTCGCTCGTTTCTACCTGTATAAAAACTATCCTAACATGTACTCTTGTAACCTACCCGAGAGATAGAAGAAATAGTACTACAAAGAAAGGATTCGAGTGTAAGAAACATAGTACCCACTACATGGGGTAGGCCGGCTTGTGTTATAATTAATAGTATTCAGTATGGTTTTGTCCTTATCATTAAACTAAGGATTTTGATTCGATAACAGTGTGTCAATTTGATCGAGTACAAACAAGCTTTGGAGCGTCCGTCCTTATGAATTATGATAGAAGTATGGTTTATGTCTTCACCATTAATTATTGGCAAGATTTATCCATCCAATGAGCACTGGAGGGGCAGCATAATCCCAGTGGATGTAAGATTCTAGTGACAGCGTATGACTTGTCGCTTTTGATTACACCTGCGTTTGATGTAATGAAAAATGGCAAATTAGTTAGAACTATCAAATAATGGATGGGCTTTTGGACTTGTGCTCTTGGTGGATCGCCATTGCCAAGTATCTGGCGATAGAGCTCAGCCATATTGCAATGGCTTTTTGTTGATTCGAGCCAGACGCGGTTATGCAACATTGATGCTCATACCACCAAATTTTGCCTCACCGTTGATTTGGCTGAAACGGATGTTGTCCGACGCCGGTGCTCCGGGTGTAGTGGCAAGCTTGGCTGGTCCGATGTGCGCTCTAACAAGGGAATTGAACATCAATACAGATGTGGGAGCGCCGAGAGAATGAACCAAGTGTGAATAGGACTCCATAGTGAGTATATAATCGAGTGATGATAGTAGATGCACAATCCTGCACCAACGCGCTGGCTCGCCCACGTTTCCCGGGGTCAAGACGCTTGGGCATCTATTCTCGGCATGGTGGTGGTGACCTCCTTCTTCGTCGAAGTGGTCGGCTGGGTGGCCTTGCCGTCAAGCGGCGGATCCTTCTAGTTGCCGATGGGTGCATGGGGGCTACTGGCTCGGTTTTCATAAAGGAGGCAGTCCTAGGGTCCCTCTCAAGCCAAGACGAAGATATGCCTGATGTTTGTCTCCATTGATATAGTTTCTGTGTAGTGTTCCGGAAGGCTTCGCCGGCGAACTTCATAGTGCTATCATGCCGGGAGATTGTTGGATCGGATAGGATTCGGTCGTGCGCACACATGTTTTACTCTGACCATTTGGATTCAGAGGGAGCGTTTCGAAGTTTTGTTGGTTGTTAATATCATGGGGCATGTTCTCGTTCCATGATGCTGACGTAGAATATCATAGAGACCGATATCTATGGACTGACTATGGTGGTTCGAGTCTGGGTGGTGATGAGGACTTGGCTTGGTGACTCGTGACTTGGAGCAGTGGCATGCAAGTGGGGATGACTGCACAGGAGAGGTTCACGTCTTCACGATCCTACCTTTCAGGGTGAAAACTCAGGATCTGACCTTAATTGGTTGTACCTGGCAATGGCCTTGTTGAAGACATTATTTTGAGAGTGTGGACCCACTAGTGGAGAAGGGGCATCTAGTCCCGCCCATAAACGGCTATTGTCCCGATTGTCAAACCTGGACTGGCCAAGCGGGAATAAAGGCCCAAGCATTAGTCCTGGCCTGGTTACCAGCCGGGACAAATGGTCCTCCACGTAGCCATCGCGACGTGCGCGGGGTGCACCCTCATTTATTCGGGTTGGTGTTACATACCACGACAAATGGTTCTCTGCCGTGAAAGCCTTTTGGGCACTTTGTCTGCCGTGGCAGAGAATTCATTTTGTATTCTTTTATTTATTTATTTTTTATTTTAAAATAGTTTTTGAATATTTCTGTGCTACCATATACCGTGATAACTTGTCTTACGACATCAGAGATCACACCAGAATGTGGCCTACATACGACAACCGCGACCGAAGATCGGACCAAGATGTGGCCTGGGCGCCTGGCCTCCTAGGTGCTAGCTGCTCCGGACCTTCGCGCATCGCGTCTACCGACTGCAGGCGGTGTGCAATTTATACTAGTGCCTCGCTTGACAAAGGTAATGTCATGTACTAGAATTATTACAATTACTACTGGTTAGTTTTTTATTACATGAATATAAATTATAGATGGAATTGTATACTTCTGTCACTTTTGCTTCGGTCCCCCCCCCCCCTCCCTCCTCCTTCTTTTCAAACTTTGACAAACAAAAACTCATACCAATTGTTTTCAGGACCGTACGAACCCACCCGAAATCCATATGGTCCTCTTAGACCTATACTCCCCGTACATGAATACTCATGTGCCTGCTGAAGCGAAAATCGTAAGTTATATAACAGCAACAACAACAAAAATTAAATATGACATGCAAAGACGTAGATCGCGATAATAAGAGGTGGGATCAGCCATCCGGGACATGGATTATACTCAGTTCGACCGAGTACACATATACGAAGATATACGTGGCCTTCATATGGGTTTCGACGGGTCAAAGAAATAAAATGACCCATAAAACTTAAGTTTAGGGGGGGGACCGAAGCACACCTCTACTTCCGTATAGTTGAAACAAGGAAGAATGGAAAGTAGAATTTAAAAATCTTCAAAAATGAATGAAAGACAAATGGTTTGTCACATTGTCATATTTTGATATTATGCTATATTTTACATATCATAGATTGTGATATAGTATATTATTTACCATTAAGTCCCGTAAAAAAAACTTCTGTTGTATGATACCCCGTGGCAGTCGTCCCTACCCCCTATGATCAATCTTGGCTCCGGCCCTGCGCTTGACAATGTAATTGTTGTTTCAACGCCCGTGTCAAAAGATGGCCCGGTATCAACCGCAGATGGAGGAACATTGCACGTATCTTGTTCATCTCATGTAAGATCCTCCACATGCATGGTTTTCTAGCATGTCATGTTCGGCATCATCTTCTTGCGCTGGGATGTTTAGGTAAATACCAGCATTACCGAACCAAAAAGCCATATCTTTAAAAAAACACATAAGAAAGTTACATTTTCTTCTATCAAAACACCAAGCCCACAGTTCTTCAAAAAAATCTAGTTTTCCAAGTCAGGTAACATTAATTTTTCTATGTTGCGCCACTTTACTTTGAACCTAACATAGGATAAGCTTACATTTACAACAGAAGCAACCACCTTCTTTTTACATAACAACTACTAAACTCTGTGTTTTTTCGGATTCCAACTAGAGTTTATTATGATACCTTTTTGGAGATGCCCAATGCTGGAAGATGATTTCCAGGTTCTCTGTCACTTTGATTTTGATTTTCTACATGCAAGTTAACCAAGTGTGGATCCTCAAGCTTGGTGTTTTCTTGTGAATGGTTCATACTGCAAGAAATCTACATCTACTAAAGACACTCAACCCTGGAAACTATTGTTTTTATTTACATCTGGTTCATTTTTCTTTTTGTACAAGTGAGACCTCGTTCTCTTTTACATCTGAAAACCTGTGGGGAATCGATGACCTCTAATCAGATGGTGTAGGTCAGCGTCCAGGTACCCCAGGTATCTTTTTGCCATGGAAATGGTCTTGTTTGTACATAGCTAAAAAGATCTGGAAATCTGGACGTTCATGAGAGTTAGGGAACATACCTGTGTTTGTGCTTGTTTCTTTTCTAATTTTTTCTCCAATGCACTGCATGTAGTTTCTGCTCCCCTTGTTTGGGAGAAGGGGGGAGGGAAGATCCCCTCTATCTTGTTGTCTTTTGTTGTAGCAACCTGTAGTTTTCTTGGTGAAGAAAGAAAACGGCCATGGAAATTTTATAGCCGGCGGCCGGAGAAGGAAGATAGGGTTAGGTAGGGTTTGACAATAGAGATGGGATGGAGATCTCGTTGGTTTTTTCCTGCACTTTTTCTCTATTTGGGGGCTCGCAACCAAACCGCAGCTGGGAAAAGGAACGAAGGGAGCTGGGAAAAGGGGACACGTGACCACTTTCTATTTTGAGAAAGTTTTTGATTCGGACAGGGGGCACCATATAAGACCAGATTTTTTTTTGAAAATGGGCGCATATATTAACGAAAATATTTAATGTTTACACCCGGCCTCTACATAACTAGGATGCACACAGTCACACAAACGACAAAGCTAGGGAATAAAGAGTAGACAAGCATTACACAAAATCACTAAAAAAGTCTTGAATCTAAGGCAGATCAATCCTCAAGTCACGCGACCATCCATGTCGGGAGAAAATATCCCTCGCCGTATCCTCCAATCGCGTACATCCCTCCATAAATAAGTCGTGAAACTCCATACGTTGAAGAATAGTCCATGATCGGAGAAAAGCTGTGGCTTGATAAATAACCTAGAGAGGTGAAGAGACAATGTAATTAAAGATCTTGTCATTTCTACCAAGCCATTGTGACCATATAATGGCAAGCGCTGCCACCCTAAATAAAGTTTTGTACTTATCAACAATTTCATGCAACCAATTACCAAAAACATTGGATACTAAGCTTGGAGGAGATGGATCAAAAGCTATTTGGATGAATGACCATATAGAGCGAGCGAATTTATACTGGAAAAATAATGGCGAATTGTCTTATCATGATGACAAAAAACGCACTATGTACTTTCATGCCAATTCCTCTTTGCAAGATTATCTTTTCTTATAATTACACATTTATGTAAATACCATGCAAAAAAATTCGTCTTAAGAGTTATTTTCCAAATCTTACTATTGTCATCGACCGGGATAACATGTTGGACCAAAGCTCTATAAAGTGATCCACTTTCTAGTCATTTCCATTTGAACACGTCCACACCATCTGGCAGTTGTATCGTGGATAATCGTAAAAGTAGATTGTTCCAAGATAACAGTCTAGGACCAATGAGGCTTCTTCTGCAAGACATATTCGGAGGACTGTTCTCCAACACTGTGGAAATAGTATCTCCTTTGTGTCTAACAATCGAATATAGAGCTGGATATTATTCGCGAAGAATAGTTTGGCCAAGCCACTTATCTTCTCAAAACCTAATATGTGATCCATCCTTAATCTCGAAAGCACCAAAACGAAAGAAATGTTTTTTGGTGGCCATGAGCCTGGCCCAAAAATGTGAAACATCGGGTTTCCAAACCACTTGAAAAACAGCTTTAGACCCCACATATTTTCTCCATAACATGGTTTGCCTAACGCCATCTTTAGTAAGTAGTCTAAAAAGCCATTTGTCGAGAAGCGCGGTGTTTTTGACTTGCAAATCATGTATGCCTAGTCCATCATACTCCTTTGGGCGGCAAACCACATTCTATCTGGCCATTCGATACTTCTTTTTCTCACTATCCCCTTGCCAAAAAAATCTTGAGCAGAAATAATCCACTTTTTTGAAGACACCTTTTGGTATTTGAAAAAACGAGATCATATACAGTACCATGTTAGTAAGTACTGAATTCATGAGTACTATTCTTCCACCAAGGGATAGCAATTTTCCCTTCCAACTATTAAGACGCTTTTGTAGCCTTTCCTCTACAAGTTTCCATTCAGCTATTGTGAGCCGCCGTGAATCGGTATTCCCAGATAGTAGATTGGAAATTACACCTGACCACAGCCAAAAAGTTCAACATAAAGATGGGTGATACGTCGGAAACGTATCTATAATTTTTGATGTTTCATGCTTGTTTACTATCTACTTTGCTTTGCTTTGTCCATACTTTGAGGTGTTTTTATATGTTTTCCAAAACTAACCTATTAAAAAGTTGCCACAGTGCCAGTTGCTTGTTTTCTTCTGTTTTTGGTTTCAGAAAGGCAGAAAATTAATATTCTCATAATTGGATGGGACAAAATCCAAAGTCAATATTTTACCGTGGACAACACGAAGCCAGAAGAATAGAAGAAGAAGGCTCACTAGGGGGCCACACACCCTAGCCGCGCGGGTGGGCAACCCTGCGTTTGGGGGGTGCAGTCGCCCTGGTGGCCCCCTGGCTCACCTCTTCGCCTATAAAGTCCCCCGATGCAGAAACCCTAAACATCCGATCAATATTTCACGAAACCGTCTGTAGCTGCCGCCACCATCGTCCCTAGATCGGGGGGATCTGAAGCTCTTTCTGGCACCCTTCCAGAGGGGAGATCATCCCGGAGGCCTCCTTCTTCATCATGCCAGCCTCCGGTATGAAGCGTGAGTAGTTCCACCTTGGACTACGAGTCCATGTAGTAGCTAGATGGTTGTATCTCCTCTTTGTGCTTTCATGTATAGATCTTGTGAGCTCCGCTCATGATCAAGATCTAATCTATTTGTAATCATGCATGTTGTGTTTGCGGGGATCCGATGGATATTGAGATTATTATGTCAGATTAATTAATGGTTTTGTCTATTTGATTCTATCATGTCTATGTTGTTTGTGATCTTGCATGCTCTCCGTTGTTAGTAGCTATCTTGGCCAAGTAGTTGCTAGTGAATCCAAGAGGGGTTATTTATGCTCGATAGTGGGTTCATGCCTCTAGTTTCCAAGGGAAGTGACAGAAATCTCTTTGGTTGTAGATGTGTTGTTGCCACTAGGGAGAAAACAACGGTCTCTTGTTCATGGAACAAGTGGATTGTTTACCTTACACACTTTTCTTAAAGCAGTTGTCTATTGCTTGCAACTTAATACTGGAGGGAGTTCAGATGATAACCTGAAGGTGGACTTCTAGTCATAGATGCATTTGGATGGCAGTCTATGTATATTGTTGTATTGCCCAATCAAATCTCATGGGATCTTTTTGTCTGGTATTGCATTGTTATGCCTTGCTCAGTTCCTGTCAATTGCCCTGATGTAATTTGTTTACCCTTCATGGCATGTTGTTTATCTAAGAGGAGCACCTTTAGTGAACTATGGACCCCGGTCCAATCTTTACCATTGATACATCTTCCATTGTTACCTGTTACTTGCTGCAAACCATCATCACCTTCAACACCATACATTTAATCCTTTGTTTCAGCAAACCAGTGAGCTTGACAACCTCACTCATTCGTTGGGGCAAAGTCTTGAGTTTGTGTTGTGCAGGTTTCCACGTTGCTTGCAACATCTGTGTGACGTTTCCTTCCTCCTACTAGTTCTATAACCTCGGTTTATTACTGAGGTAAACCTTGCTGCTGTGCTGCTTCACACCTTGCTCTTGGGTTTCCCAACGAAGCGCTCCTACATCAACTCAGCGCTGCATCAACAACATCACTGTTTCGTTGGGGCAAAGTCTTGAGTTTGTGTTGTGCAGGTTTCCACGTTGCTTGCAATACCTTTGAGACATTTCCTTCCTCCTACTGGTTCGATAACCTCGGTTTCTTACTGAGGGAAAACTTGCTGTTGTGCTCATCACACCTTGCTCTTGGGTTTCCAACGAAGCATCCCACGACAGTACTGGGCGCCATCAAGCTCTTTCTAGCGTCGTTGCCGGGAGGCTAAGGACGTCTTCACAAGGGGATTCCTCCTCAACCTTTCTCTTTACTTTTTTAGTTTCTTTTGCTTGGTTTTTTTGTCTCTTTTTATGAAAAACTCCAAAAAAAATAGTTTAGTTTGGTTCGCTTTCTCTTATCAAAAACACAAAAAAATAGTTCCGGCTCTAGCTGCTGCTGCTGTTTTTGGCTTGCTCCACTTTTCCAAAATGAACTCTACTGAGAACACCAAGTTGTGTGACTTCACTAGCACATAAAACAATAATTTCCTTAGCACTCCTATTGCTCCACCTCCTCCTGATGCTACCTTTGATGAAATTAAGCCTGCTTTGTTGAATCTTGTGATGAGAGAGCAATTTTCTGGTGCTAGTACTGATAATGCTGTTGCCCATCTCAATAAATTTGTTGAACTTTGTGAGATGCAAAAGTATAAGGATGTAGATGGAGATATTATTAAGCTCAAGCTGTTTCCTTTCTCTTTGAGAGGAAAAGCTATCCTTGCCTAGAAATAGTATTGATTCTTGGACTAAGTGCAAAGATGCTTTTATTGGAAAGGACTACCCTCCTGCTAAGATTATATCTATGAGAAGTGACATTATGAAATTTAAACAACTTGATAATGAACATGTTGCTCAAGCTTGGGAAAGAATGAAACCTTTGGTTAAAAATTGTACCACTCATGGACTCACTGCTTGGATGATTATCCATACTTTTTATCCAGGTTTGAACTTCTCTTCAAGAAACCTGTTGGATTCAGCTACTGGAGGTACCTTTATGGGCCTCACTTTGGATGCTACAACAAAAATCCTTGATAATATGATGGTTAATTACTCTGAATGGCACACTGAGAGAGATCCACATGGTAAGAAGGTAATTTCTGTTGAAGAAACCTCCTCTTTGAGCGATAAGATTGATGTTATTATGGCTATGCTTGTTAATGGGAAAGCTCCTTTAGATCCAAATAATGTTCCCTTAGCCTCTTTGGTTTCTCAATAAGAGCAAGTTGATGTGAACATCATTAGAAACAACAATTTTAACAACAATGCCTATAGGAATAATTTTGGTGGTAACAACAATTATAGGCCTTATCCTCCTAATAATGGCAATACCTATGGAAACTCCTGCAAAAAAGCTAGAAGTGCCCCCTCTGAACTTGAAGTTATGCTCAAAGACTTTATTAGTAAGCAAACTATTTTCAACAAGACTATAGAGGAAAAACTTTTAAATGTTGAGAAAAATATTTCCTCTTGTTCTGAAGCACAGCCCTCTTTGATTAATAAAATGGTTGCTAAACCTGAAACCATGGAAAGTACCTTTTCTGCTACTCATTCCATACAAGTTACTATTGATGAAAATGTTAGACTGTTAGCCCAACTTCATGCTAAGTGGGAAAGGGAAGCTAAAATTGATAGAAACAATAGTGTGTGCACCATCACTAGAATGGATACCACTAAACCACAAGAAGTCCCTATTCCTCCTCCTATAATGCCTAAGCCTAATGAGTCTACTACTAGTGATGCTAAGTTTGATTTTGATATAGATGGTTGCAATATTTCTGAAGTGATTCTGTTCCTGCAAAAGCTTGATAGAAGTCCTGATGCTAGTGATATGCATGTTGCTTTCACCAAACACATTACTGATGTTGTTAAGATTAAGGAAGAGAAGTTAAAACACAAAGCTTCTATTCCTAGGAAAGTAGAAGATATTTGGGAACCCATTATTAATGTGCAAGTGAATGACTTTGATCTCAAAGCTTCATGATCTTGGTTCTAGTTTCTCTATTATGCCTAGGAAAATTTATGAAATGCTTGATTTTCCACCTTTGGAAGATTGTTATTTGGATGTCCCACTTAATGATAATGCTAAGAAGAAACTCATGGGGAGTATTAATGATGTTCTCATCATGGTTAACAATGCTTATGTCCCTGTTTATTTCTATGTTTTGGATGTTGAATACAATGATTCTTTGTAACATACCACCCTTTTGTGTAATATAAATAATTACATGTTTGAGCATTGCATCCATGCATTATACTTGCACTTTGGTTTAAACAAACAAACACCAAATAAAACCCTAATGTTGTTCCTTCTCAAAACCATTCAAATGGTTTACATATTTTGAAAACTATCAAAACAAATGGAGGCCAGATTGTGTTAAGGGCCCCTTAGTGTTCTCAAATATTTTATAAAAGTTTCTGTAATTTGAAAATACTCAAAACAGATTTGAATTCGAATACAAAAGAGAAAAATTAGAAAACAGAAATGGAAAACTAATTTGCAAAGAAAAACAGTCCTCTAATCCAAAATGGGCCACAGCCCACCTCTCCCTCTCTCTCTTAGTCGCTCTCGCAGCACGCAACAGCCACCTCGGCCCAGCTGCGGCCCACCCAGGCCCGTACCGCTTCATCGCTTCTGCCGGCCGTCTTCAACCTCCCGATCGAGCTAAGCAGCTCGCTGGCGGTGCCTCCGTCGCTGGCATGCGCGAAGATCCACGCCGCTGCCCCTGAACGTCTACAAGATCCCCAGAGCCGCCTCCGACGAACCCTAGGCTCCACTTTCCCCCCTCTCTCTCGCGGCAGCGCCAAGGCTAAACCCTAGCTCTTCAGATCCTCCTTGTCCCTACCGTCTTCGGCCATCCTAGCTCAAGCAGACACCACCGTTGGACGCGCCGCGTCTTCCTCTTCCTCCCCCTCAAAGCACGCGTGCTGGGAAGCACCCTCCTCGCCGAAATCGAACCCGAAGCGCCGTCGGCCGCCGTTAGTCAAGCCATCGATTCGCTGCCGTCCGGCCTCCCCGAGCCTCACCGACCCCTCCATCGCGCTCGTGGTGAGCCCACGGTGCTCAAGCACCCCTCCGTTTTCCCCCTCTCCCCCTCTGATGTCTTCCCCGTGTGAATCCGACACCGTCACCTCTTTCCATCGTCGCACCACCGTCCCCGGTGACCAAGAACAGGCGGCGCCATCACCATATGACTCCCCTGTTGGAGATATGCCCTAGAGGCAATAATAAATGTAGTTATTATTATATCTTTGTGTTTATGATAAATGTTTACATTCATGCTATAACAGTATTAACCAGAAACATTAATACTTATGTGATTTATAAACTAAATTAGAGTCCCTAGTAAAGCCTCTTCATAATACTAGCTTGTTGATTAATAGATGATCATGGTTTCTTGATCATGAACATTTGAGATGTTGTTAATAACAAGATAATATCATTAGGAGAATGGTATGGTGGACATACTCCTATAGATAAGCGTAGCATAAAGATCAAGTCATTTTAAATAGTTCAATTGCTATAAGCTTTCTGATACATAGTAACCTAATTCCTTCGACCATGAGATTATGCTTATCACCATCACCGGAAGGATGCTTTGATGACATCAAACACCACAACGTAACTGGGTGGCTATAAAGGTGTCATTGAGTGTTTGGAAAGTATGGGTTGAGACACATGAATCAAGAGTGGGATTTGTCCATCCATATGACAGATAGATATACTCTGGGCCCTCTCGGTGGAATGTCATCCAATTAGCTTGCAAGCATGTGACTGGCTCACAAGGTATCACATACCACGGGAACGAGAAAATAGTACTTATCGGTAACGAGGTTGAACTAGGTATGCAGAGATACCGACGATCAAAACCTCGGATAAGTAAACTATCGTGAGACAAAGGGAAATTGGTATCGTATGTAAGTGGTTCATTCGATCGCAAAGTAATCGTAGAAATATGTGGGAGCCATATGAATTTCTAGATTCCTCTATTGGTTATTGTTCGGAGAAGTGTCTCGATCATGTCCGCATAATTCACGAACCGTAGGGAGACACACTTAAGGATTCGATGTTGTTGAGTAGTTATGGAATGATGAGTAAGAGACTGAATGTTGTTCGGAGTCTCGGATGGGATCCGGGATATCATGAGGAGATCAGTAATGGTCCGGAGAATAAGATTCATATAAGGAAAGTCCTGTTTCGGAGTTGGGGAATGATTCCGGTGTTTTCATCGGGAATGTTCTAGAAGGTTCCGGAAGGTCCGACACTCCGGAGGGGAAGGGTACATGAATGTGTCATGACAACGTGGACTGGTTGCATCATGTACTAGGTATCATGGCTGGGCAAAATAAAGGGAGAAATCAAATCCTAGTTTGAAAAGTCAAACGCCAATTTGAAAAGTCAAACGACAGTTTTGCTTGGTGGAGGGAGAGTAGGAAACCTACTTGGGGAGGAGTTCCTCTCCCTCCACCCGCCGGCCAAGGAGGCCGACTTGGGGGAGGCCTCCCCCCCTTGGCTGCGCCCTCCCACCTATAAAAGGAGGGGCACGGCTGCCCCTCTTCCCTACACCCAACACCACCATAAACCCTAACCCTAGCCGCCAGCATCCTGCAAGTCGCCACCGCCCTAGGGTTTCTCCTAGCCGCCGACTTGGGGCTTCCCCAAGCCCTAGGCCACCGGCCAAGCTCCGCCCTTGGTGCCTCTAAACCCTAGATTGCCAAGGCCTCTCTCATAGTCCACCATACTCGCTCCGGCTTAAGGCGAAGCCCTGCGAGATCTCCCCTCTACTTCCGGTACCATGCCTTCGTGCTGCCGGAATCTCGAGGAGAGTGCAACAACCTCCGCTGCCTGCTGGAACAAGGGAGAGGAAGGTCTTCATCGAGTACCGAACGTGTGACCGACTGCGGAAGCGCTGTCGGAACGCAGCGCCGGAAGGATCGTCTACGCGATCTTGAGATCGGCAAGAGTACGACTACATCACCCATGAGAATCTGCTCTCGTTAACCGCTTTGGAATCTTCGAGGGTGAGTTCCTCTATCGACTCGTTGCTACAATCTAGTAGATAGATCTTGGCTTGTTTGTTTGCATGCGGTAGAATTTTTTTATTTTTCCATGCTACGAACCCCTACAGTGGTATCAGAGCAGTGTCTATATGTAGATCTGTTGCACGAGTAGAACACAATGGTCATTGTGGGCGGTGGTGCTTTTATTATCAATTGCTTCTTGTGTACTTTGCATCTTGCGGTATGATGGGATGAAGCGGCCCGGGCTAACCTTACATGACATCGTTCATGAGACTTGCTCCACGCTCAACATGCAACTTGTATTGCATAAGTGGCTTTGCGGGTGTCTGTCTCTCCCATTATAGTATAGATCCAATTTACAACGGGCACTTGATAGTTCAAACATCAACGTTGTGATTCTTGTTCGTAAGTTAGATCGACACTTATTGAAAGCCCCAAACCACGTAAAAAATGCAAAGAAAATTAGAGGCATCTAACTTTGTTTTGCAGGGGTGTGCTGTGATGTGATATGGCCACGATTGTGATTATATTTGATGTATGCAATGTTCCTTATTGTAAGTTGGCAACCGGCAGGAGCCATATGGTTGTCTTTAAATTCTGTTAAGACCCGCGTGTCTATTCAAAGTAGTTGTAATGGTTGGAGCTGGAGGACGACAACCATGAAACGACGCCATTGACCTTGACGCTATGCCGGTGATGATGGAGATCATATTCGTGCTTGAAGATGGAGATCGAAAGCACAAGAAGAAAGGCCATATCATATCACATATTATGAATTGCATATGATGTTAATCCTTTATGCATCTTGTATTGCTTAGTTAAACGACGGTAGCATTATAAGATGATCCCTCATGCACATAAATTTCAAGTTTTAAAGTGTTCATCCTTAGTAAGCACCGTTGCTAAAGCTTGTTGTTTCGAAGCACCACGTGATGATCGGGTGTGTTAGATTCTGCAAGTGTATACAACGTGAGCAAGCCAGATTTGCTCATGCGGAAGCTAAGGTTTGATCTTGACGAGCCTAGCATGTACAAACATGGTCTCAGAACACGGATCACCGAAAGGTAAAGCATGAGTCATATAGTAGATATGATGAACATGTCGATTGTTCGCCATTGAAGCTACATCAACTCTCGTGATGATCGGTTTTGATGTGGTGGATTTGGTTCGTGTGATCACTAAACAATGTGAGGTATATTGTTTTGAGTGGGAGTTCACCTAGATTAATTTAACTATTAATTAGAACTCAATTTGTCATAAACTTAGTCTAAACTATTGCAAATATGTTGTAGATCAATGGCGGCCTCTACCATCAATTTTAATGCGTTCCTAGAGAAAGAAAAGTTGAAAAACAATGGAAGCAACTTCACGGATTGGTTCCGCAATTTGAGGATTGTCCTCAATGCTGGTAATTTGACCTATGTGCTGGATGCACCGCTGGGTGACCCGCCTGCAGCTGATGCTACCGATGAAGTAAAGAATGTTTACCTCGCTCGGAAGAATCAGTACTCCACAGTTCAGTGTGCTATCTTGTATGGTTTGGAATCAAAGCTTCAGAAAAGGTTTGAGAACCATGACCCACACGATATTGTCCGTGAACTCGAAGTGATATTTGAGACTCACGCGGCAGTTGAGAGTTATGAGGCTTTTGAAAAGTTCTTTAACTGCAAGATGGAAGAGGGCAGCTCCGTCAGTGAGCATGTGCTTAAGATGTCTGGGCACGCTAACAAACTCCAAAACTTGGGTATAGTGATTCCTAATGATTTGAGGATTTACCGTGTCCTCCAATCACTGCCACCAAGTTACAAGAACTTTGTGATGAACTACAATATGCAAAGCATGAACAAGACATTGCCAGAACTCTTCTCGATGTTGAAATCTACAGAAGCGAAGATCAAGAAAGAGCATCAAGTATTGTTGGTCAATAAGACCACCAAATTCAAGAAAGGCAAGTCTAAGCAAAAGGGAAACTTCAAGAAGGGTGGTAAGAAATTTGTCGCACCGGCGAAGAAGACCAAAGCTGGACCTAAGCCTGATACTGAACGCTTTTACTGCAAGGGAGAGGGTCACTGGAAGCGGAATTGCCCAAAGTACTTGGCGGATTTGAAGAACGGCAACATCAAGAAGAAAGGTATATCCGTATACATGTTATTGATGTGTATCTCACTAGTACTCATAGTAGTGCCTGGGTATTTGATACTGGTTCGGTTGCTCTTATTTGTAACTCGAAACAGGTACTGCAGAATAAACGGAAGCTGGCGAAGAACGAGGTGGCGATGCGCATTGGAAATGGATCAAAGGTTGATGTGATCGTGGTCGGCACGCTACCTCTTCATCTACCATCGGGATTAGTTTTATACTTAAATAATTGTTATTTGGTGCCTGCGTTGAGCATGAACATTATATCTGGATCATGTTTGTTGGGAGACGGTTACTTGTTTAAGTCCGAGAATAATGGTTGTTCGATTTATATGAGTAATATGTTTTATGCACATGCACCTTTGATAGATGGTCTATTCTTATTGAATCTCGATAGTGGAAATACACATATTAATAACATTGAAGCTAAACGTTTGAAATTGAGCGATAACCCGACCTACATGTGGCACTGTCGTCTTTGTCATATTGGAGTGAAGCGTTTGAAGAAACTCCATTTCGATGGACTTATTGAATCACTTTATTTCAAATCACTTGAAAGATGTGAAGCATGTCTGATGGGTAAAATGACTAAGACTCCATTTTCTGGTATGATGGAGCGAGCTACGAACTTATTGGAAATCATACATACCGATGTGTGTGGTCCAATGAGTGTAGCATCGCGCGGTGGTTATCGTTATGTTCTTACCTTCACGGATGACTTGAGTAGATATGGGTATATCTATTTCATGAAACATAAGTCCGAAACTTTCGAGAAGTTTAAGGAATTTCAAAGTGAGGTAGAGAATCAACGTAACAAGAAGATTAAATTTCTATGTTCTGATCGTGGAGGTGAATATCTAAGTTACAAGTTTGGCGAGCATTTGAAGAAATGCGGAATACTTTCACAATTGACACCGTCGGGAACACCACAGCGTAATGGTGTGCCCTAACATCATAATCAAACTCTCTTAGATATGGTTCGTTCTATGATGTCACTTACAGATTTACCGCTATCATTTTGGGGTTATGCATTAGAAACAGCCGCATTCACTTTAAATAGGGCACCATCTAAATCCGTTGAAATGACACCGTATGAATTATGGTTTGGGAACAAGCCTAAATTGTCGTTCCTTAAAGTTTGGGGTTGCGAAGCCTATTTAAAGAAGTTACAGCCGTACAAGCTTGAACCCAAAGCGGAAAAATGCGTCTTCATAGGATACCCGAAGGAAACTATTGGGTATACCTTCTATCATAGATCCGAAGGCAAAATCTTCGTTGCCAAGAATGGATCCTTTCTAGAGAAGGAATTTCTCTCGAAAGAAGTGACTGGAAGGAAAGTAGAACTCGACGAGGTTGTTGAACCTTCTCTCGAACTTGCGAGTAGCGCAGCACCGGAAGTAGTTCCTGTGGCGCCTACACCAATAAGAGAGGAAGCTAATGATGATGATCATGAAACTTCGGTTGAAGTTGCTACAGAACCTCACAGATCAACGAGAACTCGTACCACTCCTGATTGGTATGATCCCTTTATGAGTGTCATGTTGGTGGACAACACCGATGACCCTGCTAAAGTCTGTGAGGATTATGTTAGCAATCGCTGCATATTATGATTATGAGATATGGCAGATGGATGTCAAAACAGTGTTCCTCAATGGAGACATTGATGAAGAGTTGTATATGATGCAACCCAAAGGTTTTGTCGATCCTAAATATGCTAACAAAGTATGCAAACTTCAACGGTCCATATATGGGTTGAAGCAAGCATCCCGAAGTTGGAATCAACGTTTTGATAAGGTAATCAAAAGTTTTGGTTTTATACAAACTTATGGAGAAGCTTGTATTTACAAGGAAGTGAGTGGGAGCTCTGTAGAATTCTTAATACTATATTTAGATGACATATTGTTGATTGGGAATGATGTAGACCTTCTTAAGAGTGTCAAAGAATATTTGAATAATAGTTTTTCAATGAAAGATCTTGGCGAAGCAGCTTACATATTAGGCATAAAGATTTATAGAGATATATCGAGACGCCTAATATCACATCTTTGATCTTTATCCATATGATGTCTTGTGAGTAGTTCGTTTAGTTCTTGAGGACATGGGAGAAGTCATGTTGTTAGTAGTGGATTTGTGTTGAGATATTATGCAGTGGTTTAGTATTTAAGTTGTGGTGTTATTCTTCTAGTGGTGTCATGTAAACGTCGACTACATGATACTTCACCATTTATGGGCCTAGGGGAATGCATTGTGTATTTGGATACTAATTGAGGGGTTGCCGGAGTGACAGAAACCTGAACCCCCGTTAGGACACCTTTGCATAAGGGAGTGTAGGATCTCAGAGTTAAGGTTGTGGTTAGGTTTATATCTTAATTACTTTCATGTAGTTGCGGATGCTTGCGCGGGGTTTAATCACAAGTATGTATTAGTCGAAGTAAGGTCGGTACATTAGAAAAGGCTCACCCACACAACACTTATAACACCAAAGAAGAGTATCTATTTGAAGCGAAAGCACTTGATAGAATTCCCATGTGTCCTCGAGAACGTTTGGTCCTTATAAGTATTTCCACCGGCTTGTCCTTTGCTAAGAATGGATTGGGGCACTTGCTGCAGTTGTTCATTGTCTTTATTACTTTCACTTGTTTTGTTGCCTTATCAGAAAACCCCTAAAATCCGTTTCCTAAGTATTTACAGAGATTTCCTGCTCCATACCACTAGTCAACACCTTCTGCTCCTCGTTGGGATCGACATTCCTATTTATCGAAAGTACTATGATACGCCCCCTATACTTGTGGGTCATCAAGACTATTTTCTGGCGCCGTTGCCGGGGAGTGAAGCGCTATTGAAGAGTGGAACTGGTAAAGGAAACTTCTACTGTGAGTATTTCTTTTTGTTTTTGTTTGTTACTTTGTTTCCAATATGGATAACCCACTTGGTTTTCTGTTTGGGAAAACTACCACCACTGTTAGGGTAGTGGATGAACCACCGCCTGTTGAGATAGATCCTTTTAAGATACCTACAAGTATTGTTGATCGTGTTATGGATAATTATTATTTTGGGGATGGAACCGTCCACCCTGGAGATCACTTGCTTTTTATCCATGAATTATGCGGGTTGTTTAACTGTGAAGGTATCACAACTGAACAGGTGAAGAATAAGTTACTCTCTATATCCTTGAAAGGGAGAGCTAAAGAATGGTATAAGCTGTTGAAGAATGGACAATCCATGGAATGGGAGGAAATGGCATCTCTCTTTTATTCTAAATTCTATCCTCCCAGTGAGATTCATAAGGATAGGAATCTGATATATAACTTTTGGCCTCGTGATGGAGAGAGTACAGCTCAAGCTAGGGGGAGATTGAAGTTACTAATGCTTAAATGTCCTATTCATGAACTCCCTAACAATATTATTATCAATAACTTTTATGCTAGGCTTTCTCTTCACGATAAAGATTTACTAGATGCTTCTTGTGCTGGATCATTCACACGTATGAAGGAAGAAGATAAATGGGATCTACTAGACCGTATTCAAGAGAACACTGAAGCTTGGGAAAAATGAGAAAGGAAGGAAGTCAGGTATAAACTATGATTATGAATGCATTGAATCTTTTATGGGAATTGATGACTTCTATGATATTATAAATGAGTTTGGTCTTGATTCCCAAAGTATTTCCAACTGTTTTAAGGCCTTTGCCTCTTGCATAGAAATTCCCAAAAAGAAGTGGAACAAGTACCATGCACCTTATAAAGATGTTGTTAATCATGTTCCTGTTAGAAGTGCTGAAGTTTCTACTACTAATCATATTGTGCCTGAACCTTACGTTGAGAAAATACATTTCCCAGCTAAGGTAAAGGAGTATTCTATGATGATTAGTGTAGATAATAAAGGTACTAAGAAAACTGTGGATCCTGATGAGCAATTGAATACCGAATTTGTGGTAGCTATTGTGAAAGACCTTGTCACTAGAAAGATAGAGGATGAGCATATTGTCTTCTGTGAAGGCGCTTCTAATATTATCCCACATCTTAGTAAAGCTAGAAAAGCTAGTGTCCGTGTGCTTTCTGTTAGAATTGGAGATCATTGCTATTATGGTTTATGTGATATTGGTGCTAGTTCTAGTGCTATTCCTTATGAGCTTTACAGGGAAATTATGCATGAAATTGGTCCTTGTGAGCTTGAGGACATTGATGTGGTTATTCACCTTGCTAATAAGGAGAACATTTTCCCTATTGGTATTGTAAGAGATGTGGAGGTTCTTTGTGGTAAGATTAAGTATCCTGCTGATTTTCTAGTGCTTAATTTAGTAGCTAGCAAAACTTGTCGTATCATTTTTGGTAGACCTTTCTTGAACACTTGTGGAGCTATTATAGATTGTAAGAAGGAGAAAGTTTTAACTAAGTTTGATGGAGAGTCTTATGAGTTTAACTTTTCCAAATTTTCTAAAGCTCCTTGTGAAAACAACTTGTCTAATGAAGATTTGAGGATGGAACAACTTGCTTCTATTGATCCGGTTTAAAACCTTGGACCTCGTTTTGGTGATAGTAAGTATGCTCATTCTTATGATAGAGTTGTTTCCCTTGACAGTTATATTGTCAACTTTATTCAAAGTTCTATTGAAATTTATTATGAGAGAGGGAAACATGGTTTTATGCATCTCAATAATGTTAAGTTTCCCCGTTTTATGCTGAAAGATTTGAAGTTGCATTTGTTTTGTCTTCCTATGCTAGTGGCTTTTTGTATCAAAAATTTGTTTTCTCATGACACCCCTATGCATAGGAAGTGGGTTAGACTCAAATGTGTTGGTTATTTGCTTCTTGATGCTCTCTTTCACTCCAGATATATATCTCCTATGTGAGCATCTTGAGCAGAGGTGGTGGCAGCGCCGCAGACTAGGAGGAGGACGGTGGTCTGCGGGGGGGGACCACGGGCGATGAGGCCTTGAGGGCGTCGAGGGACGCAGGGACGTGGAGTACGACCGGGTGCGTGCTGCAGAGGCCGCCGGCGGGGAGGAAGGGGGCGGCCGAACGCGGGGCTGGAGCTGACGGCGTCGGTCGCGCCTGCAACGAAGAAGAGGGCGGCTGCGAGGTCTCGAGGTGGGGGCGAGGGCAACGGGCGAGAGAGGAGCGAGCGGTGGCAGGTCACAGGGAGGCCGCGTGCTGGTGAGCGAGCGGTGGCGCTTGCAGGGATCGAGGAGAGCGAGCTAGGGAGGCTGAGGACTGCGGGATGGGGATTGGGTCGCTCGCGTGCGCTGTGCCGTGTGCGTGTTGTGTCGTGGTGGGGCCGGGCGAGTGCGTGCGTTGTGTGCGTGGTGTGTCGCGTGTGTGTGTGGGTGTTGCGCGCATGGGAGTTTCATGTGTGTAACGTGCAGGTTGTGTGGCGTGTGTGCACACCGGCGGCAGCGGAGCATGTGGTTTGCGAGAGTAGGGTTAGGGTTAGTCTAGGATTTGGGCCGAAAGAAAAAGGAAAATGAACGATTTATCTAGTCCAAAGTTGACTAGATGGAGCTAGTTTTAGACCAAAATTTTGGACGGGCTTTCTGCCTAATTTTATTTATAAAACGAGAAAAGCTTTTGCTGCGAGAAATATTATTTGTTTTAGTTTTAAAATAAGAACGAGAGACGGGTTTAATTGGATATTTAGTAAAACAAAATATGATTTGATAAAATAAGTTTACGGATAAAATATGCATGATAATGTCATGATGATGCACAAAATCAAGTAACAATCAATTTCTAATTTTTAATATTTCCGGGCATTACATTGCTTATGGGCTTACGTGCAAAGAGTGCTCAGCCAACTCCGTTGGTACACCTTGCACGTCCTGTGTTGACCACAGAAAGATATCCCGATTCTCACGGAGGAAGTTAGTGAGCTCGCTTTCCTATTTGTCATCTAGGCCAGCACCAATTGTGACGGTGCACACCGGGAATTGATCATTGATCTGGATCTTTTTCGTCTCTTTAGTCAGCTGGAACGATACACTTCCATGCGGGTTGGCCAGTGCCGGCATATTAAGCTATGCCGACTGAGCCAGAGCTGCCACCTCCTGAATTCTTCTTTTCTCTCTTGCAATTACCAATGATTCGGCCAGGTTTGACCAGGCTGAAGCACATTCCATTGATTTTCTATAATCTCCAGCTACGGTTATCACCCCCTGAGGTGCTGGCATATTCATTTTCAAGTAACTGATGTGACTGTTGGAATTATGCCCTAGAGGCAATAATAAAGATGTTATTATTATAATTCTTGTTCATGATAAAGTTTATATTCCATGCTAGAATTGTATTAAGCGGAAACTTTAATACTTGCGTGTTTTGTGAACAACACCGTGTCCCTAGTATGCCTCTATGGACTAGCTCATTGATTAATAATGGTTAAAGTTTCCTAACCATAGACATGAGTTGTCGATTAATAATGAGATCATATCATTGGGAGAATGATATGATGGACAGACCCAAACTAAGCGGAGCAATTAGATCGTGTCATCGTGTTCATCTTTGCGAAGCTTTTCTTATGTCAAATATTGTTTTCCTAGACCATGAGATAATACAACTCCCTGGTATCGGAAGAAAGCTTTGAGGTCATCAAACTTCATCCTATGAGAGGGTGATCATAAAGGTGTCTCTCAGGTGATCGGAAAGTACCTGTTGGGTTGTATGTATCGAGATGGGATTTGTCCCTCCGAAGTCGGAGAGATATACTTCGGGCCCACTCGGTAATCGATATCAACACCTCTTGCAAGCATGTGGTTAAGGAGTTAATCACAAAGTGATATCGGATTACGGAACGAGTAAAGTACTTGCTGTGAACGAGATTCAACTAGGTATGACGGTACCGACGATCAAATCTCGGGCAAGTAAAATATCGCGAGATGAAGGGAATATATATATGGGATTGATTGAATCCTGGCATCGTGGTTCATCCGATATGATCATCAATGAAAGTGTGGGAGTCAATTTGGGTTTCCAGACCCCGCTGTTGAGTATTGATAGAAGATCATGTCTGCATATTCTCGAACCCGAAGGGTCACACACTTAACCTGTCTCGACGCTAGGATAGATTGGATAATTGGTTTATGAGTTTTTGTTCGTAGTCTCGGATGAGATCCAGGACGTCACAAGATGTTCCTGAATGGTCCGGAGTATAAAATTCATATAAGGCAATGCAGTTTTTGGAGTTCGGAATTGTTTCGGGTTAATCGGTATTGTACCGGAAGCTTCTAGAACCTTCCGAAGGGGGACCAACGTGGCCCCAACTTCCGGGAGGGGGCATGGGCCTATGAGGGAGTGCCCTGGCCGCATTGGGCCAGGGTCACAAGGCCCCATAGGGCCCAGCCGGCCAAACACCTAGGAAACCCTAGGGGAGCTTCTAGAAGGGAGGGGGAAACTTGCCCCCCACTCCTCCCTCCTTGGCCGCCGGCCTAGGGCTTGGGGAAGGGGCTAGGGCTGTCCGCCCACCCCTCTATATAAAGAGGGCTGGGGGCGCACCCCTCCCCTACACCTCCTCCTCAAACCCTAGCCGCCCTGCTGCCCTCATCTCTCTCTCCCTCCCGACTGTGTGTAGGCGAAGCCCTGCGGCAGAAACTCTCCACCGCTTGCACCGCGCCGTCGCGTTGTAGATCCAATCTATCTCTCCACCCCACTTTCTGGACCGAGGAAGGAGGAGACGTCGAGGTGCCGCACGTGTGCATCTCTCGGAGGCATCGCCACTTGCGGTGTTAGATCGGATCGGATCGCGAGGAGGAGAAGCGAGTACGACTACATCACCACGTTCCGTCGAACGTTCCGCTGTGCGAATCTTCAAGGGTATGAAGATCTCATCTATTCCCCCTCGTTGTTTGCATGTCCTAGATTACATCTTGGCTTTCCCGTTCGCATCCGTAGAAATTTTTTGATTTACTATGCTGCGAATCCCTTCAGTGACAGCTGCTCATAAATTTAGCCAATGCTGGTCGTCCGAGTAAATCATGATAGCAACTTTCCAGATCCACCACCTCGAACTCCAGATTCTCGGCTCTACAATTCTCTCTTGTGCCGAATAATACATCTACTCGGATTTTCCCAATGGGCTCGCACGAGAGCCCTAGAACTATCCCATGGAACGTGGTCCTTGTTGGCTATAGCATATTCGGAGTTATTTCGAGTTTGTGCATTGTGTCTTTGTACATGATGTTGATGCTACTCCCATTATATATGAGTACCTTTGAGAACTTCACATTGATGCTAGGCCCGACAAATGTTAGATCCAGTACTAAGGCATACGATCCTAGGCTCGGCATTATCTTCGGATGATCCCTTATGCTCCAGGTTATCTCTTGATCATACTATGGCACATATCTCGGCACTACCGGCATAACTGCATTCACTTCCATATTTCAGCGTTGTACACTCTGTCTATCTTGTTGTTCCGTTTTGAACACACAGTATGATTGCTGATGTTCCCTGTAATCATTGCATCCATTGTTCTCGAGGTTTCCCCTTCCATCTTGATTCTGATTTATCACTTGGTGCACCGCATCCCTTTGATCTGGATTCTCAAACCTCAGAGGGGGCGGAGGCAACATCAGTTGCTGTCCATTTCCCCCAGTTAGCTGTGGCTGCTGCTGGTTATGCGCTTGATGCAGCGGTGCTTGTATGGCTGCCGCGTTTCCCATCGCACTTTTCATCCAGGCGCATTGGCGAGTGGTGTGATTGGCTGGCTTGGCCGGGTTAGGTGTGCGGAATTTACACGGCTGATCCAACATGGACTCAAACATGTACTTCAGCCATTCTTGCCATTGTTTCTTCTGTTTAGGCGTCCACTGCTTCTTCCCTCGTTCCTCGGCGTCCACTGCTGAGGACCATTCTTCTACCGTTGATTGTTTCCATGACTCAGCTAATCATGCACATCTTCCGCCACTTGATTTGAACTGTATGTGTAATATGGCCTCTCATCCCTTCTTCTACCTCGGTAATCATTGTGTCGCGACAATCTGGCACCATCTCTGGCATAATGATCCTGTTGCTCGCGATGCTCTGCCGACATTAGCTCTGGCTGAGTCGGATCACCTAAGGCATATGAATCTGCTACTCTGATCGTTTCCGCCAACGTGGTTGGCATATCTCTCTACAACCTCTGCCATAATACACTTCCATATCTGCACCCCTGAGCGAACCAGGCAATTGCTTGAGATTCGATAACCCCTCGCATGAGTTTCTGAGGTTGCACCACCGAGTCAAGAATTCTCTATTTGTCTCATTCATCTTCTGCTTGCACATCGCGAGCTGTTGTGGCCTATTCGGCCTCTTATATGTACTGGTGAAATTACTGATAAACATTTCCTTGAAATATAATCAACAATTGATACTTCCTGTTGGCAAATTATTCAGCCAGACTCTGGATGGCCCTTCCAACATCTGTGGCACGTATCTTACAACCCATCTTAAATTTCCTTCAGCTATTTTTACGGCCGTGGCATAATCAATTAGCCAATCTTGCGGCTTCGTACTCCCGTTGTATGTTTTCGTGCCTCTTGCCAACTGGAAGTTCGGCACGGGCGGTTCGCCCATAATCCGAGGTCCAAAGCCGCCCATAATCCGAGGGCAAGTTTCTATAGATAATTCTCTCCTGTACTCCAAAATGGTTTTGCCCACCATGCTGTGCATTTTTCCATTTACGAGTAACCATCATTGTATCTGTCATTTGCCTGATTATGTGGAGTTTGCCTTGTTTCTCGCTCTTGCCGAGGTTCATGCCTCGGCTGATGATCTTGCGGAGGGTACCTCCTTCCTTCTGATGGGTTATTGTTCTCATGGTTCCCCCTTTCGAGGTTCCCGTGTTCTCTGTTTGCACGGCCGGGGTATCTATCACCACTGTTACCTCAGCTTCCATTGCCTCTATTTTCATTGATTTTCCCGGCCACCACCGGGTCATACGGGACAATTTGCTTGTTTCTCTTTCCCGAAGTTACTGATTTGTCTTTCCGCGCATTGTTTCCGGGTGAGGATGTTGCTGCCACAGATAATGCGGGGGAAGCTCCTGCCAAATGAACCATGCGGGAAGCTCCTGGCTTCACCGGGTTATCCCTAAGCATTTCTTCATTCTGCTGGTTCGCAAATCTACCAGCTCATTTACTCTTTCTTGTTGCTTTTGCTGGGCTTCCCCGCTTAATCCCTCCAATTCCAGGGCTGCTGCATTTGCTGCCCTGAGGTTCTTTGTCGGGGTACTATACCTCGGCAAAACTGGGTCAACCGAATCATCTGGTCGAGCTTCATGCTCTTTGTTGATATCATTCATGAGGTTCTTTCCTCTTGATCTCAGATCATCTACTCGGTCATGGGCCGTATCTAGCTTGTTTTCCCTAGCATATTCTCGCAAGGTCCTGTTAAAGGATTCCTGCAAGGCCGACACCTTTTTTGCCTCCACTAACACTTTCAGTCTAGTTTCTTCTAACTCCGCCTGTGCGTTTGACGGGTCAACTATCGGCGCTACATGTGTATTCAAGTTATCTATTGTTGCCTGGAGGATATTCTCCGGCCTCTCTAGACGTGGCCACCTTACCCTTACCGGTTTTGGAGTTACCTCCTGCTCCTCGGCTGCTCTAGTGACCTGAGGATCTGCTGCGGTTGGCTTTAGAGCTGCTTGCTTTTTTTCTACCTTTCCTCCTACCGCCGGCTCCTTGCTTAGTCCGGCGCCTGCTCCTGATGCTGGTGCTGGAGACGTCATCATCACGTCGACGATGCCTGCGGGGCGAACGCCACGCTGACCGTTGGCAGCACTGAGGGGAGGATCTCCTACATGGATGACTCGGCGCGGGTAGACGCAGGAGGTGTCGATGCCGACGTAGATCTTGTGAGCACCCAGGTTGATGAATATGTTGTTGCGCCGGGGCGCTCTTTTCCTGAAACTGCCAGCATTATCGCTGACGTAGTCCCAGATATCAAATCTCTGGACTAGGCCAGAAACAACCCGCTCGCCAGTGTGGATGAACTTTCCCATCCGGATCTTGACTCCAGCTAGCACCGCTGCTGGCCCCACGGTGGACGCCATTTGTCGTGGTGGTGGCACGGCAGATGCCATGGGTAGGCTAAAGTATGGGACCAACGGATGCTGGTGGGATCTGGGAAGGGAAGATGTAGTGATTTCTACACACCAACTTACTAGAACATAGATCTTTATTTCTCCTCAATCGAGTTACAACAACATCCCTCCTTATAAATGGGTCCCTTGGTTCTTCCTAGGGCTGACGTGGCAAGCATATTCTTGGAATATGCTTATCCCAAAGTGGTAACTTAGTGGAATCCTTTCCGTGCCTCCCTTCTATCGGCGGCAAAGACCCAGAAACCCCCACATGTGAGCCTCGAGCCTGCCCACTGTCACCTCCGTGACGCTTGTCAGCCCCTGTGTAGATTCCCCTAGCCATTAGCTAGGGCTTCACTCTAGGATCTTTCTTATTCTCCTGCAAGCTTCTCATTACTCGGCCTTGTGTCACTTAACTCGCCTCGGCCTTCTCTGCGTATGAGCCGATCAACCTTACTCGGCCGTCTTAGCCCATACGTCGGCAGAGTGAGGTTTTAGTCACTCGATTTGGCTAAGCCATACCTTATTCGTCCGAGCCTTGCATAACTCGGCCGAATTAGTTTATAACTCGGCATATGATAAGAAGGGTTCCTTCCTTCTTTCCACCATCTTGACCCTACCTAGGGTCATCCCCCAAACAGTTGGGCTTGTTACTAGTAAGTATTTCATATGGAGTCTTGATCTACATTTGTTCTCTTAGTGGCTACTATAGGCTGCGTGCGCGATTAGAGAAGGAACTAGGGCCTCCTTAGCTAATACCTGAGAACTGTCGGTCCGCAGAATAGCAGCCGCAAATTTGACATTGCAGTTTACAACTGACAAGCATAGGAAGCTACGTCTGAATGTCTTTTGAAATGATGGATATTTTTTCTTTTCCTTTTGAATTTGATTTTGTATGGAGAGAGAAAATAGATTTGATATTAAAGATTAGGACGAAAGGGAGTACTGAGATCAGGATTATATGAGTCGATCAACTTCGGTGCAAAATTTGATAATGTCAATATTCTTTGAAAAAAAGTTGAGCCATTCCTCCCATCGCAATGCACGGACATGTGTGCTAGTCACACATAAATCCAAAGTTGTTGTAATACAAAACTTTTTAAAAATACTATGTTTATCCTAGAAGTTGCCAAAATAAACGACAAAGTAACCACACAGGGGAGAGGAATCGTGCATGTGCTTACTACGTTGAGGTGCATGCGATGTAGATGCTTGCATCTTGCAGGTGAGGAATCGTGCAATACGGATGGACTAACTAATAAAAAAATGCAATAGGCCTTATATTCAAAAGGCATAACAACATTTTTTTTCCACCAAAGGGAGTATATTCTCGCAAAGATATCAATTACAACTAGCCTCTGCACCATAGTGTAAGAAAGTAGTCGAAAAGATATCAATTACACGCGGCCTCTGTAACAAATAAAGCCAAAAGAAAACAAGGATGCACACAACAGAAATAAAAGAAAATAAAAAGAAAAACCATGCTGAGGCATCTATTATCTATCTATTATATACTAAAAGCAATATAAGGTTGTTTTTCGAGGCACCAGGTTGATCCACATAGGCTAAATTAATATTCTCCTTTGATCTTAAATTTAAAGGCTGAGATTAACTATTAAGTAGTGTTACATAGAAGAAAATAAATATGTACAAACGAGGTTTTATGTCACGTTAATTGGTCACATAGCCCCGAAAAATCTCCGGAGTCCGGAAGCGAACCGCAACCGACTGGCCCCGATGCCCTTCTTGAGCAGCCGGCCCCTCTTCTTGTGCATGATCAGCAGCAGCGACGAGACCTGACTCATGGAGCTGGCCTCGATGCCGTTTTCCGGCCGGCCTTTCCGTGCATATAGGTCTGCAGCGAAGTTTCAAACTTGCCCCATACACTCAGCAATGCAGATTTGCCTCTTATACAGAACCCAAAGCTAGGCTAGACGCATGTGGCCGGTAAAATATTCCTTTTCGATTGCCCTTGGCCGGCCGGCCGGATGTCTTCGTGTGCTTCCGGTGTATGTAGGCCAGCAGGAGAAGCTTTAAATTTTGCCCTACTCTCTTAGCCATGGAAGATTAATCCAAGGTTCGCCTCCTGTACAGATCTGAAATCTAGGCGCATGTGGTAGGTTTTTCCTTTTTTTTTGAAATATTGATTTCTATATAATACACCATGGCAATATGCATATGCAAGATAAGCTGATCTATTTGTTTTGGTGCCTCTCAAAAATTATCATCGTGGGAACGCACAAATATGGTCAGTGATCCATTAGAAAATTTTCTGTAAATGGGTCTATATATTGTCAATTCAACATGTTGAATTCATTGGTTTCTAGCATACTTAACTTCTGACATGATAACACCATTGGGTACACGTACTCTTTTACCACTGATAGTACGAGATGATTAATCGAGGCTGTGGATATGATTTGTTTGCAGCTGAGCCTGATGAGATAAATCCCGTCATGCATCTCGATAATTCGGACGAACGGCTCGCCCCGCAAAAAAAGAGAATAACTCTGATCTCCCTGATTATTAAACCTCAAAGGTAAATTCATTGCTTTCTCATAAAAGTTGTGGATTAGTAGTATAAGTGCATAAATCTGAAATAATAGATATTCTATAATTCATTTGGAATTACTGAATGTTGGTCGATACAAAATATGAGACAACATGTAAAAGGTCATGCACCGAGAGAAAAAAATTATGCAGCTATATGGTGAGTGCAACTAAACAATATCCTAGACATTTTATCTCACTTAGACATAGACATTAATACATGAGTTATAGCAATGTGCCTGGCAAAATTTAGTAAAACAATTTTGATCGTTGAAATAAAATAATTCATTTTTTTGTATGGAAAAGTAATGTTTCAGTGTATAATGTTTTATTGATAGTTCACTTCTTTAGAGGTAGCATCTTTAGATCACTAATTTGTTTTATCCTCTAAAACTATGTTAAATAATGTTTTGGTGTAGTATAATGCTTTACTCCAAGGTAACTTCATAAGATCATTGCCATTGTGTAAACCAATGAAACTTTGTCATCGATCCTCCAATACTCACAACTCTCAATGTACTTATAAGTAAATAATTCAGTTTTTCTCTTCAATTTGTATTTTCTGTTTGAGATAGTAATATTTGTATTTCCCCATATAAAGCATAATTATGTTATGTTAGCAAAGAATAATTTTACCAACTTTCTAAGTGTAATAAATAAATGGTGATGAAAAATGTATCCCGTACAACCAGTAAATTCACCCATCTATTATATACTAAAAGTAAGATACATAGGATATATATATATATATATATATATATATGCTAGAAAATGATAAATTCGATTCGGTTGATGTGTTCATATGCACCATCTTGAACAGTAAGTTCAAAGAATGATTGTTTTTGTAAACATATCCAAGTGGTCTACTTACATGCATAATTTTTTCATGAAAAGTAAATTTAATAGATTAAATTTCTTGAAATCAAAATCGCCTGAGTTTTACTGACGGGGAAATTTCATCATGAAATGACATATTTTTTAAGACAGGTGCTCTAAAAAATAGTATTCTAAAATTAATATTTTTAAAGTCCTTTAAGAGCTTCTATTCTGTGTCTATTTCCGGGAATCACCGAGAATGTCATTTCTTCACAAAACTATGCATGCACATAGACACTTGAACATGTTTATTAAAAAAGAATTTGTATACAACTTAGAAAATGAGCTCATAATGATACAATGTAAGAACTAATTGACATGCCAGAAAATGATAAATTCAACTCTATTTCTAAGCTCATGTCCATCTTCATGACATGACAAAAAATAAGAAATTCAAATCATCTTCTAAGCTCATATGCATGTTCATGAACATTAAATTCAATAACCAGATCTTTGTGGAATCAAATAGTGAGTTCACAAAGAAACTAAAACTTTTGGAAACATCAATTTTGATTATTATAATTAAATGCAAAAAAATCGTCATGAAATGCCAATCTCGATGTTTTGTCAAAAAAGCAAAAGAAAATAATGATCTAAAAGGGCTTAAAATAGACTATTTGCAACATCACTCTTTATCGTTTTCGCACAAGCACCACGAATACAATTTCTTCTAAAGTCTATGCACATACATAGACACTAGAACAAGTTTTATATATACAAAAATGAGAGATAGGGAGAAAATAACTATGAAGCTATTTAGAGGTATTTCAAATCATCATATATGGAACTAGATGTCAAAGTTACACCTCAAAACATGTATCCACGTTAAAAACTAGATATTTGCAATGAAGAGTCTATTAATTTGAGGACGACACTAAGATATCAGCATGCCCTCGCATTTGCGAGGGCCACTGTGCTAGTTAGAACATATAACAATCCAAGGTATTGCTTCAAAGTAATGAAAACAAGGGAGTGGCATAATAGTAGTACTCTATAAAAGTCATCTTAATATTCCGGCCTATTGCTGGATTGCTCCTTGTTGGTAGAAGCTTGCTTGCCGTCGTAATCGAGTGCAGCCTGGTGAAAGTGTTCCACCAGAAGCCACACGATTGTTATTAACTCGCCACCAGTGCTGAGCTTCTTTGCATGGGACTCCCTGCTGCATCTGTTGCCCGCATAGAGGAGCATGTCCGTCCACATCTCAAGTAAAAGTTCCAACGACTTAGCGGTACAATGTTTGGCCTCGTATTTCAGCAGTTCCCTGGCAACTATAGCTGAATAATTGAGTCGAACAGTCTCGTAGGTGTACTTTTCGTTGACGACATACTTATTGTACAAATTTTCTGCACCGGTCCTACTGCGGGTGGCCATGGAAGTATAGCGACCTGGCTCGTCGCGCCAGCCGAACAAACTCTTGAGCTTAGCACAAATACCTGTTGGGTTATAATGGATCACCACAGGATAAAGAGCATTACATGTCCGTTCATACAGCTTGTTTTGGGCGATCCCTGGCAGCATGTAGGGGCGTTCAACAAGAAGAAACATCATGTAATTTGACAGCGCCTTGATCGCTTTCACAAAACCCACCGATGCATTGCCACTGTTGCACATGGAGAGGAAAAAATCGGTTCCTATGTGCCAGATGATGATCGCCTCCTGGAACTCAACCCCAAGAGTCGCTTTCAATTCGTCATAATCCAGCTTATGACGTACTAGTGTTCTGATGCCCCACGAATCAGCAATCATTCCCAGTGTGTTTAACCCCCCCTCCATGTACAGCCGGTCGTGAACGTGATCTTCAATACGCTTCTGGATTAACTTATAGTCCGACATTTTGATGGCCCCCGAGAAATGCTTCCTGTTCCACAACTCTCCGAGTCCCGCCAAGGGTAGGTCGGCCAACCGGCCAAGCAGAGGTCTGGTGAGGACAGTCTTAGGGCGAGTGCAGAAGTGCAGGATGTTGTACTGTCCCATGTTGCCAGACCACCTCCTTGCTTCTCCACGGGTGACAAGATTGTTGAGTGATACAACCAAATGACGAAGCCGGTCCCATCGCCCACTGCTCAGAAGTATGTATCTAATCAATGGGATTTTGGTGGTCCTTAGGGTGTTAAACATCCAAGATGACCCCAGCGCGTTCAGCAGGTAAGTCCCCTCCATGAAAAACGCACTGCCAAACAAAAGATATGTCATAGCAGTGTCAACTTCTCTACTCTCTCTGCTGTCTTCCTCGCTGAAATGGAACAGCATCAGCGAGGTTAAGATGGCGAGTGGTGAGATCAGCCGGATGATGTAGCCGTGCCAGGTGTGGATCACAGCTGCTTTGGTGTACAAGATGTCATACATCAACGAGAGCTCTATCTCTACAATTGTCCACCAGTCCACATGATCCATCTTTCCCATGAAATTCCCCCCGCAAAGTTTGTCTTCGGAAGAGTCAACCAGCCCACACTTGCAGATGTAAAACAACGAGTGAGCTCGTCGCACACTGGATTCCTTGTCCAATGTTTTGCGACCCTCTACCTCCTTCAACTTTACATCTGCTGGGTCGACAACATGATCATCTGGTTCCTTCTTTAGGGAGTCACGGATGCTGCCGAGGTTGCCTCTCTGTAGTGCCAGCCACCTCTCCCAGTACTTGACAGCAGCCAGTACGAACATCGTTTGGGAGGCAAGGTCAAGGAACTGCCTGCTATTATTGTTGTTTCTATATTTGTAAAGGAAAAAGACTCCTGAGATGACCTGGGCAACAAATTCTTTCAGGCTGCGAAGGGAGAGCTGGTTGTCTTGCAATGCGTAGGCAGCGATGTTGTCCGGTCCGGCGAGGTGCAGCAGGAGGAATGGTGCCCATAACGCCACAAGTGGGTGGTTACCCTTGTCGCCGGAAAATGAGAGGCGGCCGAGGGCAAATGTAGCAATAGTGTCGCCAAAATTGTATGCTAGCCAGAGGAGTAGCACCCGCACCACTGACAGTAGGCTAGAGGTTTCCCGCCGACGGACCCCGGCGCAGACGAAAAGGATGAATTGTACTCCAAGGCTACAGAGTACTAATATCTGCACTGGCAAGACATTTTGGAGGTCGTCGAGCCCTGTAGCCATCGCTAGCAAGTCCTACAATACAATGGTACGTCACCCCGTCAACTTTATGACTCGTACACCATTTTCTAGTTGCATTACACAAGTTTGTATGAGCCTGGAAAATGTTTTCCTTTTAATGCGAGAAACTATTTTAAGGTGGCAAAGCAGGTTTTGACTGGCCTAATTTTTATGATGTGGATTATTACGTGTGGCTTCTAGAAAGCCTCAAAATTATGCTCTACTATGAGCATCATAAGGTGAAAAACACTTTCAGTAACTACGCTTCCAATGTATAATAAAAAATTGTTGAAACTGCTTAGCATCAAAAATTATGGTCCATGCGCATCATAAGGCAAACAAAATATGCATATATGACTAATAAAGTTGTTAAAACTACACCCGCATAATATGAACACATAAGTGAAGGTGCATACATACCGAGAAGCTATAATGTTGCCAATGATAGCGCAGATTCGAAATCAATCCGACCTGCTGAAGTATGAGACGGTGGGAACAGGCAGAGTACGTAACTGGATGATGTAGGAAGAAGAGGCTCCCTGCTTCACTCCAAGCTGGGATGTCTGAAGGAGTATGTGTATATATGAACCGATCGAGCTGACTTGTAAAGTTTACACTCCAGCAACTGACGTGTTGTTTCGATGCATAATATCATGTAGGACGACCGGAGTTGTTGCAAACGGTAAGCATGACCAATGCATGCCGGTACGGCGTCGTGTGGGTTCCCGACGACCTAGGTATACCTATACGTCTCCCTGTAGGTTTAGAACTCCACGTCGAGTAGGTTAGCTGGTCGCTCGTTTCTACCTGTATAAAAACTATCCTAACATGTACTCTTGTAACCTACCCGAGAGATAGAAGAAATAGTACTACAAAGAAAGGATTCGAGTGTAAGAAACATAGTACCCACTACATGGGGTAGGCCGGCTTGTGTTATAATTAATAGTATTCAGTATGGTTTTGTCCTTATCATTAAACTAAGGATTTTGATTCGATAACAGTGTGTCAATTTGATCGAGTACAAACAAGCTTTGGAGCGTCCGTCCTTATGAATTATGATAGAAGTATGGTTTATGTCTTCACCATTAATTATTGGCAAGATTTATCCATCCAATGAGCACTGGAGGGGCAGCATAATCCCAGTGGATGTAAGATTCTAGTGACAGCGTATGACTTGTCGCTTTTGATTACACCTGCGTTTGATGTAATGAAAAATGGCAAATTAGTTAGAACTATCAAATAATGGATGGGCTTTTGGACTTGTGCTCTTGGTGGATCGCCATTGCCAAGTATCTGGCGATAGAGCTCAGCCATATTGCAATGGCTTTTTGTTGATTCGAGCCAGACGCGGTTATGCAACATTGATGCTCATACCACCAAATTTTGCCTCACCGTTGATTTGGCTGAAACGGATGTTGTCCGACGCCGGTGCTCCGGGTGTAGTGGCAAGCTTGGCTGGTCCGATGTGCGCTCTAACAAGGGAATTGAACATCAATACAGATGTGGGAGCGCCGAGAGAATGAACCAAGTGTGAATAGGACTCCATAGTGAGTATATAATCGAGTGATGATAGTAGATGCACAATCCTGCACCAACGCGCTGGCTCGCCCACGTTTCCCGGGGTCAAGACGCTTGGGCATCTATTCTCGGCATGGTGGTGGTGACCTCCTTCTTCGTCGAAGTGGTCGGCTGGGTGGCCTTGCCGTCAAGCGGCGGATCCTTCTAGTTGCCGATGGGTGCATGGGGGCTACTGGCTCGGTTTTCATAAAGGAGGCAGTCCTAGGGTCCCTCTCAAGCCAAGACGAAGATATGCCTGATGTTTGTCTCCATTGATATAGTTTCTGTGTAGTGTTCCGGAAGGCTTCGCCGGCGAACTTCATAGTGCTATCATGCCGGGAGATTGTTGGATCGGATAGGATTCGGTCGTGCGCACACATGTTTTACTCTGACCATTTGGATTCAGAGGGAGCGTTTCGAAGTTTTGTTGGTTGTTAATATCATGGGGCATGTTCTCGTTCCATGATGCTGACGTAGAATATCATAGAGACCGATATCTATGGACTGACTATGGTGGTTCGAGTCTGGGTGGTGATGAGGACTTGGCTTGGTGACTCGTGACTTGGAGCAGTGGCATGCAAGTGGGGATGACTGCACAGGAGAGGTTCACGTCTTCACGATCCTACCTTTCAGGGTGAAAACTCAGGATCTGACCTTAATTGGTTGTACCTGGCAATGGCCTTGTTGAAGACATTATTTTGAGAGTGTGGACCCACTAGTGGAGAAGGGGCATCTAGTCCCGCCCATAAACGGCTATTGTCCCGATTGTCAAACCTGGACTGGCCAAGCGGGAATAAAGGCCCAAGCATTAGTCCTGGCCTGGTTACCAGCCGGGACAAATGGTCCTCCACGTAGCCATCGCGACGTGCGCGGGGTGCACCCTCATTTATTCGGGTTGGTGTTACATACCACGACAAATGGTTCTCTGCCGTGAAAGCCTTTTGGGCACTTTGTCTGCCGTGGCAGAGAATTCATTTTGTATTCTTTTATTTATTTATTTTTTATTTCAAAATAGTTTTTGAATATTTTTGTGCTACCATATACCGTGATAACTTGTCTTACGACATCAGAGATCACACCAGAATGTGGCCTACATACGACAACCGCGACCGAAGATCGGACCAAGATGTGGCCTGGGCGCCTGGCCTCCTAGGTGCTAGCTGCTCCGGACCTTCGCGCATCGCGTCTACCGACTGCAGGCGGTGTGCAATTTATACTAGTGCCTCGCTTGACAAAGGTAATGTCATGTACTAGAATTATTACAATTACTACTGGTTAGTTTTTTATTACATGAATATAAATTATAGATGGAATTGTATACTTCTGTCACTTTTGCTTCGGTCCCCCCCCCCTCCCTCCTCCTTCTTTTCAAACTTTGACAAACAAAAACTCATACCAATTGTTTTCAGGACCGTACGAACCCACCCGAAATCCATATGGTCCTCTTAGACCTATACTCCCCGTACATGAATACTCATGTGCCTGCTGAAGCGAAAATCGTAAGTTATATAACATCAACAACAACAAAAATTAAATATGACATGCAAAGACGTAGATCGCGATAATAAGAGGTGGGATCAGCCATCCGGGACATGGATTATACTCAGTTCGACCGAGTACACATATACGAAGATATACGTGGCCTTCATATGGGTTTCGACGGGTCAAAGAAATAAAATGACCCATAAAACTTAAGTTTAGGGGGGGGGGACCGAAGCACACCTCTACTTCCGTATAGTTGAAACAAGGAAGAATGGAAAGTAGAATTTAAAAATCTTCAAAAATGAATGAAAGACAAATGGTTTGTCACATTGTCATATTTTGATATTATGCTATATTTTACATATCATAGATTGTGATATAGTATATTATTTACCATTAAGTCCCGTAAAAAAAACTTCTGTTGTATGATACCCCGTGGCAGTCGTCCCTACCCCCTATGATCAATCTTGGCTCCGGCCCTGCGCTTGACAATGTAATTGTTGTTTCAACGCCCGTGTCAAAAGATGGCCCGGTATCAACCGCAGATGGAGGAACATTGCACGTATCTTGTTCATCTCATGTAAGATCCTCCACATGCATGGTTTTCTAGCATGTCATGTTCGGCATCATCTTCTTGCGCTGGGATGTTTAGGTAAATACCAGCATTACCGAACCAAAAAGCCATATCTTTAAAAAAACACATAAGAAAGTTACATTTTCTTCTATCAAAACACCAAGCCCACAGTTCTTCAAAAAAATCTAGTTTTCCAAGTCAGGTAACATTAATTTTTCTATGTTGCGCCACTTTACTTTGAACCTAACATAGGATAAGCTTACATTTACAACAGAAGCAACCACCTTCTTTTTACATAACAACTACTAAACTCTGTGTTTTTTCGGATTCCAACTAGAGTTTATTATGATACCTTTTTGGAGATGCCCAATGCTGGAAGATGATTTCCAGGTTCTCTGTCACTTTGATTTTGATTTTCTACATGCAAGTTAACCAAGTGTGGATCCTCAAGCTTGGTGTTTTCTTGTGAATGGTTCATACTGCAAGAAATCTACATCTACTAAAGACACTCAACCCTGGAAACTATTGTTTTTATTTACATCTGGTTCATTTTTCTTTTTGTACAAGTGAGACCTCGTTCTCTTTTACATCTGAAAACCTGTGGGGAATCGATGACCTCTAATCAGATGGTGTAGGTCAGCGTCCAGGTACCCCAGGTATCTTTTTGCCATGGAAATGGTCTTGTTTGTACATAGCTAAAAAGATCTGGAAATCTGGACGTTCATGAGAGTTAGGGAACATACCTGTGTTCGTGCTTGTTTCTTTTCTAATTTTTTCTCCAATGCACTGCATGTAGTTTCTGCTCCCCTTGTTTGGGAGAAGGGGGGAGGGAAGATCCCCTCTATCTTGTTGTCTTTTGTTGTAGCAACCTGTAGTTTTCTTGGTGAAGAAAGAAAACGGCCATGGAAATTTTACAGCCGGCGGCCGGAGAAGGAAGATAGGGTTAGGTAGGGTTTGACAATAGAGATGGGATGGAGATCTCGTTGGTTTTTTCCTGCACTTTTTCTCTATTTGGGGGCTCGCAACCAAACCGCAGCTGGGAAAAGGAACGAAGGGAGCTGGGAAAAGGGGACACGTGACCACTTTCTATTTTGAGAAAGTTTTTGATTCGGACAGGGGGCACCATATAAGACCAGATTTTTTTTTGAAAATGGGCGCATATATTAACGAAAATATTTAATGTTTACACCCGGCCTCTACATAACTAGGATGCACACAGTCACACAAACGACAAAGCTAGGGAATAAAGAGTAGACAAGCATTACACAAAATCACTAAAAAAGTCTTGAATCTAAGGCAGATCAATCCTCAAGTCACGCGACCATCCATGTCGGGAGAAAATATCCCTCGCCGTATCCTCCAATCGCGTACATCCCTCCATAAATAAGTCGTGAAACTCCATACGTTGAAGAATAGTCCATGATCGAAGAAAAGCTGTGGCTTGATAAATAACCTAGAGAGGTGAAGAGACAATGTAATTAAAGATCTTGTCATTTCTACCAAGCCATTGTGACCATATAATGGCAAGCGCTGCCACCCTAAATAAAGTTTTGTACTTATCAACAATTTCATGCAACCAATTACTAAAAACATTGGATACTAAGCTTGGAGGAGATGGATCAAAAGCTATTTGGATGAATGACCATATAGAGCGAGCGAATTTATACTGGAAAAATAATGGCGAATTGTCTTATCATGATGACAAAAAACGCACTATGTACTTTCATGCCAATTCCTCTTTGCAAGATTATCTTTTCTTATAATTACACATTTATGTAAATACCATGCAAAAAAATTCGTCTTAAGAGTTATTTTCCAAATCTTACTATTGTCATCGACCGGGATAACATGTTGGACCAAAGCTCTATAAAGTGATCCACTTTCTAGTCATTTCCATTTGAACACGTCCACACCATCTGGCAGTTGTATCGTGGATAATCGTAAAAGTAGATTGTTCCAAGATAACAGTCTAGGACCAATGAGGCTTCTTCTGCAAGACATATTCGGAGGACTGTTCTCCAACACTGTGGAAATAGTATCTCCTTTGTGTCTAACAATCGAATATAGAGCTGGATATTATTCGCGAAGAATAGTTTGGCCAAGCCACTTATCTTCTCAAAACCTAATATGTGATCCATCCTTAATCTCGAAAGCACCAAAACGAAAGAAATGTTTTTTGGTGGCCATGAGCCTGGCCCAAAAATGTGAAACATCGGGTTTCCAAACCACTTGAAAAACAGCTTTAGACCCCACATATTTTCTCCATAACATGGTTTGCCTAACGCCATTTTTAGTAAGTAGTCTAAAAAGCCATTTGTCGAGAAGCGCGGTGTTTTTGACTTGCAAATCATGTATGCCTAGTCCATCATACTCCTTTGGGAGGCAAACCACATTCTATCTGGCCATTCGATACTTCTTTTTCTCACTATCCCCTTGCCAAAAAAATCTTGAGAAGAAATAATCCACTTTTTTGAAGACACCTTTTGGTATTTGAAAAAACGAGATCATATACAGTACCATGTTAGTAAGTACTGAATTTATGAGTACTATTCTTCCACCAAGGGATAGCAATTTTCCCTTCCAACTATTAAGACGCTTTTGTAGCCTTTCCTCTACAAGTTTCCATTCAGCTATTGTGAGCCGCCGTGAATCGGTATTCCCAGATAGTAGATTGGAAATTACACCTGACCACAGCCAAAAAGTTCAACATAAAGATGGGTGATACGTCGGAAACGTATCTATAATTTTTGATGTTTCATGCTTGTTTACTATCTACTTTGCTTTGCTTTGTCCATACTTTGAGGTGTTTTTATATGTTTTCCGAAACTAACCTATTAAAAAGTTGCCACAGTGCCAGTTGCCTGTTTTCTTCTGTTTTTGGTTTTAGAAAGGCAGAAAATTAATATTCTCATAATTGGATGGGACAAAATCCAAAGTCAATATTTTACCGTGGACAACACGAAGCCAGAAGAATAGAAGAAGAAGGCTCACTAGGGGGCCACACACCCTAGCCGCGCGGGTGGGCAACCCTGCGTTTGGGGGGTGCAGTCGCCCTGGTGGCCCCCTGGCTCACCTCTTCGCCTATAAAGTCCCCCGATGCAGAAACCCTAAACATCCGATCAATATTTCACGAAACCGTCTGTAGCCGCCGCCACCATCGTCCCTAGATCGGGGGGATCTGAAGCTCTTTCTGGCACCCTTCCAGAGGGGAGATCATCCCGGAGGCCTCCTTCTTCATCATGCCAGCCTCCGGTATGAAGCGTGAGTAGTTCCACCTTGGACTACGAGTCCATGTAGTAGCTAGATGGTTGTATCTCCTCTTTGTGCTTTCATGTATAGATCTTGTGAGCTCCGCTCATGATCAAGATCTAATCTATTTGTAATCATGCATGTTGTGTTTGCGGGGATCCGATGGATATTGAGATTATTATGTCAGATTAATTAATGGTTTTGTCTATTTGATTCTATCATGTCTATGTTGTTTGTGATCTTGCATGCTCTCCGTTGTTAGTAGCTATCTTGGCCAAGTAGTTGCTAGTGAATCCAAGAGGGGTTATTTATGCTCGATAGTGGGTTCATGCCTCTAGTTTCCAAGGGAAGTGACAGAAATCTCTTTGGTTGTAGATGTGTTGTTGCCACTAGGGAGAAAACAACGGTCTCTTGTTCATGGAACAAGTGGATTGTTTACCTTACACACTTTTCTTAAAGCAGTTGTCTATTTCTTGCAACTTAATACTGGAGGGAGTTCAGATGATAACCTGAAGGTGGACTTCTAGTCATAGATGCATTTGGATGGCGGTCTATGTATATTGTTGTATTGCCCAATCAAATCTCATGGGATCTTTTTGTCTGGTATTGCATTGTTATGCCTTGCTCAGTTCCTGTCAATTGCCCTGATGTAATTTGTTTACCCTTCATGGCATGTTGTTTATCTAAGAGGAGCACCTTTAGTGAACTATGGACCCCGGTCCAATCTTTACCATTGATACATCTTCCATTGTTACCTGTTACTTGCTGCAAACCATCATCACCTTCAACACCATACATTTAATCCTTTGTTTCAGCAAACCAGTGAGCTTGACAACCTCACTCATTCGTTGGGGCAAAGTCTTGAGTTTGTGTTGTGCAGGTTTCCACGTTGCTTGCAACATCTGTGTGACGTTTCCTTCCTCCTACTAGTTCTATAACCTCGGTTTATTACTGAGGTAAACCTTGCTGCTGTGCTGCTTCACACCTTGCTCTTGGGTTTCCCAACGAAGCGCTCCTACATCAACTCAGCGCTGCATCAACAACATCACTGTTTCGTTGGGGCAAAGTCTTGAGTTTGTGTTGTGCAGGTTTCCTGTTGTGCAGGTTTCCACGTTGCTTGCAATACCTTTGAGACATTTCCTTCCTCCTACTGGTTCGATAACCTCGGTTTCTTACTGAGGGAAAACTTGCTGTTGTGCTCATCACACCTTGCTCTTGGGTTTCCAACGAAGCATCCCACGACAGTACTGGGCGCCATCAAGCTCTTTCTAGCGTCGTTGCCGGGAGGCTAAGGACGTCTTCACAAGGGGATTCCTCCTCAACCTTTCTCTTTACTTTTTTTTAGTTTCTTTTTCTTGGTTTTTTTTGTCTCTTTTTATGAAAAACTCCAAAAAAAATAGTTTAGTTTGGTTCGCTTTCTCTTATCAAAAACACAAAAAAATAGTTCCGGCTCTAGCTGCTGCTGCTGTTTTTGGCTTGCTCCACTTTTCCAAAATGAACTCTACTGAGAACACCAAGTTGTGTGACTTCACTAGCACATAAAACAATAATTTCCTTAGCACTCCTATTGCTCCACCTCCTCCTGATGCTACCTTTGATGAAATTAAGCCTGCTTTGTTGAATCTTGTGATGAGAGAGCAATTTTCTGGTGCTAGTACTGATAATGTTGTTGCCCATCTCAATAAATTTGTTGAACTTTGTGAGATGCAAAAGTATAAGGATGTAGATGGAGATATTATTAAGCTCAAGCTGTTTCCTTTCTCTTTGAGAGGAAAAGCTATCCTTGCCTAGAAATAGTATTGATTCTTGGACTAAGTGCAAAGATGCTTTTATTGGAAAGGACTACCCTCCTGCTAAGATTATATCTATGAGAAGTGACATTATGAAATTTAAACAACTTGATAATGAACATGTTGCTCAAGCTTGGGAAAGAATGAAACCTTTGGTTAAAAATTGTACCACTCATGGACTCACTGCTTGGATGATTATCCAGACTTTTTATCCAGGTTTGAACTTCTCTTCAAGAAACCTGTTGGATTCAGCTACTGGAGGTACCTTTATGGGCCTCACTTTGGATGCTACAACAAAAATCCTTGATAATATGATGGTTAATTACTCTGAATGGCACACTGAGAGAGATCCACATGGTAAGAAGGTAATTTCTGTTGAAGAAACCTCCTCTTTGAGCGATAAGATTGATGTTATTATGGCTATGCTTGTTAATGGGAAAGCTCCTTTAGATCCAAATAATGTTCCCTTAGCCTCTTTGGTTTCTCAATAAGAGCAAGTTGATGTGAACATCATTAGAAACAACAATTTTAACAACAATGCCTATAGGAATAATTTTGGTGGTAACAACAATTATAGGCCTTATCCTCCTAATAATGGCAATACCTATGGAAACTCCTGCAAAAAAGCTAGAAGTGCCCCCTCTGAACTTGAAGTTATGCTCAAAGACTTTATTAGTAAGCAAACTATTTTCAACAAGACTATAGAGGAAAAACTTTTAAATGTTGAGAAAAATATTTCCTCTTGTTCTGAAGCACAGCCCTCTTTGATTAATAAAATGGTTGCTAAACCTGAAACCATGGAAAGTACCTTTTCTGCTACTCATTCCATACAAGTTACTATTGATGAAAATGTTAGACTGTTAGCCCAACTTCATGCTAAGTGGGAAAGGGAAGCTAAAATTGATAGAAACAATAGTGTGTGCACCATCACTAGAATGGATACCACTAAACCACAAGAAGTCCCTATTCCTCCTCCTATAATGCCTAAGCCTAATGAGTCTACTACTAGTGATGCTAAGTTTGATTTTGATATAGATGGTTGCAATATTTCTGAAGTGATTCTGTTCCTGCAAAAGCTTGATAGAAGTCCTGATGCTAGTGATATGCATGTTGCTTTCACCAAACACATTACTGATGTTGTTAAGATTAAGGAAGAGAAGTTAAAACACAAAGCTTCTATTCCTAGGAAAGTAGAAGATATTTGGGAACCCATTATTAATGTGCAAGTGAATGACTTTGATCTCAAAGCTTCATGATCTTGGTTCTAGTTTCTCTATTATGCCTAGGAAAATTTATGAAATGCTTGATTTTCCACCTTTGGAAGATTGTTATTTGGATGTCCCACTTAATGATAATGCTAAGAAGAAACTCATGGGGAGTATTAATGATGTTCTCATCATGGTTAACAATGCTTATGTCCCTGTTTATTTCTATGTTTTGGATGTTGAATACAATGATTCTTTGTAACATACCACCCTTTTGTGTAATATAAATAATTACATGTTTGAGCATTGCATCCATGCATTATACTTGCACTTTGGTTTAAACAAACAAACACCAAATAAAACCCTAATGTTGTTCCTTCTCAAAACCATTCAAATGGTTTACATATTTTGAAAACTATCAAAACAAATGGAGGCCAGATTGTGTTAAGGGCCCCTTAGTGTTCTCAAATATTTTATAAAAGTTTCTGTAATTTGAAAATACTCAAAACAGATTTGAATTCGAATACAAAAGAGAAAAATTAGAAAACAGAAATGGAAAACTAATTTGCAAAGAAAAACAGTCCTCTAATCCAAAATGGGCCACAGCCCACCTCTCCCTCTCTCTCTTAGTCGCTCTCGCAGCACGCAACAGCCACCTCGGCCCAGCTGCGGCCCACCCAGGCCCGTACCACTTCATCGCTTCTGCCGGCCGTCTTCAACCTCCCGATCGAGCTAAGCAGCTCGCTGGCGGTGCCTCCGTCGCTGGCATGCGCGAAGATCCACGCCGCTGCCCCTGGACGTCTACAAGATCCCCAGAGCCGCCTCCGACGAACCCTAGGCTCCACTTTCCCCCCTCTCTCTCGCGGCAGCGCCAAGGCTAAACCCTAGCTCTTCAGATCCTCCTTGTCCCTACCGTCTTCGGCCATCCTAGCTCAAGCAGACACCACCGTTGGACGCGCCGCGTCTTCCTCTTCCTCCCCCTCAAAGCACGCGTGCTGGGAAGCACCCTCCTCGCCGAAATCGAACCCGAAGCGCCGTCGGCCGCCGTTAGTCAAGCCATCGATTCGCTGCCGTCCGGCCTCCCCGAGCCTCACCGACCCCTCCATCGCGCTCGTGGTGAGCCCACGGTGCTCAAGCACCCCTCCGTTTTCCCCCTCTCCCCCTCTGATGTCTTCCCCGTGTGAATCCGACACCGTCACCTCTTGCCATCGTCGCACCACCGTCCCCGGTGACCAAGAACAGGCGGCGCCATCACCATATGACTCCCCTGTTGGAGATATGCCCTAGAGGCAATAATAAATGTAGTTATTATTATATCTTTGTGTTTATGATAAATGTTTACATTCATGCTATAACAGTATTAACCAGAAACATTAATACTTATGTGATTTATAAACTAAATTAGAGTCCCTAGTAAAGCCTCTTCATAATACTAGCTTGTTGATTAATAGATGATCATGAACATTTGAGATGTTGTTAATAACAAGATAATATCATTAGGAGAATGGTATGGTGGACATACTCCTATAGATAAGCGTAGCATAAAGATCAAGTCATTTTAAATAGTTCAATTGCTATAAGCTTTCTGATACATAGTAACCTAATTCCTTCGACCATGAGATTATGCTTATCACCATCACCGGAAGGATGCTTTGATGACATCAAACACCACAACGTAACTGGGTGGCTATAAAGGTGTCATTGAGTGTTTGGAAAGTATGGGTTGAGACACATGAATCAAGAGTGGGATTTGTCCATCCATATGACAGATAGATATACTCTGGGCCCTCTCGGTGGAATGTCATCCAATTAGCTTGCAAGCATGTGACTGGCTCACAAGGTATCACATACCACGGGAACGAGAAAATAGTACTTATCGGTAACGAGGTTGAACTAGGTATGCAGAGATACCGACGATCAAAACCTCGGATAAGTAAACTATCGTGAGACAAAGGGAAATTGGTATCGTATGTAAGTGGTTCATTCGATCGCAAAGTAATCGTAGAAATATGTGGGAGCCATATGAATTTCTAGATTCCTCTATTGGTTATTGTTCGGAGAAGTGTCTCGATCATGTCCGCATAATTCACGAACCGTAGGGAGACACACTTAAGGATTCGATGTTGTTGAGTAGTTATGGAATGATGAGTAAGAGACTGAATGTTGTTCGGAGTCTCGGATGGGATCCGGGATATCATGAGGAGATCAGTAATGGTCCGGAGAATAAGATTCATATAAGGAAAGTCCTGTTTCGGAGTTGGGGAATGATTCCGGTGTTTTCATCGGGAATGTTCTAGAAGGTTCCGGAAGGTCCGGCACTCCGGAGGGGAAGGGTACATGAATGTGTCATGACAACGTGGAATGGTTGCATCATGTACTAGGTATCATGGCTGGGCAAAATAAAGGGAGAAATCAAATCCTAGTTTGAAAAGTCAAACGCCAATTTGAAAAGTCAAACGACAGTTTTGCTTGGTGGAGGGAGAGTAGGAAACCTACTTGGGGAGGAGTTCCTCTCCCTCCACCCGCCGGCCAAGGAGGCCGACTTGGGGGAGGCCTCCCCCCCTTGGCTGCGCCCTCCCACCTATAAAAGGAGGGGCACGGCTGCCCCTCTTCCCTACACCCAACACCACCATAAACCCTAACCCTAGCCGCCAGCATCCTGCAAGTCGCCACCGCCCTAGGGTTTCTCCTAGCCGCCGACTTGGGGCTTCCCCAAGCCCTAGGCCACCGGCCAAGCTCCGCCCTTGGTGCCTCTAAACCCTAGATTGCCAAGGCCTCTCTCATAGTCCACCATACTCGCTCCGGCTTAAGGCGAAGCCCTGCGAGATCTCCCCTCTACTTCCGGTACCATGCCTTCGTGCTGCCGGAATCTCGAGGAGAGTGCAACAACCTCCGCTGCCTGCTGGAACAAGGGAGAGGAAGGTCTTCATCGAGTACCGAACGTGTGACCGACTGCGGAAGCGCTGCCGGAACGCAGCGCCGGAAGGATCGTCTACGCGATCTTGAGATCGGCAAGAGTACGACTACATCACCCATGAGAATCTGCTCTCGTTAACCGCTTTGGAATCTTCGAGGGTGAGTTCCTCTATCGACTCGTTGCTACAATCTAGTAGATAGATCTTGGCTTGTTTGTTTGCATGCGGTAGAATTTTTTTATTTTTCCATGCTACGAACCCCTACAGTGGTATCAGAGCAGTGTCTATATGTAGATCTGTTGCACGAGTAGAACACAATGGTCATTGTGGGCGGTGGTGCTTTTATTATCAATTGCTTCTTGTGTACTTTGCATCTTGCGGTATGATGGGATGAAGCGGCCCGGGCTAACCTTACATGACATCGTTCATGAGACTTGCTCCACGCTCAACATGCAACTTGTATTGCATAAGTGGCTTTGCGGGTGTCTGTCTCTCCCATTATAGTATAGATCCAATTTACAACGGGCACTTGATAGTTCAAACATCAACGTTGTGATTCTTGTTCGTAAGTTAGATCGACACTTATTGAAAGCCCCAAACCACGTAAAAATGCAAAGAAAATTAGAGGCATCTAACTTTGTTTTGCAGGGGTGTGCTGTGATGTGATATGGCCACGATTGTGATTATATTTGATGTATGCAATGTTCCTTATTGTAAGTTGGCAACCGGCAGGAGCCATATGGTTGTCTTCAAATTCTGTTAAGACCCGCGTGTCTATTCAAAGTAGTTGTAATAGTTGGAGCTGGAGGACGACAACCATGAAACGACGCCATTGACCTTGACGCTATGCCGGTGATGATGGAGATCATATTCGTGCTTGAAGATGGAGATCGAAAGCACAAGAAGAAAGGCCATATCATATCACATATTATGAATTGCATATGATGTTAATCCTTTATGCATCTTGTATTGCTTAGTTAAACGACGGTAGCATTATAAGATGATCCCTCATGCACATAAATTTCAAGTTTTAAAGTGTTCATCCTTAGTAAGCACCGTTGCTAAAGCTTGTTGTTTCGAAGCACCACGTGATGATCGGGTGTGTTAGATTCTGCAAGTGTATACAACGTGAGCAAGCCAGATTTGCTCATGCGGAAGCTAAGGTTTGATCTTGACGAGCCTAGCATGTACAAACATGGTCTCAGAACACGGATCACCGAAAGGTAAAGCATGAGTCATATAGTAGATATGATGAACATGTCGATTGTTCGCCATTGAAGCTACATCAACTCTCGTGATGATCGGTTTTGATGTGGTGGATTTGGTTCGTGTGATCACTAAAACAATGTGAGGTATATTGTTTTGAGTGGGAGTTCACCTAGATTAATTTAACTATTAATTAGAACTCAATTTGTCATAAACTTAGTCTAAACTATTGCAAATATGTTGTAGATCAATGGCGGCCTCTACCATCAATTTTAATGCGTTCCTAGAGAAAGAAAAGTTGAAAAACAATGGAAGCAACTTCACGGATTGGTTCCGCAATTTGAGGATTGTCCTCAATGCTGGTAATTTGACCTATGTGCTGGATGCACCGCTGGGTGACCCGCCTGCAGCTGATGCTACCGATGAAGTAAAGAATGTTTACCTCGCTCGGAAGAATCAGTACTCCACACATCAGTGTGCTATCTTGTATGGTTTGGAATCAAAGCTTCAGAAAAGGTTTGAGAACCATGACCCACACGATATTGTCCGTGAACTCGAAGTGATATTTGAGACTCACGCGGCAGTTGAGAGTTATGAGGCTTTTGAAAAGTTCTTTAACTGCAAGATGGAAGAGGGTAGCTCCGTCAGTGAGCATGTGCTTAAGATGTCTGGGCATGCTAACAAACTCCAAAACTTGGGTATAGTGATTCCTAATGCTTTGAGGATTTACCGTGTCCTCCAATCACTGCCACCAAGTTACAAGAACTTTGTGATGAACTACAATATGCAAAGCATGAACAAGACATTGCCAGAACTCTTCTCGATGTTGAAATCTACAGAAGCGAAGATCAAGAAAGAGCATCAAGTATTGTTGGTCAATAAGACCACCAAATTCAAGAAAGGCAAGTCTAAGCAAAAGGGAAACTTCAAGAAGGGTGGTAAGAAATTTGTCGCACCGGCGAAGAAGACCAAAGCTGGACCTAAGCCTGATACTGAACGCTTTTACTGCAAGGGAGAGGGTCACTGGAAGCGGAATTGCCCAAAGTACTTGGCGGATTTGAAGAACGGCAACATCAAGAAGAAAGGTATATCCGTATACATGTTATTGATGTGTATCTCACTAGTACTCATAGTAGTGCCTGGGTATTTGATACTGGTTCGGTTGCTCTTATTTGTAACTCGAAACAGGTACTGCAGAATAAACGGAAGCTGGCGAAGAACGAGGTGGCGATGCGCATTGGAAATGGATCAAAGGTTGATGTGATCGTGGTCGGCACGCTACCTCTTCATCTACCATCGGGATTAGTTTTATACTTAAATAATTGTTATTTGGTGCCTGCGTTGAGCATGAACATTATATCTGGATCATGTTTGTTGGGAGACGGTTACTTGTTTAAGTCCGAGAATAATGGTTGTTCGATTTATATGAGTAATATGTTTTATGCACATGCACCTTTGATAGATGGTCTATTCTTATTGAATCTCGATAGTGGAAATACACATATTAATAACATTGAAGCTAAACGTTTGAAATTGAGCGATAACCCGACCTACATGTGGCACTGTCGTCTTTGTCATATTGGAGTGAAGCGTTTGAAGAAACTCCATTTCGATGGACTTCTTGAATCACTTTATTTCAAATCACTTGAAAGATGTGAAGCATGTCTGATGGGTAAAATGACTAAGACTCCATTTTCTGGTATGATGGAGCGAGCTACGAACTTATTGGAAATCATACATACCGATGTGTGTGGTCCAATGAGTGTAGCATCGCGCGGTGGTTATCGTTATGTTCTTACCTTCACGGATGACTTGAGTAGATATGGGTATATCTATTTCATGAAACATAAGTCCGAAACTTTCGAGAAGTTTAAGGAATTTCAAAGTGAGGTAGAGAATCAACGTAACAAGAAGATTAAATTTCTATGTTCTGATCGTGGAGGTGAATATCTAAGTTACAAGTTTGGCGAGCATTTGAAGAAATGCGGAATACTTTCACAATTGACACCGCCGGGAACACCACAGCGTAATGGTGTGCCCTAACATCATAATCAAACTCTCTTAGATATGGTTCGTTCTATGATGTCACTTACAGATTTACCGCTATCATTTTGGGGTTATGCATTAGAAACAGCCGCATTCACTTTAAATAGGGCACCATCTAAATCCGTTGAAATGACACCGTATGAATTATGGTTTGGGAACAAGCCTAAATTGTCGTTCCTTAAAGTTTGGGGTTGCGAAGCCTATTTAAAGAAGTTACAGCCGTACAAGCTTGAACCCAAAGCGGAAAAATGCGTCTTCATAGGATACCCGAAGGAAACTATTGGGTATACCTTCTATCATAGATCCGAAGGCAAAATCTTCGTTGCCAAGAATGGATCCTTTCTAGAGAAGGAATTTCTCTCGAAAGAAGTGACTGGAAGGAAAGTAGAACTCGACGAGGTTGTTGAACCTTCTCTCGAACTTGCGAGTAGCGCAGCACCGGAAGTAGTTCCTGTGGCGCCTACACCAATAAGAGAGGAAGCTAATGATGATGATCATGAAACTTCGGTTGAAGTTGCTACAGAACCTCACAGATCAACGAGAACTCGTACCACTCCTGATTGGTATGATCCCTTTATGAGTGTCATGTTGGTGGACAACACCGATGACCCTGCTAAAGTCTGTGAGGATTATGTTAGCAATCGCTGCATATTATGATTATGAGATATGGCAGATGGATGTCAAAACAGTGTTCCTCAATGGAGACATTGATGAAGAGTTGTATATGATGCAACCCAAAGGTTTTGTCGATCCTAAATATGCTAACAAAGTATGCAAACTTCAACGGTCCATATATGGGTTGAAGCAAGCATCCCGAAGTTGGAATCAACGTTTTTATAAGGTAATCAAAAGTTTTGGTTTTATACAAACTTATGGAGAAGCTTGTATTTACAAGGAAGTGAGTGGGAGCTCTGTAGAATTCTTAATACTATATTTAGATGACATATTGTTGATTGGGAATGATGTAGACCTTCTTAAGAGTGTCAAAGAATATTTGAATAATAGTTTTTCAATGAAAGATCTTGGCGAAGCAGCTTACATATTAGGCATAAAGATTTATAGAGATATATCGAGACGCCTAATATCACATCTTTGATCTTTATCCATATGATGTCTTGTGAGTAGTTCGTTTAGTTCTTGAGGACATGGGAGAAGTCATGTTGTTAGTAGTGGATTTGTGTTGAGATATTATGCAGTGGTTTAGTATTTAAGTTGTGGTGTTATTCTTCTAGTGGTGTCATGTGAACGTCGACTACATGATACTTCACCATTTATGGGCCTAGGGGAATGCATTGTGTATTTGGATACTAATTGAGGGGTTGCCGGAGTGACAGAAACCTGAACCCCCGTTAGGACACCTTTGCATAAGGGAGTGTAGGATCTCAGAGTTAAGGTTGTGGTTAGGTTTATATCTTAATTACTTTCATGTAGTTGCGGATGCTTGCGCGGGGTTTAATCACAAGTATGTATTAGTCGAAGTAAGGTCGGTACATTAGAAAAGGCTCACCCACACAACACTTATAACACCAAAGAAGAGTATCTATTTGAAGCGAAAGCACTTGATAGAATTCCCATGTGTCCTCGAGAACGTTTGGTCCTTATAAGTATTTCCACCGGCTTGTCCTTTGCTAAGAATGGATTGGGGCACTTGCTGCAGTTGTTCATTGTCTTTATTACTTTCACTTGTTTTGTTGCCTTATCAGAAAACCCCTAAAATCCGTTTCCTAAGTATTTACAGAGATTTCCTGCTCCATACCACTAGTCAACACCTTCTGCTCCTCGTTGGGATCGACATTCCTATTTATCGAAAGTACTATGATACGCCCCCTATACTTGTGGGTCATCAAGACTATTTTCTGGCGCCGTTGCCGGGGAGTGAAGCGCTATTGAAGAGTGGAACTGGTAAAGGAAACTTCTACTGTGAGTATTTCTTTTTGTTTTTGTTTGTTACTTTGTTTCCAATATGGATAACCCACTTGGTTTTCTGTTTGGGAAAACTACCACCACTGTTAGGGTAGTGGATGAACCACCGCCTGTTGAGATAGATCCTTTTAAGATACCTACAAGTATTGTTGATCGTGTTATGGATAATTATTATTTTGGGGATGGAACCGTCCACCCTGGAGATCACTTGCTTTTTATCCATGAATTATGCGGGTTGTTTAACTGTGAAGGTATCACAACTGAACAGGTGAAGAATAAGTTACGCTCTATATCCTTGAAAGGGAGAGCTGAAGAATGGTATAAGCTGTTGAAGAATGGACAATCCATGGAATGGGAGGAAATGGCATCTCTCTTTTATTCTAAATTCTATCCTCCCAGTGAGATTCATAAGGATAGGAATCTGATATATAACTTTTGGCCTCGTGATGGAGAGAGTACAGCTCAAGCTAGGGGGAGATTGAAGTTACTAATGCTTAAATGTCCTATTCATGAACTCCCTAACAATATTATTATCAATAACTTTTATGCTAGGCTTTCTCTTCACGATAAAGATTTACTAGATGCTTCTTGTGCTGGATCATTCACACGTATGAAGGAAGAAGATAAATGGGATCTACTAGACCGTATTCAAGAGAACACTGAAGCTTGGGAAAAATGAGAAAGGAAGGAAGTCAGGTATAAACTATGATTATGAATGCATTGAATCTTTTATGGGAATTGATGACTTCTATGATATTATAAATGAGTTTGGTCTTGATTCCCAAAGTATTTCCAACTGTTTTAAGGCCTTTGCCTCTTGCATAGAAATTCCCAAAAAGAAGTGGAACAAGTACCATGCACCTTATAAAGATGTTGTTAATCATGTTCCTGTTAGAAGTGCTGAAGTTTCTACTACTAATCATATTGTGCCTGAACCTTACGTTGAGAAAATACATTTCCCAGCTAAGGTAAAGGAGTATTCTATGATGATTAGTGTAGATAATAAAGGTACTAAGAAAACTGTGGATCCTGATGAGCAATTGAATACCGAATTTGTGGTAGCTATTGTGAAAGACCTTGTCACTAGAAAGATAGAGGATGAGCATATTGTCTTCTGTGAAGACGCTTCTAATATTATCCCACATCTTAGTAAAGCTAGAAAAGCTAGTGTCCGTGTGCTTTCTGTTAGAATTGGAGATCATTGCTATTATGGTTTATGTGATATTGGTGCTAGTTCTAGTGCTATTCCTTATGAGCTTTACAGGGAAATTATGCATGAAATTGGTCCTTGTGAGCTTGAGGACATTGATGTGGTTATTCACCTTGCTAATAAGGAGAACATTTTCCCTATTGGTATTGTAAGAGATGTGGAGGTTCTTTGTGGTAAGATTAAGTATCCTGCTGATTTTCTAGTGCTTAATTTAGTAGCTAGCAAAACTTGTCGTATCATTTTTGCTAGACCTTTCTTGAACACTTGTGGAGCTATTATAGATTGTAAGAAGGAGAAAGTTTTAACTAAGTTTGATGGAGAGTCTTATGAGTTTAACTTTTCCAAATTTTCTAAAGCTCCTTGTGAAAACAACTTGTCTAATGAAGATTTGAGGATGGAACAACTTGCTTCTATTGATCCGGTTTAAAACCTTGGACCTCGTTTTGGTGATAGTAAGTATGCTCATTCTTATGATAGAGTTGTTTCCCTTGACAGTTATATTGTCAACTTTATTCAAAGTTCTATTGAAATTTATTATGAGAGAGGGAAACATGGTTTTATGCATCTCAATAATGTTAAGTTTCCCCGTTTTATGCTGAAAGATTTGAAGTTGCATTTGTTTTGTCTTCCTATGCTAGTGGCTTTTTTAATCAAAAATTTGTTTTCTCATGACACCCCTATGCATAGGAAGTGGGTTAGACTCAAATGTGTTGGTTATTTGCTTCTTGATGCTCTCTTTCACTCCAGATATATATCTCCTATGTGAGCATCTTTGAAGATATCAAGCCTAACTTAAAGGCAATAAAGAAAAGTACTTGTTGGGAGATAACCCAAGAGTTTGGTCGAGTCTTGGAAGTTATTACCTCTGTAATAACCGCTCCTTATCCTTTTTGTTTTGCTTTTTGTGTCAAGTTCAACTACTTTTGAGAAGTGGGGGAGTTGTGAAAAATGGCTGTCCGAGGATAGATATTTGTGTTGCACTGTAAAAAAATCGTGAGGAAGATCAGTACGTCGGATGGAGCTATTTTTTTCTGATCTTGTTCTCCAAGTTATTACCCAACTTTCATTAGTTTTGCACTTTTTGATTTGAGCAACAGAAGGTTTTCGAAAAAATCAATCTTTACCTGCTGGTCTGTTTTGTTAGATTTCTGCCATCATTTGCATTTGCCTCTTACAAGAAGCCTTTGTTTTGATGGATTTTAGCTGAAGTGTGAACCTAAAGGTTTATTATTTTTGCTTACACAAATGTTGCCGTTGAAGTTTGTGTATTTCCTTGTGAGAAAATGAATTTCCAGGAGAAGGAGAAAAGGAGTCTGCAGAGTTCGTCTTTGATTAGGTCAAAGTGGTGAAAACAGAAGGTTCGTCAAAGCCTAATATTTTTATATTTTTTATGTTTTTAATACATAAGGAAAGTTACGATACGGAACAGAGGAGGAAACGGAGGCCGAGGTGGCCAGACCCACCCCAGGCGCGGGCCCCAGCTGGTCGCGCCTAGAGGGGTGTCAGTACCCCGAGCTCCGTCTACGCCTCGTTTTCGTACCAACACCTTCCTTATGCATTGAAACTTCGTAATATATAACCCATCGGATCCCCCGAGGTTCATGCATTGTGTTCTCGTCGTGTTTTCGTTTCGATCTGTTTCTGTCAGGAAATCTTCTCAAGTTTAGAGCATCATGGTCTCCGCCAACAACAAAGGCAAGAAGCCCGTGGAGGAGATAAAGTTGGAAGAACAAACCGCTGCAGAGACAAGGACGTCCTTTTTGGATGGGGAACCTTTACCTTGGAAGTTTTATGATGACAAGAGAACACCACCACCGAAGGAGTAATTCGTCATCAGGTTTGACATCCCCTTGGTTTGTTCCAAGCTTGGGGGAGTGCCGCGGTATCACCATCAATATCTTTCATATTTTACCTTTTTAGTGGATTCATATCTTTGGCAGAGAAGTTATCTTATAGGTTCGTTTGCATGTGGAAGTATCTCTCCTTTAGTTGATTATCTATGTATCCCTTGGTGTGAGTGCCTTTATGGAATATTAATGAGAAGTTTCATCTTTTACTTTTTGCACTTCTTATTTTAGTTTGCAATCTCTATTATATGATGGATCTTGTTGATCAGTATTGGTATCACCTTGGGATCGTCAAGTGGATCTAAATTGGTTTTGGCAAACCAAGTTCTGGTCAGTAGCAACACTTTTTGAGGTTTGAAAGGAAAAGAGAAAAAACTTATAGGTATTTTGTATCATTTATTTTCTTTCTTGTTGGCTCATAAGCTTAGTATTCTTTATTTAAGATATTTTGTGTCTTCCAGGAAAATTGCATGTTTGGCTTTATCACTTGTAGGTTTGCTTGTTTCTTTCAACTCTTTTGCTTGCTACCCAGCCTTGCTAGGCAAAAACCTGTTTTGAGAAGACATTCTTCTCATGTTTCCAACCCCTTTAAACCAAAACATGTGCCATTTGTGTCCACCATATCTATCTATTAGCATTATTGCTATTCCAAGAAAATTCTCAAGCTTCATCTATCTTTCGAATTAAAGAGTATCTTGTTATGTGCAAAATACTTAGCAAAGCTCTCACAAACTTGATGGCACACCTTATTTTCTTGCCCCTAATAGACTTGAACCATTGTGTCATCGAAGTTATATATGCTTGCACCTATACGTTGGAATTAGCAGAACCGTGCTGTCACGAGAAATGCTTTCAACATTGCACCTGTACGTAATACACAGTTGATATCATGCTCTTTTGTTTGCGAATGTCGTCGGGGTAAAATAAAAAGGGAACTTGTAAGTACATGGAATGATTTATGTGTGTTAAAGAAACTCCTGGACCGCTAGCCTAATCCATGCCTAATCATACACTACTAGAGAAAAGGCTATAGGAGACATGCTTATGCGAGGCACATTTAGACATATGCGCCTCCTATAAAAAATAGGCGAGGCGCACTTTGCGATATGCGCCTCTAGTATAAAAATAGACGAGGCGCATATGATAAGAATGCGCCTCCTATAATCCCTGTATGGACAGAATCTAGCAGCCCCATATTATGCAAGGCGCATTCTAGTCATATGCGCCTCCCATATATCAGATAGGCGAGGCGCATATGGACAGAATGCGCCTCGCATAATCTGTGTGGGCCCGCGTGTTGGTAGGTGCACGAATATGCGAGGCGCATATGGCTATATGCGACTCCTATATTTGATAATATGCGAGGCGCATATGTCCATATGCGCCTCAAGTAACTCCTGCGGGCCCGGGCGGTGGTAGGTGGCCGCATATGCGAGGCGCATATTGCTATATGCGCCTCCTATAGTTTGAATTATAGGAGGCTCATATTGTGCAATATGCGCCTCGCATAACCTGGCACCACTTTTTCCCACACGGCACGGGTCAGACGGAGCGATGGGCCCACCACGTCAGCGCACCATCGTCCTCCTCTTCCTCGCGTCCATGATCCCCACCCTCTCCTCCTCCGTCTCCCACCTCCTCTCCGCCCGCCTCGCCCCGTCTCTCCCTCTCGCCGCCCGAAACCCTAACCGCCTCCTCCTCCTCTCCCTCCTCCCCTCCTCCTCCCCGCTCCACGCCTTCTGCCCCTCCTCCCGCGCCACCTGCTCCACCGCCGCCGCCATGGCCGACGCCACTCTCGTCGCCGACAACCCGCCCCGGGATCCGCGCCCTCCTCGCCCGCCTCGTAAGCTATCCCTTCCCTGACCGACACTCCGATCGCTTTGGCCCTCCGCGCTGGCTTCATATACACTCGGTCGTCTGGATCTGACTGGTTTTGGCTGCCGCAGGAGGGCGAGCTGGAGGCGCTCGAGAAGGGCGTGGAGCCGGCGTGGAGCAAGCTCGTCGTCCCGCTCGAGCGCATCACCAACAGGCTCGACGTCGTCTGGAACGTCGTCGACCACCTCAAGGCCGTCAAGGACTCCGCCGACCTCCGCGGAGCCGTCGAGGACGTCCAGGTACCCGCTCTCCTCCTCTTACTCCCATGCCCTCCCACCGCGCCCCTGGTTCGAATTTAATCCTTCCCTCGCGTGCGGTCATTCTGTGTGACAGTTGAATAACCTGAAAGCAAAAAACCAAACATGACAATTGTACACCTGAGGCATGGGATGAAAGTCACAAAAGGTAGTCGACATACATGCCCAATTCCTTTTCTGAGAATCACCAGTCTGTAGTTTATGTTCCATAGATGATATACATTCTGATAAAAAACAGGGGAATTCGAAAATTGATGACTACTGGGTTTAAGCTAAGAGCTTCACGGGTGTATAAATGTGTTGCTTTATTTCCATCTAGATGAGTGAAGTGCAAACTGAATTCCTCGAGGTTGGAGAATGAATGCTTCTTTCATCTCCCTGAACAAGTGGACACAGGATGCGCGCTCCTTCAATTCACTTTGCCATGGGTGACAAAAGTTTGTCAATCAGTTTCCACCCATACTCTGGTATACCCATCTTCTCTCTCCAACAGAGTAGCATCTATGCATGCAAGAACTTCAGCTATTAATGGGACAGTGACATTCATATACTTCCTGCATTCCACTACAGCCAACAGTCCATCACCATTTCTGGCAACAACTCCCAACCTAGCACAAACTGAGCAGTTGTCATCGGTATTACTTTACATCTTCAGTTATTGTAGCATGACCAGCCGTTGTCCATAAATCCATTGGTTTCACCGATTGATCAACAAGCTCCATAGACCTGCAGGGCAGTTACTATACTTATCCATGATTATATTTATTTCTGCTCCCCCAAAGTAGCCCATAAAACTCATATTGCAATTGTTGTATCCGTCTTGTCCAAAACTAAATTATCCAGTAAATCTGTTGGACAAGTGGCTAGATTCAGTCTTGGCATCTTCAAACCAAAAACTTAAAGTCATGCAAGATAACTTTCAATAAGAATGTTCTGATTTGTGTAAAAAAATGTTCTGATGGCAAGGATTTGGCCAAGGCCTTGATGATAACCATGCAAAAAAATTCTAGGTTGGCTGCTATAATTAGCTTCCTAGTGTAGTGTTCAGAAAAACATGTGGTGCTGAATTTCTGTAAGTAGTTTTCTTTTATAAATTAAAATCTCTTTGGTATACTCAGCTAGCATCAGCTCTAGATCTGCTATATGAAGCCTGCAAAATGAGAAGTTGACACAATTATAGGCAATAAAATAGTGATTTTTTGATATTGCTTGTCAATATACCAGGCCTTCAACGCCATCAGGAATTCGCCGGAATGGGACAGCCTCAGCGATGCTCGCAAGCGTGTCGTAGATGGTAACCTTCTTCTCTATATAGCCACAATACCACGCCGAATCAATTGTATTGCCGTTAAGCAATGTTTCTAGCTGTCGATACTTCCTAAGTTGCCCATGTCGGTTTCCCCGTGTTTGTTTTCTTGTTTCACTTCGCGTGCTGCGATTGAGTTTTTCCACTCCTAATACCATTTCTTCTTTCCTGAGTCAGGACAAATAAAGGACGATGTTCTTGGTGGAGTTGCACTTGAGGATGAGCAGAGGGAGAAATTTAATCAAATCCAGCAAGTAGGTTCTTTGTTTCCTTTTTACCGTATGCTGACAGATTCTAGCTGGTTGAACCTCTTTGTTAGTTAAGCAGTAAAGTTATTCCCAGTCATACTTAATTTTCCCTGGCGCATGTTAGTTAATGTAGTGCTGAATTTTTTTTAGGAGCTTGAGAAGCTGACAGAGAAGTTCAGTGAGAACGTGCTGGATGCGACAAAGAAATTTGAGAAATTAATTACTGATAAGAAAGAACTTGATGGCTTGCCTGCTTCAGCCTTCGGCCTAGCAGCACAAACTGCTGTGTCAAAGGTGTGTGCTATAAACGTCATCGGAATCTTCGAAGTTTTCCATGATTTTTTAATGCTGACAAGCAGTTTCTTTAGGGCCATGAAAATGCTTCGGCTGAAAATGGACCTTGGATCATCACATTGGATGCACCAAGCTTTATGGCTGTTATGCAACATGCTAAGAACAGAGCTCTGCGTGAGGAGGTTTATCGTGCCTATCTGACGCGTGCCTCGAGTGGTGAGCTTGATAACACGGACATCATAAGTCAGATTCTAAAGTTGAGGCTTGAGAAGGCTAAATTACTTGGGTACAAGAACTATGCTGAGGTGTGCACGCTTACCTTTGTCCCCTCTACATTTAATTTAGAACAGTGCCAAGTACTGTTGTGTTTTGGCTAACGGTGATTTATCATGAGGGTAAGCTTGGCTCGGAAGATGGCAACTGTTGACCGGGTGCAAGACCTTCTTGAGAAAATCCGTGCTGCTTCCTGGGATCATGCTGTTCAAGGTACACCCAGTGAAGCTGTTCTCTTTGATATTCTTTACATCAAATCAATATCATGTTTCTAGCTATTGTTCCAGATATTTTGCCTATTTTATTGTAATTTTCTAGAGTTATAGCAGCTGAAGGCATAGTCTGGAGTCCTGTTCTGTTATTTATGTTTGAGGTTTCTGTTTCTTACGTTTGCGAGCTCCCAAACAAAAGAAGGAGCAATTTCCTGTCGGCATTATATGATGATATCTGTACATTTAATCTTCTGATTTCCAATTTACCATACATCTTATTGTAGCATGTTGGTCTAGTGACTATTCTTCTCGATTGCGTTCTACAAATTTACATGCGAGATGTATGGGCATTTTCTGGACATATTCATATTAGAGAGAAAGCTCAAACAAATTTGGAACATGTCTTGGCTATTGTAGTTTCACTGAATTTTCATGATATGATACATTTATTTCATTACTGAATGTTTCTTCTAACTCTAGTCTTTTCTGTAATCTATGTAGTATACCACAGCATTCCAGAGGCTTGACTCTAGGCCAAGCAACCCAACTCAAGGAGCTGCTCCATTGCCACCCACTAATCCAAGTACTAATGTTGCTGACAGTTCGTTGTCTGAAACTTTTCACCTTGTTTCTAGACCACTCCCATATGATACTGATCCTAGATATGCTTGTACTCGAAGGTGAACTTGTACTCGAAGGTGTAATGTGATTGTGAACTTGTACTCGAAGGTGTAATGTGATTGTGAACTTGTACTCGAAGGTGTAATGTGATTGTGAACTTGTACTCGGAGGTGTGAACTTGTCGTACAAACACTTGATGTATGAACTTGTATGTCATGATTGATGTGTAATGTATTGTATTCATGTTGGTTCTATTATGCTTTGGCAAATTTCAAGTTTCTGAAAAATTATGTGCTCTTTATACTGTATTCTGGACTATATTGTATATTTGAATATCTATATATTATTATTTATAGTGGTCTATAAAACTTGAATTTTGAAAATATTACCGGAGGCGCATATAGGATACTATAGGAGGCGCATATACTATAAATATCTGAGGCGCATTGTAAAAAATATGCGAGGCGCATATGATATGCGCCTCGCATAAGAAATACCCGAGGCTTGAAGCTAGAGGCGCATGTGATATGCGCCTCGGATAGACTTTTAGGTGCACCTCGCATAGGCTTTTCTCTAGTAGTGATGGTGGAAACTTGCAGTATCACCATAATGAGCATTCTGTGAAGCATCCTCAATAAAAAGCTATGCACATAGTAAATAAGAAGATCGCTGAGATGCTCATTGTCTGCTTGCCTTGTCATTTTGGTTATGGGATAACTCATGTACCATGTGCAAGGGGTACCCGTTGGCGGTTCTCTATGATATGCATGTACTTACAATGACAAGTACCTACCGGTAACCAAAGTTGAGTAGCATGAGGAGCGGCCCTCATACTCAAGGGACATGAGATTGCCAACTTATATTTCGTCAAGCATATACTCCATCTTTGTGCACTTTAGCCTTAATCATCTCAAGATGCCTATGATAGGGGCAATGAGGGCTCAAAGCTAGTAAGTACCATAATCTTTTGAAAGATCTTTATGACTTGAAATCTCTGCTTCCCTATATGAAGGGACCTTTATTTTATCTCCAAGTTGAGTCAGTAAACCTACTTCCTCTCTATCTGTAGGAAGCATTTGAGTTGTTGTGTTGCAATCATTCATATGGTGATTTATTCAATCATGTTCTTTATCTTTCTTGTTTGCACAAAACTCTTATCTAATGAGTATTACTTTGAAAGCCTTCATTGTGAAAAACCTTTTTGAGCAAAGAGTACTCATGTTTTAAAACTTCTTCAAAAGCTTTATTTGTGAAACTGTTTGCCGGCTGTTCTCTGACCAAGAACAAGAGTTTGCCAATTCCAATTTTGAGTTTTCTTTATGCATCTCAATTGTGACTCCTGTACTTGTTGCAAGTTAAGTTATATAATGGTGAGTTGCTTTCTTCTATAAGTTGTGTAATGGTAAGTGTGATGTTTCTTGTCCGTATTCTTTTATCGACACTTCACTCCATAAACATGTGGATATGTTTACTAAGCTTAGTTTTCGCTTGGGGACAAGCGGAGGTCTAATCTTGGGGGGAGTTGATACGTCCAATTTGCATCACCATTATATATCATAATTTTCCTCTATTCATTGATATATGCCTTATTATGAGGTGTTACTTTTGTCTTTTCCTCTGTTTTTGTATGTTGGATGATTCTTGGAGGATGGACTGCCAGAGTCAGGATTCTGATGGAAAAATAGGTGTTTTGAGCAATTTCACGAAAATTAAAAAAATACCAGAAAAATATTTGAAAATTATATTTTCCCAGAAGACGAAGGAAGCCAGAAGGGGAGGCGTAGCCGGGCCACCAGGGGGCCACACCCCCCTAGGCGCAGGCCCACCTTGCCCCGCGCCTAGGGCAGGTTTGGCCCACCTGGCCGTCTCCGGACTCCGCCCTCTCGCCTATATCTCCGCACGGAACCCTAATACTAGGAGGGCGACCAGAGAAAGATTTCTGCCACCTCTACGTGGCAGAAAATACCGAGAGAGAAAGAGCTCTCCGGTAGACAGATTTCTGCCGGGGAAATCCCTTCCCAAATAGGGAAGATCATCGCCATCAACACCATCATCAAGCTAGACTTCATCGGGATCATCATCATCATCCACACCATCATCTCCACCAGCACCATCATCACCACTCCATCCCGCTGTAATAATCGTGTTGGATCTTGCATTAGTTCTTAGGGGAAACTTTCCCGATGTTAATTACTATTGTAATTGTTGCTTATGAGTGGAACCATTGGATTATTGTTTACGTTCAGATTATTATCCATGACCATATCATCTTTGATCTTGATCCACATGATGTCTTGTGAGTAATTCGTTTAGTTCTTGAGGACATGGGAGAAGTCATGTTGTTAGTAGTGAATTTGTGTTGATATATTATTCAATGGTTTATTATTTAAGTTGTGGTGCTATTCTTCTAGTGGTGTCATGTGAACGTCGATTACATGATACTTCACCATTTGTGGGTCTAGGGGAATGCATTGTGTATTTGGCTACTAATTGCGGGGTTGCCGGAGTGACAGAAACCTGAACCCCCGTTAGGACACCTTTGCATAAGGCAGTGTAGGATCTCAGAGTTTAAGGCTGTGGTTAGGTTTATATCTTAATTACTTTCCTGTAGTTGCGGATGCTTGCAGGGGTTTAATCACAAGTATGTATTAGAAAAGGTTCACCCACACAACACTTACAACACCAAAGAAGAGTACTTAATTATTTGAAGCGAAAGCACTTGACAGAATTTCCATGTGTCCTCGAGAACGTTTGGTCCTTATAAGTATTTCCACCGACTTGTCCTTTGCTAAGAAAGGATTGGGCCACTTGTTGAAGTTGTTCGTTGTCTTTATTACTTGCACTTGTTTTGTTGCCTTATCAGAAAACCCCTAAAAATCTGTTTGCTAAGTATTTACAGAGATTTACTGCTCCATACCACTAGTCAACACCTTCTGCTCCTCGTTGGGATCGATAGTCCTATTTATCGGAAGTACTACGATACACCCCCTATACTTGTGGGTCATCAATGTGTTGTTTCCACTAGGGAGAAAACAACGGTCTCTTGTTCATGGGACAAGTGGATTGTTTACCTTACACACTTTGCTTAAAGCAGTTGTCTGTTGCTTGCAACTTAATACTGGAGGGGGTTCGGATGATAACCTGAAGGTGGGATTTTAGTTATAGATGCAGTTGGATGGCGGTCTATGTATATTGTTGTATTGCCCAATCGAATCTCATAGGATCTTTTTGTCTAGTATTGCATTGTTATGCCTTGCTCAGTTCCTGTCAATTGCCCTGCTGTAATTTGTTTACCATTCATGCCATTTTTTTTATCTAAGGAGAGCACCTCTAGTGAACTATGGTCCCCGGTCCAATCTTTACCATTGATACATCTTCCACTGTTTACTTGCTGCAAACCATCATCTCTGTCCACACCATACAGTAAATCTTTTGTTACAGCAAATCGGTGGGCTTGACAACCTCACTGTTGAGTTGGGGCAAAGTCTTGAGTTTGTGTTGTGCAGGTTTCCACATTGCTTGCAACACCTTTGAGACGTTTTCTTCCTCCTATTGGTTCGATAACCTCGGTTTCTTACTAAGGGAAAACTTGTTGTTGTACTCATCACACCTTGATCTTGGGGTTTCCAACGAAGCGTCCCACGACAGTACTAGGAGCCATCAATGGGCCTCTTGTTGGGCCTCGCCAAAACAATACAGATCGCTTTTATGGAAGTTAATTTTAAGTCTAATAGCAGTTCGAATGCTGGTAAAATTAATTTTAGATTCTTAGCCTTCTCCAGATCATGTTCCATAAAAATAATTGTATCGTCAACGTATTGAAGAATATAAAGACCACCATCAATAAGACGTGGAACTAATCCTTCAATTTCACCATGAGCCTTTGCTCTCTCAATAAGTATAGCCAACATATCAGCCACTATATTAAATAGTAAAGGCGATAATGGATCTCCTTGTCTTAGTCATTTCTTTGTCTGAAAGTATTTGCCAGTATCCTCATTTACTTTAATGGCAACACTACTCCTAGACACAAATGACTGAATAAGAGCATGCCACTCCTCAGAAAAACCTTTCATGCGGAGTGTTTGTTGTAGAAAAGACCAATTAACTTTGTCGTATGCCTTTTCAAAGTCAATCTTGAATAATACACCATTTAATTTTTTTGAGTGTAGTTCATGGATTGTTTAATGTAGAATTACCACACCATCAAGAATATTTCTTCCTTGCATGAACGCAATTTGAGAAGGACTAACAACATGATCAGCAACTGAGTTAAGTCTAATCATAGCAACTTATGTAAAAATCTTAAAGCTAACGTTAAGCAAGCAGATTGGACGGTACTATTGTATACGTTCTGCATTATTAACCTTAGGCAGTAAAATTATGTTGCCAAAGTTTAGACCAAAAAGATTTAACTGGCCGACTTGTAGAAATTCAAACAAATTTATTAGGTCCTTTTTGATAACGTCCCAGAATTTTTGGTAAAATTCCGCTGGGAAGCCATCAGGCCCTGGCGCTTTGTTATGTTCCATTTGGAAAACCGCTCTCTTAACTGTGAGACCAGATGGAGACCGGGCACTGTGTATCATTGTCCATTAGTTTATTTCTGTATAAAATTGATACTTCGTCCGTCACGGTTTGGAGGGCGTCTTATAAAACATGCGTTTTCAAAACTCATCTACTCCTAGGCGCGTTAGACTTAATTACAGAATTAATGCCCCATTTTCCTCCCCACTTCCTACTCCATACAGCCAAGGAATTAATTCTTGCATGCAACTCCATCAATGCATGCATCTAAACTCCTCGTTTCCATTGAGTAATTATGTTTAGTAGAACGCCAAATAATTAATGGGCGCATGTTTTTGGCACAAATCTGACTCAATCAAGGCACACCTAGGTTTTAACAATCTTTCTAAGAGCAAGAACAATAATATAGTCAACTGCTGACTATAAGGTAGTGCCATGTCATCTATAATCAACTAAATAGACAATATGTATAATAACAAGCTATAGAAATGTACTACTTTATTAATAATTGACCCACCATTCACGCTCACAAAGTGCCTAGGAGCACGTGGAAGAGCTGGCTTTTGCATGAGAGCCCACTCTTCTCTCTCCTCTTCTCTCTCTTCCATGGACCACTTTGATAGGATTAAGAAAATAAATAACTCACCCTATTGATTACTACATGCACCAATAGATACACATACATGAAAGAAGAAAGAGAAAAAAGAGAACATGGATTGGAGGAGAGAGACTAATAAATGGGAGAGGACTTACAATTCCTCATTTTTAAAAAGCTCTCGGGCCTTATAATCCCTAACGGGGGGAGTAGAAAGTAGTAGTAGTTAGTTCCCAAAAAAGTCAATAATTAGCTTTTAGAAAACAACAATTAGGAGTGGTTAAAGAAAGAAGTCAAACCGTAGGTGCATGGGTTGGAAATCTCTGGGATAGACGTGCATTACTGGATTATTTGAGGAGGAAGCAAGCAATCGGTCCACGATCCATGGAATTAATTTTGCTGCATGGAAATCGGAAGGTATGAAAAGCAGTAAATATGGAAAATAGGATCTTTATTAGGGTAGATTCGTACGCCAATATATATCATGCTGTACCAACTACTCCATATATAGGAGGAGACCCGATCGATCAAATAAATCAATGAAAGAGAAGCTGAAGGAGGAAGAGGAGGCGGCGGCGGCCATGGAAGCGTGGCTTCCAGACGACATGGTCCTCGAGATCCTCGGCCGCCTGAAGAACGCCCCGGACGTCCTGTTCCGGTGTGCGACGGCGTGCAAGCCATGGCGCGATCTCGTGGCGGATCTGGCATTCCTCCGCCGCTGCTTGCCACAGAACGCGCCCACGTCCTTGGTTGGCTTCATCGTGCGTCAGCGGCTCCAAGAAGAAGGTACCGAATGGATCTTACCGTCACCACGGTCGCCTCTAGGCCGTGGTGTTGGCGCCCTGACCTCCTTCGTGCCGGCCGGAGCAGCGCCGCTGGTCTCGCGCCATGGTCTGCTGCTGGTGCACCTAAACGCCCGCCTAATAGGCGCCGATCCCAACCTCGTCCAACTCGCAATATGCAACCTGCAACTTGGTACGTGCCACATGCTCCCTGTTGTAAGCTTCTGCACCTACGAGTACAAGGCCAACTCCTATGCAGTGCTAACCGCACAAGATTATCCGCCACACACCAATTATTCATCATCATCATCATCCTTCTTCAAAGTAGTAATCATCGGCTACAACGAGCGTGACCTAAAGTACAATCTATGCACATACTCGTCTGACGAGACGAGCTGGAGCGTGCGCAGAAATTGCTTTGGAAGTACAGCATTATTGGCCTCAAATACCTTGGGGTACTTCAGCGATGCCGCCGTGTGCCGCGGAAATATACACTGGATTTTTGTTAATCGGCATCAGCTTCTCTTATATGTCGTTAATCTTAACATCCAGAACCAAGAAATCTCCTTGTCGAATCTGCCTTTTCCATTGAGTTCCGTTCTACCGTCATACTCCTACTACAGAAGTTGCCCCTGCCTTATCTTAGCTCACCAAGAGGCTCTATGGCTGCTCTGTATGCAACGGAGCCGACCCGTGCTAGAGATATGGGGGAAGCAGGGGAATAATGGATGGTTCTGCACTCGGACCATCAAGCTAAAGCAACCCAGTAAGAAGAATCTCAGTAAAAGAAGAGAGCTATGCTTGTTAGGAGAGAAGTGTGGCACATTGCTTCTAGGCGACAGCCGTCGATGTGTGTACACTGCAAGGCTCCAAACAGGGACAATTGAGACGTTGCTTGAAAGCCACCCAAGGCCTTGGGAGGTCGTTCCGGTGGAGATGGATTTGCCAGAGCTTTTTGTTTCTAGACTTTCTACCAGGTATGCCTAGTACTATTGATACACATTTTTTGTTAAAACTACAGCTGCTTGATAGGCTTAAAAACATATTGGTCTGACCATATTCTCCATCCAAAATAGGAAGGCTTAATCAGGGGAAGGGGAGAATGTCAGCAGGCTCCAGACCATGTCGAAAGAAACATTATTCGGGTCCTGATGCTGTGAAAAATCAAGCCCCGTGTTGAGGTTTACAAGTCCTTTTTAATCCTTGTATCGAGGAAACCATCCAGCTTCTGTTTTTCAGTTGTATTCAGGTCTGAATACAGCTCCTCTTTAATTTTTTAATGAACCATGTGACCTGGCTGTCTCTTCTCGGAGAAATGGAACCAGGGTGTTGCTGTGTGTTGGCTTGAAAACATTATTTTCCATAGGCTTCAAAGGACCATCCGTGTATTGGCTTCACATAGCTATAACCTCAAAAGGTTGTACTACTATAATTGGATACATATTTGAACAAACTGAATGCTGAATTGTCAAGATGTTCCAGCAGTAATCAGATTCGAAATCGTCTCTTTGATATCACTATCCAGTTTTATGATCCAGTTTTGATGTGCCGTTATAGCTTCAACTCTCTCTACATGCAAAACCACAAAGTATGCACACGGGGATCGAATGGCGGGACAACTACAAAATAGGTGAATGTTTTGAAACCGATTTATACCCAGTTCTTTTGGCGGCTTCTTTGAGAAGCCGTCCTACCCCAGCTTCCTGGGAAAGCCGGTTTAAAAAATTAAAAGGCTTCCAAAGTGATTAAGGCTAAACTAACTTGGAAGCCTCACAAAATTTTCGAACCGGCTTCCCCAGAAAGCTGGGGGTACGACGGCTTCTCGGAGAAGCCGTGAAAAGAACTGTGATCATACGTGTCACTTATTTGGGACCGAGGGAGTACAATTTATTTTTCCTTTTTGGTGAATTATTTGGTACCTATAATCTTTCTTATTCATGTCATTTAACATGGTTCGTGTTTCTCTAAATATAGTTGATTCGTATGTCATCTTTTAGGGATTGATTCATGTGTCATTTATTACAAATAAACGAACAAAATATACCTTATCTTAACTCGACGGTATTTCAGACAATTCGCCAGTTCACAGACAAAAAGCCAACTAAGCCTAACAGTAATACTCAGAGCAACAACTTCCCCACACCGCATCATAGCTACCACATGCAGCTGAAACAAATAGGGACTTATTCTCATTAGGATTTGGATATTTCTTGGGCCTATAGCACACATAGCACACTGTATAAAATCAGTTACACAGACATTTATTTTGCTCAAGAAATTTTTCCAAGCTTAATTACTCACTGATTAAGGACAAGCTTCAGAATGTTTTAGCACGGAAGAGATGTAGACAGCTGAATGATAATCTAAACCTGACGATGGCTGAACAAACTTCACAATGTCTCTTGAAGTCAGCTGGCATGATGGAATCTAAACAAACTTCAGAATGTCTTTTATAAGCACACATAGACTCTCGTCTCCCTCTCCCTTCCCAGCTCTCTCTCACTCCCCCGCGTCTGACCGTCCCTCCCAAGATCGTGGGCCCCTCCCATGGCCTCTCCACCGGAATAGCCGGTCGGAGTTGGCTCGGAGGTGGCGCCGGTGTAGATAGGGTTAGGAGTAGTGGCTTCGTGCCGGTAGTGGGCTCTTTGCCCGGCGATGTGGTCCTTCCAGGCGGGTGCGGCCAGATCTGAAAGTTGGGGTTCGTCCTTGTGGAAGAATCAAGCCTCGTTGAGGTTTTATAAGTCCTTTTTAATCCTTGTATCAAGGAAACCACCCAGCTTCCGTTTTTTCAATTGTATTCAGGTCTGAATATAGCTCCTCTTTAATTTTTTAATGAACCATGTGACTTGGTTGTCTCTTCTCGGAGAAATGGAACCACGGTGTGTTGCTGTGTGTTGGCTTGAAAACATTATTTTCCATAGGCTTCAAAGGACCATCCGTGTATTGGCTTCACATAGAGATAACCTCAAAATGTTGTACTACTATAATTGGATACATATTTGAACAAACTCAATGCAGAGTTGTCAAGATGTTCCGACAGTAATCAGATTCGAAATCATCTCTTCGATATCACTGTCCAGTTTTATGATCAAGTTTTGCTGTGCTGTTATAGCTTCAACTCTCTACATGCAAAACCACAAATTAAGTATGCACACGGGGATCATTGATTTCGATGGCGGGACAACTACAAAATAGGTGAATCTTTTAAAAACCTATTTAGTCAATTGTGATCATGCCGTAAACCCCCTAAACGCATAGATCATTGATTTTGATGTGTTTTAGTGTGTGTCCATATGTCGTGTCACTTATTTGGAACGGAGGGAGTATGTATATATGTTTGTAATTTGGACCTGTAATGTTTCTGTGATACCCCTATGAGGAACGTGATATTTGCGGAATGGTGTTCTGTGGGTGTTATATCAATAATTATAATATATACTACACCTGCAGCGATATGCTAGGTCACCGCAGCATGCCCATAGTTCTATGTACCTAATTGCATTGTAACGACGTTGTTGTTTTAAGATCATTTACCCTGTGAGACGAGGCCTTACGTTGTTATGTTATATTCCAGCTACATTTATTTGGTGTGGTGAAAGGATACCTAATAGTAATGCAACTGCAATAGTTGCAGTCCTGCAGATGAGACTTGACTTTTGAAAATGGCTCCATCCTCAATGTGTACATGTAAAATTTTATGGACAAAGTAAGTATAGCGACATTTTTATTTTTGTAAAATATTATATATTAATATATCTGAGGAACCAATTACACCCATCTTCTACAAACAACGCTTGTGCTAGCGACATTGCGGATTCACACAACCTAGAGAAAAAGAAGAAAAATCCCGCTATAGTGATCTATTACTTGTTGCAGCAGATCAACCACCACCGAGACAACACCACAAATCCAACTTCTCCAAAAGTGACATCTGTAAGAAGGAAACAGTCCACAAGCAACGTCAACACCCTGATCATCGATCATATGTTTTTACCCAGAAGAAAGACATTGCTCGCAAAACAATGTCTCCAACAAGACCATTGCCAAACACAACCAATTAAGGCCAGATCTTGGATTTTCACACTGCAAGATAGGACTTTCAACATCATGTGTGCTGCCACCACACTGACAATGCCACTGCTACAAGTCACGAATCACTAGGCCAGTTCCTCATTGTCGAAGACTCGAATCACATTTGCTAACCCTCATATATCTACTTTCCATGACATTCTCCGCAACTAGCGTCACCATGGACCGATAAGACATTTCATATGATGGTAACAGACAGTAGAGCTTCGCCACGCTCCCTCTTAAACCAAACGGCCAGAAAATGCATGGGTGCACACGGCCGAATCCCACCTAATCTAGCGTACTCTAGGCATGATGCGCCTAAGGGAGATGGCTAACGGAGCTTTCTCGAACTCGACAATACTCATTCATGAATGACAACACACATTGAGCAGTTCTTATTGGCACGGGAGGAACCCTGGGACCACCACCATTATTCGCGTGACTCGTTGGACCCCACGCCACCAGCCTCCTCCAGCATGAAGACAGGGAGCTAGGAAGCAACAGAAGGCTGAGACGTTGAAGGGATCGAGGACCCTGTAGCCACAGCCCACTTGCGTTCCTCCATCCCCGGTCAAGGGCCAAAAGGCCCAAATCACGGTCATCAGTGGACTAGATCGCTCGTGTAGGTGATATGCGTCATCGCCGGAGGCAACACCGCTGGAGGCCTGAGGCCCTGACGCCACCTAGGTCGCCACCACCTCTGCTGGAGGCCTGAGGCCCCAGCGCCGCCCAGGTCGTGCCACCCTGCGCCATCAGTCAATGTCATGCTGCCTCAAAAGCAATGCGACCAAGTGCCCATCTTCGCCCACCATCATTCCGACAGGGCGGGCATCGCCAGCACTGCCGTCACCGACAGTATCAACGGCCTCGTCTTCTAGATCTGACGGGTCTTGAGGATGGGGTGGCGGCTCCTCTAGAGACGCAATGAGGGAGGAGACCCGAGAGGGTCTTCTAAACCAGTATAGTGACATGTATGAAGGAAAACAAATTTATTTCTTCAAAATTCATTTTTAGAGCAACTGGTTTGTATTTTATGACTAGAAGATAGGGTATGTCTTTTCTTCGTGGAAATCTGTAGGGACATGCGAGACATGAACATATATGTTGCCAAAAAAATCTGATTTTTCAATACTCCTTCTGGTCCATATTAATGATATCAACTTTGTCTATACTCGTATGTATCTAGTTAAGCATTTAGATATATTCGTATCTGAATAAAGCTGAGACCATTAATATAGATCGGAGAGAGTATTTATGTTGATTTCATTATTAATCCAAGTATACATTCAGGGGCGGATCCCAGGAGTATTCTGGTCCATATTAGATATATTCCTACCACTTTTTTAGGGAAAATCCATCATCGAAGCGACAATTTTTTCATCTCTATATATGATCTGATTACCCCCATGCAGGAAACTGCGGAGCCCTCTGTGACATGCGTGATTGAAATGGTCGAGTAGGATCCTCATGAATTTGATGTTTGGAACTTTGGATTCATGAATCGTGTACACAATGGTTCGAAATGAGTGAAGAATTATCATCGAAGTTCCTCATGAGGACACTAATGGAAAAACCTCTATGTGTACCAACTCGTTGGTGTTAGGAATAGACAAGTTATATTTATCTAGAGGCCAAAGGCCACAATATATAGTACAGGTACATACGCAAATATGCAGTAAGCCCCCTAACATATGGGGAAAATACAATATACAAATATATACATCTAACACCACCCCCCCCCCCTCCCCCCCCCCCCCCCCCCCGTCAAACTCATGGTGAATCCACAACACTGAGTTTAGAGAGTAAGAAATCATGTTGTGCTCTGGTATGTGCCTTCGTAAAGAAATCCGCCAACTGTAAATCGGAAGGCACATACTGAAGCGCAACAACCTGAGCCTGCACCTGAGCACGTGTATAGAAAGCATCAATACCAATATGCTTGGTAAGCTCATGCTTGACCGGATCATGTGCAACGCTAATAGCACCTGCACTGCCAGACAAAACCAGAGTCGGTGTGGTAATAGAGACCCCAAAATCCGCAAGTAACCACCGTAACCAGGTCACCTCAGCAGTCAACAAGGCCATAGCACGCAACTCAGCCTCAACACTCGAACGGGAAACCGTTATCTGTTTCTTCGTCTTCCAAGCAATGAGCGAACCACCAAGAAACACACAGTAATCAGAAAGTGAACGACGATCCGAAGGATCACTCGCCCAAGTAGCGTCCGAATAGCACTGGAGCTGGAGGGAGCTAGAACGAGGAAAGAAAAGACGACGAGTGATCGTACCACGAACATAACGAAGAACACGAAGAAGATGACTATAGTGAACAGTGGTAGGAGCAGAAACAAACTGACTCAGAATATGAACAAGATAAGAGATGTCAGGACGAGTGACAACAAGATAAACAAGACTCCCAACAAGATGAAGATAACGCGTCGGATCAGGAAGAGGATCACCATCAGTAGGTTGAAGCTTAACATTAAGCTCCATAGGGGTCTCAACAGTGCGCTCATCCCCAAGAGCAGCACGAGCAAGAAGATCCTGAATATACTTTTCCTGAGAGATGTTAAAGCCATCAGAAGTGGAGGAAACCTCAATCCCATGAAAGTATCAAAGAGGACCAAGATCGATCATAAGAAACTGATCACGAAGACGAGCCTTAACAAAGGCGATATACTCAGAATCATCACCAGTAATGATCATATCACCAACATAGAGAAGAAGAAGAGTGCGGCCACGAGGAGATGTGTGAACAAACAACGCTAGATCATGAGCACTAGGGGAGAAACCAGCAGCAGTCACTACAGAAGCAAAGCACTCAAACCAGGCACGAGGAGTCTGTTTGAGGCCATAAAGAGAACGTCGAAGACGATAAACCATCCCCTTAGGAACAGAATACCCGGGAGGAGGCTGCATATAAACCTCCTCACTCAACTCACCCTTGAGAAAGGCGTTCTGAACATCAAGCTGGGACACAGACCAGTGACAAACAGAAGCAACAGCAAGAAGAGTATGCACAATGGTCATATGAGCCACGGGAGCAAAGGTCTCATCATAGTCACGACCATACTCCTGCTGAAAACCACGAGCCACAAGACGCGCTTTATAGCGCTCAAGAGATCCATCAGAGCAGGTCTTAATCTTATAGACCTACTTACACGTGATAGGACGAACACTGGGAGGGGGAGAAACAAGATCCCAGGTGCCAGTGCGCTCAAGCGCAGCAATCTCCTCAGCCATGACCAGCTGCCATTCAGGATGATGCTCAGCATCCCGATAAGAAGTCGGCTCAGAGGCAACAGAAAGACCATACTGACTAGGAGAGTAACGGTTGGGAGCACGATGCTGACAAACAGGCCGAGTAGAGGGAAGCTCATTAGAGGAAGACGGCTCAGGAGAAGATGATGAAGAAGAAGGAATAGCAGAGGAAGACTCTGGAGAACGAGGAGAACTAGGAGAACTGGAGTAGAGGAGGACGGTGTCGAAGAAGAGACATCAGGGGGAGGAGATCCCGAAGAAGACACAATAGGAGTAGAAGGAGGTGTGTCAGGAAAGAGAAGAAAAAAGATATCTTCCACCGGGTAGGTACCAGCGGTGGGACGAGGATAGAAAGGACGCGTCTCATCAAAAGTAACATCACGAGAGATACGCATCCGACGACCAACGGGGTCCCAACAGCGATAGCCCTTATGCTCATAACTGTATCCAAGGAAGACACACTCAACAGACTAAGCGGTCAGTTTGGTGAGTTAGCGAGGAGCAAGGAGAACATAGCAAACACAACCAAACAAGCGAAGCATGGATTAGTCTGGATACTGTCCAGATAGGCGCTCAAGGGGGATACCACCCTGCAGAGCGGCGGAAGGCTGAATATTGATGAGGTAAGCCGACGTAGCGACAACCTCAGCCCAGAAATGCGGCGGAATAGACGAAGCAATCAACATGGCACGAGTGGTCTCAAGAAGATGGCGATGCTTACGCTCAGCAACACCATTCTGGACATGTGCGCCAGGACAGGAGAACTGAGCAAGGGTGCCCTGCTCAGAAAGAACACCTCGCAAAATCTAGGAGATATACTCACCAGCAGAATCAGCCCGAAACACACGAATGGGTGTAGAATATTGAGTACGGACCATGGCCACAAAACGCTGATATATGGAGAGCACTTCACTGCGAGAGCGCATAAAATAGAACCAAGTGTACCAAGAAAAATCATCGATGAATAAAATATAGTAGCGATGGCCCCCTTTCGAAGCGAAAGGAGCCGGACCCCAAACATCGAAATGAACTAAATCAAAAGGTCGCTGAGATACAGACGCGCTAGTAGGATAGGGAAGCTGAATCTGTTTACCCAACCTACAACCCTGACAATGTAAAGACCCATCTCCTAAGACAGACCCCAGAAGACCACGATGAACTAATGACGACAGGAGAGAGTCACAAAGGTGATCAAGATGATGATGCCACTGCTGAAAGGAGCTGGTAGCAGAGGCGACGATTGGAGAAGAACTGTCTGATGAAGTGGCAACGGAAGGAACACGAAGCCAGTCTAACTCCCAAAGTCCTGAAGAGTCACGGGTGCGAGGGCCAGCTCCAACCAGGGCCTGTGTGCGATGGTCCTGGACAACACAAGAATCAGCATCAAGAATGACGCGGCAACCAGAGTCAGTAAGCTGACTAGTAGAGAACAGATTCATCTTAAGAAGAGGAACATGAGAAATATCAGGAACAGAAAAAGAAGAAGTAGAAAGGGTGCCCTGACTAGAAACAGGAAGAGAGGTACCATCAGCCGTGAAAACACGAACTTGAGAAGGGAGAGAACGAAGAGCGGACAGAAAAGAAGACTCAGAGGTCATATGAAAGGAAGCTCCAGAATCCAGATACCACGGGGACGTACCTGACTGTGTAGAAGGCGGTGGTCGCGCAGTGCCAGAAGAACCAGTCGCAGAACCAGCAGTGCATGTCGAAGAAGAGCCTGTAGCAGCAAGCAGACCGCGAAGACTCCTGATAATGTACTGATCGAAGAGAGCAACTGCTGAAGATCCGGAAGGAGCCGACTTCCCACGAGCCTGGTGCTGCTGACGTAAACTGGGATCCCGTGTATAACGGGTGGCCTAAGTGTGGCCATCCTTGTTACAGTAAGAGAAGTGACGAAGAGAACCACGACGACCCTGACCACGAGTCTGCTGGTGCTGATCCTGACCCTGAGACTGCTGGTGCTGACTCTGACCTTGACCTGGAGGAGTGGGTAGTATCGGCGGCGGCACAGAGGACCGCGGCTGAGTCAAGGGAGCAGACGGCATAGGAGGACCACGAGTAGCAAGCACAGATGGAACCACAAGAAGACCAGCACCACGAAGACGGGTCTCCTCAGCCCAAAGCTCAGACAACACTTCAGAGAGCGGAACACGACCACGAGCATTCAGCTGAGCACGCCGGGGCTCAAACTCCTGGCGGAGCCGAGACAGAAACTCATAGATGCGGTGAAACTCCAAATTCGAGCGCACAATCTGGCAGCACAAGCATGTGCCACAAACCGCAGTACGGAGAGAATCAAGCTTACGCCAGATTGCAGCACTCTGAGTATAGAACTCATCAATAGTGGAATCACCCTGCTGAAGAGCATGCTCCTGGCGAACCACAGACGGGTAAAGAGCATCCCCAGACGGCTGATAGCGTTGACGAAGATGTGCCCACTGAGCGGCAACAGTAAGAAGACTCATGAACTCAGCAGCATACTGGGGTAGAACACTGGAGGTGAGAACAGCAGCAGCACAAGCATCCTCATCGATCCACTGAGTGTAGGAAGTCAGAGCATGGCGATAGGTCTCGGGATCAGTAGAGTATTGTTTGAACTTCAGCTCATAAGCAGCAACAGCACTATCATCGGCACTCTGAGCAGCATCCTTGGCCTCCTGAGAAGCATCAGCGCCAAGAACAATCGGCGTCGGCGGAAGAGGAGCCACAGGAGAAGGGGCACGACGGACAGGAGACCTCGCCGGAGAGCACACCCCAAAGACGGAGACCGCGCATGTGATCGCGCATAAAGGCAGCGAAATCAGGATAATTCGCGCCATCGAAGATCACCGGGCAGCGAGGAATCGCAACATAGCCCGATGCAGAAGACATCTCTCTCTCAAAAAAAAAAATTCAACGCTCAAACAGATCGAGCAATAGGCAGACAAAGCAGTTGGCGTCGATCGAAGCAGAGAAGGCTAGCGGGAGGGCCAGCAGCTGGAGGCCAGCGGAGGGGAGCCGGGCGGGCGGAGGAGAGCCTGGGCGGGCAGAGGGGAGCCAGGGAGCCGGAGGGGATCCGGAGGACCAAACGAGCGAGCGACGGACGGACTCGCCCGCGAGATCGATCCGGAAGGACGACGGGCGGGCGTCAGGTAGCAGGGCCAGACAAATGGGAAGACGACAGGCAGTAGCTAGAGGCCGGCGGAGGGATCCCGCACGTGGAGGGAGGGCCAACAGCTGGAGGGCGTCGGGCGTCGGGTTAGACGTGGCGTCGTACGTCGCTTGATACCAGCTGCAGGTCCAGACGGAGTTGCAGGTCCAGAAGGATCCGATCCGACCTGAGAGATCAATCGATCTGGCGAGCCGAAAAGTTGACGAGCAGAACGAGGAACTCCACCTACGCGGCCAGAACGGGAACCGGCGGTGGCCGGGGCGAGCTGACAGCGGCGACGATCACAAGCAGAGGACTGGTGGGCACGGGAACCCTAGAACCGGCTCTGATACCATGTTAGGAATAGACAACTTATATTCCTCTAGGGCCAAAGGCCACAATATATAGTACAGGTACAAGTGCAAATATGTAGGAAGCCCCCTAACATATGGGGAAAATACAATATATAAATATATACATCTAACAGTTGGGACTCCAAGTGCAGAGTGTCATAGCAAGCGTCTTTTCCTACAAGGGTGACTCGAATGATTATATCAAACTCTAGATGAATTAAGGGAACCTCTTCTTCTATCTTCTTCTAACAACCTGCAAAACAAAGTTTTTTCCTAGTGTCCACAACTTCACTGTGCGGTTGTCAAGCATAAGATTTCATATTAGTAAAACAGAAATAGAGCAGTAACGTAAACTATAATTAGCACAAGAAAGTATAAATAATAAATTACAGTTCTTTTGGGTTTTTTATGCTTGCAGAAATTAAAGGTTTTCTATATTTTCGAATTTAATTCTTGCAAAAATATAAAAGACAGTAAAACCAAGTAAAAGTGTGGTTTTTTATACTAAAAAGTGAACAGAGTTTTGTGGGTTCACTTGCCTACTCTATCATAAAGTATGGTAGACATAAAACTTCTCAAAGAATATATAAAATTACATTATTGTTCTTATCATTCATATGGGCATCACTTCCAAATATAAAAATGATGCAAGACATCTTACTTATATTCTTCTAGGAAGATAAAACTTCACGCAATCTAGAATTAAGAACAAAAAGAGTATAGATTTAGCTACTTTGAGATGATATTTAAATAACAAATATGCTACCTCGCAAACAAGGTCATCCTTGTAGTCACAAGCGTATGCTTTCACTTTATCGCTAGTGAGGTAACAAAAGAAAGGTAAAAACTATAGTGGATCTCAAATTTTCTGTCACTGTCCAATCACCATTACCATCTTACTCCACCTGATACGCATGTTCCCCCACATATGTTCTTGCATACACGCACCATGAAGGCTAACCAATGGAAGCTTCCATGACCAAAAATGGATCACATGGTTGATTCTAGTCACTGACCACCTATGACCCTGCCTCGGCTCCTGCACTGACATTAGTGGTGTTGTCCTTGGTGCCTGCGCGACATTGATGACCAGGCTTTCTTATATCGTCCATCTGCGCCATTCAGTCACCCACACCTCACTACGCCATTGCCAGTTCCAACCAAGTACTTCCCCATCGCCCCCAGGAGGCAGGAAGATGCCTTCTTGGCTGAAGAAGTTGGTCAATGACCACGAGGATGGATTATCCTTAGGTCAGCACTACTCTCGACGCTCACCAACATCACCGTCACCGCCTCCTCGTGTTGTCATACGCACACTTCCACCACCTCCACAGGCGGAAGATATGGTCGGGCGGCAGATTTCTTTGTGCCACAAACAGTTGTGGCCACGACGGGGGTTTCAGCATCCACTCGACGGTACCGTGATGGCATGTCTGTGTCGTTGGCAGAATGCAGGCGGCGGTGGAAGGAAGGGATTCTTGCGATCATAGGGATGTCACCCTTCCTAGCGGCTGGCACCTCAGATCAACAGGACGCCAGTCTGGTCACCGTCGATAGAAGGGTCGGCGCTGGACACGGAGATCCAACATTGCCTCGCATTACTCCCAGATGCATGACGGAACGAGCGCGCATACCACCAGAAGGATTTCTGGCAAGCCTTCCTCTCTAGGGAGCATAAGGCAAAGCGCACGTGCTCGTTTATGGGTAACTTCCAGCCATATATCGACTACGGAGAGCTCCCCATGGGTCATGGTCGTCGATGATGGGGGAACATATGGCTCCGTGAAGTAGGAGGACGAGCCGCCCCTCGCGCTGCCATAGTACGACGAGGAGGAGGTCAGCTGACGCGCCATGGAGATCTCCATGGTACACAAGGAGGTGCTCTCACTAGTGCAGACGGGGGCCTTTAACACCGGTTCCTAAGGCTCTCTAACAGCGGTTGTAGAACCGCTGTTGAGGGTTCGGTGTTAGAGGCCCCCCCTTTAACACCGCTTCTTATACGAACCGGTGTTAAAGGGTGGCGCACGTGGGGCTGCCGCAGCGCTCAGCCCCCCCCCCCCCCCCCACCACCACCACTCCTTTAACACGAACCGGTGTTAAAGGTTCCGTGCCGCTGCAGGAAAACGGCCTAAATCTCTGCCGCGGCAGAGTTTTGCCGCGGCAGGAAAACGGCCTAAATCTCTGTCGCGGCAGAGTTCTGCCGCCGCCCCGTTCTGGGTGTATTTCTGCGGCGCGGCGGGGACGGGGAGTGGGGAGGGGGGAATCGATCGAGAGCGGTATATACACATACATCGTCGTCGGTACATACGAGTACATGAATAATTAAGCAACTATTATAATAATTAAGCAACTATTATTATACACAAACATCGCCGTTGTGTGGTATTCTCCGTAAACGTTGAAGCATCAAGTACAAGACAAACACGTTCAAGTATCTAAAGAGTTCTCCGCCAGGCGTGACGACCTCATCAAGTATGAACCCCGCCAATTCCTCTTGAATGGCTCGTATGCGGTCAAATGGTAGGAGTTGGTCCCGCATCCGTTCGATCTAAATATATATGAAGAATGGGGTCAATATATATAAGAATAAAACTCAACACAATTGATGGTAATAAAATAATGTTGTGTACTTTGTTTACTTACTCTAAGTTGTTCTAGTGCGGCTTGGCCCGTCGCACATATAGTGTTGCGAATGAACTCGCAAACATAGTATCCATATAAGTTATTACCGGGTCCCTGATACGCGCACTTTACGAGAATAGAGAGTTCAATCAAAATAATAATCAATAAAGCATGATATAATGGAATTGGAAGCAGAATCAAAGAGATACGCAGACCTAGCTAGCTAGTATTACTTATATTTTGGTCTATAAATTTTAGTTCTTGATCTAGCTAGGCCAGAAAAACGCTGGAAAACCTAGCAACAAGTATTTTCCTCGTTCATGGTCGTTGCTAACATGGAAACTACAAAAAGATGTGAATTTGAAGAGGTGAATTGAGAGCTTAACCATGCAAGTTACTACGTATTTTAGCGACTAGTCAGAAGTTGTGGCTACCTTTCGGATTTTGTGTGATGTGATATTTTTTTAATATTGGAACGTGTCCAAGAATAACCGCAATTGCATCTTAGATCTTATTGCCTTTTTACATTTTAACTATTTCTCCCTACAATTTTTTCCTAAATCGTCCATCTAAGTACTTGCACATCGTTGATGCAAAGTTTACATTATTATGTTTATTTGGAGCGTGTAATATGTTCAGAAAACACATATGCACCACTTATTTAGTACTATGATAATCACTTGTGCAAGTTACTTGCATTGACAAGATTGGTCCATATCTAGACACAAATTGTGTGGTTTTATAGCATTTTTCCACACAAATTAAAAACTTATAGCAAGAAAGTCATAATTTCTCTAGATTTTGAACCACACAGTACCGAAGAACACACAAAAAAAGACCGGATCCCAATTGTATTAACTTATTATGTTATACTTGTACTCGACTACTTTGTGTTGTCTGCGTTGACATTTTTCATAGGGAAAATAGTGCTAACAAATAAAATAACATGCTATGTGGTATATATTACCAAAGTTCCAAAATATAGGACGGCTTTTTCGCAAATATATATATATATATATATATATATATATATATATATTGGACATAGTGGGCTATCTAGAATGCTACATGTGCATACTAATCCAACCATTGGATATTCTATAGAGAGCATGAAGTTGAGCACCAGAAGCACAAAATATCTAACGGAAAACATCACCCCCGTTATATCAAGAGCATTTTTTGCATGCATTGCTAGTACATGCAAGTACACATGCAAACAAGCAACAGCTCACGCATGCATGCGAGCTAGCAATACTAGTAGACCACTGAACTGGCTAAAATTTTAGCATGCATTCTAGCAATACATTCAGACCATTAAACCGGCCAAAATTTCAGAACGCATTCTAGCACTACATGTAGACCATTGAACAGACCATTTTTCGAGCATGTAAATTAGCACTACACATAGAAGAATGATCTGGAGTTCCATCTACATATAAAGGAATGGGTTTTGCTTTTGCACCAAAAAAATCTAGCGGGAACGAACGCAGGAAGCACTCCCGCGCTAAAACAAAAGCCACACGCGGAAATATTGGCCGAAATTCGTATAACCTAGAACGCATGATAACTTGCTTGATATGTTGGTCTACTCCCACGGTTGGTTTTATTGCAGAAATTCTTATATGTTTTCATGATAGGATTTATGCTAACATGCACACATCCCCATCAACTAGTACAATTAGTCAGGTCTAGTGCATGCAAGTACAACTAGCAACCGCGTGTAGTTTGTAGAAATTTTCGCAACAATATAGGCTGGTTGGTAATAACACCGTTAACTGCATGCAAGATTTTGGCTCTCTCTCATCTTGACAGCTAGTTCACGTGCTCCCTGTATCCAACGTCAACGCATGCGTGCATTGGTAGCATCCTATATATCAACGCGGATTTGCTATCTAGGATGCTATCAATGCACGCATGCGTTGACGTTGGATACAGGGAGTACGTGAACTAGCTGTCAAGATGAGAGAGAGCCAAAATCTGCATATATATATCTACCAATGCACGCATGCGTTGACGTTGGATTTGCTATCTAGAGAGAGAGAGAGAGAGAGAGAGAAAACAAAGTGTATGTCCATCCGCGGGAGAGGAAGCATCATCCACCTTTCATTAGCTGGAGATCCGTGACAAGGAGAGAGAGCTGGCCATTTTTCTCTACTTTCTATCGATCCCTAATATTACCCAATGCGGAATTTCTCCATCTACCTTTCCACTGTACTCTGTCGTGTGCTTTTCTGCCACCATGTACACGACCCGTCACAGTAGCCTAATCCTATTAGAATAATGGAGAAGTTATCTCTCGTACCACTTGCCCATAAATTCCCCTCCCATGTGATCCCCGTCCCACAGTTTCCGGCCAGCTACGCTCCTCCCCACGCCCCATCGCTACAGGGGGACGACCTACCGCGCCGCCCCAACCAACCAAGCGCCACCACGACCACGGACCACCCCTCTCAGCCGCCGGTGGATCCTCCCCCTTCCATGCAGGACCGATAGCGATCCGGGCCTCCCCTGACGCGGGATCGATCGGCGGCGACCTGCCCCACCCCTGTCGTGGGATCGACCGGCGGCGGCCTGCCCCTCCCTTGACGCGAGATCGTTCGGCAACGACCCGACCTTCCACTGCCGCGGGATCAACTGGCAACGACCCGTCCCTCCGCTGGCACGGATTGACTGGCGGCGGCCCGATCCTCGAGGGCGCGGAATCAACGGCAGCTCCCGCACCTCCGCATGATTGCCTGATGCAACTGGGGTTAGGGGCGACACACTACATCCGGGTGGCCCTGTGGCGAAGCATGATGGCCGACTTGTGCAGCTGGGGCGACGCATTGCAGCAGTAGTGACGCCGGCGCCACAGCACCAAGCACACATAAGCAACGGAGCTCTCCCTCGGCGGAGGCATTTTTGCCCATCGGCGTAGCTCTAGCCGTCGGCCTTGCCCTCGGCATAGCCCCGTCGGCATAATAACGGCAGGTTGTTTAAATTTTTTATCAACTTTTTTAAATCTTTGAATTGTTTGAATCGTTAATCTCTCACCTGGAACATGTTTAACACTAATTACATTTTATCTTTTATCAAATTATAGTCTTTACCAAACTTCCCGCTCGGTCACCCATCCTAGCACTACTCCAGTTCCAGCACGCTTAACTTCTCAGTTTCTTCCGAATCAGTTTCCACGAAGCAATTTGTACCTAGTTGTTAATACTGTGATACCAATCCTATTAACTCTTATATCATTATGTCACATGTTTTTATATTTTAAAACTACAAACACTTATTTAATTAAACAACAATGAATAAGTAAAAATATTACTTATTCAAATAAAAAATACTATTGAATTCAAATAAAAATAAAATATTTTTACTTTTTTGTATTTTTCTATTTAATATGTAATAATTAATATCTTTAAATCCATAAATCGGAATTTGATAAATAATATGTCTAAATTGATCATAAAAATAAAAGGAATCTAAATATGACATCCATATCAACTAATCACAAACCCTTCGTCTTTGAATTAGCTATTTGGTGGTTGCTTCGGAAAATCCCCCTTTTTGCGTAAAAAAAATGAAAAATGGCTTTATGGTGCGACGAAAAGGAAAACTTGCATTGTATCTTTGATAAAAAAGCATATTGTGAACCCAAAAATGATTTTTGTAAAAAAACATGAGCATCGTATCTTGTACCTGTAGTTCATAGCTGACCCACTTCCTACCGATTCGGCAGAAATTTGTCTTTTTCACCAAGGGTGGATGAAAATGTTTCGGATCCCCTGTTGGGATATTTTCCATATAAGGTGGTCTACTATTTTTATAAATTATGGTGGTAGCATTTTGAATTAGACATTTGGTGGTTGCTTCACAAAACCATCCTTTTTTATGCTCGAAAAATGAAAAATGGCTTTTTGGTGTGACGAAAAGGAAAACTTCCTTCTGCAACATTGTTCGCCATCCCATAGTACACATGTATGCATAATATGGGCACATTATCACAAACTATGACTTGATTCTAGTCATAACATTGGTCATTTGACCGAAAGACAAGAAACCTCGAATGAGATAGTTCATTTTGTGAAGGTTTTTTGAGACATAATCAATATACCAAGTTTGATATTTTTCCTTCTAACCATGTCACATAAGATGACTCCACGTGAAGGTTTCGCATTGTTTCGATCGTTTTTAAAAAAATTATGTCTGTTTTAAACTATCGTCAAACTTTGTCAAACGGCGGGCATGAAGATTCTTAGCTCGAGGCCGAGCCTCGCTGAACTTGCATTGGATCTTTGATAAAATAGCATATTGTGAACCTAAAAATGATTTTTTCTAAAAAACATGAGCATCGTATCATGTACATGTAGTTCATATCTTACCCACTTTCTACCGATTCGGCGGGAATTTGTCTTTTTCACCAGGGGTGGACGGAAAGGTTTCGGATCCCCCTGTTGGGACATTGTCCATATAAGGTGGTATAGTATTTTTTGTAAAATATGGTGGTAGCATTTTGAATTAGCCATTTGGTGGTTGCTTCACAAAACCATCCGTTTTTTATGCTCGGAAAATGAAAAATGGCTTTTTGGTGCGACGAAAAGGAAAACTTCCTCATGCAACATTGTTCGCCATCACGTGATGCACATGTATACACAATATGTGCATATTATCACAAACTATGTATTGATTCTAGCCATAACATTGGTTATTTGACCCGAAAGCCAAGAAACCTCGAATGAGATAGGTCATTTTGTGAACATTTATTTGAGACATAATCAATATACCAAGTTTGGTATTTTCCTTCTTACTGTGTCACTTAATATGACACCACGCAAAGATTTCGCATTGTTTCTATCGTTTAAAATAAAATTATGCTCGTTTTAAACTATCTTCAAACTTTGTCGAACTGCGGGCATGAAGATTCTTAGTTCGGGGCCGAGCCTCACTAAACTTGCACTGGATCTTTGATAAAATAACATATTGTGAACATAAAAATGATTTTTGTAAAAAAAAACATGAGCATCGGATCATGTACCCGTAGTTCATATCTGACCCACTTCCTACCGATTCAGAAATTTGTCTTTTTCACTAGAGGTGAACGGAAAGGTTTCAGATCCCCCTGTTTGGACATTGTCCATATAAGGTGGTATAGTATTTATTTTAAAATATGGTGGTAGCATTTTAAATTAGACTTTTGGTGGTTGCTTCACAAAACCGTCTGTTTTTTGTGCTCAGAAAATGGAAAATGGATTTTTGATGCGCGAAAAGGAAAACTTCCTCCTGCAACATTGTTCGCAATCCCATGATGCACATGTATGAGAAATATGGGTATATTATCATAAACTATGTCTCGATTCTATCCATAACATTGGTCATTTGACCCGAAAGCCAAGAAACCTTGAATGAGATAGGTCATTTTCTGAACGTTTATTTGAGACATAATCAATATACCAAGTTTGGTATTTTCCTTCTTACTATGTCACTTAATATGACACCACGCAAAGGTTTCGCATTGTTTCTATAGTTTTTAAAAAAAAATATGCTCGTTTTAAACTATCTTCAAACTTTGTCGAACTGCGGGCATGAAGATTCTGACTTCGGGGCCGAGCCTCGCTAAACTTGCATTGGATATTTGATAAAATAGCATATTGTGAACATAAAAATGATTTTTGTAAAAAAAACATGAGCATCGAATCATGTACCTATAGTTCATATCTGACCCACTTCCTACCGATTCAGAAATTTGTCTTTTTTACTAGAGGTGGACGGAAAGGTTTCAGATCCCCCTGTTTGGACATTGTCCATATAAGGTGGTAAAGTATTTATTATAAAATGTGGTGGTTGCATTTTGAATTAGACTTTTGGTGGTTGCTTTACAAAACCGTCTGTTTTTTGTGCTCAGAAAATGGAAAATGGATTTTTGGTGCGACGAAAAGGAAAACTTCCTCCTGCAACATTGTTCGCCATCCCATGATTCACATGTATGCGAAATATGGGTATATTATCATAAACTATGCCTCGATTCTAGCCATAACATTGGTCATTTGACCCGAAAGCGCCAAGAAACCTCAAATGAGATACGTCATTTTATGAAGTTTTTTAGACATAATTAATATACCAAGTTTGATATTTTTTATTCTAACTATGTCACATAAAATGACACCACACGAATGTTTCGCATTGTTTCGATCGTTTTTGAATTTTTTATGTCTGTTTTAAACCATCGTCAAACTTTGTGGAACGGCGGGCATGAAGATTTTTAGCTCGGGGCCGAGTCCCGCTAAACTTGTATTGGATCTTTGATAAAATATCATATTGTAAACCTAAAAATAATTTTTATAAAAAAACATGAGCATCGGATCATGTACCTGTAATTCATATCTGACCCACTTCCTACCGATTCGACATGAATTTGTCTTTTTCACTAGAGGTGAATGGAAAGGTTTTAGATCCCCCTGTTTAGACATTGTCCATATAAGGTGGTCTAGTATTTTTGTAAATTGTGGTGGTAGCATTTTGAATTAGCCATTTGGTGGTTGCTTCACAAAACTGTCCGTTTTTTGTGATCGATAAATGGAAAATGGCTTTTTGATGCGACGAAAAGGAAAATTTCCTCCTGCAACATTGTTCGTCATCCCATGATGCACATGTATGCACAATATGGGCACAGTATCACAAACTATGCCTTGATTCTAGCCATAACATTGGTTATTTTATCCGAAAGGCAAGAAACCTCGAATGAGATACGTCATTTTGTGAAGGGTTTTTTGAGACATAATTAATATACCAAGTTTGATATTTTTCTTTCTAACTATGTCACATAATATGACACCACGCGAATGTTTCGCATTGTTTCGATCGTTTTTGAATTTTTTATGTCTGTTTTAAACTATCGTTATACTTTGTTGAACGGCGGGCATGAAGATTCTTAGCTCGGGCCAAGCCTCGCTAAACTTGCATTGGATCTTTGATAAATAGCATATTATGAACCTAAAAATAATTTTTGTAAAAAAATATGAGAATCGGATCATGTACCTGTAGTTCATATCTGACTCAATTTCTATCGATTCGGCAGGAATTCGTATTTTTCACTAGAGGTGGACGGAAAGGTTTCAGATCCCCTGTTGGGTCATTTTTCAAATAAGGTGGTCTAGTATTTTTTAAAATATGCTGGTAGCATTTTAAATTATCGATTTGGTGGTTGGTTCACAAAACCGTCCCTTTTTTGTTCTCGAAAAATGGAAAATGGCTTTTTAATGCGACAAAAAGGGAAATTTCCTCCTGCAACATTGTTCGTCATCCCATGATGCACATGTATGCACAATATGGGTACATTATCACAAACTGTGTCTTGATTCTAGCCATAACATTGGTCATTTGACCCGAAGCCAAGAAACCTCGAATGAGATAGATCATTTTATGAAGGTTTTTTGAGACATAATCAATATACCAAGTTTGATATTTTTCCTTCTAACTATGTCACATAATATGACACCACGTGAAGGTTTCGTATTGTTTCGGTCGTTTTTGAATTTTTTATGCACGTTTTAAACTATATATAATGTTTTATGTTTCACTTAATTTTTATTTATAAATGTGTAATATTTAAGTGTAGATAGATAGATCTTATTTTTATGCAAATTTTGATATATTATTTGTATTTTTCCGAATTGGAATGTTTTAGTTACGATTTTTCAAAGTTTAATGAGGTAAAAAAATAGCTACGCTGTGGCATCCCGCAAAAACCACTACTAGAAAATCGCGTTGAATTTGCGCATTGCATCGTCATCATCATGCATTGTTTGCATAAAACTATTTTCGCAAGCCCGTTGGTTTCTAAAACGCCCCGACTTTTATTCAAACGCCAACCCTCCCCCCCCCCCCCGGGTGTTCCGGATATTTTGTTTGTCTAAAACTAGTTATAAAAGCTATTTGAAAATAAATAAAATATTAGATTATTTATTTTAAAAGGGGCAGTCGAACGGGCCGATTGACCCGATCGACCACCCCAGAAAAATATAATCGGTCAACCCCTTATTTATCTAAATCTACCAACTAACCTACCCACACCCCCTGGCCACCTCACCCCCTCCAATCCCTGTTTGACACCTCACCTCTCCCTCCCCCTAGCCAACCAGAAGCTGCCACTTCACTCCCTCTCTCCACCTCTCTCTCCCCACCAGCTCACACAGGCCACACACACATCCCACACACCAAACAGCACACGCACACGCATGCACCGGCCAGCCTCCCAGCCCCTCTCAACTCCCCCTCTGAACCCCGGGCCCCACCCCCGCGCGGCCCCGCTGCCCAGCACCTTCCACCCCCCTGGTCAACCTCCGCCTGCGCCGCCTGGGACCCACCCGCGGGCCCCCCCCCCACGCGCCCTGCCTCTCCCTCTCTCCTTCCCCGCTCTCCCTCTTCCCCAGCGCCATCGCTCCCTCCGGCCCTCTCTCTCTGCTCGCCCCGCCGCTCCACCCCGCTCTCCGGCAGCCGCCGGCGCCCCGTCGCCGCTGCCGCTCGCCAGGCTCCGCGCCGCTCGCGCCCTCCCTCGTCCGCCTCACGCACGCCCCGCCCCACCACCTCTTCCCTCGCCGGCGCCGCCCGCAGCTCCCGCCTCCGCCGCCCCAGGCTCCGCCGCCTCCCGCAGCCCGCCTTCGCCGCGCCTGCATCCGGCCGCCAGAGCGCTGCCGCTCCCTTCCCCGGCCGCATCCGCCTTGCGCGCTGCCCTGCAACCCCCTCTCCGGCGCTCGCCTGCGCCCGCCGCCTTCAGTGCCGGCCCCGGCCGCGCCGTCACGCCTCCTCCCTCCGCCTCGCCGCTCCCCGGCGCCCCCTCTCTCTCCCGCCGCGAGCTCCTTCCCCCTCAAGCTTTGCTGCGCCGGCTTTCCCGCTGCCCCGGCCTCGCTCGAGCCTGCACGGCGCCGCCGCGGCGGCCAGCCTCGCCTCTGCCCACTTCGCATCGCCGCGCCGCCGGGTTTTTCCGTCTGCAACCGTCGCGGCCCCTCTGCGCCGTCGCCATGCTCGCCTCGTGCCTCTGCAGAGTGCCGCCGCCGGCCGTTTTTCCTTCAGCGCTTGGCCACCCTGTGTAGCTCCTGGACCTCTAATCGTTTTCCCAGTGCAGGAACACCATCCTTGCATCAGCGCCAATCGACCACACCGGATCCGAAGACCAGTGACCACCAAGTTCGATCTTAACTTGACAAGTTCTTCGCGCGGGCGCTCACCAATCAGACCGGCTCGAGGCTGATGTGGTCAATGAATGAACAAGGCGTGACTCAAAGGGTACTGACGCTAATCCAAGATCGCCAACGACACTCGTAACCGGAACCCGGAGGCGAAGGCGATGCCCCCTCATGATCTGCCCCACGAGTCCGATGATCGGAGCCCCGAAGACCGAACCCGACCGCCAAGGCCCGAACCCGAGGATCGCCAAGAACGCCCCCGGTACGACAAGTGCTTTACCCCGAATGCCGAGATCGACTCGAGGGCGCGGACCCGACAAGAGCCTCGCCACGACAAGAACGACAGCAACCAGGGCGAGTCCGACGCCCCGACGCCAGACCAAGTTCTTCCTCTCGGAACGCCATGACCGCCGACAACATGACCCGAAGGCCACGGACGCGACGAGAACTACCCCCGGTAGCTGAGAACGATCCCGGAGTCCGAACCTCGTTTCCGTCGAACCCCGAACCTCAGATCCAGACCCCGAGACCGACCCCGAACTCCGGAACCCCAAGTTCGTCGAGCACCCTAATGTGTGACCCTTTTCTTCGATACCCTATTTTTATAAATGATATCAACTTGTTGCATTAAATCGTTCATCTCGCATGCATATCTGTGGTTTGGGGGCCTTATGCCGATTCACTTAATAATTAAATATGGGGCCCATATGCGGGCAAATCTAGTCTCATATTGGCCTCATCTAAATTTGTGTAGCGAACCGGTGCTATCTTTTACCATGTTAAAACAACATTAAATTGCGGGGAATTTAAACAACTTGAACCGCCTAATTAATTGTCGGGACCCCGGTTCCACTTAATATGACCTAATCGCATCGCACCTCTGCCATGCCATGCATCATACATGCATCATGCCAATCTTCTGCCGTGTACTAAATATTGCATCCGGTGTTTCTTCTAGTGTTTTGGTTCTTCGCGGTTAAGGTCGTTGAGTTGATGTGAGCTTCGCCCCGATCTTCGGATGAACCTTCGGCAATGTTTTTAGGCGAGCATCTCCCCCTTTCTACCTATCTTACTTTTATAGTATTTACTTCCCTCCTGTTGATCTATTGCTATCTGTGTTGCGATGCTCTAGTTTTCCGTACCCGTGATATCCCTTGCAGCCCTATATAGCCTTGGACACATCCTATTACCTGTTGTCTGGTAGATAGTTGGACCCGCGTGTCGTAGTCGCTTGCTCAAGTGTTTTGCTTGTCGTCAAGTACCACCTTTGTTGGAGAATTGCCGCATGTTGACGTTGGAGATGATCATGGCTTTAATTATTGTATCACTTTAATTCCTGTTTAACAACTAAAATTGAATTAAGCAGAGGCATCGGTGGGTGATAGGTAAGATTTGGTTTCCGACCGCCCACTTGTGTCCTGTAGGACCCGAGTTCTTGACACCTGTTCCGAGATCGAGCGCGCTAACCACAGGTGGGGAGATATGGGCCCCCCATTGATAATTACCTGATTTCAAAGTATTGTACTGGGGGCCACAACTAGTTTGAGGATTTATTTACTACCCTGTACTTATGCCATGTTTACTGCTTTATTTACGTTTGTGCGAGGAGCACACTGTACTGTTTAGGATCGGGACACGTTTTCGCGGTGTCGACAGTCCCCGTTTGGGGATTTGCTGTCGCTCACTGCCGTCCACCCAAACCCTGAGTCCGTCTCGGAGACCGGCCGACTCCGTTGCGGGTGTCGACTCGGTGGGGTGGCCCCCATGTACTTGCTTTGTGTCTGGGAACGTCGTGACTTAGGCCCCGCCGACATACCGATGGGTGTATGTTAACTGATCTGGCAAAAAGGGTCGAAGTGCCTGTGGATAATTTGGTGCACCCCTGCAGGGTTAAATCTTTTCGAGAAGCCGTGTCCGCGGTTATGGACGACTTGGAGCACAGTGCTTGATCATAGACAACTATAACTAAAGTTTACCGTTATAAATTGACTTGTATCCGATATGATTAGTAATCAGCTTCACTACAACGGAACGGCTAAGTAAAAGTACCAACAACTGCTGGGTTTTGGGTTATCTCATGCTAATTGAATCTGACTAGTAAGTGATGCCACTATAACGGAATGATTAACTAAAATTGCCCACTGCTTATTATATCAGGATGATTATCTATATTTGACTAGTAATTGCTGCAACGATAACTGAATAAATAAAACTGCCAACGGTGTGAGTTCCTCGGTTGACTTCCTCGTTTGGTCTCGAGGGGGAAACACCAGGATGGGTTTGTTTGTTGATAGCTTTAGGTTGGATCCGGTTAGGCCATTCTTATCCCTCTCTGATATCCGCCAGTTGTATCGAGTCTCTATAGGGTGTTTAGTGCATGCTGCCGCTGCCGCTTCAGTCCACCATACCAATGTAGGCGAGGACCGCCGAATTCTAGCCTCGCCGTGTACTGGCCTCAGTACTGACGCTCCTTTTTTTTTTCCTTTGCCCTTTGTCGGCACCCCTTTTGTTTAAGCAGGTTTTGAGATCGACGCCGTTAGCAGGGTTACCCTTCCGGCTTGGCCTGGGCAGGGTTATGGACGCCATTGGTTATTCTTTAGGGCTCTTAGCCCCATTTGCATCTTGTCCGTAGCTGGACGCTATATCGTTTTCAAGGTGATTTGGATCTTTGTATATTATCCCCATTTGCATCTTGTCCGTAGCTGGACGCCATATCGTTTTCAAGGTGATTTGGATCTTTGTATATTATATCTGTATTCTTGACTCTTTGAGTCGCTGTTGTATATATATATCTGTTCTGTGGGTCCCATCGAGGACTGTTGTGTAATGTTATTACTTCGTTTTCCACCCGCACGAAAGTGCCTGGTGGGCACCTTTGAATCGTTTCTATGCGGGTTTGGCGAATCTTGCTCAAACTTGCATAGGTCCGATTCTGAGGGTGTTACAGAGTGGTATCAGAGCTCAGCAGTTGCGATACCCCACAAGTCCAGCCTGTAGGATAACCTAGCTAACGGCCGAAGTAGAGTGTCCAAAACTATTTTGCAAAATCGGTTGGATAGTTCTGGTTAGGTCTGATTTTACTCCTTACCCCTCTGCTGTTCTCCTCTTACCTCTACGTGTTTTGAATCCGCTCTCTTCTCTTTCTTCGAGTCCAGGATTTCTCGTGGTTGGGTTTCCGCCGTACCTTCAGGGTTTCTCTTTCTCCCCTTTTGTAACGGAGGTGCTACGATCATCAATCTGCAACTTGTCTGTTGTACCCTTCCTCCAATCTTTTGTTCTTGAGCTCCTTATCCATATGTGTTCCTTGCTGGATACCAGTGTCGTTGAAAAACATATGGGAAGGACGAGCTTTGGTGAAGTTGGAGTTAACCTTGAGCATGTGTTGTTCATGCCAATGGAACCATCGCGGAACCTAATCATTGTGTCTTTCATACGATTCCTGTTGTCTCTTCCGGTGTTTCCGACGCGACGGCATCATCTACGCCAGATCCGATGCAGAGTCCGCATCACTCCGTTGTTCCGAACCTCGTTGTCGAGATCTTCAGTCTGATTCCGAGAGTTGGTTGCTTAATCCGCCTATTCGTGTGCAGAGTAATGGTTTGAGTGCGGGATGGAGTAGCTACCCTACCACTGCTCTTATTATTCGCTCTTGTACGTTGAATCAGGGGATCCAGCAGTTTTACTCCATCCATGGAAGTTAGAGGTGGCCTTACCTTCAACTTCATCCTTTGTTTCCCCGGAGTGTTCTCTCGACGATCAGGAGCAACGACCCTTTGTTGGTGGTGTCGCCGTTGTCAAGATGAAGAAGGAACCATCGTTGGTGGTGTCGCGAGGATCTGCACGAAGCGAGAAGACGCAGATCGCCGACCTTCTTTCCGGTACCATGAGGCGGATCTCGAGGGCGAGATCCATTGTTAGTGGTGTCGAATTGTGGCATCCCGCAAAAACCACTACTAGAAAATCGCGTTGAATTTGCGCATTGCATTGTCATCATCATGCATTGTTTGCATAAAACTATTTTTCGCAAGCCCGTTGGTTTCTAAAACGCCCCGACTTTTATTCAAACGCCAAACCCCCCTCCCCGGGTGTTCCGGATATTTTGTTTGTCTAAAACTAGTTATAAAAGCTATTTGAAAATAAATAAAATATTAGATTATTTATTTTAAAAGGGGCAGTCGAACGGGCCGATTGACCCGATCGACCACCCCAGAAAAATATAATCGGTCCACCCCTTATTTATCTAAATCTACCAACTAACCTACCCACACCCCTGGCCACCTCACCCCCTCCAATCCCTGTTTGACACCTCACCTCTCCCTCCCCCTAGCCAACCAGAAGCTGCCACTTCACTCCCTCTCTCCACCTCTCTCTCCCCACCAGCTCACACAGGCCACACACACATCCCACACACCAAACAGCACACGCATGCACCGGCCAGCCTCCCAGCCCCTCTCAACTCCCCCTCTGAACCCCGGGCCCCACCCCCGCGCGGCCCCGCTGCCCAGCACCTTCCACCCCCCTGGTCAACCTCCGCCTGCGCCGCCTGGGACCCACCCGCGGGCCCCCCCCCACGCGCCCTGCCTCTCCCTCTCTCCTTCCCCGCTCTCCCTCTTCCCCAGCGCCATCGCTCCCTCCGGCCCTCTCTCTCTGCTCGCCCCGCCGCTCCACCCCGCTCTCCGGCAGCCGCCGGCGCCCCGTCGCCGCTGCCGCTCGCTAGGCTCCGCGCCGCTCGCGCCCTCCCTCGTCCGCCTCACGCACGCCCCGCCCCACCACCTCTTCCCTCGCCGGCGCCGCCCGCAGCTCCCGCCTCCGCCGCCCCAGGCTCCGCCGCCTCCCGCAGCCCGCCTTCGCCGCGCCTGCATCCGGCCGCCAGAGCGCTGCCGCTCCCTTCCCCGGCCGCATCCGCCTTGCGCGCTGCCCTGCAACCCCCTCTCCGGCGCTCGCCTGCGCCCGCCGCCTTCAGTCCGGCCCCGGCCGCGCCGTCGCGCCTCCTCCCTCCGCCTCGCCGCTCCCCGGCGCCCCCTCTCTCTCCCGCCGCGAGCTCCTTCCCCCTCAAGCTTCGCTGCGCCGGCTTTCCCGCTGCCCCGGCCTCGCCCGAGCCTGCACGGCGCCGCCGCGGCGGCCAGCCTCGCCTCTGCCCGCTTCGCATCGCCGCGCCGCCGGGTTTTTCCGTCTGCAATCGCCGCGGCCCCTCTGCGCCGTCGCCATGCTCGCCTCGTGCCTCTGCAGAGTGCCGCCGCCGGCCGTTTTTCCTTCAGCGCTTGGCCACCCTGTGTAGCTCCTGGATCTCTAATCGTTTTCCCAGTGCAGGAACGCCATCCTTGCATCAGCGCCAATCGACCACACCGGATCCGAAGACCAGTGACCACCAAGTTCGATCTTAACTTGACAAGTTCTTCGCGCGGGCGCTCACCAATCAGACCGGCTCGAGGCTGATGTGGTCAATGAATGAACAAGGCGTGACTCAAAGGGTACCGACACTAATCCAAGATCGCCAACGACACTCGTAACCGGAACCCGGAGGCGAAGGCGATGCCCCCTCATGATCTGCCCCACGAGTCCGATGATCGGAGCCCCGAAGACCGAACCCGAGCGCCAAGGCCCGAACCCGAGGATCGCCAAGAACGCCCCCGGTACGACAAGTGCTTTACCCCGAATGCCGAGATCGACTCGAGGGCGCGGACCCGACAAGAGCCTCGCCACGACAAGAACGACAGCAACCAGGGCGAGTCCGACGCCCCGACGCCAGACCAAGTTCTTCCTCTCGGAACGCCATGACCGCCGACAACATGACCCGAAGGCCACGGACGCGACGAGAACTACCCCCGGTAGCTGAGAACGATCCCGGAGTCCGAACCTCGTTTCCGCGAACCCCGAACCTCAGATCCAGACCCCGAGACCGACCCCGAACTCCGGAACCCCAAGTTCGTCGAGCACCCTAATGTGTGACCCTTTTCTTCGATACCCTATTTTTATAAATGATATCAACTTGTTGCATTAAATCGTTCATCTCGCATGCATATCTGTGGTTTGGGGGCCTTATGCCGATTCACTTAATAATTAAATATGGGGCCCATATGCGGGCAAATCTAGTCTCATATTGGCCTCATCTAAATTTGTGTAGCGAACCGGTGCTATCTTTTACCATGTTAAAACAACATTAAATTGCGGGGAATTTAAACAACTTGAACCGCCTAATTAATTGTCGGGACCCCGGTTCCACTTAATATGACCTAATCGCATCGCACCTCTGCCATGCCATGCATCATACATGCATCATGCCAATCTTCTGCCGTGTACTAAATATTGCATCCGGTGTTTCTTCTAGTGTTTTGGTTCTTCGCGGTTAAGGTCGTTGAGTTGATGTGAGCTTCGCCCCGATCTTCGGATGAACCTTCGGCAATGTTTTCAGGCGAGCATCTCCCCCTTTCTACCTATCTTACTTTTATAGTATTTACTTCCCTCCTGTTGATCTATTGCTATCTGTGTTGCGATGCTCTAGTTTTCCGTACCCGTGATATCCCTTGCAGCCCTATATAGCCTTGGACACATCCTATTACCTGTTGTCTGGTAGATAGTTGGACCCGCGTGTCGTAGTCGCTTGCTCAAGTGTTTTGCTTGTCGTCAAGTACCACCTTTGTTGGAGAATTGCCGCATGTTGACGTTGGAGATGATCATGGCTTTAATTATTGTATCACTTTAATTCCTGTTTAACAACTAAAATTGAATTAAGCAGAGGCATCGGTGGGTGATAGGTAAGATTTGGTTTCCGACCGCCCACTTGTGTCCCGTAGGACCCGAGTTCTTGACACCTGTTCCGAGATCGAGCGCGCTAACCACAGGTGGGGAGATATGGGCCCCCCATTGATAATTACCTGATTTCAAAGTATTGTACTGGGGGCCACAACTAGTTTGAGGATTTATTTACTACCCTGTACTTATGCCATGTTTACCGCTTTATTTACGTTTGTGCGAGGAGCACACTGTACTGTTTAGGATCGGGACACGTTTTCGCGGTGTCGACAGTCCCCGTTTGGGGATTTGCTGTCGCTCACTGCCGTCCACCCAAACCCTGAGTCCGTCTCGGAGACCGGCCGACTCCGTTGCGGGTGTCGACTCGGTGGGGTGGCCCCCATGTACTTGCTTTGTGTCTGGGAACGTCGTGACTTAGGCCCCGCCGACATACCGATGGGTGTATGTTAACTGATCTGGCAAAAAGGGTCGAAGTGCCTGTGGATACTTTGGTGCACCCCTGCAGGGTTAAATCTTTTCGAGAAGCCGTGTCCGCGGTTATGGACGACTTGGAGCACAGTGCTTGATCATAGACAACTATAACTAAAGTTTACCGTTATAAATTGACTTGTATCTGATATGATTAGTAATCAGCTTCACTACAACGGAACGGCTAAGTAAAAGTACCAACAACTGCTGGGTTTTGGGTTATCTCATGCTAATTGAATCTGACTAGTAAGTGATGCCACTATAACGGAATGATTAACTAAAAGTGCCCACTGTTTACTTTATCAGGATGAATATCTAAACCTGACTAGTAAAGTGCCGCAACTATAACTGAATAAGTAAAATTGCCAACTGTGTGAGTTCCTCGGTTGACTTCCTCGTTTGGTCTCGAGGGGGAAACACCAGGATGGGTTTGTTTGTTGATAGCTTCAGGTTGGATCCGGTTAGGCCATTCTTATCCCTCTCTGATATCCGCCAGTTGTATCGAGTCTCTATAGGGTGTTTAGTGCATGCTGCCGCTGCCGCTTCAGTCCACCATACCAATGTAGGCGAGGACCGCCGAATTCTAGCCTCGCCGTGTACTGGCCTCAGTACTGACGCTCCTTTTTTTCCCTTTGCCCTTTGTCGGCACCCCTTTTGTTTAAGCAGGTTTTGAGATCGACGCCGTTAGCAGGGTTACCCTTCCGGCTTGGCCTGGGCAGGGTTATGGACGCCATTGGTTATTCTTTAGGGCTCTTAGCCCCATTTGCATCTTGTCCGTAGCTAGACGCTATATCGTTTTCAAGGTGATTTGGATCTTTGTATATTATCCCCATTTGCATCTTGTCCGTAGCTGGACGCCATATCGTTTTCAAGGTGATTTGGATCTTTGTATATTATATCTGTATTCTTGACTCTTTGAGTCGCTGTTGTATATATATCTGTTCTGTGGGTCCCATCGAGGACTGTTGTGTAATGTTATTACTTCGTTTTCCACCCGCACGAAAGTGCCTGGTGGGCACCTTTGAATCGTTTCTATGCGGGTTTGGCGAATCTTGCTCAAACTTGCATAGGTCCGATTCTGAGGGTGTTACAGAGTGGTATCAGAGCTCAGCAGTTGCGATACCCCACAAGTCCAGCCTGTAGGATAACCTAGCTAACGGCCGAAGTAGAGTGTCCAAAACTATTTTGCAAAATCGGTTGGATAGTTCTGGTTAGGTCTGATTTTACTCCTTACCCCTCTGCTGTTCTCCTCTTACCTCTACGTGTTTTGAATCCGCTCTCTTCTCTTTCTTCGAGTCCAGGATTTCTCGTGGTTGGGTTTCCGTCGTACCTTCAGGGTTTCTCTTTCTCCCCTTTTGTAACGGAGGTGCTACGATCATCAATCTGCAACTTGTCTGTTGTACCCTTCCTCCAATCTTTTGTTCTTGAGCTCCTTATCCATATGTGTTCCTTGCTGGATACCAGTGTCGTTGAAAAACATATGGGAAGGACGAGCTTTGGTGAAGTTGGAGTTAACCTTGAGCATGTGTTGTTCATGCCAATGGAACCATCGCGGAACCTAATCATTGTGTCTTTCATACGATTCCTGTTGTCTCTTCCGGTGTTTCCGACGCGACGGCATCATCTACGCCAGATCCGATGCAGAGTCCGCATCACTCCGTTGTTCCGAACCTCGTTGTCGAGATCTTCAGTCTGATTCCGAGAGTTGGTTGCTTAATCCGCCTATTCGTGTGCAGAGTAATGGTTTGAGTGCGGGATGGAGTAGCTACCCTACCACTGCTCTTATCATTCGCTCTTGTACGTTGAATCAGGGGATCCAGCAGTTTTACTCCATCCATGGAAGTTAGAGGTGGCCTTACCTTCAACTTCGTCCTTTGTTTCCCCGGAGTGTTCTCTCGACGATCAGGAGCAACGACCCTTTGTTGGTGGTGTCGCCGTTGTCAAGATGAAGAAGGAACCATCGTTGGTGGTGTCGCGAGGATCTGCACGAAGCGAGAAGACGCAGATCGCCGACCTTCTTTCCGGTACCATGAGGCGGATCTCGAGGGCGAGATCCATTGTTAGTGGTGTCGAATTGTGGCATCCCGCAAAAACCACTACTAGAAAATCGCGTTGAATTTGCGCATTGCATCATCATCATCATGCATTGTTTGCATAAAACTATATTTCGCAAGCCCGTTGGTTTCTAAAACGCCCCGACTTTTATTCAAACGCCAACCCCCCCCCCCCCCCGGGTGTTCCGGATATTTTGTTTGTCTAAAACTAGTTATAAAAGCTATTTGAAAATAAATAAAATATTAGATTATTTATTTCAAAAGGGGCAGTCGAACGGGCCGATTGACCCGATCGACCACCCCAGAAAAATATAATCGGTCCACCCCTTATTTATCTAAATCTACCAACTAACCTACCCACACCCCCTGGCCACCTCACCCCCTCCAATCCCTGTTTGACACCTCACCTCTCCCTCCCCCTAGCCAACCAGAAGCTGCCACTTCACTCCCTCTCTCCACCTCTCTCTCCCCACCAGCTCACACAGGCCACACACACATCCCACACACCAAACAGCACACGCACACGCATGCACCGGCCAGCCTCCCAGCCCCTCTCAACTCCCCCTCTAAACCCCGGGCCCCACCCCCGCGCGGCCCCGCTGCCCAGCACCTTCCACCCCCCTGGTCAACCTCCGCCTGCGCCGCCTGGGACCCACCCGCGGGCCCCCCCCACGCGCCCTGCCTCTCCCTCTCTCCTTCCCCGCTCTCCCTCTTCCCCAGCGCCATCGCTCCCTCCGGCCCTCTCTCTCTGCTCGCCCCGCCGCTCCACCCCGCTCTCCGGCAGCCGCCGGTGCCCCGTCGCCGCTGCCGCTCGCCAGGCTCCGCGCCGCTCGCGCCCTCCCTCGTCCGCCTCACGCACGCCCCGCCCCACCACCTCTTCCCTCGCCGGCGCCGCCCGCAGCTCCCGCCTCCGCCACCCCAGGCTCCGCCGCCTCCCGCAGCCCGCCTTCGCCGCGCCTGCATCCGGCCGCCAGAGCGCTGCCGCTCCCTTCCCCGGCCGCATCCGCCTTGCACGCTGCCCTGCAACCCCCTCTCCGGCGCTCGCCTGCGCCCGCCGCCTTCAGTGCCGGCCCCGGCCGCGCCGTCGCGCCTCCTCCCTCCGCCTCGCCGCTCCCCGGCGCCCCCTCTCTCTCCCGCCGCGAGCTCCTTCCCCCTCAAGCTTCGCTGCGCCGGCTTTCCCGCTGCCCCGGCCTCGCCCGAGCCTGCACGGCGCCGCCGCGGCGGCCAGCCTCGCCTCTGCCCGCTTCGCATCGCCGCGCCGCCGGGTTTTTCCGTCTGCAATCGCCGCGGCCCCTCTGCGCCGTCGCCATGCTCGCCTCGTGCCTCTGCAGAGTGCCGCCGCCGGCCGTTTTTCCTTCAGCGCTTGGCCACCCTGTGTAGCTCCTGGACCTCTAATCGTTTTCCCAGTGCAGGAACGCCATCCTTGCATCAGCGCCAATCGACCACACCGGATCCGAAGACCAGTGACCACCAAGTTCGATCTTAACTTGACAAGTTCTTCGCGCGGGCGCTCACCAATCAGACCGGCTCGAGGCTGATGTGGTCAATGAATGAACAAGGCGTGACTCAAAGGGTACCGACGCTAATCCAAGATCGCCAACGACACTCGTAACCGGAACCCGGAGGCGAAGGAGATGCCCCCTCATGATCTGCCCCACGAGTCCGATGATCGGAGCCCCGAAGACCGAACCCGAGCGCCAAGGCCCGAACCCGAGGATCGCCAAGAACGCCCCGGTACGACAAGTGCTTTACCCCGAATGCCGAGATCGACTCGAGGGCGCGGACCCGACAAGAGCCTCGCCGCGACAAGAACGACAGCAACCAGGGCGAGTCCGACGCCCCGACGCCAGACCAAGTTCTTCCTCTCGGAACGCCATGACCGCCGACAACATGACCCGAAGGCCACGGACGCGACGAGAACTACCCCCGGTAGCTGAGAACGATCCCAGAGTCCGAACCTCGTTTCCGTCGAACCCCGAACCTCAGATCCAGACCCCGAGACCGACCCCGAACTCCGGAACCCCAAGTTCGTCGAGCACCCTAATGTGTGACCCTTTTCTTCGATACCCTATTTTTATAAATGATATCAACTTGTTGCATTAAATCGTTCATCTCGCATGCATATCTGTGGTTTGGGGGCCTTATGCCGATTCACTTAATAATTAAATATGGGGCCCATATGCGGGCAAATCTAGTCTCATATTGGCCTCATCTAAATTTGTGTAGCGAACCGGTGCTATCTTTTACCATGTTAAAACAACATTAAATTGCGGGGAATTTAAACAACTTGAACCGCCTAATTAATTGTCGGGACCCCGGTTCCACTTAATATGACCTAATCGCATCGCACCTCTGCCATGCCATGCATCATACATGCATCATGCCAATCTTCTGCCGTGTACTAAATATTGCATCCGGTGTTTCTTCTAGTGTTTTGGTTCTTCGCGGTTAAGGTCGTTGAGTTGATGTGAGCTTCGCCCCGATCTTCGGATGAACCTTCGGCAATGTTTTCAGGCGAGCATCTCCCCCTTTCTACCTATCTTACTTTTATAGTATTTACTTCCCTCCTGTTGATCTATTGCTATCTGTGTTGCGATGCTCTAGTTTTCCGTACCCGTGATATCCCTTGCAGCCCTATATAGCCTTGGACACATCCTATTACCTGTTGTCTGGTAGATAGTTGGACCCGCGTGTCGTAGTCGCTTGCTCAAGTGTTTTGCTTGTCGTCAAGTACCACCTTTGTTGGAGAATTGCCGCATGTTGACGTTGGAGATGATCATGGCTTTAATTATTGTATCACTTTAATTCCTGTTTAACAACTAAAATTGAATTAAGCAGAGGCATCGGTGGGTGATAGGTAAGATTTGGTTTCCGACCGCCCACTTGTGTCCCGTAGGACCCGAGTTCTTGACACCTGTTCCGAGATCGAGCGCGCTAACCACAGGTGGGGAGATATGGGCCCCCCATTGATAATTACCTGATTTCAAAGTATTGTACTGGGGGCCACAACTAGTTTGAGGATTTATTTACTACCCTGTACTTATGCCATGTTTACCGCTTTATTTACGTTTGTGCGAGGAGCACACTGTACTGTTTAGGATCGGGACACGTTTTCGCGGTGTCGACAGTCCCCGTTTGGGGATTTGCTGTCGCTCACTGCCGTCCACCCAAACCCTGAGTCCGTCTCGGAGACCGGCCGACTCCGTTGCGGGTGTCGACTCGGTGGGGTGGCCCCCATGTACTTGCTTTGTGTCTGGGAACGTCGTGACTTAGGCCCCGCCGACATACCGATGGGTGTATGTTAACTGATCTGGCAAAAAGGGTCGAAGTGCCTATGGATACTTTGGTGCACCCCTGCAGGGTTAAATCTTTTCGAGAAGCCGTGTCCGCGGTTATGGACGACTTGGAGCACAGTGCTTGATCATAGACAACTATAACTAAAGTTTACCGTTATAAATTGACTTGTATCCGATATGATTAGTAATCAGCTTCACTACAACGGAACGGCTAAGTAAAAGTACCAACAACTGCTGGGTTTTGGGTTATCTCATGCTAATTGAATCTGACTAGTAAGTGATGCCACTATAACGGAATGATTAACTAAAAGTGCCCACTGTTTACTTTATCAGGATGAATATCTAAACCTGACTAGTAAAGTGCCGCAACTATAACTGAATAAGTAAAATTGCCAACTGTGTGAGTTCCTCGGTTGACTTCCTCGTTTGGTCTCGAGGGGGAAACACCAGGATGGGTTTGTTTGTTGATAGCTTCAGGTTGGATCCGGTTAGGCCATTCTTATCCCTCTCTGATATCCGCCAGTTGTATCGAGTCTCTATAGGGTGTTTAGTGCATGCTGCCGCTGCCGCTTCAGTCCACCATACCAATGTAGGCGAGGACCGCCGAATTCTAGCCTCGCCGTGTACTGGCCTCAGTACTGACGCTCCTTTTTTTTCCCTTTGCCCTTTGTCGGCACCCCTTTTGTTTAAGCAGGTTTTGAGATTGACGCCGTTAGCAGGGTTACCCTTCCGGCTTGGCCTGGGCAGGGTTATGGACGCCATTGGTTATTCTTTAGGGCTCTTAGCCCCATTTGCATCTTGTCCGTAGCTGGACGCTATATCGTTTTCAAGGTGATTTGGATCTTTGTATATTATCCCCATTTGCATCTTGTCCGTAGCTGGACGCCATATCGTTTTCAAGGTGATTTGGATCTTTGTATATTATATCTGTATTCTTGACTCTTTGAGTCGCTGTTGTATATATATATCTGTTCTGTGGGTCCCATCGAGGACTGTTGTGTAATGTTATTACTTCGTTTTCCACCCGCACGAAAGTGCCTGGTGGGCACCTTTGAATCGTTTCTATGCGGGTTTGGCGAATCTTGCTCAAACTTGCATAGGTCCGATTCTGAGGGTGTTACAGAGTGGTATCAGAGCTCAGCAGTTGTGATACCCCACAAGTCCAGCCTGTAGGATAACCTAGCTAACGGCCGAAGTAGAGTGTCCAAAACTATTTTGCAAAATCGGTTGGATAGTTCTGGTTAGGTCTGATTTTACTCCTTACCCCTCTGCTGTTCTCCTCTTACATCTACGTGTTTTGAATCCGCTCTCTTCTCTTTCTTCGAGTCCAGGATTTCTCGTGGTTGGGTTTCCGTCGTACCTTCAGGGTTTCTCTTTCTCCCCTTTTGTAACGGAGGTGCTACGATCATCAATCTGCAACTTGTCTGTTGTACCCTTCCTCCAATCTTTTGTTCTTGAGCTCCTTATCCATATGTGTTCCTTGCTGGATACCAGTGTCGTTACATATGGGAAGGACGAGCTTTGGTGAAGTTGGAGTTAACCTTGAGCATGTGTTGTTCATGCCAATGGAACCATCGCGGAACCTAATCATTGTGTCTTTCATACGATTCCTGTTGTCTCTTCCGGTGTTTCCGACGCGACGGCATCATCTACGCCAGATCCGATGCAGAGTCCGCATCACTCCGTTGTTCCGAACCTCGTTGTCGAGATCTTCAGTCTGATTCCGAGAGTTGGTTGCTTAATCCGCCTATTCGTGTGCAGAGTAATGGTTTGAGTGCGGGATGGAGTAGCTACCCTACCACTGCTCTTATCATTCGCTCTTGTACGTTGAATCAGGGGATCCAGCAGTTTTACTCCATCCATGGAAGTTAGAGGTGGCCTTACCTTCAACTTCGTCCTTTGTTTCCCCGGAGTGTTCTCTCGACGATCAGGAGCAACGACCCTTTGTTGGTGGTGTCGCCGTTGTCAAGATGAAGAAGGAACCATCGTTGGTGGTGTCGCGAGGATCTGCACGAAGCGAGAAGACGCAGATCGCCGACCTTCTTTCCGGTACCATGAGGCGGATCTCGAGGGCGAGATCCATTGTTAGTGGTGTCGAATTGTGGCATCCCGCAAAAACCACTACTAGAAAATCGCGTTGAATTTGCGCATTGCATCATCATCATCATGCATTGTTTGCATAAAACTATTTTTCGCAAGCCCGTTGGTTTCTAAAACGCCCCGACTTTTATTCAAACGCCAAACCCCCCCCCCCCCCCGGGTGTTCCGGATATTTTGTTTGTCTAAAACTAGTTATAAAAGCTATTTGAAAATAAATAAAATATTAGATTATTTATTTTAAAAGGGGCAGTCGAACGGGCCGATTGACCCGATCGACCACCCCAGAAAAATATAATCGGTCCACCCCTTATTTATCTAAATCTACCAACTAACCTACCCACACCCCCTGGCCACCTCACCCCCTCCAATCCCTGTTTGACACCTCACCTCTCCCTCCCCCTAGCCAACCAGAAGCTGCCACTTCACTCCCTCTCTCCACCTCTCTCTCCCCACCAGCTCACACAGGCCACACACACATCCCACACACCAAACAGCACACGCACACGCATGCACCGGCCAGCCTCCCAGCCCCTCTCAACTCCCCCTCTGAACCCCGGGCCCCACCCCCGCGCGGCCCCGCTGCCCAGCACCTTCCACCCCCCTGGTCAACCTCCGCCTGCGCCGCCTGGGACCCACCCGCGGGCCCCCCCCCACGCGCCCTGCCTCTCCCTCTCTCCTTCCCCGCTCTCCCTCTTCCCCAGCGCCATCGCTCCCTCCGGCCCTCTCTCTCTGCTCGCCCCACCGCTCCACCCCGCTCTCCGGCAGCCGCCGGCGCCCCGTCACCGCTGCCGCTCGCCAGGCTCCGCGCCGCTCGCGCCCTCCCTCGTCCGCCTCACGCACGCCCCTCCCCACCACCTCTTCCCTCGCCGGCGCCGCCCGCAGCTCCCGCCTCCGCCACCCCAGGCTCCGCCGCCTCCCGCAGCCCGCCTTCGCCGCGCCTGCATCCGGCCGCCAGAGCGCTGCCGCTCCCTTCCCCGGCCGCATCCGCCTTGCGCGCTGCCCTGCAACCCCCTCTCCGGCGCTCGCCTGCGCCCGCCGCCTTCAGTGCCGGCCCCGGCCGCGCCGTCGCGCCTCCTCCCTCCGCCTCGCCGCTCCCCGGCGCCCCCTCTCTCTCCCGCCGCGAGCTCCTTCCCCCTCAAGCTTCGCTGCGCCGGCTTTCCCGCTGCCCCGGCCTCGCCCGAGCCTGCACGGCGCCGCCGCGGCGGCCAGCCTCGCCTCTGCCCGCTTCGCATCGCCGCGCCGCCGGGTTTTTCCGTCTGCAATCGCCGCGGCCCCTCTGCGCCGTCGCCATGCTCGCCTCGTGCCTCTGCAGAGTGCCGCCGCCGGCCGTTTTTCCTTCAGCGCTTGGCCACCCTGTGTAGCTCCTGGACCTCTAATCGTTTTCCCAGTGCAGGAACGCCATCCTTGCATCAGCGCCAATCGACCACACCGGATCCGAAGACCAGTGACCACCAAGTTCGATCTTAACTTGACAAGTTCTTCGCGCGGGCGCTCACCAATCAGACCGGCTCGAGGCTGATGTGGTCAATGAATGAACAAGGCGTGACTCAAAGGGTACCGACGCTAATCCAAGATCGCCAACGACACTCGTAACCGGAACCCGGAGGCGAAGGAGATGCCCCCTCATGATCTGCCCCACGAGTCCGATGATCGGAGCCCCGAAGACCGAACCCGAGCGCCAAGGCCCGAACCCGAGGATCGCCAAGAACGCCCCCGGTACGACAAGTGCTTTACCCCGAATGCCGAGATCGACTCGAGGGCGCGGACCCGACAAGAGCCTCGCCACGACAAGAACGACAGCAACCAGGGCGAGTCCGACGCCCCGACGCCAGACCAAGTTCTTCCTCTCGGAACGCCATGACCGCCGACAACATGACCCGAAGGCCACGGACGCGACGAGAACTACCCCCGGTAGCTGAGAACGATCCCAGAGTCCGAACCTCGTTTCCGTCGAACCCCGAACCTCAGATCCAGACCCCGAGACCGACCCCGAACTCCGGAACCCCAAGTTCGTCGAGCACCCTAATGTGTGACCCTTTTCTTCGATACCCTATTTTTATAAATGATATCAACTTGTTGCATTAAATCGTTCATCTCGCATGCATATCTGTGGTTTGGGGGCCTTATGCCGATTCACTTAATAATTAAATATGGGGCCCATATGCGGGCAAATCTAGTCTCATATTGGCCTCATCTAAATTTGTGTAGCGAACCGGTGCTATCTTTTACCATGTTAAAACAACATTAAATTGCGGGGAATTTAAACAACTTGAACCGCCTAATTAATTGTCGGGACCCCGGTTCCACTTAATATGACCTAATCGCATCGCACCTCTGCCATGCCATGCATCATACATGCATCATGCCAATCTTCTGCCGTGTACTAAATATTGCATCCGGTGTTTCTTCTAGTGTTTTGGTTCTTCGCGGTTAAGGTCGTTGAGTTGATGTGAGCTTCGCCCCGATCTTCGGATGAACCTTCGGCAATGTTTTCAGGCGAGCATCTTCCCCTTTCTACCTATCTTACTTTTATAGTATTTACTTCCCTCCTGTTGATCTATTGCTATCTGTGTTGCGATGCTCTAGTTTTCCGTACCCGTGATATCCCTTGCAGCCCTATATAGCCTTGGACACATCCTATTACCTGTTGTCTGGTAGATAGTTGGACCCGCGTGTCGTAGTCGCTTGCTCAAGTGTTTTGCTTGTCGTAAAGTACCACCTTTGTTGGAGAATTGCCGCATGTTGACGTTGGAGATGATCATGGCTTTAATTATTGTATCACTTTAATTCCTGTTTAACAACTAAAATTGAATTAAGCAGAGGCATCGGTGGGTGATAGGTAAGATTTGGTTTCCGACCGCCCACTTGTGTCCCGTAGGACCCGAGTTCTTGACACCTGTTCCGAGATCGAGCGCGCTAACCACAGGTGGGGAGATATGGGCCCCCCATTGATAATTACCTGATTTCAAAGTATTGTACTGGGGGCCACAACTAGTTTGAGGATTTATTTACTACCCTGTACTTATGCCATGTTTACCGCTTTATTTACGTTTGTGCGAGGAGCACACTGTACTGTTTAGGATCGGGACACGTTTTCGCGGTGTCGACAGTCCCCGTTTGGGGATTTGCTGTCGCTCACTGCCGTCCACCCAAACCCTGAGTCCGTCTCGGAGACCGGCCGACTCCGTTGCGGGTGTCGACTCGGTGGGGTGGCCCCCATGTACTTGCTTTGTGTCTGGGAACGTCGTGACTTAGGCCCCGCCGACATAACGATGGGTGTATGTTAACTGATCTGGCAAAAAGGGTCGAAGTGCCTGTGGATACTTTGGTGCACCCCTGCAGGGTTAAATCTTTTCGAGAAGCCGTGTCCGCGGTTATGGACGACTTGGAGCACAGTGCTTGATCATAGACAACTATAACTAAAGTTTACCGTTATAAATTGACTTGTATCCGATATGATTAGTAATCAGCTTCACTACAACGGAACGGCTAAGTAAAAGTACCAACAACTGCTGGGTTTTGGGTTATCTCATGCTAATTGAATCTGACTAGTAAGTGATGCCACTATAACGGAATGATTAACTAAAAGTGCCCACTGTTTACTTTATCAGGATGAATATCTAAACCTGACTAGTAAAGTGCCGCAACTATAACTGAATAAGTAAAACTGCCAACTGTGTGAGTTCCTCGGTTGACTTCCTCGTTTGGTCTCGAGGGGGAAACACCAGGATGGGTTTGTTTGTTGATAGCTTCAGGTTGGATCCGGTTAGGCCATTCTTATCCCTCTCTGATATCCGCCAGTTGTATCGAGTCTCTATAGGGTGTTTAGTGCATGCTGCCGCTGCCGCTTCAGTCCACCATACCAATGTAGGCGAGGACCGCCGAATTCTAGCCTCGCCGTGTACTGGCCTCAGTACTGACGCTCCTTTTTTTTTTCCTTTGCCCTTTGTCGGCACCCCTTTTGTTTAAGCAGGTTTTGAGATCGACGCCGTTAGCAGGGTTACCCTTCCGGCTTGGCCTGGGCAGGGTTATGGACGCCATTGGTTATTCTTCAGGGCTCTTAGCCCCATTTGCATCTTGTCCGTAGCTGGACGCTATATCGTTTTCAAGGTGATTTGGATCTTTGTATATTATCCCCATTTGCATCTTGTCCGTAGCTGGACGCTATATCGTTTTCAAGGTGATTTGGATCTTTGTATATTATATCTGTATTCTTGACTCTTTGAGTCGCTGTTGTATATATATATCTGTTCTGTGGGTCCCATCGAGGACTGTTGTGTAATGTTATTACTTCGTTTTCCACCCGCACGAAAGTGCCTGGTGGGCACCTTTGAATCGTTTCTATGCGGATTTGGCGAATCTTGCTCAAACTTGCATAGGTCCGATTCTGAGGGTGTTACATACGCCGAGGCGTAGCATAGGATACACCGAGGGCAATTTTACGCCGACGGCTGTTTGGCGGGACTGGTCTGAACGATGGCTACACCGACGGTCTCGATGTTTGGCTGTCGGCGTAGCTTCCTATTCCTGTAGTGGGGAATCGTATCGTTTTCCAAAAAAAAATATATAGGACGTTTGGTAGTAACTTGGGTCGCCATGGCACTACACAATGACAATGGTTGTATTGTAGAGGGGCTCCTAAAGCTTGTGAAAACGGGTGAACCAAAACGGAAGTATATGGTGGACACTGGACCAAGATAAGTGGTACGGTGTCCCCCTCTTGCAAGCACATGCACATAACATGGAGCCGTCAGCCGTCTCATCTTGGATCAAAACCGTGCAGAGATGAGGATCTCCATCCTGTCCGTATCAGTTTTCGAACCCGGCCAACCCAAGCACGCAGGAATCAGTACGTCTGCTGCAAGCGTTTTATGATTTTCATACTATCAGTTTTATGTTTCGTAATTTTTTTGTTGACAAAAAAACGTTTGCTGCTTCCTCGATCAATTGTTGCTGAATCTAGCTAGTTTGAGCCAACTTGAGAATTTGTCTACTACTAGTTGGCTAGCTTGCTAGAATCTGGATCGGACTCCAAAACTAGTTCCATCGTTCGTGTCCGCCTCCAACTATTTCGTTCGAGTCAGACTCAACTTGAAAACTAATCGAGACAATATATTTATTACCTCCCCTGATGAATCGGTGAGCTGCCTTTAATAATCGACGAACAATCATCAGATCAAAGGAACAACGTACAACATCATCATGTCGGCCTCCGACGACATGGTCCGCGAGATCCTTGTCCGCTTGAAGGACGTGAGCACGCTCTTACGCTGCGCCATGGTCTGCAAGCGATGGCGCAGCCTGATCGCCGACGACTACTTCCTCCGTCGCTGCCGCTGCTTGCCGGAGGAAGTCTGCCGCCGGTCGTCCGCTTTTTCCGGCTTCATTACTCAGCGAAACAAGTGTACAGGGTGTGCTAGACCGTGCTTCGTCCCAGCGCCGGGTGGCCGTCGTCGACGTCAGGTGTTGGGTAATGCTCGCCGCTTTGTCAGCTCCTTCTTCTCCCGCGTCCCCGCTACCTACTTCGACCATGCGGTGCCGCTCGCATCACGCCATGGCCTACTCCTCCTGCGCCTAGAGCTGCAGAACGGCTGCATCTATCCTGACCGAAGCGGCGTCCTCCTGGCCGTCTGCGACCTGCTCACCGGCATGGTCCATGAGCTCCCTGGTCTACAACATTACTGGGATTTCGAACAAGGCAGCAAAGTGACCGGCTACGCCCTAGTTACCGCCGCCGACTGCTCGGGCTCCAATGGCGACACACAGCAGCAGCGGTCGTCGTCACGCTACTTCAAGGTGCTAATCGTGACCATACATCACATTAAGATGCAATACAATCTTCACATGTTCTCGTCAGGTGAGGAGGAGTCACGATGGAACACGTGCTCCGGTGTCGTGGAGGACGACGAGGGCCATGGCATCTACGCGATGCTCAGGCAGCATAGCGCCGTCGTGGCCCGTGGTGCTGCACACTGGCTCATGTGGGGTGGAACTGGTACCTACACACTACATGTCAGCGTCGACACCGGCCGCGTCTCCTCAACAAATATGCTAGGCGTCAGAGACTATGACTCGCGTAGCAAGGTTTATGACAAGCCATACCTTACCGTCGACAATGAGGGGAACCTAATGCTGCTCAGCTTAAAAAGGGATGGCTGCCAGCTCGAGGTCTCGAAATCACATGACAATGGGAGATCCTTCCAAACTTCGATGCTCGTGTTAAGACAACCACCAGGTAAACGACGGGTGGATTCGACTGATCATGTTTACACGTGCTTGGGAGAGAAGTGTGGCATGATGCTCGTCAAGGTCAAAAATAGACGCATATATATTGCTGATGTTAAGACAGGGGTGATGTCGGAGGTCCTCGAGTGGCCGTGCAGTAACGGTCTCTGTTGTAGAAAGATCGTGCCCTTGGAGATAGATTGGACGCTATTCTTTGCCTCTCGACTTTCTATACCCACATAGTTAGATGTTCCATATCCTTTCTCACCGCTAAGGTTAGTTGGAATCAATGGACGGATGGATGTTAATCATTTTGTTGTTGCCCATGTTATTGATCAACAGTTCCCCATGCTATTATACAGTAGATTATTTTTCAAGCCAGTTGCATGGTTATCAATGAGTATTTAATTTTCTTTGGGCTATCTTTGTTTTTGTCCTATCCTGAAAATAAACGCTTAAAACTAATGTGTTTCACGCATTGCCGAGTTTAAAATTCACTGTTTTGTCCTGTTGTCTTTATGTTCACCCTGTATGAGATTGTTGAAGTCTTTATGAGAACGACACTTTCTTTAATAGTGAGATAACAACACTTTCCATTGAATGTATTTTATTACACCATCCTACTAAGGACCGTGTATCTATTACTTTACCCATGATCATTCATCTTTTTGCACCCTGGTGCCACAACATACAAATTTCCTTTGGTCTTAAGATCATATTGAGCCGTGAGGTTAGTCTGGATCATATTGAGCTGCCAGAAGTGACAGCCGTCGGTCCGGAGTGATCGGGGGTGTTACAAGTTACCTCCGAAGAAATATTACTACTAGTAAAAAAGAGACAAATTTGAGTTTGAACATGTAGAAAGGACGAAAAAGCTTGCTAATGATAGGAAGAAAAACATAGGTAAGATCGGGCCACCATGGATACAAATAAAATTCCAAATGTTATTTGAAACTTTTGCATATTTTAATGATTTTATTCAAGTTTCATGCCTTCTTTTGAAAAATTTCTAGAATATATTATAATCCTCTAAGAAAAGGATTTTAATGCAAATTTTGCATTTAAGACAATTGTTTAATGATGAGGTATATAAAAATATTTTCAACCAAACATAAAGCATCTTGCAAAAAAATTCACAATTTCTCCATAATTCCTCGAAGTTGTTACGTTTGCTTCCTCCATTTTTCTTTTCATGAGATGTTTTCCAAACAAATTTCAGAAAAATATTATTTTTATCCACATATGATGTTTCACCACCCTGGTGCGTCTGCTCCCACTGTTTCCCATTAAACGTGCTATAAATTTTCAAGGAAAGTCTACTTTTTTTGGGTGGTGGTGGCGGGTGAGGGAGTAAAACTACGAACATGACCACCCACGGAAATCTGCATCATTTTGAGAAATGCACAATCATGTTCTTTATTTGTTGAGCCAGCACGCTATATTGGGTTTCTTGAGTCACACACGCTGGATTGGGCAGTGCATAATATATATCCGCCCATTGACGTTTCGTCACCCACCCATATCTGTCCATGCCAGCCACGAATTTCAGTCGACACAAAAACCAAACTAGCAGTAATGGACTTGAAGAAAATTGAGACCATGCCAGCCACGAATTTCAGACAGACAAATAAACCAAGCTAGTATTAATGGACTAGAACCCAAGAATTTCAGTCGACACAAAAACCAAGTTTGAATTCGGAGGCAGTTGTGGACCACGGAATAGTAGTGACCACATGCAACCCATGCTTACGAAAACACACTATAAGATAGGATGCACCACCCAAGCAGTTCTTGGCAAGAATACTTGACAGTCAGTTGCATTCTAAAAATGGTTTCTGGCTTCCGTTTAGTGCATACCATAGCTGAACACATGGCCAAATACTGGCTGCCGCTGCTCTTCTTGGCGTTCCTCTCACCGGTGGCCTCCGAGGCGACACCGTGCCACCCCGACGACCTCCGCGCCCTGCGGGGCTTCGCCGGGAACCTCAACGGCAAAGGCGTCCTCGGCCTCCGTGCTGCGTGGACCGGCGCCTCGTGTTGTGGCTGGGAAGGTGTGGGATGCGACGCCACGAGCGGCCGCGTCACGGCGCTGTGGCTCCCCAGCCGTGGCCTCACAGGGCCCATCCCATCATGGATTGGTGATCTTGACCACCTTTCCTACCTGGATCTCTCAGGTAATTCACTGGTTGGAGAGGTGCCCAAGAGTTTGCAGAGACGGCTCAAGGGCCTCGCTACTGCCGGTCGATCGCCGGGTATGGCTTTCACTTATAACATGCCGCTGCGGCACAAGAAGCGCAACAGAAGAACACTCGACGAAGAACCAAATACAATAACCGGGAGCAACAACAACGTCGGATCCGGGAGCAAGAATGTTGTTTCTGGGAACGACAACACTGTCGTATCTGGGAACAACAACAATGTTTCCGGGAGCAACAACACTGTCGTATCCGGGAGTGACAATACAATAGTTGGTAGCAACCATGTCGTATCAGGGAACAACCATATCGTGACTGACAACAACAATGATGTATCTGGGAGCGACAACAATGTATCCGGGAGCTTCCATACCGTGTCGGGGAGCCACAGCACCGTATCTGGGAGCAACAATACAGTAACTGGGAGCAACGATACCGTGTCTGGGAGCAACCATGTCGTAACTGAGAGCAACCAAATTGTGACAGGAGGTTAATGATATGTCGGCGTGGGATTGCGAGCTTGCTTATGTAGAAATTTGCGCCTCACAATCACTTGCACACGTCCTTGTTCTAGTCCAGTGTTCCTCACAATCAGTTTATGTAACTTCCTGGATATAGCATCCTTTTCCTACTTTAAATAAAAACCTCCCTACATATATCTTACATACATGCTGACCTGAATAGACCAGGCGTGCTTGCTTATGTACAGATTTGCGTCGTGAACTTTTATATGTGGTGATTAATTCCATCATGTCTTGTATTGTACTTGATGTTTGGTGCTTTGTTATGTTGAGATTGGGCTGTGGATCAGATGGTGAATTCGCCTGTGTGCAAGGTAGGATATCAGTGTCGAATGCCTGGATGAAAGAGATGGAGCAAAAGAGCAGAGATTAGACAGAAAAAATATGTACTGTACATCCATCTTTGTTCCAGTGGACCAGATCCCTCCATACTGGTTTAGTGCAACGGGAAGGTTTTTATCCCACCAGCAGCAAAAAAAAAAAATCCCAGCCGAACTCGATCAGCCATCCATGCGCTGGGGAAGCAAATGATTGTAGAGAGTATTTGCTCTTCCTATTGTTTAGTTTATATACAATGACCTCTATAAGATGTATATAATGAAGATGGAGACGAAGATTGCTGATTTATGTGGAGAGGAACATACGAGTACCATGTAATTGAGATAATGCCAAACTAGGACAAGATCAACAAACTAATGACGTTAACAGGTAAACAGCAGACGATAGTACTAGTACTATTTTCAGTATCTCGGCTGCTGCAGGATCTTCTTGATCTAGTTCTTTGAGACGGGAATGTCAGCTGAAATGGGACAGACCTGTTGTACTAGACGGGAAATGCATAACAGAGTGACACACAAACGATGAAGTCACCAAAAGCTGCCCGATCTATTCTCCGATCTTGTACCGGTACCGGATATATACTGGTACCGGATAACAGAGGATTTCCTTTAATTTCAGTTATCAGTTATGATGTTGTTTATCACATTTCTTCAGGTATCGTGCGGTCTGTGCGTGCAACCTGGTTTCGAGGATCGATCGCCGTGTGGGCGGCGCTTTCGATCACCGTGTTCCTTCTTAATAAAAGGGAAATAGAAAAGTGGTAAGTTTGCACGCTGCGCCAAACACTGCTTGTCTTCTGTTTCGTCAGTTCTGAACTGAACTTCTCCTCCTCTGGTTCCTGGCAGGACTAGACTGACCAACTGAACTAAACGAAGATTCAGACAACACAAATATTCAGAGTTCAACTCTTTCATTATCTACCTCCAGAGTAAGGATTCGAGATACAGCAGCAGTTAAAGTAGCAACCAAAACACTCTTCTTATCGCTGATGGATTAAGTGGGAGTATGAGCAGACAAAATGCGTCACTGAACAGAGAGCGGCTGCTGAGTATGAATTAGTAAGATGGTGATGATAAGAAAACGATACTAGTACTATTCTGTAGATGATATAAACGGCGGCGGGGATCTACATAGCTTTGCTCTTGTTAAAGAGTATGGAACCGAATTTATTTAACCAATGAGAAAGACAGGTTTAATTAGAGAATGCAGTGCCGGAATTGTTATTTTTGTTCAAAGTTAACTGAAACAATGGCTCCCGAACAATCAGATTGTAACCATTGTCAAGTTAGAAAAATCAATGGCTTACCGTAGCTACTCAGAATAAGTAGAGAGCAAATCAAAGCCATCTAAGAAGATAACTAAACATAGGACTTTCGAAATTGAATCCAACTAGATTTATTTCCGTCTCTGCATTAAAATGACGTTTCCCTAACATCTATTCTGGTTTCAAACATTAATTGCAGATGTCTATAAAAAGAAGCAAAATATCTTACAACACCTCAATAAAAGGGGTCAAGTATATTCCTTAGAATACAACTCTACCTTTCATGAAAGAAATTATTCCAATAGAAAAATATCTAAAGGAGAAGTGGAGGAATCCAGCAACGCGATATTCGGAACAATCTTATAGCTCAAAATGCATATGTACGTAATAACCATGTAAAAAGAATTAAGAGCATTGAATCTCATTAATAAAATCAAAATCTACAACACTGTAACCAAAAAGAAAGTGACCGAATTTTCACAAAATTGAATAATGACACTAGGAAAATTAAAGTTTTCGGCAGAAATAGGGAAAGTGTGTTTCGGATCGGTGAAAAAGAAAACCCATGAGAGCCCTCTCCTCTCACCCCCCCCCCTCCCAAGGCGACCGGGGGGGGGGGGGGGGGGGGGGGGGCACACTCGTCCTTCCGACGAAACCCCGCCCGCTACCTCTCTTCCCCGTCGCCGCCACCAGCAGGGGTCTCCGGGCGGCGCCGGCTGCCCTCTACCCACGCCCCTAGGATCCTGTCAGGGCCGGCTCTCTCCTTTGGGCGGCGATGCTCTCGGAGCACCTTCGACGGCTACTATACGGTGGCGCTGACGAGGCTCGGCGGGGCGACGCATCACCTCACGGACACGACGATTGCTGCAGGTTCTCCCAGCCCAGATCTAGGCCCCTCAGGCCTGATCTGGGCTCCGGCAGGCCGGCACGTCCGCAGCTGCGACGACTCTTGTAGATGGCGGCAAGGACAAAGCTCTGGTTGGGGATGGCAAAGCAGCGACTCGCCCGTTGCAGCAAGGTGGCAGGGGCTTTACGGGCCCATCTGGACCCGGCCGAGCCCGCTTGGGCCTGGTGTGCCGTTGCTGTCCTGTCCGGATGACGAGTGACACTTAGTGGTGGAGGTGGGATCCTCACGCGTGGCTTCAGCAGTGTCATTCCTAACTCGAGCAATGTCATTCGCTTCCATCGTGCGGGCTCCTTGACAGTGTCCTCGATGAGACGACGATGACGATGGTGGCTGCAAGATCGTTTTGGCGCATGCTATTGGACGCTAAAGTTGGTAGTGATGCTCTGAATTGGTGAATGCTAGCGAACACTGCTGGTCTTCAGTTTCGTCAGTTCTGAGCTGAACATGAGAGGCAGTGTGAGACCGAGAGAACAGCTGTACGTGCTCTCGGTCTCCTCCCCTGGTTCCTGGCAGGACCAGACTGACCAACTGAACTAAACGAAGATTCAGACAACACAAATATTCAGAGTTTAACTCTTTGATTAGCTACCTTCAGAGTAAGAATTCGAGGTGCAGCAGCAGTTAAACTAGCGGCCAAAACTCGCTAGTACGGAAGCATGAGCAGACAAAAAATGCGTCACTGAACAGAGAGCGTCTGCTGAATATGAATTAGTCGACGGTGATAGGCAAACGGTACTAGTACTAGATGATATAAACGGCGGCGAAATCTACCTAGGTTTGCTCTTGATGTACAGTACGGAAGCGAATAAACCCAATGAGAAAGACAGGTTTAATTACTGAATGAAGTGTCGGAATTTTTTTTGGTTCGAAGTTAACTGAAAACATGGTTCCTGCACAATCAGATAGTAACAATTATCAAGTTAAAAAACCAACGGTTTACCGTAGCTACTCAGAATAAGTAGAGAGAAAATCAAAGCCATCTAAGAAGATAATTAAACATAGCACTTTCAAAATTGAATCCAACTAGAATTATTTCGTCTCTGCATTAAAATGACGTTTCCCTAACATCTATTCTGGTTTCAAATATTGCAGATGTCTATAAAAAGACGCAAAATATCCTACAACACCTCATAAAAAGGGGTCAAGTATATTCCTTAGAATGCAACTCTACCTTTCATAAAAGAAATTATTCCAATGGAAAAATATCTAAAGGAGAAGCGGAGGAATCTAGCCACATGATATTATCCGGAAATATCTTATAGCACAAAATGAATGTATGGATGTAACCATGTAAAAAAATTTAAGAGCATTGACCATCATTAATAAAAAGCAAAATCTACAACACGGTAACTAAAAAGAAAGTGACCAAATTTTCAAAAAAAGTGAACAATTGACACTAGGAAAATTAAAGTATTCCTAAGCTTGCAAGGTAGGAATTTTGAATAAATATAGAGCAAACCGAAGGCATGTGAGAAAGGAAGTACCAAATAACACTTTTAAAATCAAGTCGGAAATGGTGTTCGTGACCATGTGTTCTGTTTTCAAACATTGCGGATGTACATCCCGGATCATGGAAATATCGTACTACTACATCACCTCGTGGAAAGGGATGGCAAGTATATTCTGTAGTACACGTCTTTATTTCCTATATAAAAGAAAGTGGTTCCAAGGGAGAAAATATCCGAAACCAAAAAAGGTAGTAGAATATCATCACCGGCATTTATAATATAACCATCTTATCTTAAAACAAAAACAAAATGTAGTGCTGACATCAAGGATCAAGAACTTATTGTGAAAACAAAACCTAGCTCACGTGTACAACGGTTTTGGTTTGAATAAAACAAATATATTATGGTAGCAAAAGGGAATCACCTTTCGTTGCCATTTGAGGGGTCTGAGCTTGACCGGACAAAAGATTTGGCCGCCTGAGAGGGACGCCTCACCACCAAGGAATCGCGCATAAAAAAAGGCGTTCTTTTTAGGCCGACGTGGCCTTGTAATCAGACCAATCCGAATCTCAAGAAAATATCTCCAGCCTGAAAAGCCCACTAGAATCGCGATTGTGCGACGAGAAAGAACGGTCGAGATGCAGAAAGGTTTTGTTTCTCGTATGACGTATATTTAGATAAATGACGTGCGTTTTGTATGACATACAAAAAATATACGAATATGTTATGTAAAAAGAAAATTAATTTATTTATAAGGGTGATGTTTCATGATTGTGGTCTTGTCAAGATACATACAAACACTCGGCTCTTTTAGAGCATCTCCAATGTGTTTAGTTTCCAGGGCCAAATTTAGCTCCGGATGGAACTATTTTTTAGGTCTAGGAATAAACATTTTCTAGCTAAGTTTCCAGGCCCCAATTCTCAATCCTCTCGTCACTGGTCACCGACGAGTCTTCGCACTCCGACCACCTGTTCGGCCTCGTGGACTCGGCCACCCGGCGCGATAGAGCCGTCACGACACGCTCTAGCACCATCCCTAGATGCCTTCCTCGACCATGACGCCGCAGCGTCACGCGCTCTGCCTCCCGCTGCTCTTCCACCGCATCAACGAGGAGATCCTCCCGGTGCGGGTGCTGGCCGTGCGGTGGCAAGGTCGATGCGGCCGAGGTGAAGCGGCCAAGGGGATTGCGTCACGGCGGCCAAGGGGATCTCGTCGCTGCAAGAGAAGGCGCCGCTGCTAGGTGGAGGGGGTGTGGGGGAATCGGAGGACGGGAAGGGGAGACCAACCGCGGCGTGGCGTCCTCGGTGGACGGGAAGGGGAGAGAAATGACACGTGGGGGAGATTGATTGGGCAATCGTTACATCTGGCGTTCCCAGGGCGTTCCTGGCTTTCTGGGATCAACCTGGAATCCCTGATAAAAACATAGCAAAATTCGCCCTGGAAACACCTCCTGGAACGTTACTAGACCATTTTGTGTAAATCCAGATAAAAAAACTCCCGGAGAATGACCTCTTGAGAATGCTAGTAGAGGTCCTCTTGCTTTTATTCCCCTATCCAGCCGTGTCCTATATTTTCTCGACTCAGGGGCACCGTTGAGAAATTGATAATTTGCAACTCCTAAGGGCATGTTTAACGTTTGGCGCTTGTTCAAAGGAAAACGATATGGTTCCTCTGGGGATCAATTTGATCCCCGGCCTGCTTGCTTCTCCTCTCGTGTCACTTTTCCCAGCGCCGCCGCATCTAAGCACCGTGCGCCGCCGCCTAGCTCGCCCCACGACCTGCAGCTCCTACCGCCCCTTGCCCTACAGCTCGCGCTGCTCCCACCGGCGGACGCCGCCCCATGCCTCACACCCGTCCTTTCTCCTGTGCGCCGCGCCCAACCTTCAACCGGTCACCGCCCAGCCGCTCCCCTCTCTCCCACCTCCGGGAAGGGGGGGGAGGGGGTCCTTCGAGGCCACCCACCATGGCTGGCGCTCTAGGTCGCCCCGCTGCTCCGCCGCCACCTCACACCAGCACCGCCGGCCGTCGGAGATGGAGGACACCTACATTGCCGCCGTGCCCAGGGCATCCTACTGTTCTGCCTCCACCCCAGTGCACCTCTGTGCAAAGCGGCGGCTTCTACACGCGGAGAAGATGGCTGCTCCCTGCGCGGTGCTACACAGGCGGGACGAAGATGCTACTAGAAGTGGTCGTCGTTGCTACAAACGAAGGGTTGCGATGCTATTCGACCAATGAATACGTTTTGAAATTTTGCTACAAGGCGATGCTACAATATTAGAATTTTTTTTCTATTTCTGTTTTATATTTTTACTACAAAGTATTTGCTATGATATTTTCGACGAAAGTGCCTAGCAAAGTAATAGCCCAACTTTTTTTTTTGCTACCAAGCCAACGACAATATCTCTGCAAGGTCGTTTTTTTCTACATTACCATATTTTTTTGCTATCACCGTTTTATGGTTTTGCTATAATAGCGTAAAGTTTCTGCTACAAGGTCCCGGCGTCTCCCGACAAAAGTCTCCAGTGAAGTTGGTTTTGCTACATTAGTACTTTTTTGCTATAAGGTCACTGGCAAGGTCTTCGGCGAGGTCTAGTCTTTATTTTATTTTATGAGTCGGTCCGTTTTATGCTACATGTAGCAAAAACATTACGTTTTATAGCAAAATTTGTACATTTTTTAGCAAAAGCGAAATTTTGAAAGAAAATAAAAAACACATGGTTGACTGAGAACGAGGGATTAAAACCATAAATCCCCCAGTGAGGCCTGACATCGCCCTTGTTCAAATGCTTGAGGGAAGAGAAGAAATAATGGAAACTAATCCTAGCTTCCAAATGAGGAGTCCCTGCGCATTCGCCTCCTTTGTCTGCCGGCATAGGCGGTGGATCGCCAAGGATCGTGTTCCACCGAAGCCATCGTGGACGAACTGACTACCATTGCTAATTGTAAAAACCCTAACCCTAGACATCGTGGAACTCGCCGATCCGGACGCCGAATTTCAGTCCGGACGCCGAAAACTAGCCCAGTCGCGTACCCAAGGACCTGTTTTCGGCCGGATTTCGGCCATTTTTGGTCCGGCCTACCCAGGCCGAACCCAGGTTTCCGGGTACGCCCTGGGAACGCCGGACTCAGCGATATCGGCGAAAAAAAATCAAAGCGGCGCGTGGACCCGCCGAGTCAGTGACGGAAGCCGAGTCATCGTCATCCTCGGAACCACGTGGCGACCGCCGGGCAATAAATGCCCGTCGCGTCGGCCACGCGTCACCGATTTACTGCGCCACCGTCGCCGCCTCGGCTCCCGCGACGGACCGGCGGTCACTAACTTCCCGCCGTTTCCAGTTTTCCCGCCCTCGCCGCCCCCTCGGCCTTTATAAGCCGTAGTCCTCGCCGGAGATCTTCACTCTCTCACAGCTCCCCCCACCCACAAGCCCAACTCCGGCGAGCTCTCACCATGGGCGAGCGCTACCCCGGCGACGGCGCTGCGGTGAACGACTTCGGCCGGCGCACCCTCCAAACTTGGGAGGCGCACATGCTATACGAGGCGGGGTACATGGCTCCGTCGGACACGCGGATGCCTCCGGGGTGGACGCTAAGCGTCGGCGGCATCCCAATCCCGCCGGGGCCGACATCGGAGGAGCTGCAGTACGATGTACAAGAGTACATCGCCGGCATGGACAACCCCGCTGAAGCGGTGAACGCCGACGGACTCGTCTACTGGGCGAACTTCTTCGAGGAATGGCGCCAACAGGAGCTCGCCCGCCACGAGGGGCCGTCAAACGAGTCCCCATCGGCACGCAAAAACTCGGCGGGGAGCCAGCGTTGGTGGAGCGCACCAGGGCGGACGCTCGCCGCCGTGCTGGACCACATCAACCGTGGGAACACTCCGCGGCTCGGCTTCCCGCGCAAACCGACGCCGGCGGCCAGGACATGTCGGCGTGCTCCGGCGAACTGGGCGCCGAGGAGGATGGCGAGCATGAGCTTGTCTTCCTCCGCTTCGGCGTCCCACTCATCCGGCAGCGCGCCGCTTCGCACACCGACGGTCGTGAAGCGCGAAGCTGTCTCGCCGGCGCGCTCACCGCCGCGGACACGCGCGCGCGGTATCCTCATCGGCAAGCCGTCTGCGCCCACTCCGCCAACAGGCCACCTGCGCCTACACCGCCCCAAGACAGAAGGCTCGGCGCCGGTCGAGGACGCCGCCTTGAAGATGGCGTTGGAGCAGTCGCTCCGCGAAGCGCCGCCGCTGACGCCGACGCTACCGCTGGTCGAGCCCGCCTTGCCGGACATCCTGGAATGGTCCAGGAGGGACTGGGAGAAGGCGGAGCATCAGCGCATCCTCGGCCTGTAGCAGCAGGCCGAGGAGTAGGCCGCACGACGTCGGGCGCTGTCTAGGCGTGAGCTCCCCTACCAAGGCGCCCCGCTCTACGTCCTAGACGACGACGAGGAGGACGCAGGCCCGTCCTACCAGCCATGGAGGTACGGCGACCATGGCCAGGGCAGCTCCCGCCAGAACAAGCACTCCCCCAAGTTTGGAACAAGCCAAGGGGATGCCAAACCTGATGACGAATTAATCCTTTGGTGATTGTGGTGTTCTTTTGATAAGCTCTTCAATAATTTTCCTCAAATCCTCAATCTCAAAAGTCAGAGTACGAATCAACTCCAGTTTTTTCTCAATGCGGTTCATGATCATATCGGACCGAGAATCCCAGTCCTTGTTATTCTTTCCCCACTCTTCCTTCTTAGTGTGTTCCTTCCCTGCATGGTTAGAGCGAGGCAGATCCCAAACCAAGGGCAAGTTCCCTTGGGGCACCTGTTGGTATTGTTGCTCATGTATAAGAGTATGGAAGGGATTCTTGATGCGTGGAGGAAATGAACATGGAGCGAGGATATGACGCAGAGTTCTCCCTCCTGTAGACATCTGTGCTGTCCTCCTAAGCTTGGTAGGATTTGCCACCACTCCAATGCTTGCGACGGTAGCGCGGGTGTCCGGATGCTCGTCCTCCTCCATGTCTTCTTCATCCCCTACCAACATCTCCTCCTCCTTGGGGTTTTGAAGATCATCTTCCTCGGGCTTCTTACCTTTATCGTTGGCTGAGACCATGGTGCTCTAAACTTGAGAAGATTTCCTGACAGAAACAGACCGAAACAAAAACACGACGAGAACATGATATACGAACCTCGGGGGATCCGGGGGGTTATATAATAAGAAGGTTCAATGCATAAGGAAGGTACTGGTGCAAAAACGAGGCGGAGACGGAGCTCAGGGGGCTCACACCCCCTCCAGGCACGGCCAGCTAGGGCCCGTGCCTAGGGTGGGTGTGGACACTCTGGCCTTCGTTTCCTCCTCTGTTTCGTCTCGTAACCTTCCGTATGTAATAAAAACACCAAAAATATAAAAATATAAGGTTTTCATGAACCTTCCGTTTTCACCACTTTTACCTAATCAAAGATGAACTCTGCAGATTCCTTTTCTCCATCTCCTAAATATTCCTTTTCCTACAAGATCTCACACAAACCTCAATGGCAACATTAGTATATGCAAAAACAATAAACCTTTAGGTTCACAGTTTAACTAAAATCCACCAAAACAAAAAGGATAAGGAGCGGTTTTACTGAGGTAATAACTTTCAAGACTCGACAAAACTATTAGGTTATCTTCCAAGAAGTACTTTTCTTTAATGCCTTTAAGTTAGGCTTGATAGTTTCAAAGATGCTCACATAGGAGATAAATATCTGAAGTGAAAGAGAGCATTAAGAAGCAAATAACCAACACATTTGATTCTAACCCACTTCCTATGCATGGGGGTATCATGAGAAAACAAATTGTTGAAACAAAAAAACACTAGCATAGGAAGACAAAACAAATGCAACTTCAAAGCTTTCAACATAAAACGGGGAAACTTAACATTATTGAGATGCATAAAACCATGTTTCCCTCTCTCATAATAACTTTCAGCGACACTTTGAATAAAGTTGACAATATAACTGTCACTGGCAACAACTTTATCATCAGAATGAGCATACTTACAGTCATCAAAAAGAGGTCCAAGGTCATAAACTGGATCAATAGAAGAAAGTCGTTCCATCCTGAAATCTTTATTAGGCAAGCTATTTTTACAAGGAGCTTTAGAAAATTTGGAAAGTTAAGCTCATAATAATCTCCATCAAACTTAGTTAAAACTTTTTCCTTTTTACAATCTATAATAGCTCCACAAGTGTTCAAGAAGGGTCTACCAAAAATGATAGGACAAGTTTTGCTAGCTGCTGAATTAAGCACTAGAAAATCAGCAGGATATTAAATTTTACCACAATGAACCTCCACATCTCTTACAATACCATAGGGAAAATGGTTTCCTTATGAGCAAGGTGAATAACTACATCAATGTCCTCAAGCTCACAAGGACCAATTTCATGCATAATTTTCATGTAAAGCTCATAAGGAATAACACTAGAACTAGCACCAATATCACATAAACCATAATAGCAATGACCACCAATTCTAACAGAAAGCACATGGACACTAGATTTTCTAGCTTTTCTAGGATGAGAGATAATATTATAAGCGTCTTCACAGAAGACAGTGTGCTCATCCTCTATATTCCTAGTGACAAGATCTTTCACAATAGCTACCACAGGTTCATTATTCATTTCCTCACCAGGTTCCACAGTTTTCTTAGTACCTTTATTATTCGCAGTAATCATCATAGAATACTCCTTTACCTTAGCTAGGAAAGGTATTTTATCAACATAAGGTTCAGGCAAAATATGATCAATAGTACAAACTTCAGTGCTTCTAACAGGAACATGGTTAACAACATCTTTATATGGTGCATGGTACTTATTCCACTTCTTTTTAGAAATTTCTATGTAAGAGGCAAAAGCCTTAAAACAATTGGCAATACTTTGGGAATCAAGACCATACTCATCACTAATATCACGGAAGTCATCAGTTCCCATAAAAGATCTAATGCATTCATAATCATAGTTTATACTTGACTTTTTTCCTTTGTCATTCTCCCAAGCTTCAATGTTCTCTTGAATATGGTCTAGGAGATCCCATTTAGCTTCTTCCTTCATACGTGTGAATGATCAAGCACAAGAAGCATCTAGTAAATCTTTATCATGAAGAGAAAGCCTAGCATAAAAGTTATTGATGATAATATTATTAGGGAGTTCATGAATAGGACATTTAAGCATTATTAACTTTAATCTCCCCCAAGCTTGAGTTGTACTCTCTCCATCACGAGGCCAAAAGTTATATAACAGATTTCTACCCTTATGAATTTCACTAGGAGGATAGAATTTAGAATAAAAGAGAGGTACTATTTCCTCCCATTCCATGGATTGCCCATTCTTCAGCAGCTTATATCATTCTTTAGATCTCCTTTTCAAGGATATAGAGAGTAACTTCTTCTTCACCTGTTCAGTTGTGATACCTGCACACTTAAACAACCCGCATAATTCATGGATAAAAATCAAATGATCACCAGGATGGACAGTTCCATCCCCTAAATAATAATTACCCATAACACGATCAACAATACTTTTAGGTATCTTAAAAGGATCTATCTCAACAGGTGGTGGTTCATCTACTACCCTAAAAGTGGTAGTAGTTTTCCCAAACAGAAAACCAAGTGGGTTATCAATATTGGAAACAAAGTAACAAATAGAAATAAAAAGCGATACTCACAGTAGAAGTTTCCTTTACCACTTCCACTCTTCAATAGCGCTTTACTCCCCGTCAACGGCGCCAGAAAATAGTTTTGATGACCCACAAGTATAGGGGGTATATCGTAGTACTTTCGATAAATAGGAGTGTCGATCCAAACGACGAGCAGAAGGTGTTGACTAGTGGTATGGAGCAGGAAATCTCTGTAAATACTTAGCAAACGGATTTTTAGGGGTTTTCTGATAAAGCAAAGAAATAAAGTGCAAGTAATAAAGACAACGAACAATTGCAGCAAGTGGACCAATACTTTCTTAGCAAAGGACAAGCCGGTAGAAATACTTATAAGGACCAAACGTTCTCGAGGACACATGGGAATTCGGTCAAGTGCTTTCGTTTCAAATAGCTGAGTACCCTTCTTTGGTGTTGTAAGTGTTGTGTGGGTGAACCTGTGCTAATGTAACGACCTTACTTGGACTAATACATACTTGTGATTAAACCCCCTACAAGTATCCGCAACTACAGGAAAGTAATTAAGATATAAACCTAACCACATCCTTAAACTCTCAGATCCTACGCTCCCTTATGCAATGATGTTCTAACGAGGGTTCAGGTTTCTGTCACTCCGGCAACCCCACAATTAGTAGCCAAATACACAATGCATTCCCATAGGCCCATAAATGGTAAAGTATCATGTAGTCAACATTCACATGACACCACTAGAAGAATAGCACCACAACTTAAATACTAAATCATTGAATAATATCTCAACACAAATCCACTACTAACAACATGAATTCTCCCATGTCCTCGAGAACTAAACGAACTACTCACGAGACATCATATGGATCAAGATCAAAGATGATATGGTGATGGATAACAATCTGAACATAAACAATAATCCAATGGCTCCACTCACAAGCATCAACTACAATAGTAATCAACACCGGGGAAGTTTCCCCTAAGAACTATGCAAATATTCAACACAATTGTTACAGCTGTACTTTTCGGTTCCGCCGTAATCAAGAGCAGACAAGCATGAGTAGGGTTTTCCCTCCGGAGGCCTAAACCTGGGTAAATCTCGTGTCCCCTGGTTGCTTGTCTGTTAACCGTTCCGCGATCTCCAGCATCCCCATCTTCTCCAAAACCCAAGCTCATAAGAATGGGCATTGACGAGATCGATCCTCGTCACCCACAAGACGTCCTCGTCCCGCATGCTGGCCGCAATGGCCTTCTCGGTGAAGGCATCCTCGTCATAGCCCGACGCTAGGACCTACCAGTACTTCGGGTGCAGGTTCACGGCGGCGGCCGCAACTGGGTCCGCCGCCTCATGCATGACGACAATGTCGTTGTCATCGTCGTTGGAGTCGATGGTGGGGATGTGTAGACCTGCCACGGCTGCGATTCGTCGTGAAAGGTGCTCCCAGTCGAGGAACTGTTTCCAAAAGTTCTTGATCTGGTAGCCCCTCTCCCACCACTTTGCCGATGGGAGGTTGCTGATGCGGCAGCGGATCTCCTCCTCTATCCCTTTGCCCTTTTTGGGCACAGGCGGCACCAGGACCCTGCCCTGGTTGAGGTGCCAGCCGGTGGCGAGGGAGACATCGTGGTTGTTGATGCCCATGCCCTCCCTCCGTCGACGCTTGCACTACGCAACGCAGAAGTACCGCCAGCGCCGACGGTCTCGCACCAACGGGTAGTCCCCCACGGGGCGGTGGGCAAAGTCCTATGTCCGTGGCGGAGGCGGCATGGCCGTGCCGCGGAGGAAGGCTGACAGGCGGTAATGTTGACTACTAGAGCTGGAGCCGGTCGCCTTGTGGTCGTTCTTGGCCTAATTGAACCATCCAGGCATCTTCATCGTTGGCGGCAATGGCTGCTAGGATTGCGATGGCGAGAGGTGGGGAGTGCGGCACTGACGGGCGCAGGTTAAATAGACCATTCGCCCGCGAACGTGCAGGTTCCCGCACTTTCACCATCAATGCCGACGCGGGAACGCGGGGGATGTCCCGTTAGTCAGTGTGTCGCCCCGTCGGTAGGCTGCCGTTTGTAAGCTTTTCACCAGCGCATCTGAATCGGTGGCGCTGCGCGTGCCTGAATCACTGCCGCGCTAAGCGGTGACTGGCGTGTGGGCCAGTGGCACACGCCCTCGATCCGGCCGTGTCCGGGCCGACGCAATCATTGCCTAAATTTGGTGCACGGATGAATCGAGCCGGACATGTCTGTCCGGATAGATCGTGCCACTAAGACGCCACGCACGTCTCGTGGACGTGTTTAGACGGGTGGGATCGATCCGGCAGAGATGTCCTAGAGCTCTTTGGAAATTCCGTAGAAGAGCGTTGAAGGGTGATCACTCGAATGGAAAGACGACGTCGTGACAATCTGCTAATACCGAAGATTGGGAGGAGAAGCATCGGTCTGCCTCCACTGTGGATAACGGCCAGGACAAAGGACATACGTGCCCTCGTCTCCTCCTCTCGAGTCTCGACCCCCCCACACCCACACCCACACCCACACCCAGCCAGCCAGAGCAGAGCGGTAGCATGCAGTCCCACTCACTCACTCACTCACTCGGTCACCCCACCCCACTTGCGCGCAGCCTGTCTGAATCCCTCGATCTCTCCCGATCTTGTATACTAACAGTTTGATGCTCAGAGCTAAAACACATTCAGTAATCTACGTACAAGATTTACAATGTTAATTAAAAGTTCCTTGTTGATGATTTGCCCAAAATGGGGGCAGCAGGATGTGATTCAGTTATTATTATTACAGCAGTATACTACATGACCCAGAGTGACACACACACTCTATTCTTATCTCTAGTAATTGGAGAGCTTGGTCTTCAGCTTCAGCTCCCCAGGTTAATCTTCATCTTCTCCATTTACCAATTATACCTTGCAGCCGCAGCTGCGATTTGATTGATCGACAGTTGGACACACACACACACACACATACACTTAGGCTAGACTGATGGACTGATTACAGGTTACAATTACAGACAGGTAGGCAGAACAGAGCATATATCTTGACTGAATCTGGCCGGCTGCTGTTCGTTACCGGTCGCCGTGGTGGTACTGCGGGTAGGAGGACATCCCATGGCCGTGCCCGCCGCCGTACCCGTTGTAGACAGCGTGGCCGCTGTGCTGCTGCTGCTGCTGGTAGTACCCCCCGGTCATGCCGCCCATGGTCATGGGCGCCGGGTGGTGGTACACGGCGGGCGGCATGGGCATCGGAGCAGGCACCTGTGGCGGCGGCTCGCGGAGGCTTCGCGGCACGGGGGCGGAGGCGAAGACGGGGTCGGACGGCGAGGGCCCCTCGTTGGAGAGGCCCTGCATCCTTGTCACGTAGAGCCTGTACTTCTGCAGGTGGCTGGCGACGTTCTCCCTGGTCAGGCCCTCCACGTTCATGAGCTGCATGATGGTCTTGGGCACCGCCGCCTTGATGCCCAGGTGCGCTACCACGTCCACGAACCGCCGGTGCAGCTGCGGCGTCCACACCAGCCGCGCCCGCTTGGCTCCGGCCTTCTCCCCGGCCGACTCCGCCGAGTTGTTGGTGCCCGTGTCCTGCTGCTGCTCCCCCTTGGAGTAGGACGGGAAGGAGCCGTTGCCGTTGCCGTTGCCGCCGGCGTTGTTGGGGCCGGAGGGCGAGGATGAGGAGCCCGAGGAGCGGAGGCGGGAGACCGTGGCGGAGGAGGCGCGGTGCACGTCCAGCAGCGTGCGCCCGGGCTCCGGCGGGATGCGGAACGCGGCGGCGAGGCCCGGCGGGACCAGCGGCTGCGAGAGCGGGGTCAGCTCGTCCGAGTCCGGCAGCCCGGCCTCCCACTCCGACACCCTCCCCTCGTACTCGCCCCCTCCCAGGAAGTCAAAATCGTACCCGCCGCCCGCCTCCGACCCCATGGATCGATCCCCAATCCAATCAGAAAACAAGAAAACAAAAATCAAATCTTTTCAGAACCGATCCAGCCCACCTCCGATCAACACCCCGTGCCGCGCCACCTGAGCACCATCGACAAGCTACCGAACTCCGGCGGCCGGCGGCGGCGGTGGGTGGAGGAGATGGGGAGCTAGAGGAGGATGAGGAAAAGATATTTGTGCGGTGAGGTGAGGTGAGGTGGGCAGAGACGGGGGGATAATTTAATGGCCGGAAAGGGAATAAAGCGCAGATCGGGACGGCCACGTGGACCGCTCACCACGATATTTTCGATACGCTTTTCTCCATCCTGCCGTCCGTTTTCCGTGGCACGATCGTGATTCCCCCGCTCTTTCCGGGGCATTCCCGTGGTCGATGTGGACTGGAGATATTTCCTCGAGATTCGGATCTGCACGATTGCGCGGCCACGTCGCCTTAAAAGGAACGTTTTTTTTATATATATATGCGCTCGATCGATTCCGTCATGGTGGTCGTGGTGGTGGGGGTGTCGCTCTCCGGCGGCCAAATCTATTGAAACAGCAAACAAAGACGGTTTCCTTTTCCTTATACCATATTCTTTTTTTGGCTTGAAATCAGTAGCCTTGTTTATTTTCAAGTTTCCCTTTCTACAAGGTTTATTTACATATACATATATCCTGTGTTTTCAAAAGATTTAAGATGGTATATATATGATGTATGCCGTTGATGACATTCTTCATTTTTCTTTCAGATATTTCTCCCTCAGAATCAATTTTCTTTTATGAATTGATAAAGCTGCTTTTTTATGGAATATACTTGCCTCCTTTTTTTTAGAACATATACTTGCCTCCTTTTAGAAGGCGATGCAAGATATTTTCGATATGCTTTTCTCCATCCTGCCGTCCGCTCCAGTGGCACGATCGTGATTCCGCCGCGCTTTCCGGGGTATTCCCGTGGTCGATGTGGACTGGAGATATTTCCTCGAGATTCGGATCTACACGATTGCGCGGCCACGTCCCCCTAAAAGAACGCTTTTTTTATTTGCGCTCGATCGATTCCGTGGTCGTGGTCGTGGTGGTGGGGTGTCGCTCTATTCAAACAGCAAACAAAGGCGGTTTCCTTTTGCTTATACCATGTGTTTTTTTGCTTGAAATCAGTAGTCTTGTTTGTCTTCAAGTTACCCTTTCTACAAGGTTTATTTACATGTACATATATCGTGTGTTTTCAAAAGATTTAAGATGGTATATGATGTATGCCGTTGATGACATTCCTCATTTTTCTTTCAGATATTTCTCCCTTAGAATCAATTTTCTTTTATGAGTTGATAAAGCTGCTTTTTTTATGGAATATACTTGCCTCCTTTTTTTTTGAGAATATATACTTGCCTCCTTTTAGAAGGCGATGCAAGATATTTTTGCCTTTAAGATCAACACCAGCAATGTTTAAAGGTGAAACACGTGTTAAAGAAATAATATAATGATAATGTTAAATGATGGAAGTAAATCAATCTAAATTCATAGACTTTGAGCGAGGGATTCGATATTTCAATTTCATTTTGAAAGTGTTATGAGTACATCATTGCTTACCTACATTGGATTCTTTTGATACTTATTAATTTTATTTGGAATTGCTAAAATGCGAGATTGTGAATTTTATATCAACCGTTGTTCAATTTCAGTCAATCCAAGAATCAATCCTGCGTTCAGCCCCTAGTGAACCTGAACCTCATAGACTTCGCTAAAATGCGAGATTGTGAATTTATTTCTTTAGTTTGAGAACTTTAGAAGTTTTATGAGCAGTTGTTTTTCTTACATGGATTGGATTTACTTGGAATTTTTGGAGAAACAAGACATGCTGATTTTATAAGTTTCTGCCACTTACCTAGTACTATTCAGTTTTAGCCACTTGTGTGAAGCCTCAACAACTTTCTTCGATATATATTCTATGTTTTGATATTTATAAGATGTCTATGATATATGCCGGTGGTGATATTCTTCCATTCTGCTTTCACATATTTCCCCCTCGGAATCAATATTCTTTTATGAATGATAAAGTTGCTTTTTTTTTTGCAATATCCTTGCCTCCTTTTAGAAGGCGATGTAAGATTTTTTTTTATTTTAGCATGAACAGTGGCTATGTTTGAAGATGAAACATGTGTTAATGTGATATATGATAATTATAAATGACGGAAGTAAATCAATTTGACTTCATAGACATTGAGCGAGGGATTGGGTAGTTCAATTTGATTTTGAAACTGTTATGAGCAAATCGTTACTTACATCCCTGGATTGCTATCTTCATTTATTTCTTTGGAATTCTAAAATGCAGGACCGGATGTTTTGTCAACTGTTGTTCAACTTCAGTCAATCTTGTGAAATTTTGGTCATTTTTTTGTAAGTTACTGTTGTAGACCAAACTCAATAGCTGATCTAGTGGAGAGCATGGGGCGTCCCCACCCCTGCTATGCTATTGTGCATCATGGAGATTATGGCCTCCTCTAAGCATCAGTCCTGCATCTGCCCCTAGTGAATATGAACCTCGTGGACTTTGATAGAGGTACGACCCACACCTCCACCTCTTAGCTGGCCCAGGCCCTAGGGGGTCAGCTGAGCTTATCCACCCTGGCTGGGGCTGCAGGGGGAGGGCTGTTCTTTCCTGGACGGCGCCCCCTCTCTCTAAGTGGGCCAGCCAAGCTGTCCTCGGTGAACCTCCCGCGCTGCTACCTCCTTGGCCCCTAGGTGACCATCGGCTTCGACATCGCCCAGTACGACTACAACCTCACCCCTCCTAGCCTCAATGGAGGCCGAAACCCGAGGACTCGCCGTCGTCACTAGAGGATACCTCAGGGAGTGTGGGACTAGAGGTTAGCCGAGGTCCCCGAGGGTGGTGTCCTAGGCGCTGGCACTAGACATGCCTGCCCCTGGTGCCCTGGTGTCTTACACTGTCGACCCTGACAACCATGTGGCTGCCACCAAGCTATGCCGCACTAGGGCTCCTCGCCAGCCTTCCCTCCCCCTCATGTCACAGCATCCGCCTCGCGGGATCTAGGATGGGTCTATCAGGCCCAGAGCCAGCAGTGGTGAAGCATGCTACCCTGCGTACGACTATGCGCGACGAGTTCCTAGGTATTGCCTCGGCCCCCGTATTCTTCCTAAACCCTATTGAACATGCGGAATGAGATGGTGATTGAGCAGATCTTCCTAAACCATGCTTCCGACTCCATTTTCTCCTTTCTCGCCTACATGCAGTAGTGGTACCCGCCATCAAGAAAACATGATCAGGAGCACCTGGACGGCACTCTCTAGGCCCTGAGGGCAGCGACGCATTCCTTCTCGGACTCTGACCGCACGTGATAGAGGAGTCCTTCGTGCCTCCGAGCTTTGCTTCATGGGGTTCACTCTTTTTTTTCTTCTTTCGGGCTATCTTGTGCTGGGGCACCAGTGGACTATCGTGTTTTTCTCTTTTCTTTGGCTCCGGCTATGGTGGAACTTGTTGTATCCGGATATTGATTTATTTATAAAGCAACGCGTAGACCTATTTCGAGGACTTTGATAGAGGTTCTTAGAAGTTTAGCTTGAATTTTAGAAGTTTTATGATTAGTTCTTTTTCTTACCTGGCTTGTATTTACCCTGAATTTCTAGAAAAAGTAGACATTTATATTTTTAGTTTTAGTCACCTAATTTATTTATTCAGTTTCAACCACTAGTGTCAAGCCCCAACAACTTTTTTATGGTATTATTTGTTTATGTATTTATGTTTTAATTTTGGTTTGTTTCTTTGTTTTGTACTTCATACACTACCCATGTGCACGGTAGTCAATTTGTGGTGCGTCTAGTGCTGACGGAGGGCGCATGGAGTCAGGTGTCCGACGGATCTCTTGAAATCTTGTCATTTTTTGTATTTGTTTTTGTGGTTTGAGGCATTGCTGTGATTTGAGGTCAGTCTCTTTAGATCTACGGATGTCATCATCGATGATGGTTGCTCCCAATAAATTGCTTATTAATGCCCTTGCGCCTAATTGTGCTCGGCTGGTGGAATTGCATGAAATTGGAAGGGCGCCGAGTAAACCGAGCCAGAGGGATATGAAAGTATGTTTCATTATGTTTTAATAGCATTGATTTAATTTTTTAAATGATTATAATTTTAAATTTTCAGTCGGTCAAACTCGATAAAATTTGACTTATACTAAACCTAATATGTGGAGTAATATAAAACAGAGGAGTACTTAGGTTCGACGGGTCCCATCTAGAAAGTTTTTGCCAACCAGTAGGTGGCAGCAAAATTAGCAATTTGGCACCGACTATGATGTTGGATACATTCTTTTTTGAGGGCTTATACTGTACATTTTTTTTTCACGATGCAGGGAGGATTGTCTGCTTCTGTGTTGAATTTTGCTTCATTTTTATTTTTGAAAAAAAAGGAGACGAAAACCTTGCTTCATCTTACCGCTCCTGGAACAGGTTAATTTCATCTGTTACCGTTTCCCTGTCTGGGATCTGAAATCCATCACGGAAACTCGTAAATCAATCTGAAGCTGTTGCCATATCTGGACAAGAAGAAGAAAAAGAATGGTACAACTCCGGTTTTGGGTTGCTGCGTGCTGAAGCGAACACCGCAGCAAAGCAATGGCTGGCCTAGAAATCGAGAGACACATTCAGACAGAGCAAGTGGCCGGGATGACGACAGGACGAGAAGACCCCATCAGTTTCAGTTTCAGTCAAGAAATGCTACCAGATAAGAACAGAGTTTGGGTTATGTATATATATATATATACTGCTCTAATATCTGAATCACATCTTGCTGCCACCATTTTGGGCAAATTAACTCTTGTACGTAGTACTGAATGTTTTACCTAGTATGAGAATCAAATAGTTACTGCAATTGTGGATAAAGATCGCGACGAGATCGAGAGAGACTCAGACACAGCAAGTGGTATCAGCTAGCTAGTAGGACTGCTACCGCTCTGCTGCTCTAGCTGACTAACGAGAGGAGGAGACGAGGGCACGTAATGTCCTGGAGTTTGTCGATTTGTACATCGAGGAGAGGAGAAAACTAGATTGTCCATTTGCCATGAAGTTGTTTTGGATGTTTTCAATGTTCCAAGTCTTTTTGAGAGATCACCAATCCACGTTTTTTTTAAAAAAAATATCAATTCAATCCGCAAAAAAAAAAAAAAAAGTCCGCGCCATTTAGGTCGTCTTCAGTAGTCTTCGTCTCCGCCTTGCTCGGGTCATTTATTTTCTTATTATTTTCGAGTTATGCATGCTTTAGCATGGAGTAGAGACGAGACAAGAAATTTCAAGTCAAAATTTCAAAGGCAGCTTGCAAGAAGAAGAAAAAGGCCAATCACCCTGTGAAAATAGTAGCTAATCCAGACTGCGCTTTGCATTCAACCCACTAGCTCTATGCATTTTTCATTTATGCTTCCTACTTTCTCAACTTTGCAGTTGATCAGTTCATAACCATGCCTAGTTATACTTCTCTGAAATAAGCATTTCAAAATCAATGGCTCCAGCTCCACATAGAAAACAACTTTGCCTTTTTATACTACTTGGTTCGGTGGTGTCGCCGGTCAATCTCATAGAAATAAAAAAAGGAATAACTAAAGGTGCTTGTCTTTTTGCGATGTTTTTCCTTGAAAATAAAAATTCGTTGGAATCATTTTGACCTCTCCCTCCATTCACCAATGTAAGGCATACATATCCCCATCTGCCCCCGTCTGGCGACCGAGGGCAACCCTAGCCACTGACGCTCACCCACCCCCTCCTCCCCTCTCCCTCGCCGTGACCAAAGGGCGCAGCTGGCAGGGCCGGTCCTGAGATTCGGAGGGCCCGGGGCAAAATTAGAATTTGGGGCCCTAGAGTTAGGCTCCGAATTTTTTATATAAAATAATGCAAATAAGGATTTAAAGTATACACAACAGCAACAACTTTTTATATAACTTGCCTTATGCGCTCCTTCTCCTCTATGATGTGATGTTGTAACTCTTTGTCAATTTTTTCATATTTGCTCACTCAAGTTCCCATTTCATTCCAAGAGATCATGCCAGTAAGATACTCGACATTAGCTTTATGTTCTTTGAGTCGTTCAATGATATGTTCCAATCTCTGAACCCATTATGCCTCCAAAGAACTGTTATAGTTGATAGGGTTGAACAACTTACAATAGAAACAAAATATTTTCTCAACTTGTCTTGAATAGACTAACCATTTTCGACTGCGTACCTCTTCATTGTTCATATTTCGTGAGTAATGGTCATACAAAAATGCCTTGAATTGCCATCGACATGAAAAGTAATATTTTCTTCTCTAATAGGCCCTTTCTCCACTAAATGTGTCCCTTAATTTGATATCAAGACTAGCCTAATACCTGTTCATAAATGTCCACATGAATTGGTTCCTCGTTAGCACTAGCAGATTATGTTGAAAAATAAAATTGTCTTTGCTACCACTCACATTATCTTCTATAGGGACCTCGTTTTCTTGATCAACATTATTGTGACCCCAACAAGAACTAGCGCCAGCTCGTTTGGATTTTTCGAAGTGCTCGTTTTTCTCTTCAATTTTTTTGAATAGATCCCCTCTGTGATACTATCAAAATTTCTTCAGGTTCTCTTATTTTTCTTTTATACCCAATGGAGGCTTCCCAATGGAGGCTTCTAACGATGCTAAAAGCAAAAAATATTAATTAGGAGTTAAAATTAGCGCATAGAGGTTTACAGAAAAAAATCTGGAGTAGTTAGGGCCTTGGGAGTTGCGTCGCTTAGTCAAAACGAAATAGTGGATGGGCCCCAACATTCATCTATTGCTCTCCATACACGTGCAGGAAATAGAAAATTTCAATCGATGAGGTCTTTTTTACTGGTTATATTTTTTCTGCACTGCTCTCTCTCCTGCACAGGGCCCTTAATATTTTTGGGCCCGGGGCGGCTGCCCCTCCCGCCCACCCCCAGGACCGGCCCTGGCAGCTGGGCAAAGCCCTGGCCGATGTTAGTGACGGCGGGGCTGCTTTCATCCACCCTATCTCTTGTGGTAGCCGGCACGGGACGGTGATTTCGGTCTAGGGCGTGGCGCGGAGCCGGCGGCATGGTGCGGCTTCCCTACTATGGTGCGACAGATGGCGGGTGGCTGTTTTCACCTAGTTGATGGTGGGCGGTTGCGGTCGTTGATCTCCGGGAGGCAAGGGCGGCGAGCGGCACAGATCTTGGATGCTTCGGCTGAGGTATGTGTGGTGGCAAGGCTGCTAGGTCTCCTCTCGGGCCTAGGCATGCCATGGTCACCATCGCGGATAAGATGGTGAGATGTTGTAACACCACGGTTCTGAAAAGACCGTGACTTCTATGTGACATGCCAATCCCTGGATCGGTTCATTCGCCCACAATAGAATAAGATGAATAACATAGCAAAATATCCGTGTATCATAAATAACAAAGATCCAGAGTACCATTATTACAATAAAAGCTTAGCCCAAGGCTAGCTCAAATTATTCAGGTAGCAACATAAATAAAGCAAATTCTCCATTCTTCAAATTGCCAACAAGTGAACAAGTGCCGAGTGGAGTACCGTGGCCTATAATGATTACTCAGAATCGGAATATCCTGCAACATGAAACGTAGCAGCCCCGAATGGTCAATACATGGAATGTATGGCAAGTAGAGCTAGTAAAGGAGACAATAGTGCGAACATCTACATGCATATTTGGCAAGTGGAGCTGTGGCTAGTTTGCATTTGCAAATACCTTTGTCCTACTTTCATAAACAGTTTTTTTGATTTTCTTTAAAAAGATCCCAATTAAGTTAACCCAACAATATTAAAGCAATTATGAAATAAGAATGAGCGAGAAACATGTCATGAAATCAATATCAAGCAACTCAGTTGTCCATAACCGGGGACACGGCTAATCGATTAGATTATACACCCTGCAGGGGTTAGTACACTTTACCCATGTGACTTGGCCAGCCCAGCTCGTACCATCACTCTCATTTTGGGTGATGATAGTGTTGGAATTTTGGCCCAAATATTCTAGCCCATTTTCTATTTCAATAATTTCTGAAAATCCTAGAGGCCCATGTGGCCTATTCATGCAAGGCAAGAGGTGGGACAAATGTTTAGTCCCACATTGCTAGTTGAGTGGAAGTTGGACCAGCTTATAAGGTGAGCTCTTCTACCACTTGGTAAAAGGATGAGAAGGAGAAGGAGAGAGTTCCACACGCGCGCTCCTCCTCCTCCTCCTCGCTCGCCACGCCACACCACGCCTCGCCTCGTCACGCGCGCGCCGCGGGTTGCGGGTTGCGGGAATCTTGCCGAGCCGAGCTTTATTTTGCCACGCATGAATGGTATATCAACAATTTTGGGAAAGCCGATGCATCGGCTCTTTGAGATACATTGCTATCGGCTCCTGGAGCATCGACTTATACGAAGGTGAAACGTTTGCTTTAAATGGACGTTTAATACGAGTTAAATGTGCCTGCTCGTTTCATCTTCTGCACCGTCTGCCTTCTCCTCTGCGCCTATAAGAGAGAGAGGTCGCGCCTCCTCTCAGTTGTGCTGTTACACATCCCTTGCCTCGAGTTCCAGAGCACTGCGCTACTTCCATCTTCCCCATCCCGTCTTGCGGCGTGCACCGCGAGCCGGGACAGTAGGCCTCCGAGACCCCGCTGCTTCGAGTCCTGTACGGGAGAAGGGCGATAAGGTTTTTGGGGAGCGCTATCAGCGCGACTACTGGCTTCGTCACGGACTCCCTCACAGATAGCGACGTCTTCCCCGACGAGGACTTCTTCCCCGACATCAGCACTCTCTTCCTCGACGACATGGCCAATGACGGTTCCAACACCGGCGGTTCTACTTCTGCTACTGCCGTGTACAACTTCTGTCTCAATTTTGTTCTGATTCTATACCAGAGTTTTATGTCTTGTGTTTTGTGTGGCTATATGCCTTATTTTGTATTCGCTATTTAACATGATTAGTATATTACCTATTATTCTAGTCATGTTTTATCTAGCGTTTATTATGGATAATTCGCTTGGTAAATTGCTCTATTTCTCAACAATCCAAAAACCTTATTTCAGGCAATTTGCCCCAAGTGGCTTTGTTGCTTCTATGAAGCCACCTGTGTTTGAAGGTGTGAATTACAAACGGTGGCGTGCGAGAGCAGTGCTCTGGTTTCAGACCATGAGCTGCTATAACGCCATCTATGGCGCACCTGAGGGGGAACTTAATCCCGCTCAGGAAGAGGCGTTCCAAAAACTTGATACTACTTTCAAGGCTGCCTTGATCAGCATCCTTGGCGACAATATTGTCGATTCATATCTGTCATTCAGCAATGGCAAAGATATGTGGGATGCGCTCGAGAGAAAATTTGGAGTCTCTGATGCTGGCAGTGAACTGTATGTCATGGAACAATTTTATGACTACAAGATGATTGATGACCGCTCCATTGTGGAGCAGGCTCATGAGATACAGTCACTTGCCAGGGAGCTTGAGCACTTCACTTGTGTGTTACCGGACAAGTTTGTTGCCAGAGGCATCATTGCCAAACTTCCCCAGTCATGGAGGAATTTTGCTACTTCTCTGAAGCACAAGAGACAAGAGTTCTCCGTGACGGATCTCATTGGGACTCTTGATGTGGAAGAGAAGGCGAGAGCAAAAGACACACGTGCTCGAGGTACCGAGGGAGGTTCTAATGCCAACCTGGTACAGAAAAGGAACTTCCAGCCTTACAAGTTCAAGAACAAAGGCAAGTTTGATGACAAATGAAAGTTCGATGGAAAGAACAAGGCCTCACAGTCTACCAACTTCAAGAAGAAGACTGATAAGAGGAAAGGTGCTTGTCATGTGTGCGGTGATCCTAATCATTGGGCTCCTGCTTGTCCCAACCGCTTTGACAAACGCCAACATGGGAAGAGCAGCAAGACTGCTAATGTTTTCATGGGCGACGTTGAGATGAAAGATGTTGGGTATGGTATATTACCTACTGTTCTTTCATTATGTCATTCTCCTGATTGGTGGATTGACACGGGCGCTAATGTACATGTCTGTTCTGATATTTCCATGTTTTCTTCATATCAGGTCAGAGGGACTCAAACCGTGCTGATGGGGAACGGCTCGCATGCTTCTGTTCATGGTGTTGGTACGGTCGATCTGAAGTTCACTTCGGGAAAGACTGTGCGCCTGAAGAACGTGCATCATGTTCCCTCAATAAATAAAAATCTTGTTAGCGGATCTCTTCTGTGTCGAGATGGCTACAAGATTGTATTTGAGTCCAATAAATTTGTAATTTCGAAGTATGGAACCTTTATTGGTAAAGGCTATGAATGCGAAGGCTTGTTCCGCTTATCTCTGTCAGACATTTGTAATAAAGTTGTTAATCATATTTACACAAATTTTGAATCAAATGTCTGGCACTCTCGTCTTTGTCATATTAATTTTGGCTGTATGACGCGGCTAGCCAAAATGAATTTAATCCCAGATTTCTCAACTGTTAAGGGATCTAAGTGCCAAGTCTGCGTACAAGCTAAACAACCTCGCAAGTCACATACAACTGCAGAAGTGAGAAATTTAACACCACTAGAGCTCATACATTCTGATCTTTGTGAGATGAATGGTGTGTTGACAAAAGGTGGAAAGAAATATTTCATGACTTTGATCGATGACTCTACGAGATATTGTCATGTGTATCTTCTGAAATCAAAATATGAGGCTTTGAGTTTCTTCAAAATCTATAAAGCTGAGGCAGAAAATCAACTTGATCGAAAGATTAAGAGGCTTAGGTCTGATCGTGGTGGAGAGTATTTTTCCAACGAGTTTGATTCTTTTTGTGCGGAACATGGTATAATTCATGAGAGGACGCCTCCCTACTCACCCCAGTCAAATGGAGTAGCCGAAAGAAAGAACCGTACTCCAACAGATTTGGTTAACGCCATGTTAGACACATCGGGTCTTTCTAAGGAATGGTGGGGGGAGGCATTATTGACCGCGTGTCATGTCCTAAACCGAGTTCCCACAAAGAACAAAGAAATTACTCCATTCGAAGAATGGGAGAAGAAAAGACTAAGACTCTCTTACTTACGTACTTGGGGTTGTTTGGCAAAGGTTAATGTACCAATCCCCAAGAAGCGCAAGCTTGGACCAAAAACCATTGATTGTGTTTTTCTGGGCTATGCTTTTCATAGCATTGGTTATAGATTCTTGATAGTAGAATCTGAAGTACCTGACATTCATGTCGGTACAATCATGGAGTCGACTGATGCGACTTTCTTTGAGGATATATTTCCAATGAAGGATAAACCTAACTCATCAAATCCGGAGATACCTAGTTCATCTAATCAGGAATTTGCTATATTCTCTGAACCTATCATTCCGATTGAACACTCTGAAAGTCCTAAGGAGGATGACAATGAAATTCCTAAAAGGAGCAAGAGACAAAGGACTGCAAAGTCTTTTGGTGATGATTTCATTGTGTACCTTGTAGATGACACTCCCACTTCCATTTCAGAAGCTTATGCATCTCCTGATGCTGACTACTGGAAGGAAGCTGTTCATAGTGAGATGAATTCCATCTTAGCTAATGAAACATGGGAGATCACTGATCGTCCTTATGGGTGCAAACCTGTAGGATGTAAATGGGTGTTCAAGAAGAAACTAAGGCCTGATGGTACTATTGAGAAGTACAAGGCAAGGCTTGTAGCCAAGGGTTATACCCAAAAGGAAGGTGAAGACTTCTTTGACACTTACTCACCTGTAGCAAGGTTGACCACCATTCGAGTACTACTTTCTCTGGCTGCTTCACACGGTCTTCTCGTTCATCAAATGGACGTTAAGACGGCTTTCCTAAATGGAGAGTTGGATGAGGAAATCTATATGGATCAACCAGATGGTTTTGTAGTAAATGGTCAAGAAAGAAAAGTGTGCAAGCTACTGAAGTCTTTGTATGGTCTTAAACAAGCACCTAAGCAGTGGCACGAAAAATTTGATAAAACCTTAACCGCTGCAGGCTTTGTTGTAAACGAAGCTGACAAGTGCGTATACTATCGCCATGGTGGGGGTGAGGGAGTCATCCTTTGTTTGTATGTTGATGACATACTGATTTTCGGAACCAACCTTAATGCAATTAATGAGGTCAAAGATTTCTTATCTCGTTCCTTTGAGATGAAGGATCTGGGAGTAGCTGATGTTATCCTGAACATCAAGCTATTGAGAGATGATGATGGTGGGATTACATTGCTTCAGTCCCACTATGTGGAAAAGATTTTGAGTCGTTTTGGGTATAGCGACGTCAATTTTTCTCCTACACCATATGATCCTAGTGTGTTGCTTCGAAAGAATCGAGGAAATGCTAGAGACCAACTAAGATACTCTCAAATTATTGGCTCGCTTATGTATTTAGCTAGTGCCACGAGACCTGACATCGCCTTTGCTGTAAGCAAACTCAGTCGATTTGTCTCAAATCCAGGAGATGATCACTGGCATGCTCTTGAGAGAGTTATGCGATATCTAAAAGGCACTGCGAGCTATGGCATACACTATACCGGGTATCCAAGGGTACTAGAGGGTTATAGTGATTCAAATTGGATATCTGATGCTGATGAGATAAAGGCCACGAGTGGATATGTTTTCACACTTGGTGGTGGCGCTGTTTCTTGGAAGTCTTGCAAGCAGACCATCTTAACGAGGTCAACTATGGAAGCAGAACTCACAGCACTAGACACGGCCACTGTTGAAGCAGAGTGGCTTCGTGAACTCTTGATGGACTTACCTGTGGTTGAAAAACCTATACCCGCAATTCCAATGAACTGTGATAATCAAACTGTGATTATTAAAGTGAACAGTTCTAAGGATAATATGAAGTCCTCAAGACATGTGAAGAGGAGACTGAAATCTGTCAGGAAAATGAGAAACTCCGGAGTTATTGCATTGGATTATATCCAAACATCTAAAAACTTGGCAGATCCCTTCACAAAGGGTCTATCACGCAACGTGATAGAAAATGCATCAAAGGAGATGGGTATGAGACCCACAATTTGAGCTTTCCATAGTGGTAAACCATTCTATGTGATCGGAGATCCCGTGAATTAGAATTGGGAAACAAGCTGTTGATTAGCTGAGAGGAAAGTATCCCTACTTTAATAAACACCACTCCATAAAGATGCAATACTTTCCTATTCTGCATGGCAGGTTGATTTATTATCTTAATGTGTTCTAAGTGGCTTATTCTAAGTAAAGATGTTGTCCTGCAGAACATCTTTTGAAGAACACACCTATATGAGTCTGACTGTTAAAACGTCGCAGTCTATGAGAGTGGGGTGCTCTCTAATAAACTCATGAAAGGTCATGGAGTATGACGTATAAGCTCCACCCGCGGGGAAGTCCCACGGTAGCCCAGTATCGGTCAAGACTTTGTGTGAAGCTAGATTGCAGCAAACTTGCAGTTCAAGGCATAGTCCACTGTACAAGTCGCAATCTAGTGTAGCATAGAATTCTAGGTGGAAGTTCAACTTAACAGTCTCCACTAAAGTACCGGTATATAAACAGTGTTTTGGAACCAAAGGCAGATTACATGTGCCTCTGGGATCTGGTGGGGGATTGTTGGAATTTTGGCCCAAATATTCTAGCCCATTTTCTATTTCAATAATTCCTGAAAATCCTAGAGGCCCATGTGGCCTATTCATGCAAGGCAAGAGGTGGGACAAATGTTTAGTCCCACATTGCTAGTTGAGTGGAAGTTGGACCAGCTTATAAGGTGAGCTCTTCTACCACTTGGTAAAAGGATGAGAAGGAGAAGGAGAGAGTTCCACACGCGCGCTCCTCCTCCTCCTCCTCGCCACGCCACGCCACGCCACGCCACGCCACGCCTCGTCTCGTCACGCGCGCGCCGCGGGTTGCGGGTTGCGGGTTGCGGGAATCTCGCCGAGCCGAGCTTTATTTTGCCACACATGAATGGTATATCAACAATTTTGGGAAAGCCGATGCATCGGCTCTTTGAGATACATTGCTATCGGCTCCTGGAGCATCGACTTATACGAAGGTGAAACGTTTGCTTTAAATGGACGTTTAATACGAGTTAAATGTGCCTGCTCGTTTCATCTTCTGCACCGTCTGCCTTCTCCTCTGCGCCTATAAGAGAGAGAGGTCGCGCCTCCTCTCAGTTGTGCTGTTACACATCCCTTGCCTCGAGTTCCAGAGCACTGCGCTACTTCCATCTTCCCCATCCCGTCTTGCGGCGTGCACCGCGAGCCGGGACAGTAGGCCTCCGAGACCCCGCTGCTTCGAGTCCTGTACGGGAGAAGGGCGATAAGGTTTTTGGGGAGCGCTATCAGCGCGACTACTGGCTTCGTCACGGACTCCCTCACAGATAGCGACGTCTTCCCCAACGAGGACTTCTTCCCCGACATCAGCACTCTCTTCCTCGACGACATGGCCAATGACGGTTCCAACACCGGCGGTTCTACTTCTGCTACTGCCGTGTACAACTTCTGTCTCAATTTTGTTCTGATTCTATCCAGAGTTTTATGTCTTGTATTTTGTGTGGCTATATGCCTTATTTTGTATTCGCTATTTAACATGATTAGTATATTACCTATTATTCTAGTCATGTTTTATCTAGCGTTTATTATGGATAATTCGCTTGGTAAATTGCTCTATTTCTCAACAGATAGGGAGAAGTCCAAGAAGAGACCGTTCGGTAAGTAGCTCCCCAATCCCGACGCGCACCGGTCCAACCTACCAAAATTCTACATCTCTGGATACGCGGGTTCGAGTTACCACAACCTACTAAGTCTAATCAACCGTCCATTTCATTATTGGCACATGGTTGTACACGTAAGCTACAAAATAAAGAAGCCAATCATTTTCTCTTGATACCTGGGTGCCTTTCCGCAATGATACCACCAAAGTTTATCAATCCCATCACACCCAGGAGATTCATTGATTAAGTTGTTTTAGTTTTCACAAACCAACTCATTTAGAAACAACTTTCAGTGATATAACCCAGCCCTCGTTCATCATAGCATGGCTAAGCACATCTACCCACGGTGGTTCATCTACAAGGAAAGCCCTACCACATAATAGGACATAGCATAGCGATAGTATCATCCTACACATGCGTCTACAAAATACACGACAATGCATTAAAAATAGTAGGACAATATCATGAACAAATTAGCATCTACTTGCCTTGGTTGTAGCGGTCGTAAGAACAGTCCACACACGAGCAAGCGTTGCACTCGTCACAATCTACACGATATAATTGCATTCATAAACAAACCATCCACAAGCATATGCAAACAAGGATGATGCATGAATGCATGCATGAGAAGTGGATTGATGCTACAACAGCACCACATAATCCTATTCAGTAAAGCTACTGAATGTATGCATGGAAAAAAAAATTAGCGTAAGGAAAACTATTATGCAAAATATAATGCTCGAAACTAGAGCTAGAAACCAAATAAATCACTACTGAAAACATACTGTTTGTAAAATCTTGGGAAAAATCTACTGTATAGGCATTGCTATTCAGGAACAGTACCAATTGGAATTACTCAAAAAGGAATTATAAAACTCCCTGAGTAATTAAAATACTGCAGAAAACCACTAAATAGTTTCTGCAAAAGTTTTTACTGTAAGCCTATCTTTTTAATTCACTTTGAGATTCCCCTTGTTCTAATGAATCCAGGGACATATTATTTACAATTTTTGGAGTTACAGATCTTTTTCTATGCATTAATTACTCCAAAAAGGGCATTAACTCATTTAATTAATCTGGACAAAATCTTGCTGCAAAAGTGTAAAACAATGGTACAGCAAGATTCTACACGACTTACTGAATCTACACATATTTTATTTGCAATTTTTGGCCCAGTAGATTATTTTCTACGCAATTTACAATATTCTACAAATTTCTGCATTTTCTAAATTGATTTAAATCAAAAGGGAATATTCTGGGAATATTGTAGAATATTGTAAATTCCAATTGGTACTGTATTGTAGAATATTCTCAGCGCTGACTCAGCGCGGGTTGACTGGCTGTTGACCAGTCAACCGCGCGGTCTCCGGCCGATCTGAGCCGTGGATCGAAGATCCAACGGCCAGGCAGGGTGGCGGCGGCAGACTCACCGAAGGCGGCGGCGGCGAGCTCGAGGAGGCGGCGGCGAGCTCGAGGCGGCGGCGGCGTGGTCTCCGGCGGCGGTGGCGCGGCGTACAGGGTCGGCGACGAGGAGGCGGAGCCCGTGGGGACGATGATGCGGTCTCCCGCGGCTCCTGGCGGCGGCGGAATCGGGCGGCGGCGGCGGCGAGATTCGCGAGCGGCGGCGGCTCGCGAGGATGCGGGACGCAATGGGGAGAGAGAGGCGGGGGCGGCACGGGTTAAGTGGGGTCCACGCGGGCCCGAGGCGGAGACGGCGGCGGTTGTTGGAGTCCGTGTCGGGCGCGGCGGCGGCGGCGAAGTCGGCGCCGACAGGTGGGCCCCACCTGTCGGTGGCCAGACGCGGGCGGCGGCGGGTACTATCCGCCGCACGGGCGGCGGGCTGCAGGCGCGCGCGCGTGCGCTGTGGGTGCTGGCTGGGCCGGCGCGGCCCAGCAGGCTGGCGCGGCGCGCTGCTCTTTTTTTGTTTTTTTTTTCTAATTTCTGTTTAGAGTTTTCCCCGTAACTTCTTCATACGAACTCCGAATCGGATGAAATTTGTCTCTAAAATTTTGTAAAATCAAGAGGGTCATCATAGGATCCTTTGTATCAACACCACTAGCTTCCAAAGAGAGGTGGAAATACAAATCTAGCATACCCTCTTGTAGGAGCATTATAGCAAATCAAAATAGGGTTTGCAATTATCGTTTCGCCGGAAACTTTTCAAACTGAAGTTTTGTATGGAATACCATGATGCAATGACATGAATGATATGCAGAACCAAATCTTAAATTTGGGATGTGACAAGACTAACCCCCTTAAGATGAATCTCGTCCCCGAGATTCGGCGCGGCTAGCAAATAGGTGCGGGTAGTCCTCTCGGATGTCATCCTCACGCTCCCATGTGGCTTCCTCTTCGGTGTGGTGGCTCCACTGCACCTTGCAAACCATGATTGTCTTGGTACGGGTAATCCTCTCCGCTGTCTCTAGAATCTTGACCGGCTTCTCCTCATAGGTCAAGTCATTCTCAAGCTGAACCTCCTCTAGTGGCACAGTGTCTCTTAATGGTGTATCCACCATCTCCGGATGGCACTTATTCAGCTGGGATACGTGGAACACATTGTGAACAGCGGACAGAGCCTCTGGAAACTCCAACTGATAAGCAACTTCTCATTTGCGTGCTAAGACCCGATATGGTCCTATAAACCGAGGTGCCAGCTTACCCTTAATTCCAAATCTCTTGATTCCACGAAGTGGCGACACTCTGAGGTATGCTCTATCACCTATATCATACACCACTTCCTTGCATTTGGCGTCAACGTAGCTCTTCTGCCTTGATTGTGCTACCTTCAGACTGTCCCTAATCAAGGCGACCTTCTCCTCAGCGTCCTTGATCAAATCAGGTCCAAACAACTGACGTTCTCCTACTCCATCCCATAGCAGTGGTGTCCGACACCGTTTCCCATACAGTACATAAAACGGTGACGTCTTGATGCGGGTTTGATAGCTGTTGTTGTAGGAGAACTCAGCATACGGCAAATTCTCATCCCAACTAGAGCCATGAGCCAAAGCGCAAGATCTCAGCATGGCTTCCAAAATCTGATTCACCCTCTCGGTCTGTCCATCAGTCTGTGGGTGGAATGCTGTGCTAAACTCCAATCTAGTACCAAGTGACTCGTGCAGCTGGCGCTAGAAGTGTGAGGTAAATTGGGTCCCCCTATCAGATACAATACTCTTGGGAACTCCATGTAGGCACACAATTCTGTACATATAAATCTTGGCCAACTTTGCACTCGTATAGGTCGTCTTCACCGGTATAAAGTGGGCTACCTTGGTCAAATGGTTGACCACTACCCAAATGGAGTCATATCCTGACCTGGTCCTAGGCAATCCTGTGATAAAATCCATTCCCACTCTATCCCACTTCCAATCCGGCACGGGCAATGGCTGTAGCAATCCTGATGGTTTCTGGTGTTCCGCCTTCACTCGGCTACACACGTCACATAGGGCAATATGCTCCGCGATGTCTCCCTTCATGTTGTTCCACCAGAATCTGTCCTTTAGGTCCATATACATCTTCTTATTGCCCGGATGTATGGAGTACGGCGAGTCATGAGCTTCCTGCAGAATCAAGTTCCTTATCTCCGGATCGTTGGGGACGCACAGACGATTTCCATACCACAAGGTTCCTTTCTCATCCTCGCGGAATTCCCTTGCTCGATCCTCCTTCATCTTTTCCTTTATCTCTTCTCTTTCCTTGTCTCCTACCTGAGCCTTCCTGATCCTGTCCTGTAGCGTCGGTTGGACTTCCATTGTTGCCAAGTATCCTTCTGATACTACCTCCAGTCTAAGGTCCTTGAATTGCTTGCACAAATCCTCGGGCAATTCCCCAATTGTCAATCCATTGGCATAAACCTTCCGGCTCAGAGCATCTGCTAGTACATTGGCCTTTCCTGGGTGGTATTGCAGATTCATATCATAGTCCTTGATAAGTTCCAACCATCTCCTTTGCCTCATATTCAGTTCCTTCTGGGTAAATATGTACTTCAGGCTCTTGTGGTCGGTGTACACATCACAGTGTTTCCCCATCAAGTAGTGCCTCCATACCTTGAGCGCATGAACCACTGACGCTAACTCCAAGTCGTGTGTGGGGTAATTCCGTTCATGGTGTTTAAGTTGTCATCATGGTCATGAAATATGCCGGGGCATTTGTTAGTCCAAAAGACATAACTGTATACTCATATAAGCCATACCTAGTGGTGAAAGCGGTTTTTGGTATGTCCTCCTCCCGGATCTTCAATTGGAAGTAGCCCGATCGCAGATCAATCTTGCTAAACACCTTTGCTCCTTCCAGTTGATGAAACAAATCATTTATGTTCGGCAGAGGGTACTTGTTCTTGATGGTTACTTCATTCAGCTAGCGATAGTCCACCACTAATCTCTTGCTGCTGTCTTTCTTCTCCACAAACAGAACAGGTGCACCCCATGACGACGAACTAGGCTGAATGAATCCCTTGTCCAACTGCTCTTTCAGCTGCTTCTTCAATTCCTTCAGCTCATCCACATCCATCTTATATGGTCTCTTTTCTATAGGTCCTGTTCCCGGCATCAGGTCGATGAGAAACTCCACTTCCCTGACAGGTGGCATTCCTGGCAGCTCTTCCGGAAACACGTCGGGGTAATCCCTAATCACAGGCACAGTATCCATGCTAACCCCCTTAAGAGAATTCAGCTTACACCTTCCCGGTCGCACTGCCGACTTGAACCTAATCCTCTTACCATCCGGGGTTTTGAATGAAACAGCTCGCTGTGCACAATCTATGTGTCCCCCATGCATAGACATCCAATCCATACCCAGAATAACATCTAACCTTGTGATTCCAACACTACCAAATGTGCAATGAAGTTGTGTGTTCCAATCCTCACAGTTAAGCCGCGACATCCCGCGCTAGCTATCATATCTCCTCTAGGTGAGCTTACTCTAATAGAATCTTTCATAGACTCAGTAGGTAACTTATACTTATCCACAAATGCCCTTGATATGAATGAATGCGATGCACCAGTATCGAAAAGTATAAGTGCAGGGTGAGTGTTGATTGGGAACTTACCAATCACAAGATCAGGCTCATCTGGGATCTCCTCCACATTCATGTGGTTCACTGTGGCCTTCTGGTTGTTGGTTGGCTTCAGTCCCTTCCTCTCCGGACAGTTGTCAGCATAATGTCCCTTCTGACCACACTTGAAGCATGTCACCTCACTCAGATCCTTCTTCACAAAGCTGCGATCACGGTTGCGGTCATGTTCACCGTGTCCTCTAGAATGGTGAGAGTGTCCTCCCTTGTGGCTGTGGTGGCTGCTCTTGTGGTTGTCATGGCGATTTCCATCGCCTCCATGGTGGTGGCGGTCATGGTTCCCATGGTCACTCCCTCCATGCTTGGAGTATCCATCATAAGAGGTGCGAGACTTGTGATGTGAACCAGAGTGGTGATTGTTGCTCTTCCTCTTGCGGCTTTCCACCTGCTTGTGTTTCCCTTCCAAGATCCTGGCCTTGTCAATAAGCTCCTGGAAAGTGGGGCAATAAACCACCAGTAGCTGCACTGAAAGCTCATCACTGAGGCCATCCAGGAATCTCTCCCTCCTTTTTGCATCAGTGTCAACATCCTCAGGTGCATAACGGGACAGGTTATTGAACTCCTCAATGTACTCGGCCACGGTGCGGTTGGTTTGGCGCAAGTTGCAAAACTCCTTCCTCTTCAGGCTCAGAACACCTGAAGACACATGGTTGGTCTTGAAACCTTCCTCAAACATTGCCCAAGTCACAGTGTCCAGCGGGTGGGTGATCTGAAAAGTGTCCCACCAAGAAGCGGCTGGTCCCTCCAGTAGGTGACCGGCAAACCTCACCTTCTCAGCATCAGTGCATCCAACAATTACCAGATCCTTGTTGACTGAACGCAACCATTCGAGAGCAACCATTGGTTCCGTTGAAGTAGAGAACTTAGCTGGCCTTAACCTCAGAAACCTGGTGAGAGCATCTCCCTGAGGCTGGTTGTTCCCATTGTTATTGTTGTTGTTGTTGTTGTTGTTGTTGTTGTTGTTGTTGTTGTTGTTGTTGTTGGTCTGAGCTTCCATAAACTGGGTCATAACTTGGGTCAGCTGTGCCTGAGCTGCCATGAGCTGCTCCAACTCAGTGGGTTGACGGTGGGGAGGCATCTACGGTTCAGCACAGGTAAGCTTAGAAAGAATCAACTACGATAATAGGATTCTATCCATGCATTATGATCAAACAACAACAAACAATAGCAGAAAATCTCAAGCAAGCAACACAACAACAAACAAGTGATCCAAAAACATCCCAGGGGTTATCCTAGCAGTATATACCTACTGAAATAGTTTTACAAGAGTTGGCAATGGTTAACTAAGCAGTTGATCAACAAAGCATTAAAAACAGCAATCTGCCAGAACAGTCCACCAGTGTTCACGAATTTTTCTACCTGACTTAGACTAGTCCGGAATTTTAGCTGATTTTTTCACATACAGTACAGAGAGTTTCGCACTAGCCCTATTTTTTTCAGATTTTTGCCAGATACCAGAGAAATATGAAAAATCGTACAGTACCGCTGTATCAGCAGAAAACTGCAGCGAAAATAACACAGATATTAACCAAACTTGCCATAAATCTTTCATAAAATTCGCACAAATAATTCCTGGGATATTGGAGTACACAAATAAGCAACTAAACACTCTTAAGCTAACAGTAATTAAGTTTTACATCGATCGAGACTAATCCTAACGATTTTACCTAACGAGGACTAACTGGTGGTCTTCTATCTACTTCTTGAAGAGGTTGCGGTAGGTCCTTGCACTCATGCGTTGGCGCTTCTGTCCACGGTTCAACCATGGCGGCGGAGTGTATACCTCTCCTGAGTCATCACTTGATATCTCAAACTCCACCTCTTCTGGATCCTCCTCTTCTTCTTCACTCTCTGCTGCAACTGCAACAGCTTCATCTCCTCCAACATCATCGTCTCCATCATCATCATCCTCGTCCTCATCATCATCATCGTTCCTACTGTCATCATCATCATCATCATCATTGTTGCCACCATCTCCATTGTCATCATCAGAGGGTGGATTCAGCTGTGCTTGGAGAGCGGCAATCTGGGTTGCCATAACTTCAATAGTTTGATCCCTTTCCTGGACGGTCCCTTGCAACTGTTGTATGTTCTGGGTGTTATCCTGCACAGTTCCATGAAGATGAGCTATGGTTGCATCTCTGCCTATTAGAGCATTCTCCAGAACTCCCACAAATTCATGCAAGGTGTCAATCTCCTGTCCTTGGACCACCATACCATTGCTGGCAAAATCTGCAATCTCCTTTATCATCATCACTTTCTCAGCTAGAGCTCCATTCTCCCTTTCCATGTCCTCTATGTGCCTCCGACGGGGTGGCATGTTGTTCCTGTCGCCCGGGGTAACCACAATGTGCCCATCTTCATCAATCCTCCCATAGACACGGTAGGGTGAGTCTGCTGGCAGTAGGTGTCGGACATGATGGCACTGGCGAGACAGGGCTTCATGTATGGCCAAGTTGATTCCAAGTCCCCAGTTGCAGTATGTCTTGGTGTAGATCAGATGCACAGGGTTTGGCAAGGCGGCATCCCTGAAGATGAAGGTGGTGACCTCCCATGCATCCTCACCATATCCATAGGTGTACAGCCTTCTTCCCTTGAACATGGGCAGTGGCAATCCCAATGACTGCGAGAGCTGTGCTAACTGTCTTGCAAAGGGCCTTGGTGACTCCATGGTTGCATACTCAGTCTTGACTTCTCCCATCTATCAATTAAAGGGGGAAAGTGTGAGAATAGCATATGGTAAGAATTTACGAGAGTGAAAGGCATAAGATGAAAGACAAAGTTAATATAAGTTTTAATAATTCCATGGTTTCCTAATCCAATCCTAGGTCACGATCCTACAGTCGACACACGGGCTCTGATACCATCTTGTAACACCGCGGTTCTGAAAAGCCCGTGGCTTCTATGTGACATTCCAATCCCTGGATCGGTTCATTCGCCCACAATAGAATAAGATGAATAACATAGAAAAATATCCGTGTATCATAAATAACGAAGATCCAGAGTACCATTATTACAATAAAAGCTTAGCCCAAGGCTAGCTCAAATTATTCAGGTAGCAACATAAATAAAGCAAATTCTTCATTCTTCAAATTGCCCACAAGTGAACAAGTGCCGAGTGGAGTACCGTGGCCTATAACGATTACTCAAAATCGGAATATCCTGCAACATGAAACGTAGCAGCCCCGAAGGGTCAATACATGGAATGTATGGCAAGTAGAGCTAGTAAAGGAGACAATAGTGCTAACATCTACATGCATATTTGGCAAGTGAAGCTTTGGCTAGCTTGCATTTGCAAATACCTTTGTCCTACTTTCATAAACAGTTTTTTTGATTTTCTTTGAAAAGATCCCAATTAAGTTAACCCAACAATATTAAAGCAATTATGAAATTAGAATGAGCGAGAAACATGTCATGGAATCAATATCAAGCAACTCAGTTGTCCATAACCGGGGACACGGCTAATCGATTAGATTATACACCCTGCAGGGGTTAGTACACTTTACCCATGTGACTTGGCCAGCCCAGCTCGTACCATCACTCTCATTTTGGGTGATGATAGGGAGAAGTCCAAGAAGAGACCGTTCGGTAAGTAGCTCCCCAATCTCGACGCGCACCGGTCCAACCTACCAAAATTCTACATCTCTGGATACGCGGGTTCGAGTTACCACAACCTACTAAGTCTAATCAACCGTCCATTTCATTATTGGCACATGGTTGTACACGTAAGCTACAAAATAAAGAAGCCAATCATTTTCTCTTGATACCTGGGTGCCTTTCCGCAATGATACCACCAAAGTTTATCAATCCCATCACACCCAGGAGATTCATTGATTAAGTTGTTTTAGTTTTCGCAAACCAACTCATTTAGAAACAACTTTCAGTGATGTAACCCAACCCTCGTTCATCATAGCATGGCTAAGCACATCTACCCACGGTGGTTCATATACAAGGAAAGCCCTACCACATAATAGGACATAGCATAGCGATAGTATCATCCTACGCATGCATCTACAAAATACACGACAATGCATTGAAAATAGTAGGACAATATCATGAACAAAGTAGCATCTACTTGCCTTGGTTGTAGCGGTCGGAAGAACAGTCCACACACGAGCAAGCGTTGCACTCATCACAATCTACACGATACAAACAAGGATGATGCATGAATCCATGCATGACAAGTGGATTGATGCTACAGCAACACCACATAATCCTATTCAGTAAAGCTACTGAATGCATGCATGGAAAATAATTTTAGCACAAGGAAAACTATTATGCAAAATATAATGCTCGAAACTAGAGCTAGAAACCAAATAAATCACTACTGAAAACATACTGTTTGTAAAATCTTGGGAAAAATCTACTGTATAGGCATTGATATTCAGGAACAGTACCAATTGGAATTACTCAAAAAGGAATTATAAAACTCCCTGAGTAATTAAAATACTGCAGAAAACCACTAAATAGTTTCTGCAAAAGTTTTTACTGTAAGCCTATCTTTTTAATTCACTTTGAGATTCCCCTTGTTCTACTGAATCCAGGGACATATTATTTGCAATGTTTGGAGTTACAGATCTTTTTCTACGAATTAATTACTCTAAAAAGGGCATTAACTCATTTAATTAATCTGGACAAAATCTTGTTGCAAAAGTGTAAAACAATGGTACATAAAGATTCTACACGACTTAATGAATCTACACATATTTTATTTGCAATTTTTGGCCCAGTATATTATTTTCTACGCAATTTACAAGATTCTACAAATTTCTGCAATTTCTAAATCGATTTAAACCACTAAATAGTCTCAGCGCTGACTCACCGCGGGTTGACTGGCTGTTGACCAGTCAACCGCACGGTCTTCGGCCGATCTGAGCCATGGATCGAAGATCCAACTGCTAGGGAGGGTGGCGGCGGCGGACTCACCGGAGGCGGCTGCTACAAGCTCGAGGCGGCGGCGACGTGGTCTCCGGCGGCGGTGGCGCGGCATACGGGGTCGGCGACGAGGAGGCGGAGCCCGTGGGGACGACGGCGCGGTCTCCCGCGGCTCCTGGCGGCGGCGGAGGCGGGCTGGAGCGGCGTCGGCCGGTGGCGGTGTGGCGACGGCGGCGGTGATCTGCTGGAAAAAGGGGGCGGCGGTCAGGGCCGTGGCGAGGTCGCGGGGCGGCGGGGTCGCGGGGCGAGAGAGAGAGGGAGGCGCGGCGGCGGACTCACCGGGCGGCGGAATCGGGCGGCGGCGGCGGCGAGATTTGCGAGCGGCGGCGGCTCGCGAGGATGCGGGACGCGATGGGGAGAGAGAGGCGGGGGCGGCGCGGGTTAAGTGGGGTCCACGTGGGCCCGAGGCGGAGACGGCGGCAGTTGTTGGAGTCCGTGTCGAGCGTGGCGGCGGCGGCGAAGTCGGCGCCGACAGGTGGGCCCCACCTGACGGTGGCCAGACGCGGGCGGCGGCGGGTACTATCCACCACGCGGGCGGCGGGCTGCAGGCGCGCACGCGTGCGCTGTGGGTGCTGGCTGGGCCGGCGCGGCCCAGCAGGCTGGCGCGGCGCGCTGCTCTTTTTTTTGTTCTTTTATTTTTTTCTAATTTCTGTTTAGAGTTTTCCCCGTAACTTCTTCATATGAACTCCGAATCGGACTAAATTTGTCTCTAAAATTTTGTAAAATCAAGAGGGTCATCATAGGATCCTTTGTATCAACACCACTAGCTTCCAAAGGGAGCTGGAAATACAAACCTAGCATACCCTCTTGTAGGAGCATTATAGCAAATCAAAATAGGGTTTGCAATTATCGTTTCGCCGGAAACTTTTCAAACCGAAGTTTTGTATGGAAGACCATGATGCAATGACATGAATGATATGCAGAACCAAATCTAAAATTTGGGATGTGACAGATGTGAGACTTCCGATTAAAGCCGAGCCAGCTCCAGCCATGGTGGGCGATGGCAGCATCTCTTCACCACGTTTCTTGTTGAAGACATCATCAATTCAACTCTCATGTCTTTACGAGCAACTCCAGGGGAAACCCTAGATCTAGGTCTCCTGGATCAGACGACGGCTACGTTACACGCCATTTTCCCTCTTGGGGACAATTTGGTTTGAAGTGTCCAGAGATTATACTAAGTTGCCAACATCCACAAAATATCAAAGGATTAAAAAAACAATCAAGTTGGAACTTAATACAATGGCTTAAGCAACTAAAGATAGAATATGTTCTGAAAAATAGCAAAAGCAACACATAATTAATTCGCCCACTTAAAAATGTTAGGAATTTTTGCTGATTTTTATGCATATAGAGCATGAAAAGTTGTAACTATAGTAGCAACTGATCTCAATCGGAGTTACAGAAATAATCACAATTTTTTCGTGAATAGCAGGGTGCAGAAATTTGCATCTCCTAATAGTTCTATTAACGTTAATTCATACAAATGGGTAAAATTTGGTACTCTATTAAAAAACTATCAAAATTAAGCTAAAAGAAACTTCTATTACTATAAAAGAGACTTGTCTTACTATAGAATCCTCCCTATTATAGCAAAAAAAATTGTCTTTGAGATCCAAACATGTTGACTCGAGCAGATTGCCCAACAAATAAATCCTATTTCGATTTTCAGAAGTGAAAACTATTGTTCGTCAAGGGGTGCTGGCACCGTTTGAGGCGGAGGTCGTGATGGAAGGACATGTCGTCAGAGATAGTGCAGCGCTAGGCCTTGATTAGGGCTGCAGACGCGGGGCCTGCTTCGGCCCGCAAAATGGAATGATTAGTACAAATTGTACTACATGCATGGATTGGAACCGGTCTAAAAATTATAATATGTTTACATGAGCTGAGACTATGTGTTGCCCGCATATCCGCCCCGCTTGCAGCCCTAGCCTTAATGACGCATGTGAACCGTAGGAGCGAGTTGCCAGAGAAGCGAGGGGAAGATTTCCATCTGAATGTCATGCTAGACGTGTGGCATCGGGTTTATATGTTTTTTGTTCTAGGATTTTGCGAGTATATATTGAATAAATGAAATAACTTAAAGTTGTAGGCATCGCTTCAATTAGAGTGTCAGGTGGGATCCCGCCTAAATCCCATTTCTAGTTCATTTCTCAAAATCTAGTGTAAATATTTGCTCAAAATTTATACTAGAATTTAGCAAATGAACTAGAAGTGGGATTTTGGTGTGAGGATCACGTGTGTTTATGGAGTGTTAATGCTTTGCAATAGTGCTCTATTAAAAGGAGCACCTTAATTGTCAGTAGTTTCCTAGAGGCCCCGCTGCCACAGGCTAGCTGGACAGAAGATGTTGTGCAAGTTCTTATTGTGAGCACGTATGACTATATTTGGAGCGTATACCTAGGATTGTTTAGTACTTGGATGCTTGCTATTATTTATTTGCAATACCCTAGATCTTGAAGTTATATTTTTAGACTCGTCCATGCAACGCCCGTCCATCCATCCCTATGCATACCGCATTCGAATTCTACTATTATTGTTACTGTTACTATTGCTCCTGTTTCACCGTTGTTGTTGTTGTTGCTGTTGTTGTTGTTGTTGTTGCTGTTGTTGTTGTTGTTGCTATTGTTGTTGTTGTTGCTGTTGTTGTTGTTGCTGTTGTTGTTGTTGTTGTTGTTGTTGTTGTTGTTGTTGTTGTTGTTGTTGTTGTTGTTGTTGTTGTTGTTGTTGTTGTTGTTGTTGTTGTTGTTGCTGCTGTTGCTGTTGCTGCTGTTGCTGTTGCTGTTGCTGTTGTTGCTGTTGCTTGTTGCTGTTGTTGTTGTTGCTGTTGCTGATGTTGCTGCTGTTGCTGCTGCTGCTGTTGTTGCTGCTGTTGTTGTTGCTGCTGTTGTTGTTGTTGTTGTTGTTGCTGCTGTTGTTGTTGCTGTTGCTGTTGCTGTTGTTGTTGTTGTTGTTGTTGTTGTTGTTGTTGTTGTTGTTGTTGTTGTTGTTGTTGTTGTTGTTGTTGTTGTTGTTGTTGTTGTTGTTGTTGTTGTTGTTTCTGTTTCTGTTGTTGCTGCTGTTGGTGCTGCTGCTGCTGCTTTGCTGTTGCTACTGATAAACTTCTATGAGCAAGAACTATTTCTAGGTGCAGATAAACTGACAACTCAGTTGTTAAGGCTTGCAAGTATTCTTTGGCTCCCCTTTTGTCGAATCAATAATTTGGGTAATACTACCCGCGCAGACTGTTGCGATCCCCTATACTTGTGGGTCATCAGAGGGAAACATGGTCTTATGTATCTCAACAATATTAAGTTTTCCCTCTTTATGTTGAAAATCTTAAAGTTGCACTTGTTTTGCTTTCCTACGCTTGTTGCTTTGTGCTTTTTTGATTTATTTTCTTACAAGATTCCTATGCATAGGAAGTGAGTTAGACTAAAATGTGTTTCATATTTGCTTCTTGATGCTCTCTTTTACTTCAATTCATATTTCTCATGTGAGCATCTTCTCAAACTATCATGCCTAACTTAAAGGCGTTAAAGAAAAGTACTTGATGGGAGATAACCCAAGAGTTTCCTTGCGTCTCTACGCATCACTCATCTCAAATGAGGTGGCTTTGTATAAATCTAGTACTTAGGTGAGACCTTTAGTTCCTTTGGATTAAAAATATGTTGATATTATTGTCATACAATATATCTTCATAGTACTAGCCCATTGTGAACTATACCTAGTTCCTTTGCTGCTACTATGACAGTCTCATACTTAGCCTTTCGTTGTAGTATCCGTCACATTGTCCATAACTTTGGAACTCATCCAAATCTATCATGGAACTTTCTTCCATTACACTGTGTCACCTTAATCTATAGCCTAAATTGAAATAAACTTAATTTGTATCTTGTGAAGAAACTAGTACCAATATAACACTTCATAATGAACTATTTGTATAGTGCCAATATAAGACCTTACAATGAACTATCTGTATAGTGTTAATGTAACACTACAATAAACTATTTGTCACTTCTACATACAGAATATATTCTTAGTTCTTCTAAAGATCATAAGAACATTATTACTATCTTCCAATGATCATCTTATGAGTCACCCTGGTATATGCTCATAACATTTAGAGCATAGGACATATTTAGATATGTACATGTCACAAAATGATTGATTAAGATATTCATGTGATTTCACTCACCAAGTATCAAAACACTTGAATCTCGTTTATCAAGATATCCATGTGATTTTACTCACCAAGTGTCAAAACATTTGAATCTTGATTATCAAGATATCCATGTGATTTTACTCAACAAGTGTCAAAATACTTGAATCTTGATTTAACCTTTTCCATGTGACCTTTCTTGTAGTTTCTATATTAAACTCATTCAATAATTTATATATGTATATTTGGCATAATTATATTAGCGTCTCAATCTATCCAAATAGACTTTGATGCATAATATTTTGGTTTTTTCCAAATATTTCATTTAAATCTAAATCAAATAAAATCCTTAACTTTTGTCAATAAAAAATACATCACGTTCAATCAATAATATAACTTATACATAATGTATTAGAAATATGTCTTAGCGCTCCCACTAAATTTCTTGTAAATGCAAGTATCTTCATCATCTACAATGAAATTAAACCTTTTAACAACCAAATAGCTATCTGTGGTTCGATATTCTTACTTTTGAAACTAGCTAAAATTGATCTGTACGTTTGCAGTCATCGTGCACTTTCTTAGATTTTAGGAAGCACTACATTCGGTAGGGTAGCAACCCTCTTGCACCCCACGGACTCATCTCCCCACTGAGGCGGCTCATGGAGTCTCCTCGGCATGCTTCGACAACAAAACTTGCTCCGCTTATGTTCTTTTTCTTATTTATCGTTTGTACAAAGCTTTCCGTACTGTTGTAATTGCTTTAGAGATGACACGATCTGGGAGAATGATGGTCGCAAGCTTGGATCTCTGCAACAAAGAACGTTGAGGTCAACTGCGGTGGTGCAAGTGGTGGATAAAATAGAGAATTAAAAAAATCCGATCTTATTTGAAAAATGATGTGTTATCTCACGTTTGCCAACATGACCATAGTATGCTAGCCACCACTGGTTCAACTTTTGGGGGAATGGCTAGTCGTCTGCTTTGGAACCCAACTGCTCCCACAACTTGCATTGGACTCAGGCCGCTCCAAGGTACACGCAAAGTTGCTAATTCCCATAAGATTACACCAAAACTGTAAATGTCACACCTGATGCCAACGTTGAAATTTTTTCAGAAGAAAAACATGGCATGAACTTGAATAGAGCAAAAATGACTTGAGAAAACTAACTTTTCGTTAGCTGCTTCATTGCGCAGGAGCTCTGGTGCCATCCACTCTGACTGCCGGCCAAACGGTAATACAATCATGATAAGTTATTTGCAAGAAATATACAACAACAGAATAAGAAAACATAGTAGGCCATTTGAACAAATTTATAGGTAGCTGCTTCACGATTGAACCAGAGCAATTATTCAAACAAGATAGCACACACAGTGATCGTGCTGGGGTTTAATAATGTCCGATGGAGTTTCCTAACGTTATAAATCTGCAGTTTCATTCCATAGATTTGTCAGCTGGAAGTGACCTTTTTTGGTAATATTCTTTTTGCAGTGCATTAGGCAAGAAATGTGATTGCCTTATATACGATGCTAATCAACCAATTAATTTAAGTTTATTTTCTAGCACTATTGTTCCTGCCGGAATAATGTCTCAACGTATGCAACTTGTATTTCCATGACGCCATGCCGATATATACAAGTAATTTTTTTCGAAGGGAGGGTTGTGCCGCCAGCGGAAGTTTCTCGTAGAAGTGCGCCCCTGCCTGGCGCGCCAGATGTCGTGTCTTTATTTTCGACACCGGGTGTGTGTCCCCCTTTGATGTTCGACTAGGGGCGCAGTGTCTAGCGAGCGTGGTCGATGATCTAAGCGGATGAACTCACAGAGAGAGACGCGATGCTTTTTTATCTAGGTGCAGGTCCGTTGTAAGCACATCCCTACATCCTACAACTATCTGCTATCTGATTATCATAATTTTTACATCCATCCCCCTCTCTAGGTTCGAACTGGGCCTCCTTTTATACGGGTAAGGGCACACCACATGGGTTGGGGCACACACGGCGGAGTGCGCTTAGCCACGCGGCGGCCGTGACTCGCAACGTGGCTTAGCGGTCTTGCCTATGTGTCGTGTGTCATTTACTCGGCTACGGCAGACTGGCGCTGGTATTGTGTTGTCAGCTTGATTCTTGTCTCTACGCAGCCTATCCTGGTCGGGGCTGTTGGTGGGAGTGTCGCCGGGACCCGGGTGGGCATCCCGGCTGAGTCCTCGAGCGGCAATGCGGCGATGCATCGTGTGTATGAAGGCCACACGTCGGGCGAGCGCTACCATTGGGCAAAGCATGGTCTTGGTCCTTCCGCTGGTTCACTATGCAGTGTTCTTACTATGTAGTCTGTCTCGGGTCAGGCATCGCAGGCCAGCTGTCCGTCTTTGTCTTTAGGAGACCTTCCGAGCTGGGTAGCGGATCCATGGATCTACCCGGGGAGAAGACCCCGGGCATCCCGACTCGGCAGTCCGTGGGACGCCCGACTTGTGGAGAGAACGGAATCGACATGTTTCCCTCGGAGCCCGACCGAACTTCCACCATGACGATACCCTCCAAGAAAGCTATCGACACCCACAGACGTTGCCACATCATCTGCGATAGCAAAGCCGGACAAAGGATTTATCACCGGCGATTGTTATGTAACCGTCAGATCTCTTTCTATAGAATTCCGTCAGAGGCGCTCACCGAGGTAGAAGGAGAAGCCATGTCGAGCCAAGGCCCAACCCAACCGAAGTAGCTGCTGCCGATAGGAGGAAGATCCCGGTGCGCTGGCCAAGGACTCTCCACTGCCGCCGATGAACCATTGTTGACCATGCACATCGCCCTCATCACCTCCATCGATCCCGCTGTAGGGATGTTGAAGCAACAGAACCAGGGCCCCGCCCCTTTCATCAACGGCCAGGGCTTTGCTTGCGGCCTCTAGGAGTGGCGAGGAGGGGCAGAGGAAGAGGTGGAGGCTTCCAGCGGTGTGATCTGGAGAGGACTCCCCAAATCGCCTGGAGGAGAGCGACCGGGGAGTCAGGAGGAGGTTACGGGAGGGGGTTCTCAAGACATGTACATGGTTCTGTCTATTAATGGGGGATAATTTTACTTCCCTGGCCTCTGCACCAAGTAGGGATGCACATAGTCATTAAGCATGAGTACCAGGATTTTTAATCTTGGTTAAAGACTGTCCTTAGGATAAATTACATGTGTACTAGGATAGACTGGTCCTTCAGTATAAATAGGAACCAAAATCCGCCTCCGTGAGGATTTAAACACAGGTGCTAAGTTTGTACATCCACTCCCCCAATCAGTTGAGATATGATATATGCATTTAATGGTTTGGTAAATTTGTCAAAACCCCTTATGAAATAGTGAAGAAATATTATAACTGTATCTCGAGAGGCACATGCTACTATGCAATACAATGTAATCATGTAACCATGAAACGATATCAGCAGTTATCAGCAAACAATTTAATATCCTAATAAAGTTCAGGTCATGTACATACATATCTTACTTTTAAATTCAAACCAATACTCCAAGGTTTCCATATGGTAAAGATGATAAAGTAAATATCTAAATGACACTGCCTACAACAAAGATTAAGATGACCTAAAATCATCTGAAATAGTACCCCCTCCGACCTATATGAGTTGAATCAAATTTGTCTCGATTTGAATGTATCTAGCACTAAAACATGCCTAGATACATCTGAATCTAGATAAATGCAAATCAACTAATATTGGTCCGAGGGAGTAGAAAAGTAATCAAAACTAGCCTCAACCTCACTTACGTACTGCAGCATGAAAGTCAAGTCTGTGGATGTAGTACTCTACGTGGTTTTACTAGGTATGTCTTGCATGGCGGGAATTGGTTGTCTGACTTGCTTCTGCACATGTGCATACGGTTGTGCAAAGGGATCATGTGGAACGCAATCAGATTAGTTACAATTTTTTATGTGACATTTATTATAAAAGAAGTAATATTGGTATATCCTGTATGAATACAATGGTGGGAACTTCGCACAAGAGAAAAATACATAACATAGAAAACATAAAAAGATTGAGGATATTACTGTTCCAGCCACGGACTTTGAGGAAAGAAAACTGTGATGCTTCAACTTTGACATCCCAAAATTTGAAACCTGAATGGAAAAATGAAAAAAATTGTAGTCTTGGTATGTGCATAGTACACACATGAAGTTTCACCGATGCAACTATTAATATAGGAGAGGATAGGACCGACATGAATTCAATGGTATAATTACACTTTTCACGTTTCAGTTAAACAAACTTTAGGTAATAGGAGTATCAACCAACAACTTTCACATTTAATAATAGTGAAGGCCTCATCAAAGATGATCAGTCCATCCCTTGCTCCATTCTCACAGATGCTACATATTTAGGTGTTTCATACCAGCCTCTGTGATACAATGTTAAATAAATACTTCAACAAAATCCTAGCAACATGTAGGAAATGTAGCAATCTAGATATTCCATCTAAGAACAAATATGAATAATTAAGTTAGTTCATGTTTTTTCTAAACCAAAATCATACCAGCTATGTGCACTGACATAGATGCGTATTAAAGATCAAAGCAGAATAACAACAAAACTAGCTTGCATGTATATTTAATGGAGGAATATTCAGAGGAAGAGAGGCACCTTAAGGGTCCAATTTTTGTCCACTAAAACATTTGATGATTTTAAATCGCGATGTATAATGGTAGGAATACTACTGTGCAAGTAGTTCATCCCCTTTGCCTGACAAAATACAATAAATATGAAATAATTAATATAACAAGCCTCTGTGCCATAATTAATAGGGAAAACATACAAATCAACTTGTCAAGGATTACCACATCCAATGCCATTTTCAGCCTCTGCGCTTCATCAAGTAAGCAGTGTGTTCGATGCAACAAGTGATATAGACTCCCTCTAGTAAAATCAAGCACAACGTATTTGCTATGACAGCCATTTGATCTCTAATATTATATCCAAAAATAATGATCTAATATATATGTATATATTTAAATGAGAGTCGCACAAACCTTGGAACATATTCGGTTACTATGGAGAGATTTGGAGGTTGTGCCACGTACCCAAAGAACAAAACTATATTGGGGTGTCTTAGACTCAACATGATTCTCATCTAAAAGATAATGAACTAATACACACTTAGTTCATGCAAAACTTCAATAATGATGACTCTTAAATTGGAGTAGAGTCACAGAGTCAACATACCTCACACTTGACTTCCTCTACTACAGCACCTAATAAATCCTGGTCAAAGAATTTCTTCAACGCAACCTCCTAGGATAAATGAAGAAAATGAATTGACAATTATGAGATCAAGGATTAAAAAAATCATGATCGAGCAATGTTGTATATGTCGTCCTCCACCGGATTGTTGAATTTCTAAAATTGCATATGATATTTCCTAGATTTAGTCTATAAGGTGATTTCTTATTTGTGTTAAACCATCTGGACTACCAGTATAGTTGGATATGTGCATCATTAGTTGGTTCAGAGGCCGTGAGTAAAAATTCCAGTGAAAGAAATTTTCTAATGATAGTTCCATTTGATATACAAGTGAAAATGTTGTGATATATTGAGTTGTCCTAGCTTAGGATTTTTTTACAGTATGCAAGAAATCGTTATGATACAATCAGAACCTTTATTTCAGTTGTCATTTCTATAAACTACTCCTTTATATATATAATAATATAATCCTATGTTTCAACAGATTTCTAGAGCTTCAGGAGTTGTTGAAATAAGAATCAACTCGAAGGTTGGTTCCCAAAATTGTCTGACTTGAGTACTTCTTGTAAATTTGATGAAATGAGGGGCTCACAAATGTTCACAGCAGGGTGTTCACTGTTTGACATGTTCAGCTGAAACTGTTTTCTCTAGCTCAAATGTTTGGCTCGCAGTCATCAATACTCAATATAAGACATGCAATAACTTGACAGGGAGATTGAGGTGAAACAACCAAATAGCGTTAGCAGGTCATGGGAGTGAGTAGTAATGTAGTGTTTTAGACATTATTAATTTATTTCAATTGTAGGAGATCACAACAACTAACTTTAAAGTTCATCTAACCATCACCTAATATGGTTTACAAAGTTTTTACATCAAATACTCTTTATATTAATATTAAAATAGAAATTGAACTAAAGTGTATTAAGTTAACAACAACAACACTTTGTTAGCATTAGCAACTTTCCAACTTTAACTCTTTTGATATTCAAACATATATCATATAGTGGAGAATATGTCTATATTCCTAGCAAATATTCACATAAAGATATGAAGTCCTCTTTCAATATGGTACTTACCGTCCCATTCCAATATGCACGGTATACTTCCCAGTATGAACCTGTAGAGAAAATAATAAAATTGTGCCACTGAATAGAGAATACATTATCAAGAAAGGTCCAACAACATTAATTCAGCTGTCCACTGTGCTAGAAGAAGATACCTCAATACTCCATATGTTACTTAATAAGTGCTAATGTTTCTTATCTTTCAAGGTCTCAAAGATTCAATTTCAAACAAGAAATTTGTAGTTGTGTTTTCATATGTCGTCTATGGTTGTATATACTTGTTTATGAAATTGCCATGTTTGAAAAAAACATTCTATAGATGGAAAATTTCTTTTTATGAAGTAACTGATGCATAAGAAATGATTTGTAAGACACAAGGAGGATACTGCCCAATAATGAAATTGGAGACATTGACAAAAGTGCAAGTCAATGGACCAATGTGTTTGGAAACAAATAGCTTTAGTGAACCAAATATTCGGGAAATAAGTGTAGTCAAGTGTGCATTCCAGTACAACAAGTGCAAAAAATAATGATGAAAAGAGAGTCAACCCAATTTGGACGATAAACGGTTTATCTTGAATTTGTCAGCTGGTTTTCATTTTACTTTACAATGTTGTATGTTCAAGCAACTTCCTCTTTATTCTAGACTAATAATTTAATGCCTTATTAAGAACAAAAGGATTAGAAATGTATGCACATATGTGTTTGAGAACAATAAATTTATGCACATACCTATACCAATGCGCTCTCCAATAAGAAGATCTTCCCATGATACTTCACATTCAGCAAGAGAGCTCAGTGTTTCCATTCTAGAACAGCTCAACGTGTCCAAATTCGCATAGCTACTTCCTAACATGTCCTCTATGGACAGGGAGGTGGGGAAGAAGGCTTTTCATGTAAGTCTAGTGAAGAAATAACATCACAACTTGTCTCTTCTTGTACCTTATTAGGTGCACACTGATGCAAATTACTGGAATCCTTCTTTACCTGTTGAACAAGCAACGACACACCTCATCATCCAGCTCGTATCACCAAAAGTGTGAAAATGGAAATGCATGCTTGATCTATAAAGGAAAAGTCAACAGGAATCATGTACAGTCGGTGAATTTACCTGCCATATGGATGTGCCACCCATATTAGTATTGATAAACTGATCCATTCTTGAATCTTCATCAAGCCTATCAATTATGTTCTGTATATCTGGTCTCTTTGCTGGGTTATTTTCAGTGCACTCTATCCCTATCTTGGCGCATGTTATTATTTGTTCCAAATGTACGTCTTCTTGTGCTTTCTGCAACCTCTTTCCCCATATATCAAGTACCTACAAAATTATGACAAACAAGTTATGAAAAGGAGGAACAACTTTTAAGATAGGAAACTAAATTAAAGTACCCTGTCCAGACAAAACCCCACCCACGTAAAATCACACGGCATCAATTCTTACATCAACCAAAGAAAAAATAACCAAAAATTTAAATGTGCCTCAATTAAAGCCATCAAAAACTGTATTTTTTGGTTCCTGAAAACAAGTAAAATATATCCTTTAAGTATTATATGACTATAAGTTTACACCTATTACTTTATATTCGTCCATTGTATTTTTTTAAGAGAGGTGTGGCTCTGTTTAAAATTGGGATAATTGTGTTCTTCTTGCACACATAAGTGTTACCTTTTGCCCGAGGCATAACATGTTGCTACATTCTCTTGAAATTACCAATTTGTGGATTGCACTACTAGATGAGCTTCGGGTGATATTATGAAAGGATCACACGACCCTTGTGTGCTCTAGAGCAAGAATAACTTCAGGCCATGTCTAAAACACTGATAATATAATCTAGAGTAATGTAGTAGTTAAATTGTTCTTACATTCTCAATATCGTGATATCCCTTCTCTCCTGTTAGTAACTCTCCGATTATCACACCGAGACTATATATGTCAGCCTTGAATGTAATTTCTCCACTAAAGAACTCGGATGCCATATATCCTCTGCATAAAAAATTATGTAGTTTGAACAATCAATGGTAAAAGTTATTAGTACCTAAGCTGAAAAAAAAATAATGAGACTCCAATCTTATGATCTATAGACAACTTACAAGGTTCCATTAATATTGGAAGTAAAAGCCCGACTTTGCTTTTCATCAAAGCACCTTGAGAGGCCGAAATCAGCTATTTTTGGCACCATATCACCATCCAACAATATGTTTGCCGGTTTGAGGTCTAGGTGGACAATACGCCGCTTCACGTGGAGATGATATAAACCCTTGCAAATTCCTTTTATTATTTGATAGAGCTTTCTCCATTCAAGAATGCAAGATGCTCCTACAATAGTGGGATAAGAAGAGGGGGTTTAATATCCAAAAAAAAAACTCATCAATGCAGTGTATGATACGATAAGAATTTAGTTATATTGCTATTCTAAGTGTTGATGCTTTCGACCACTTGGCCCTATAATGTTTGGTCAGGAAAGTGAAGATGGAACGACATGTAATGTGTCCCATGAGTGTACGTACCGCTAATAAACTTATCAAGATTCCCTTGAGGTAGATACTCAAAGCAAAGCAACCTTTGCCTTACATCTGCCATAACAAACTTTCCCTCATAGTCTACTATTAGCCCTCGCGTGTCAGAGCAATACCCCAGAAACCGAACTATGTTTTCGTGCTTCGTCTTCATTAAACAACCGACCTCTTCGTTGAATTTCTTCTCAAGAAGATCAAGTGTTTCATTCAACTTCTTTACTGCAACCGTCCGCCCGTTCCCAAGCACTCCCTGCAGTCACACGATTCCGGTCTTGGTCAGCGTCAGTTTGAGCTCTAACAAGATCAACAAAGATGGAAATTGTGAACTAGCGTAACCTTATAAACAACGGAGAATCCACCCCTGCCAATCCGTTGTTCATCAGAGAAATCATTTGTGATGTGTTCCAGAAGTGACAGCGGCAGATCGGTGGGTTCTGCATTTGTATCGAGCAGCATGTGCTCCAGGACACGGAGTTTAGCGGCGGCTCCACGATCCATTTGCAGCTATTTGCTCCCACTACGACTCTGAAACAAGAGCAGTAACATTCCTTATGAGCTACTGGAGTGAACTCGTCAAAGAATCAGTGAAGAATAATTACA